>CM076909.1:41317429-42517429 GCA_039519145.1 Kokia cookei
GTAACCTAACACAATAAATCATCCAATTTTCTCATTAAATTACATAATTAAATCATTTAATATAATTTGATCCTTATTGAGAAATTTACAAAATTACCCATAATATTTTACTTTTATTCAATTTACTCCATATATGCAAAACATGCAAAATAACTATTTTCCTTCCAAACCCACACCAACCGAATATCTATAGTTGTCATACAAGTCCCTACAAATCATTTATTTCACACCAAGTATACACAAATACCATAATGCATACCCCGAGTATTCCTCGTTTGCACCAGCCAATCAAGTTCTAAATCCGAACACTGACCCCTAAAGGGTATTAAAACTCTAAGAGTAGCTATGTAACTTATGAGAACAGTTCTAAAGGCAACAAAAATTCCAACCACACTAATGCAAATGATACTATTAACAACTTCTCTTTAGATAGCGTATAAAAGAACTAATAGTGGCCCATGCGAACACGGGCTAACTAATAGCAAGGGTTACATATCTATGATTAGGGGTGTTCACACTTCGATTAAAACCAAATTAACTAACCGAACTGATTTAATTCGATTAATCGATCGATTAACCGATCTTGTTCGGTCGAATGTCGGTTAAAAGTTTTTAGGAATATTAGTTAACGGTTAATTCGATTTGAAATCGAGTAATTAACCAAATTAATCGAACTTAATAAATAATGTTATATATTTTATGTATTAGGCTATTACTAATTCAGTTAATTCGGATAAATGAACATTACTCATTTATTTTTTTAAGTATGTTTTTATACTTGTTTTAACAAAAAAATATATAATTTCTATTAATTCAGTTAACTAACTGAATTAACTGAAATATTTCGATTCGATTATTTTTTTTGAAAAATAATTTGGTTTAGTTAACAGTTAAAAGATTAAAATGTTTGATTAATTTGATTAATACTAGTTAAGTTTGGTTAAATGATCAGTTAATCGTTTGAACACCTTTATCTATGATGTCCATCCAAGAGCAAGTAGAGACAGACCAGCTTACCAATGCCTGGACGAGGAATACATCCTACTTCAAGTGGGTAGGCAAGGCAACAACCTAGAAAGTAAGTAGATGACAAAGATTATCATGGAAGATGGCGTATTTTGCTACAAGGTCATGTTGAATGCTATAGGCACTCACTTGAGGCTCGTCAACAAAGTTTTTTAGGATCAAATAGGATATAACATTGAAGTATATGTAGACAACATGCTAGTAAAAAACATATCCATGAAATTGAACCTTAAATACTAGCAAAAGGTGTTGAAAATATTATGATCCTATAAAATGCAACTTAATCCAAATCCACATGCATTCAATGTTTGAGGAAGGTAAATTCTTAGGCTTCTTAATATCTAATAGATGTATTAAAGTAAATCCCGAGAAGATATAAACAATCCTGAACATAAACCCCTTCAAACAACCAAAGAAATTCAGATGCTAACAAGAAGAATCATAATGCTAATCATATTCGTGTACAAAATGAATGATAGATGCTTGTCATTCTTTAATGCCATACAAGCACCTTTACAGTTTAATAAAAAAAATATTAGAAATACTAAGATATGTCTCCACTTGTGTGAAATTTTTTTATAAAAAATATATTTTTATATATGAATCATCAACAATCCCTTTTAACTTGTTGACATCGTTGATATCTCTAATTGTCCATTGCTCGACATAATAGCAAGTAAGACTTGTTTACATGTTTTCTTTGGCAAAGTAAGGCCTTTCTCCCACTGGTAGTTCATGACAACAACGATATCAAATGAGCCCTTCATTCTTTGAGAAGGGTAGAGACCCTAACATTGTTTTACCTTTGCAATCATCTAAATAATTTGAAGAGGTTTCAATGGTAAGGATACCCCCAACATTAGTTGAAACAACAATAGTCAAGCTAAAAATCAAATCGAACTCTATAGTACTAAGAAGAGAACTTAGAATAAAAGTGGTAGACCCTTTAGCTATTGCTAAAAATATAAATAATGCATATAGTAGCATGAACTAGAGATACTAATAATAGATAAGATGGAGTTTACTTCTTAATGTATCGACTAAGCTTAAAATGGATGGAATGGTGAAGCATGAGCTAAACATGTTGGAGCTAGTGGCATTAGAAAAGGTTCACATAGCAATTGAGTAGTGGGATTCAAAAATAATGTAGGCTATTACACCATACTACGAGTTGATATGTGAGCTATACTAGACGAATTGGTGATAGCATGGGATAAAGGGTGTTGAGGGTTGAGGTGAAAAAAAATAACATGGAGATAGTTCAAATGTTAACTCGAAAAGATTATGGGAGGAACAATATTAACATGATTAAAAGTATTAATGAACTACAAGATAATAATTAGGATATCCAAATCAGGCATACCTATAGAGAAACAAATCGAGCAACTAATTATATGCTTATGTTACCATCAACTAACCACTAGAGCTTTACATTTTCCAACTACCACCTTTAGGAATGTATCTAATTCTTGCAAATAATGTAAAAAGATTTGCAAGAAATAGTATAATACAATATTATTAAGAAACTCTTAAAGCCTAGCTTTCTTTTTCTATAAAAAAAGTGAAGTGTAAAAAGGAAAATGCACCAAACCAAAGAAACCAAAATGAAAATGACATTTAAAACCATCTGTTCTTGTTGTTCTAATAGTTGTATGTCGTGACCGTTATAAAAACATAATGGTGCAAAATACTACCAAAGATTTACCACCTTTAGCAACCATTAATGTTAGCTTTGAATTTTAATTATTTTGATATAAAAAACTTAATTATAAATTCCCTTAATCAAATTTGCATAAATTATTTCAATATTATTCAAATATATTTTCAAGTGTTACAAATTCAAAAACAAAGTTTCTAAATAACTTACTTAAACTTTCTACAAAATTTTTGAGAAACCCCAAATCTTTTAAAATGTTCGTAAGCCATATTTTAGAAAGTTCTTAGTCTTGTCTCGAGACAGACCAACATTGAAGAAAAATTACTTCAAGGGAGCCTTGTATCGAGACCATTCAACATCAAAGCTAAGGTAAGCTATAGGGAAACCCTATCTTGAGATAAAAGTTGTAACATCCCAAAAATCAAGTTAGAAGAAATTAGATAAATAAATCGAGAATGACCACGTCTGAATTTTTTTGGATGACCTTAGCACATTTGGTAATAAATAAATATCAATTATAGTGATTGAGTAAGGTGGAGTTATCCTTGATAATTTGAGTTTGAATCCCTTCCCTCTCGTTAATTTATATTTAGTGCAAATTTGTTTTAAACTTTTGGCAAATGACATCCCATATTTTTAAATATTTTCTATTAAAATGATAATAAGCAAGTGAGTTGGCTTAGTGGTTAAGTGCTTAATTTGTGAGTCAACCTACTTTCATTAAGCCCCATTTTCATTCTCATGATCCCATTTTCACTCTATTGTCCCCCTAACTTGCCATTCTCTTCACCCTTACCACGAGTGATGTTCATTGAACCTAGACATGTTTGACAACACCCATTTTCATCCATCTTTTCATTCTTCCTCTCTCATTGCCACATCTCCTTAAATCTCCTCCCCATTCTCTCCTTTTCTTTCTTTCATTTAACCATCAACCATGTAACAGCTCGATTTTCAATGGTGTTGGAAACAGTGATTTCGGGATCACAACTCTGACGATTCGGGTCATAAATTTTATTTATTTAATATTGGTGATTTCATTAGCAATGTATTAAATTTTGGTTAAGAAATTTTATCGTTTTGATAGTTAATTAAGTAAAAAGGATTAAATCGTAAAAGGTATAAAAGTTTATTTCTATTGATTAAATGCATTAAATGATAATTGAAAGATAAGATACATGCCTTAATGGATAATTAGACCATTAATTAGAGAAGTGGATGGTTTTGGGCATTAAAGGGTGAATTTTGGTTAAAAATTATTAAGGGTAAAATAGTAATTTATGAAATTAATGAATTAAAGAAAAGATTTGATGGTATAAACCATGATTTCATCTTCTTCTTCAACCTTTGAAAACTAAAAACCCTAAAAAATATAGGAGCATATGACCAAGCAAGGTTTCTTGATTTGATGAGTGAAATCTCGCCAGTTTTTAGTAATTTTTATGTTCTTGAGTCTATATTAGCTTAATCTAGCTAACCCAATGACTAATTTGTGATTTTTTCAAATGTTATAAATTTTTTCCATTGATGAATGGGCTTGCTCTTGAAAGTTTATGGTAGATTTATAAGCTTGGTTGTTAGGTTTGATGTTTTTGTTAAGTAATTTTTGATGATTTTAGAGTTTAAGGGCTAGAATGTTAAAATGATGAAATTATATGTACTTGATGTGAAATACTTGGTTGTAGGGACTTGTGTAAAGGTTGTTAATATTCGGCTAGGATTGAGTGTGGAAGAAAATAGTTATTTTCCATATTTAGGATCTAAGGACTAAATTGAATAAAAAATGAAATGTTAGGAGTAATTTTGCAAATTTCCCAAGAGGACTTAAATATATTAAATGATTTAAATTTCATGATTTAATGAGAAATTTGAATGATTTATTGTCATAGATCAAGACCATACTGCGAATCGAGAAAAAGGGAAAATAACATAAAAGTCCCTAGAGTCTATTCGTAACTGCAAATTAGTTCGGTAAGTTCGTACGATAAAATTTTCAATTTGTAAATTAATAACTGCATTTATCTTGTTATTCATGAATTGGATTGAGATGAAAGACTTGATGGATATTTTGGACTTGGCTCGGAGAAGTAAGACTCTAAACTCTGGCTCATAAGAGCGATATTCTGTTTGGCTCGTAGGAGCGATATTTTGTTTGGCTCGTAGGAGCATTATTCTTTCTGGGCTCGTATGAGCTAAATATTCTGGAAGACTTGAAAAGATAAACTTGGTTCTAATGATACGAGATAGTGAAGATGTTCATATTACTCTTCTATAATTGCTTGTGTTGTTCAGTAAGTTAATGGTTCTTGCGAACTTACTAAGCTTTGTAAGCTTACATGTGTTTCTATTTATTGTTTTGTATATTCATTTTACTATTGAAGATCGGATCCTGAAAAAGAATCACACTATCTCGGGAGGTCGTTCGAAAGTTTTTACATAACTGGGCTTATATAGCATGTATTAGGAATAACTTGTTAGACTTATTATGTATGTAAACAAGTGATATATGTTAGTTTATGAATGATGATAATTTTGGTAGAATGAACTCCTTGTAGATGGAAAATGAATGAATTTAAGGCTTGGTATGTCATTTATTGAAATGAAAATGCTTAAACTAGTTAATGAATGAATTTGGTATGATTAATCACTTAGATGTGTTTGGTTTGTGTGGGACAAGTTAAATATCTATATGGTAGTTAATGGTAGTGAGTTAAATGCATGTTTGGCAAATTGGTAAGGACTTAATCATGTTTATTTATGAATTTTTATAGGTACACATGGCCTAGAACATGGGCTACCACACGAGTATATACCCTATGAAATTAGATGCAGGTTCACACGGGCTGGGACACAACCTTGTAGCCCTATTTCACATATACACACGAACGTGTAGGGTAATTACGCATGCTCACATGGACTGCCACATGATTTGTGGCACGATCGTGTGATGGTGATTCGGGTGTGCCCATAGCCTATGGCATGGGCCTATATAATAGGGCACACAGGTGTGTGTTTGAGACACACAGTCGTGTGACCCCTATTTTGGAAATTTTGATGTTTTCATGAGATGTTTAATTATGTTTTAATCGAATCCCTAATAATTTTGAATGTTGTAAATATGGATGAGTTTCATACTTATATTGAAATGTAGGTCGTTAAGTGCAATTCAATTGAAATAAAGATTAAATTATTATCTGTTATCTTTTATGATTGGTCGGGAACCCTCGAAACCCTATCCGATAATGGTATCAGGTTTTGAGTGTTACAAACCTCCCATTTTCTCTCTAATCCCTCCTCTCCTCCTCTCTTCCACTGCGCGCCATAGTTTAACATCACCCTTTTTCTTTATTTTTTCTCTCTTCTCCTTTCTCCTTCTTTAATTAGTGATTGAAACCCTCCTCATTTCTTTCTCCTCCGTCGGGCTATCGCCTCTTTCGCTAGACCACTACCGTAGCACCATTGTCAAGGATTGTGTTTCCTTCTTTTTTCTTCATCATTTTCAACCTACATCATTCCTTTTAGTAAATAAAATTTTACACTATTTATTTCACTTAGTTTCTTAAATTCTAACTCTTTATTTCATAAACTTACTCTTAATAAACCCCCTCTTTATATCATTCAATTTTCTCGGATCGAGATCAAGATGATCCACTGATCTCTCCTTTTCAATCAAGATAAAGTAAGTACAAGGGTTGAATGAGACCCACTCCTCCCTCACAGTTTCTCTCTTGATTGAATATTCATAAGAGTTATAGTGAATTTTCCCTCGTTTGATAACTTTTAGTTATGATGTCTTTTTGAAGGGTTGATCAACATTAACATAGAAAATCATCAAACTCGTGAAAGGAATCATGATTCTTAATTCACAATGGTAAGTGTCAAATGGGAGATTTGTTTAATAAACTTATCTCTTATGATGATCATGGTAAACTTTAATGAAGGACTACCATTTGTGTGACAAGGTGATCTATTAGATAGATCCAAGTGTAGGCGTCTTCGAGAGTTGTAACACATCGGATCTACAATCAGGTGTGGGTTCTACATTAATTAAAAAATATATATGAACATATGTTTCATTTTGTTAAACATTTATTAGTATTATTAAATGGTGTTTATCAATAATACTGTATGTATTCAAAATTAGGAATAAAAATCCATCGAATTGAAATATTCAAGTAAGTGAAACTAAACCGTTGTTTTTGTGATTTGTACGATGTGTGATCTTGATTATTATTATTATTGATATAAAATGTATGAAAATCGCATTCTCATGTTATGTGATGTTATGATATATGTGAGTTTTGCATGATTTATAAAATGTGAAATATTGATATATATATTGTGTAAATATGTGATTGGCATGTTAAGCATGCCTATGTGATTTTAAGTGATAAGTGATATAATGAGCATGTCTCACATGTCAAAGTGAAAATTTGATTTTTAAAGTGAAAAAAAAGTGATTTTTGTGGTCATATCACACGCATGAGGTAGGATATGTGAAAGGAGGAAGAAGTGGCAGTTATCTACAAAAGTGGTGATTTGTCCACAATTTTATTAAGTGGTAATTTATCTGCAAAAGTGGTGGCTTGTTCACAATTTTGCTAAGTGGCAATTTATCTGCATTACTGTGATACTATTCAAAAATTGGAGTGTTTGGATGGACGAGTTATGGGGAACTTGATTATGGTGTGTAGTAGTGATGAGTAGGATGTTTTAGATAAATTTGCATAATTGTTTTATAAAACAACATCACCATGATCATGTGCATAAATTGAAATATTTACTTGATTAATGATTATGTGTTTATTTACATTTACTTGTTAAAAGACCCATATTGGGCTTTAAAAGCTCACCTCTTTAGTGTTATAACTTTTTAAGTAATACTCGAACATAGAGCTTGGATTCAGCATTCGATGGAGCCTCTTGGATGGTTTATTTTATGGATTTTTAATAATGGATTTTTAAACTATGTGGTTTTTGTTTGTGGACTTTGGACACTTCTTTTATTTTAGGTTATTAGTTATTTTATAACTTAAAACTACTATGCATGCATGAAAAAAATTTATGCGATTTCAAATATTTTAAAATATGGAGTTTATTTAAATTTGTTGAATTATGACTCCTATTTCAAGTTAAATTTGAGAAATAATCTTTAAGTTAAACTCTATTTATTTGTTTAAATTAAACTCTATTTATTTGTTTGAGTTAAACTCTTATTACTCTAAATTATTTTATTATTAAACTCTATTTATTTATTTGAGTTAAACTCTTATTACTCTAAATTATTTTATTATTATTTGACTTGGAAATTTAGCCTATAAATAGGCTCTTTTACAACCTTAGAAATACATTCATTAGAGTTTAGAACTCCTAGAACTTTTGGAGAATTTAATGTTTACATTTTGAGAGTTATTTGTTTTCGGGTTTTCGGGGTTTAATTTTTATCTCCATCTTTTGTACTCTTCATTCGTTTGTCATTATCGTAAAATTATCTTTGCCCGTGGTTTTTTATCCTCTTTGGAGAAGTTTTTTCAAGTTCAATTTCTTAATTTCTTCCGCTATTTTAACTTGTTAATTGCTTAATCAGGTTGATCTCCAACAAATGGTATCAGAGCTAGTTTGGGTTTTACAGATCAGCCCGTTCAGATATGACATAAGATTTGACATTGAGAAGTTCAATGGTGTCATAAATTTCAATCTGTAGCAAGTTCGGATGATGGCAATTCTAGTTCATACCAATTTGAAAAAGGTCGTTATCGGGAAAAAACCCGATAATCTAGATCAATCAGAATGAAAAGAGCTTGATGAAAAGGTCATGTCTGCAATCTAGTTGTGCCTCGCGAATAAGGTATTGCAAGAGGTATTGATTGAGAAGACCTCATCCGCCTTATGAAAAAGGGTAGAAACTCTTTATGAGACTAAGTCTCTAGCTAACCATTTAGTGTTGAAACAACGTCTATTTACATTTCATATGAACGAAGGTAAGCTTATTAGAGATCACATCAATCAATTCATTACTCTTTTGGATGATTTAAATAATGTTAAGGTTCAGATTCATGATGACGATCAGGCTATGCTATTGTTGTGCTCTTTACCCCCTTCATACAAGTCTTTTAGGGAGACCTTGATTTATGGTAGAGACAAAATTTCGTTCAAGGATGTGAAAGGTCATTTGTTGAGCAAAGAGAAACTCGACAATGAGTTTGGTTCAGATAGCAAGGCAGATAAGCAATTTTCTATTTTGGTAGCATCAAAGGAGCGAGACAATAGGTGTCACTATTGTGAGAAATTAGGTCACGTTAAAGCATATTGTTACAAACTGCGAAATAAAAAGGTTGCTAAGAGTAACGAGGAAGATTTAGCTGGTGCTAATTTGGTCGATGAAAGTGGTGATAATTTCTTGTTAGTGTCAACGAGCGAAAGCTCTGAGCTTACATCTGAGTGGATCCTAGATTCAGGATGTTCTTTCCACATGTGTTCCAATAAAGAATGGTTCTCCACATATAGTTCGGTTAAAGGTGGAGTTATGCACATGGGAAACGATTCATCCAGTAAGGTAATCGGTATTGGTTCTGTTAAAATTAGGATGCATAATGGTACGATTAGGACACTATCAGATATCAGGTATGTACCTGATTTACGAAAGAATTTCATCTCCTTAAGTATTTTAGACTCAAAAAGGGTGCAGAATCAACATCGAGTCGAGCGGCATTAAGGTGTCTCGAAGCGCTCTCGTTTTGTTAAAAGGTAAAAAGACCGGTAGTCTTTATATTTTGGAAGGTTTTACATTGACTGGTGAAATCGGACGTTCCTCGTCCGTTACGGAGTTGAAGTCAACTCATTTGGAGTAGAGGCAACTTGGCCATAGGAGGGAAAAATGTTTGACTGTTTCGTTGGAGAGAAGTTCTCTTTTGGATGCAGGTTTTGAAAAGTTAAGGCATTGTATTTGAGAAAATCAAACTTGGGTTAGTTTTGATTTGGCAGTGCACAAGTTGAAGGCTAGAAAACTTCCAGCTTCTAAGCATAGACTCGACTCAGTTAATTCCCTGCATAGATCAAGATAGGCTTGTGACGGGCTTTGGCAAAGATGGCATTGTGGAAATACGAGTCAAGGTGGAGATTTGTTGAATTATGACTCTTATTTCAAGTCAAATTTGAGAAATAATCTTTCAATTAAATTATGTTTATTTGTTTCAATTAAACTCTATTTATTTGTTTGAGTCAAACTCTTATTATTATTTGACTTGGGAATTTAGCCTATAAATAGGCTCTTTTACAACCTTAGAAATACACTCATTAGAGTTTAGAACTCCTAGAACTTTTGGAGAATTTAATGTTTACATTTTGAGAGTTCTTTGTTTTCGGGTTTTCGGGGTTTAATTTTTATCTCCATCTTTTGTACTCTTCATTCGTTTGCCATTATAGTAAAATTATCTTTGTTCGTGGTTTTTTATCCTCTTCGGAGGAGTTTTTCCACGTTAAATTTTTGTGTTCAATTTCTCAATTTCTTTCACTATTTTTAACTTGTTCATTGTTTAATCGAGTTGATCCCCAAGAAAACTATTTATGACTTTAAATGGTTTAAAAAATTGTGTAATTTTCTAAATAGTTATATAAAAGTCCATTGTGAAAGATTTTTACCCAAAAACAAAATCTTTATTTTCAAATAACTTAAAATGACATTATAATATAATATCGCACTTTACTTTCAAAAGATTATATTTTCAATAAGTATTTTTCAAAGAAACAAAATCATTAAATATTCAAAATATTTTTAAGTTTTTCACAAAACACCTCAACCCTAGTTAATTTCAAAAAGTGAATAATTTTAAGCATTGTTAATGTAACTTCCGAGATTTGGTCATAATGTCTAGGCCGAATTTGGGACATTACAAAAGCCTTTTTGTCTCGAGACAACAAAACATCGAAGTGAAGGTTTTTTTTACGAAGCAATGGTTTTCTTTAAGGGAGCCTTGTCTTGAGATAATCGACGAATTGTCTAGAAACATATGAGAAATTGTCTCAAGATCAACCTATTGTGTCTCGAGACCTCTAACTCCAACGATCATAATTTTTTTCTTCCTGTCTTGAGACATACGAGACATACTATTGTAGTCTGCATTAAATGTGCAAAATGAATGCTCTCAACGAGTAGAAACCCCTTCCAATGGCTCCAAACATCCATAATTCAATGAGTGAATGTAAGCTCATATGAAGATGAGAAACAAGTACACAAACATCAAGAGCTTAATTCCAATCGTTTCTCATTATTATTTCATTTTCTCTTCTGCACACTTGTAAATCTAGTTGTTATTAATTCTTTCTAGTGTTGTATTGTTGTGTGAGAGTGCTTAATTGTTATATATCAGCCTTTTAGAGGTGATAATCCTTTCCAAACTTTATTTCTCATTTTTTTGTGAGGAATTAATTAAGGTTTTGGGTAGAAAACCTTAAAGGGAGGTGGCCCTATCTCAACTTTTGAAAATATAGAGATTGTAAAGGTTAAACATTATCTTTAAAAGGCTCAAATCATGTGAACTTGAGAAATTCTTAGTTGTGATAACCTAAAGTAGTAAAGGCAGGCAATTGTTGTGATGTCCTGACTTCGAGTGGTCAAACGTCACAACTTGACGAACTGTTTGACGACGTCACGATGTGGAGGTGACGTTATGACGTCGACCCTGGATTTTTAAAACTTTTCAATTTGGTCCTATTTCATCCTCGGGTTAACAAAAGAGCTTTCGTAAGCTCGATTAAGGCTTGGATTTAGTTGTAAATCATATTATGAATGTATTTAAGTCGTAAATTTTATTTGTTTGATATATTTATTGTATTTTGATGGAAGTTACTCCAACAACGAATATAGCATGTTGTAGTTCAGACTCGGCAATCGAGTCAGGTAAGGGGTGTTAAATTGGGGTCGAACCCCTATAAATTCTTGAGTCTCTATTGTTTTCCATCTTTGCTTTAATTTTTTAAACACCAATTCACCCCCTCTTGGTGATTATTTATCTTAACAATTAATAATAATATCATAGCCTCACCACTGTTAGACTACACAACCAATGAACTCTAGTTAACGATGATAATGCTAGAGCTCCCTAAATGACTCTTCAACACTAATGATACATAAAATTTGTCCCCTAATGGCCCAACCTCCTCTGAAACTTCATGGTAACAAAACTTCTCAAGAACAAAACTAAAGAAAAACTTAAATAACAATAAAATTACAACTACTAACATCATTACAACTTTTAGAGAAGATAAGACGAACTATTATCATTGATCTCACTTTCAAAGAAATAATAACGGGTTTATTTTAAACATGCTTTCATTTGGTAGCACCTAGTAAAATTCATTCGCAAGGAAAACTATGTTAATATATAATAAAACTTACTTTGTTGTATTGTAATTTTTATAATTTATTACAAATTATATACAAAATTATTTTTGAAGGAAAATATCATATCCATATATCATGAAAGTGAAACATAAAATAGATATGCATTGAGTACATTAACTGAGACTAGAAAGCTAAAGTAAGGTAAAGAAAACAAATAAGTACATCCAAAAATAGAAATAATTGACCACATACAAGACAACAAATCTCTACCAAAAAATGAATCTAACCCCTAGCATGTATGACACTTTATCTATCGTCAAGTCTTTAATAGGTGCCGAAGCACCTTCTAAAAAGAAATGATATCTTAGCAAAGCCACCTTGCCAAAACTTGATCTTCATTGATGGGTTGGGCTCCATAAGTTTTGCCTATCTAGTAAAAAAACAACAACAAGGAAACAAGCAAATGAGAAGAAAAGAAATGAAAAGAGAAATAATGAGAAAAAAAAAGCTATTGTCTGCCATTGGCCACCCCATCTTTAGCCACCTCAAAACCCTCTCTAGATGCCAATGAACCAAATCATCACCGAAGTTGTTGGATTCGTCATCCCCTCCTAAAAAATCCAAATTCGAGGCTAGAAAGGTAAGATATGGAGCTCAAACCTTTTGTTGGTGATGACCATGACACCAACTTTTTGTAGGGCCTAACGTTGTCACTGCTCTTTGGGTATGTTAAATTGCCCAAAAACATGTCAAGAAGGTTATTAATTAGATGACGAAAAGAGAAAATGGATAAAAGGGAAAAAAGGAAAGTCCTTTGGAGGAGGAAGGAGGCCAAGCCAGCGACAATAAGCAACTGATTGCCCAAGGAAAGCACTTCAAGAATAAAGAGAAAGAGGCTAGAGTGTTTTTTTTTTATAGAGAAGGTGAGTTTTTTTTTTATAAAACTATAAAAGTATTATTTAATATTTTATCAATTTTCTTTTTTTATCATTTTTTATTACATCTAAGAAGTCATTTGATTGGTCGAATCTTACATTTTGGAAGTTATTATGACTCGTAATGTTACATTCTGGAAAGAGATTACGATGATTGGATTTTCAACATTCTCGTCATCTTGTAATCTTACATTCCTGAACAATTCCAGGATGTCGTGGGTGTAATTTTATTATGGTCTTTTTCTTAAGTTATCTAAGATTCTAAGTGAAATCTAAAATTTAAGATAAAATTACCCTTTTGTTATAAATATTACTTTATTATGGATGTCCATAACTCTCAAAGTTGTAACCTCCATTATAGCAACCCTCGATGGAATTATAAGGGTTTTATATTGTAATTAAACCTCTATTTATTCTTTGTAACTTAAAGGATTGCATGTTAGAAGATTTAAAAATAGAGGCATGTACGAAGCTTATAGATATACAAAAGGAATGAAATAAAAAGTTCTATTCTTTATATTTCTATTGTATTACCTCTTTGTATTAATATTTTCTCTTTAGTTTGTTCTTTCTTTTCATTATTTCATAACACGTTATCAGCACCATCTTGCTTAAAGTGATAGTTCCTTTTATCGACGATCAAATTTATCTTGCTCAAAGTGATAAAACCTGTTATTGACAATCAAATTTATTCTCCATGATTTCCAAGATCTTAGATGGCAAGATGCAAATTGCAGGAAGTTTCTTTTATTTAATGTTTTATATTTGATTATTTTTAGCTATTTCATGATTAATTTTAATTATTTTGATTAACTTATTTTATTTTTATGTTATTAAGGATGGTGAAGGATTTGATATCACTGTCTATATGAAATTGTGAAATAAGATTCATTCTCAAAGTTTGCTATTGATAAATTTTGATTGGACTCAAAGTCTACTATCGGAGTTTAAATTTGCTTACTTGTTGATAAAATCGTCAAGACTTAACATTGAACAAGAAAGGTGCATCAGCTTAATTAGATCTTTATCTTTACACATTTTCTCAATAATAGCATCTTTTGATATTAAATCAATTTGATATATGATTTAAATATTTGAGATGATTTTATTTTAAGTTTTGGTTCTATGGGTTACTTATGGTTTTGAAAGATATTGGAAAAATAATGTTTTGTCTTGACCTGCAAATCAAACATTTAAAATATGGAATTCATGTCCATCAGTCAATTTATACGAAAAAGATTTTAAAGAAATTTTACATGGATAAAGCACATCCATTGAGTACCCCGATGGTTGTATAATCGTTAGATTGAATTTTGTCCTTATGAGAATGATGAATATTTTCTTGGTCCTGAAGTACCATATCTAAATGACATTGATGTATCTTACAAACAACACAAGACATGAAATAACTTTCATTGTAAACTTGTTAGCAAGATTTAGTTCTTCTCCAACACGTAGACATTGGAATGGAATTAAACATGTATTCAGATATCTCAAAAGGACCATTGATATGAGATTATTTTATTCAAATGATTCAAAATCTCTATTAGTTGACTATGTTGATGTTGGATATTTATAGGATCCACATAAAGGTTGATCTCAAACGGGATATTTATTTACATGTGGAGGTACTGTCATATCATCGTGTTCAACGAAGCAGACATTAGCTGCCGCCTCTTCAAATCATACAAAAATAATTGTAATGCAAGAGGCAAGCCTAGATTGTGTTTGGCTAGGGTTATTAGCCCAATATATCCGGAACATATGTAATTTGTCTTTACAGGAAAAATATGTCAACTATCTTATACGAAAATAATACAACATGTATAGCTCAATTAAAGGGTGGTTACATCAAAGGCATTGCCAACGACAACGATTGAAAGACTAGTGTACAAGATTGAATGCGGTGAATCAAAGATGTAATGTGATGTTGCCATTAGGGAGAGTCTAAAAGACGTTGTACTCTTTTCCTTTAACCAAGATTTTGTCCCATTGAGTTTTTTTGGTAAAGGTTTTTAACGAAGCAACTTGTAACAGAAGATTGTGTATTCTTTTTTTTTCATTAGGCTTTTATCTCACAGGATTTTCCTAATAAGGTTTTATCGAGACACATTTTCATTAATGGATATCCAAGGGGGAGTGTTATAAATATTACTTTATTATGGATGTCTATAACTCTCAAAATTGTAACCTCCATTATAGCAACCCTATCTATTCTTTGTAACTTAAGGGATTGTATTATGTTAGAATGTCTATAAATAGAGGTATGTACAAGGCTTATAGATATACACAATGAATTAAATAATTTTTATTTATTTATCTTTCTATTATATACCTCTTTGTATTGATATTTTCTCTTTAGTTTGTTCTTTCCTTTTATTATTTCATAACACCTTTGTTTTTATTATATTAATCAATATAGTCTCTTTTTTTCTTCTTCTAAAAGAAAAACTATAAACCAAATTTTTTTTTCTCTTGTAAGTTTGAAAACTAAAGTCCCTAGACTCTTGCTTGTCCCAATTTCAACTCTACACTTTCAGGCTGGATATTGACTCTCAGTTTTCTGTCGTTAGGGTTATCTCCATCTTCTCTAAATTCATTAAGTTCTCTCTAGATCTTTTATTCATGTGTATTTTTTATGTGTTTATTTAAAGTTGGATTTTTTTTATTCTCAATAATATGATATTGAAAGAAAAATCAATAAAAATTAAATTTGGATTTACCTGCTGTTTGTTAGGCAGGACTGAAATCATGAAAAATCATGCAAATGCAAAACTTACAGCGAAGGGCAAAAGTCTGGGTTTGAATTTTAAAAAGGAGTTGCCTTTGCCCTTTGGTTGTGTTGATTTTCATGGGGACGGATTGGAACCATGAAAGGTTTATGTGCTTCGTTGGATGGATGTGTAAAGCTTAAAGCTTAATCCAATTGTTAGATTTTTGGATTCAGAACATTCGTTTATGTATCATTGTATGTAAATCACTTGGTTTACTTCATTGAGGTTTATGCTACCAAAGGATACCTGGAATGAATATTTTATAGATTTCGATTTGGAGGCAATCAATTTCTCTACAACAATTAAAAAAATTAATTTCACCATTCTATTTAAATTAATTGATTTTTTTAATTAAATAAATTTAATTAGTTGAATTTTTTAAATTTAAACTTAAGTGATATCGTTAGGCTGGACATGCATGTCGATATTTAAAACCTAATTTAACTGTCATATTAAACTGTTGTTTGGGAGATAATAAATCTTCATAATAAAGTGATTATTTCGTAATAAAACAATAATATAAATAATTAAAATATAATCTGAATCAAACAAAAATAAATTCTTTGATAGTTTATTCAAAAGAAAAATGAAAATATATAAAACACGATTTTGGTGGTGAAAAGGGGTACTGTAGACTGTAGATATTGAAACGAAACACAGCAGGTGCGTCAACTGACAAAACAGTCTAGATGTTGTGCTTTGTCTTCTAGTGAAGAGGGGATATTATAGGTCATGGCCCCCCAATTATTAATTTATTATTATTGACTCTAAGTTTGAGGGGACAAGATCAAGTTTATCAATGAGAAATTACAATTAGCCATTTAACCTATTATTATTAGGAAAAATAGGTTGGATCAAAATGGTGAAAATGGGATTTTTAAAAGTAAAATACAAATATATATGGTATAAATTCCACTAATTTATAATTAAATTAATAGCAATATATTCCATACATACTGATAAAAATTTATTAGAAGTTTATTTCATCCAATGATAAAAAAATCAATATTTATTAAATAAAATTATAAATTCAAAGTTTGTGCATAAATAAGCAACATTTGAATTGCTTAACTCAATTCATTATTTAGGAGGATTTTGAATATTATTGTTTGAATTGGATTGGACAGGTGAATCGAATCAAGGATTAATTAGGGTATTAATTTGGAGATATGTATTAGATTGATTGACTTAGGAATCGGTATGAACCAATTGATTGGGTGGTTGAACCGAATTTTTTTAATTTTATGAATTTTTAATGTTTTATTTAATATAATTGGATGGATCAATCGAATTAGTTGAGTTGATTTGTACTTAAATAAGTGGAGTTACTTAGATATAAATTAAAAGTCAGTGGGGTTATAAATTAAAATTGTGGAAATTATGGTATAAATGAAATTTTTGAATATTTATATTGTATTAAATAAAAAACATGAAGCTTCGTCACTATTTTCAAAATCTAAACGGACTAGCTGGTTAGACCGATTGCACTAGCATAAATGGACTTACTTAGGTATATAAATTAAAAGCCAAGGGTTTAAATTTAAAATTCTGAAAATTATGATATAAATGAATTTTTGAATATTTATATGATATTAAATTAAACATATAAAGTTTCATTATTGTTTTCAGAACTGGATCGGATGGTTAGATCGATGGGATCGAGAATCGATCGAGGTACCATTCCAAAATAAGGGTCAATTTGGTTGACTCGTGAACTGGTCGAATCGACAGTTGAATTGATTAAATTAGTTTTTTATTTATTTTTAAATTTTTTTATTTTTAATAATTTATTCAATTAAATCAATTAGATTGATCAAACCGATTGATCCGAAAATTGATAGGTTGATCGATTCGTCTACTGATATAATTCTAAAAATCTTGAGCTTCATTGATGATTTATTATAAGTAAAATTAATTAACTATTATTTGGGCTTAGAAGGAAGTATGAAAGAAGAGTGAACACAAAAATTCTCATATTTTTTAATTAATATTGGATTTTGAAAATTGTAAATTTTGAAATTTAAAATTTAACTGGACTTAAATGTGCACAAATTCAAAGCCAAATTTCTTAAATCTAAATGAAAAATTGAAGTTTTTAAATTAAATTTAAATATTTTTTATCCAATTTCTAAATAGATGGTTAGTGATTTGCATCCTTCATCAGTCACGACTAAGATATCCCACTATATTTGTTTTTTTAAAATATATCAATCTATCAGTGTTTTATTTTGTTTGAGAAAATTATAAAATTTTAATTAATTCTAAAAGGAAAAAAAAAATAGAAATTTAAAAGGAAAGATAAACCCCTACTCTAGTAACTGGAATAAATTTGGATATTCTCAAGCTTTACAACTTTTACTTTGTAATTGAGCCAATGCCTTATTGATAAAGAAAACCATTAATTTGTATACAAATATAAATTAATAAACAAGGATTAACCCCATTCTACATCCTAAAAGTATATTTTAAAATTTAACTTTATCTCTAAAATTTTAAATTTTTAAAGTAACAATGACATATCAATTATGTTTTTCAATCAGCCTATCCATTAATTTAGACGTTAAATTATTGTTTAGATATAATGTGGAATATATGTAAAGCATGTGAATTGATAATACTCTAAAATGACATACTTTTATGAGTTAATTGCGTATATATTTTGAGTATGATCCTATTAATTTGGGTTATTTATAGTTATTTTATCTTGTAGAGACTAAATCGAAGACAAAAAGAAATTTGAAGCAAAAAGCGTGAATATGAAAGAAAAAGTGCCGAAAATGCAAAAGTGTGGAAGAAAAGAGAAAAATTGCAAGGAAGAGATTTATTGAATATAATTTTTTTTTAAATTTAAATTTTTATTTTTAGGATTATTGTGACTATTATGATATTGTTTATATTTAATTTTAAATTATCTTTTAAGCATTATAATTTAGAGTTTAAATTGGATCCAATTAAAAAATTATTTGCTTAGATTTAATTCTAATTTTTTTTTTAGAGTTTAAATTGGAATCAACTAGTGAATTATTGTATAGAAGATTGGAAGTGAATAATTCATATCACTTTATCCCCTATTTATATTTATAGTACATGAAAATCTCTAGTTGAATCCAATTTAAACTTTAAAAAGATAATTAAAAATAAATTTAAACAATAATTCTGTAGTTGAATCCAATTTAAACTCTAAATTATAATGTTTAAAGGATAATTTAAATTTAAACAAAGTCTTATCTTCAATAAATCTCTTCATTGCAATTTTGCCTAAGTTTTCCACACTTGCATTTTTGACAATTCTTCTTCCATATTCACGCTTTTTACCTCAAATTTTCTTTTGTCTTTGATTTAGTCCCTACAAAATAAAAGAATCATAAATAACCCAAATTAGTAGGATCATACTTAAAATATATACGTAATTAACTCATAAAAGTATGTCATTTTACAGTATTATCATGAACCAAATTATAAATATATGTATTTCTATTGCATGCTCAACTTAAATATGATGTCTTAAATTTTATCAACACTATCTATTTTTTTTAACACATCACCCATTTACACTTCAATTCGTATGTTTTAGATATTCTTTGTGTTAAATTCGAGCAGCACCTAAATTGATAGAAAGACTTAGATTGATAAAATGCGAAGACATCTAGGACTAAATTTGAATGGTTTAAAGATTAAAGATAAATTGAAAAATTGAGAGATAAATTAAGGGCATTGGATGGAAATTAAGCGGAATAAAGAAAAGGAAAGGGAGCGTTAAGGAGTGGGCGTGGAATTAGGGGAGGGTACAGAGGGAGAGAAAGATGAAACGTCGTGGTGTGATGGAGGGTATAAGTGGGCCAGCGGCCGTGGTTGGGTAGGTCTGTAGCAGGGCAGCTAGTGCTACTTGCGGGGGAATTAAAGATGTGGTCCACTCGTTAGGTTTAACGGGGAGTGGAAGACACGTGGGTTGTTTGACAAGTGGTGGTACAGGGCTGATCATCCCCGCACCTATCAATGCTTCTGGGTCCTTAACACTGTATCATCCGTACCACGATATATGCTGCCCCCATCACGTGATTCAACTCCTCCGTCCCTTCATTTCCCGCCCTTTGCTTTTTACTCTTAGCTCCCTACTCCCCTCACCTTCCACGTTGTTTAATGCTTTTAATTAATCAAAATTTTGGAACAACTACCTTCACTTTGTTCCTTTCTAATTAAAACTGAAGTGGGTTAATATGGTAATTTGAAGAAATTTGAGTCATTACGTGGCGTGACCCGGGATGGGCTCATAACAAATTTAATAAAAAGGTCTAATTCTTCAGCCAAAAAGAGGTTTAATTCTGCCTCACATCCCTGTATTCTTTGAACTTTTAAAATTTAGTCTCTGTTCATTCAGTCTATTTGCTTGTGTGGTTGATAAATTAAAGTACAATTAACATAAACAAATTATCAATTTATCAATTGAATTTTCATTTTTAAGTTTCTTTTGGATCACCAATTAGATTATTTTTATTGAGGTTGAAAATAACAATGACAGTAAGATTAAATATGGTAAAAAATTATTTTTAAAGGTATTACATAAAATGTCTATATAAATATAGAATATATAATTAAAACTAAAACTAAACTTATTTCTATTTTAAAAATAAAATTAATAAAATAAAATATAGAATACATAAAATATTTTTTTAAAAATAATATATTTTATTATTGAATATTTACGTGATTACTTATTTTTAATTCACATATTAGTTTTGTAATAGACTATATTTTATTAGCTTATTATGTTATATTAAAATTATTTTATTTTTAAATAAAAATATATATATTAAAAATTAAGCAGCTCTTTTTTTTTTCTTTTGAAAAAAAAATTAAACAAATAGAGATTCAAAATTTCAAATTAAAAGCAGGAAGACTAAATTTTAAAATTTTAAGGAGTACAGGGATTAGGGGGCAAAATTAGACCTAAATAAAAATATAAAGCGAAGAAAAATTATAAAAAAGAATGCATCTAATGAATTGGAAAAAGGTTTAAAAGGAAGGCTGAGATGACACCATAGTGAAGGCCTAAGCTTGTCTCAAATTCACGCGTTCGACTTCTTTGTCACTTGGTCTTACTCTTTCATAACAAAAAGTCGAAAAGACCCTTGAGCACCTTCCAATTTACGAAATTAGTAATCACTGAAATCAGTGGAGAGAGTGTAAAAAAATCCCTTACCTTACCCCCTTTCTCTCGTCCGATCGATCTCGCAGCGTCTAAGAGAAGGAACTTAAGAAATTAGCGTTCCTAAGGCAGCTGGTTCCTGTTAACCGGAAATTCGACGCCATGTCTCCGGGAGAAACGGTCTCCCGTTCACCTCTAGACAAGCCTATTAACCAGCTTACTGAGGATGACATTTCTCAGGTCACTCGCGAAGATTGCCGCCGTTACCTCAAAGAAAAAGGTCTCTCTCTGTGCATCTTTTTTTTTTCTCTTTCAATTTATGTATGTTTTGTGTTTTGAATGTGAAAGTGTGTGCATGTTCTGATTCGAATTTTTGAACTTCTATTTCTTTTCACAGTTTCTTCTTTGCTTTTAGGGATGCGGAGACCGTCTTGGAACAAATCGCAGGCGATTGAGCAGGTGATCTCGTTGAAAACTCTTCTAGAAACGACGTCAGATTCCGACGCTGCTGAAGCTCGGAAGAAACTTTACCCTCCCGGCCCGGAATATCCGCCTCGCGTGCGTGTATTTCTTTTTTGGATAAATTAATCTTCTTTATGATATTTTATTTCAGTTCCAAGGCATGAAAAAGTTGTATTTAGTTTAGTAGAATATTTTACAAACTTCTCTTTTCTTTTTTGGTCAAACTAGTCAAATTAAATAAAAAATTTCGCAGGTCGTTTCTGATTCAAACGTTCTACCGAAGGAAATGACACCGAATAACGGGATCTTGGTTCCAGTTCCCGAATCTGTTCCTTGTCCCCATCCAAATCCCTCGAAATCCGATTTTTCCGGCGACAATTCTGGCCGAACGGTCATCTCTGGAAATGATTCTGTTTCTCCAAGGTGTTTTTTTTTACACTATTTTTTTGCACCCTATTTTTTCCTTTCTAGATAACCCTAGTTCGACGAGGGTGAGGTAATTTAATTATCCTTTTCTTAAGGAAAATTTATCCAACATAGAGTCAACTGTTAAATATAAGCGTTTTAATGTGAAAGGAATGTAAATTTCGCACATGTGCCTGTGTATATGTGTGGTATCCGTAATTTCCGACGTCGAGTTTGTGCTTGCAATTACTACCAAATCCTCAAGTCAACAATGACGGCATGCTAATCATAAGTTGTTCCTTTCCATTATTTTAGACTTGCAATTTGGTGGATCCTTTAGAGTTACCTATTTATGCTCTAAAACACTTAACCATTTAATTTAGTGGCTGGGGATGAGTGGGAGGGTCAACATGTAGATAAATGACTTGGCGCACAACTGTTGATTTATTTAGTTTGTCAGAGTAATCTATTGGTCTTGGCATCAAAATGGAATGACATTGAACTTGGCTATACAAGAAATTTGGAGTAAGTTCCAAGCAGAGTTTTGTGCTGGTTAGAGTGCTTGATTAGCATCTCCCATGCGAATAGGAGTGGTTGGTTGAGATAAAAGTTTCTCGGCTTTGATTAACACTTCATTTCTGTCTCAGGCTTTCTTGAATTGGACTGCTCCTAATTTATGGATCCCTATTTCTTGTTAGGAAAACCAAACTAGCTCACATAAACAGATCAAGAAATCATCATGGAGAAAGTAGTTGATCGGAGTTTGAACTAACAGGAGACAAAATGGCTTTTGTAAAGGATGTTTACTTAACAATTTGATTAACCGAAATTTAATGGAAGAAAGAAAGCTACAGCTTACATTTCAATGCATGTTATGGTATAATACAACACTCAGATAGGAGTCTAACTATTTTCCTTGTTAAATTTGTGGTTATTGAGTTGTTGTCGATGGGTTTCTTTGATAAATACCAACTGTAGAGGAACTAAGTACTTCTGTCTGGAATATTTAGGTAGTTGAAATCTTGTAGCTGTAGTTTCATTTCTGCCCTGCTTCTGTCCTTTGTGTATAACTTGCATGGCTACTGGTTACAGGTTCTTGTATATATGTAGGGGCAGCTAAAACGTATGCTTTCCCTCTTCCTCTTTGATTTCATGATTTTGGCATGTAAAACTATTACTTGATCGAAGCTTTACCTACTAGATGTGCAGTTAAGAGATATGCTGGTATTGCTGGTTTTATGATCATATATTTTGTCTTCATAAAACTTTAATAAGTCATTTACCCCTTCACAAGTATCTAGATACCAGTTGATTGTATGAGTACAGTATTGCACTTAAGGTTGTGGCTATGAATGTTTTCTGTCACCTTCTGTAGTGAAAGATTTTGAGGAGATTGCACCTCCTGCTGTACTGGATAAACTCCATTACTTCTTTACTTTGATAACTTGCCTAATTTCATGTTAGGTTTTCTAATTAAAATATTGCATCTTATTGGTTTGGCACATATTATTTTTCATCTTAAAAAAATTACTTATGGTCATAGTTCAGCAAAGCATGACCAACTCCTACAAGATTTAGAGTAACTTGATTTCGAGCGAAAATTCTGGGCTTGATGTAGACATATATTGAGCATTTCTTTTAAGGAATAATCATATTACTGGTTTTCCTTAGTTGATGGCGCCGGTTGAGATTCTAAGAGTGAAAATTTCCCAACTGCCCAGAATTGCAGGTGCAGCAAAAGAGCCAGCAGGACAGATGACAATCTTTTACTGTGGGCAAGTGAATGTCTACGATGATATGCCTGGTTGTAAGGTTATATATCTTCTTTTCTTAATAGTTCAGATGTTATATGTTGTCATATTGACTTACAATGGTTTTGCAGGCTGAAGCAATCTTGCAGCTTGCTGCAAGCCCAGTCTCATTTCCTCATGAAATTCTAGCTGATAAAAGGACCACACCATGGTCCATTCCATGCCATTCACAGGCTGCAAGTGTCAAAACAACCCCATGCTCACAAATGATTATATTGCCACCTCAGCAAACAGGTAGGGTTTTGGGTTGGTTTAGTTGCTTTTTTAACTTCCGCTTCATTTCTCTTCTAAGTCCATATGGAGCTTGTGACTCAGAGTGGTAAAAAGGAGTAATAAGCATACATCTTTTTTCTTGGATGAATCTGTTTCAGTTTATAATGAACCATGTTAAATTCCAAGATAATCCTCTATTGATTATTGACGTGCCTCTTTCTTTTTTTTTTTTTTTTTTTGCTGTAAATCTGGCAGAAAACTGTCAATTTCCTCGAGAAGAGAGCAATGCATCTCTTGAAGACAGCCTTGGTAAATACTTCCTTCTAATTGTCTTGCAAAATTTCATCATTTCCTTTTTTACATGGTTAGCACCTCTCCTCTGATTAATGGCTATGGATGATGGCTTTGCCATGCATCTCTTGAAGACAGCCTTGGTAAATACTTCCTTCTAATTGTCTTGCAAAATTTCATCATTTCCTTTTTTACATGGTTAGCACCTCTCCTCTGATTAATGGCTATGGATGATGGTTTTGCCATGAATACTCATTAGCTGTATTTGTTTTGGTGTTGGGTTAGGTTTAAACTTTTTGCTATAGAACCTGTATTTTTTTCCCCATTAAGGCTTCTATTTTGAATAATGAACTTAAGTAATTGAACAACAGAGATGCAGCTATGTTGCCAATCCTTGATTTAATGAATTATGATTGAAACTTACTTGATCTTGTTTGTAGTTTTCATGCACATTAGGACTCTTTTGCCTTCCCTTATCATCTTCATAATGATGTTAATACAATAGAACCAGCCTCCAGGTGCCCCAAACGCCTTTCCTCCCTCTATCCTTTGTTTCCTTCCTGTTGGTTGTAACCTAGAGCAGCTTTCGAACTTCTTTTCCTTGTTACTCATCAGGTCAAATAAATAAACTTCAACAGACTTTGTTCATAGGCTAGAACTGGTGGGTCAAATAAACTTTTTCCTGGAATAGACATGATAGAATACGAATTGTACAAATTTTAGAAAGCTATATTTCAGTTGCTTGTCTGCTTGAATAGAGTTTTCTGGTATTTGACATACAGTTTTTGGGTCATGTCCTATGATTATTTCTTGTTTCTCGTTTAATTTGATGTGAAATAGGATATGGTGTTTTTTAGATGGTGTGCCACCAGGATGAACTAATTGATTCTGGACCATGACATAACCACGGTGGCAGACCCTTGATAAATCTAAAGAGATGCGTTCCTGACCTGATAACTAATGTAGTAAACTTTTATCTGTTGGTTTAGCTGGTTAAGGTCCTTTCCAACCTGGAGTGTAGGTTTGTTACAGATTCAGCTTTTATCTTGTGCCCTCAATTTTTCACTGCTCATGTCTAGACATTTTTTATTCCATAAGCGAAGTAGGACAATGAGGGGTATTTTTTGTTGGAAGCTGGTTTTGTATTGTTTTGTGTATAAACATCAGTGTGACAAAACTGATGTACTTTCATGGCAGGAATAAAAAGCTATGTTATTATGATGGTTTTCAGTCAATATAAAAGATGTTGGTATCCTTTATGCTATGATGATAACTTCATTTTCACCCCTATTGGCTTTAAATATTCATTTTTGTAACTTGCTTCCAGGACCTACTAGCAGAAAAGTATTGGTGCAAAGATATCTTGAGAAGAAGAAAGACAGGTATCTTTCAAGGCAAATATGTTGTACATTAGAATCAAATACTTGTACAATCTAGTTTTCTTTGCTGTTTGTTTCTCATACCCCTGTTAGATGAAGGTTTAAGAACAAGAGAAAGTTGGCAATGTCTTCATCTCCGACCTTAGACATCTACTTAAATCAAGTGGGAGATCAGTTTTCAAATGAGCAGGTTAAACAAAGTGAACCATATTATTCTTCCCAAGCAGAAGCGCCCCGCATGCCTCTTGAGTGCAGCTCCATTGAAAATGTTGCAAAGATTCCCCATCTTACTACTGATGGAAAAGGTGACCAGTAATTCTTTTCTTTTGCATGCCTGTGCTGTCTTTGTGCAATAAATGGGCTTTGAACCTAGGAAATCCAGGAAAAATTTGATACATATATAAACGTATTTGAACTGATGATTTTCAGAAATGCATCATGTTTGAACAGTCACTTGGCACAATATAAATATATAATGGACCATGTGATCGCTTTGTTGCAGATGCATTCAAAATATGACCAAGCATGGAGCCCTAACCATGTGGACACGGGGTAGTGTTCCTCCATCTAAGGCTTTGTAATATAATATTTAACATGTTATACCCTTTGCGGCCATTATTAGCAACTAGCTAAATGAGGAATCTAGTTTAGTGTTGCTGATCTATATTTTCCTTTGTACTGTTTTTCATTTAAGCTAAATGATAATTTGGCAACTGAAAGAAAAAAGAGCCCTATGTTATCCCATGGTCATTTAAGCATATCAAGTCAGTAACAATCCTAGTGAAATAGAAAACAAATGAGCCGTTTTAAGTATTTTATTTTTATTTTTTGGTTATTTTCATGTTTGTTTTATCGACTGTGTTTGGGGTACGGGGTTATCCTTTCTAACATATTGTCTTTTAGGTTCAAACTTATGATTTCTGTTTTTTGTTTTTTAGAGCAGTTTTAAAAAGTTCTTTGTTATGGGTCATCCCCATTAATATGGGTGTGGTTATCGTACCATTTGGCTGGTTGGTTAGTGTAATAGCATGAAAAACAAACTTCGAAAAAAAGTTTATTTGGTACATTAGTACTAAAATAGGTAATAACATTGGCATTAAAATAGTTTTACTGTTGTCAACTAAGTGATATAATGATAAAATATTTTCATTGAAATGAAGTTTTAGTTAATCTCAGCTCGGGTGTTTGTGTCTAGACTTTTTCTGTTTCTTTTATAAAAAAAAAAAATTATTGGTTGGTAGACAAAAATGTTAACAAGTAAATTTAAGGTATTGTTTTATGAAATGACGTTACTTTCTATTTCAATAGTATTAAAATAGTAAAACAAGATTAAAATTATAAAAAAAATAAGGGTAAATGATACATACAAATGGTTACTTAATTATGTTTGTATTTTTGTTTTGGTTAATTAATTTTAAATTATTTTAAATTTAGACACTAATGTTTGAATTTGTTTCTTTCTTGGATTAATTGATAGCGGAAATTTTTTTAATTAGTATAATCACACGTTTAATCCTTGATATTTACATGTTGTATTAACTTGATCTTAATTTTAAATGATTCAATAAATTTAATTTTTTACATATATAAATTTTATTAATTTGATCTTCAAATTTTTTAATCAAAGTTTTCAATTTTTAAAAGAGAGGCATTTTATATCTAATAATTGTTTTATTTATGGTTGAAATTATTCAATTTAAAAAAAGTAAATTGAAACATAAAATAAAAATTGATGGTAAAAAAAATATTTAAAAATACAATTAATACTAGTGGTCAAATTTATCATTAAATCATTTTTTTTAACCAACATCCATCAGATTCCTCATTGCTCAAGTGAGCTGTATTTTTTTTTTAAGTTTAAAATATTAAATTTAAGTATTAATTCATTAAATTCTAAAGAAAATTTAAATTAAATATAATATTGTTATGTTTTGGTAGATAATAAAAATCATGTATTAGATTTCAAATCTTTTATTTTATTTTTAATATTGGAATATAAATATTTTAATTTTAATACATGATTTAAGGTTTATGACCAAAGTGAATTTTTTTATAATATTTATTTTTTTTGTTTGTATGGTAGTTTATTAATTTTTTTTTTTTTAAATTGTACGCAATGTTTAAATTTTAATTTATATAATATTATATGTCGATATTTTAAAAAATGGAAGTTTTGCGTTGTTTTTATAAATATTGAAGGGAATAAGCTGATTTCGTGGAAAGCTTATCTAGTTGGACAAGCTTTCTATGAAATTATTTATTTATTTACTTTTAGGGTTTTAGGGTTTTTTTAGGGTTTATTTTTTTATTTAGGGTTTTAGGTTTTATTTATTTATAAAATAATTTTTTTACATAGTAAAATTTATAATGATAATTGTATAAGTGAAAAATATAGGTTTATTTATTAATAAAATATTTTTTTACATCACAAAATTTATAAAAAAAATACATCAATCGGGTCATCAAGGAGAATGTGTGCCGTAAGGTGGTGGACGACAGTCGCTTGGAGGATTTCTGCGTACCACGGGCCATACAATCGCAAGGTAATCCGAAAGTGGAACCAGAGGTGCATCTAAAGGTGTATCTGAAAGTTCGAGCCTATAGACATTCTCCTCCTTATCGTCGTCATCATTATTAACTGAATACGACCTTAGCACGTTGCCCTAAGCAACATCATTATCTTCTTCATCCCTCGATTATCGTGTCGTCCTCGCTTGTTATCGTGTATCCGCCACTCCTTTGTTTGGCCATTGCGATGATGATCCACCAACGTAAAATAGCGATGCACGCAGTGTTTGGCCCACTATAAGACTGTAACCATGAGGTACCCCAACCCTCGTGTACGTTAGAAAGGTATCGGGCATCAACACTTCCATTGACTATTGAGTCGTCATTTGTGTCGGTATCATAGTCCAGGACGGTGCATACGGCTATATCGACATTTGCATGAGGGTGTAGTATGTAAGGGACGTTAGTGACACAAAATATGTACCTGCATGAACTAAAGAATCAACCACATGCGACGGTGCTCCGTAGTGTAGTGGTGCTTGTGAAAAAAAACAAGGTTAGGTATTTGAACAGTAATAAGTTGAGGGAATTGGCCCGAATATGTCGTGGACACAAGCGACACATATTTTTTCGGAGGATGACGAACTGTCGTGCGACCAAGTCCTATCCTACGATGCTATGGCACTTGACGTTGCCTCTTTTGTCGAATTTGCCGACTCTTCTGCTCCGGTGTTAGCATATACGACTTACCGACGGATCTGAATCATGACATGTACTCATCAGCTGTCGACGTGTCCTTTGAGTAGAATTCTTCACGTGGTGGTAAAGATTGCATCCTACAATCCCTCTCATAAATGTATTCCAATTTTCGTTACAACCATTCGATGTCATCCTTCCCTCGCATGTCAACCTTGTGCAGCTCCTTCAAGTCTTACGATGGTGGCGAAATTTGTTGCTTCCACTCGAACTGTCGCAACACTTGATTCGATTCGTACATTTTTACCGTCACTTACACTACCAACGATACCTTTGCGTCCTACATCCGCTTGTTAGCAACACTTCCAGTGATATGCAAGTTATGAAATCGGTGTCGGTGTATGACATCCATTCCAACTGAAAAGCAAATTTATAAATATCATTATGTATTAATTTTTGTAACCAATCATAAAAAAATCAATATAAGATCGAAAGAATAACTAGCCTCGCGTTCCAAGCGTAAATCTAACAACAGCCTAATATCTTCCAACTCATCGATCACATCCACGTAACTCGGCCCATGGTTCCACCTGTACAAGCGTTGTGTTAATCGAAGCGGATAATAAAAAAACTTTACAGACTACATATTTGTTAAGAAATGATGTTTACCTCGTAACCAACAAAAAAATGTGTAGGCCGGTCACCTTGGGACATAGAAACGGTAGTCGCTACCAAGCCCATGACTACAATAGTAACAGGCAACCATCAATCGATACAACTTCTAGATGCGTGGCTCGACACATCTCCTGGTATAATATCACCAGTACGACATATCCCCAACTAAATTTGCCACTCTCGTCAAAATCCATCAGATGTAAAGCCACCTTATGTGTACGTGCACCAAATTAGGAGATTTTTAGGGAATTAAATTGCACCCGATTAACCTCAAAATGTACACTTGGACGTATTGTTGTATGACCTCCTCCGTTGCATCTTTAGGAAGCACGTCAAAATTTGTCTTCAACTAATTCATCGAGACCCGACCACCTTTGAATCGATCCGAGATCTTCCTCAACAGTGTTTAGTAAAGGGTCACTTTATCGAAAACGATCTTTGCTTCCATGACAATCAACCCATCCACTGGTAGACTGAGTTGTAACGCTACATGTAACAGTCTGATTTTTAGTGGTGTCAAAAATAATGGTTTTGAGACCACAATTCCGACGAGTCAAGTCATAAATGTTAGTTATTTAATACTTGTGATGTCATCAGCATCGTGTTAAGTTTTGGTTATGAAATTTCGACGTTTAGGTAGTTAATCGAATAGGAAGGATTAAATCGTAAAAGGTGCAAAAGTAGAATTTTACAATTAGAAGGACAAAATAAATAAATTAGCCAAAATAGATTAAATTAGTGGAATGATATGATATTTAAGTGAATATAGTGTATTAATTAAGTTAAAAAAAGGGATAAGCTTAATAATGAAAGTCATGAAAATAAAGTTTGTGATTAATATATATATATATATATGAAATTAAGGAAAGAAAGAAATCATATTTTCTCTTCTTTTCATCTTCTTCACACAGCTAAGGAGGAAGAAATTAGGGTTTTTCATTCACTTTTGAAACTTTAATTTGAGTAAGTAAATGATGCTCGTTTTTAGTAATTTTATGTTTTTGAGTCCGTATTAGCTTAATCTAGCTTATGTAAGGACTAAATTGTAAATCTGTCAAATGTTATGAGATTTACCATTGTTGAATATGCTTATTCTTGAAAGCTTGTAATAGATTTGAATGCTTGATGCTTGGGTTAAATCTTTTTGTGAAGTGATTTTGGATGAAATTAAAGTTTGAGGACCAAAATGACAAATAGAGAAATTTGCGTATATTTTGTGTGAAATAATTGAAGTGTAGGGACTTATGAGAATTTATGATTGTTCGATTGGTGTGGGTTATGTAAGAGGAAAATGTTATTTTGCATGTACGTGTTTAAGGACTAAAATGAATAAAAGTAAAATGTCAGAGGTAAAATCATAATTTTACCAAAAAGGATCGAATTATGTTATATGAACTGATTGAGTGTTTTAATGCAAGAAATCGAATGATTTGTGGATGTAGATTACGATCGTGCTACAGATAATGGAAAAGGGAAATAGCGGATTAGTCCCTGAAGTTTCTCCTTAACTGCAATCCAGTTCAGTAAGTTCGTAATGTAAATTTTACTTGATATTTCTTGTATGTATATTGTCAATGTTCAGCAAATCAGAAGCATTTGGAATTGAAGATGATTAAGGAAATGAAACGAAAGAGAGATAGTAGGCTTTACACCATTGAAAAAGTACCAACGCGATGGCTGAGGTACTGCATATGTTGCGAGTCCTCGACAGCTCATGTGAGCAGCAGCATGATTTGAAAAAGTGATATGAATCCTAAATGGATTATAGGCCCTTCGATGGCTAGGACTTATGCTTATGCATACTCCCGATAGCTTGTGTGAGCAACATCGGTTATTAGTAACAGAAAGTTATAGACATGGAAATGTGGTTGTATTTCACTCAAGCACAATGGGATTATATTGGCTTGATTGAGCTATAGTTGCTTATTACAAATGTTAGTAACTCCTTAAACTATTGAACTTACTAAGCTATGAAGCTTACCACAATTGTTCTTGTTGTTGTTTTGTAGATTGTTTTACTGACTGAAGATCGGATCATCGTCATCTCTTTGAAGTCACACTATCGCGGAGTTTGTTGGTAGTTTTTGCATAACTTGGTCTTATGGCATGTACTAGGATGATATTATCTTTTGTTTCTGTAATAGAGATGATAAAATCTTATTATGTTGAATGTGGATATGCATGAAGTGCAATTTGGAGTATAAACTTAAGATGCTATGTAAAGACTTGAAAATTATGCATGTTGTGTGATGGCCTAATGCATAATTGGAGTTGTGTATGTTTGAGTAGATAAACTTGTGTTTTGGCATATTTTTGAGATTCTGCATAGTTGTTCCAATAGAACCCATGCAAGTATCGGTGTTCACTGACTTGGGTTGTATCAGTAGTTGAATTGCAAGTATCGGTAGTTATGTGTTTTGTCGTATCAGTAGTTTGTATACTTGTATGGGTAGAAGTTGCAAGGTGAGAATTTTAGCTCTCTGGAGTTTTTAGTATCGGTAGGTGCATGACTTGTATCGGTAGAAATTATACTTGTATCGGTAGAACTAGCACAAGTACTGGTAGAAATCTCCACAGTTTTTGAATTGTTTACTGACTTGGCTACTACCGATACTTGTCCGTCAGGTTCCGGTAGAAGTCTCCAAAAGTATTGGAAATGCCATTTTTACCCTTGTTGAATTGTGTTTTTGATTAAATGACGATATATATAACATGTGAAGTGAAATTCTTTCATAGATAAAGCTAAATAACAGGATGTTAAAGATGGACAATGATAAGTGAACAGTAAGATTCCGGAGCCTTAACTGGAGACGATTTTTGGGTTTCGACTATTACACTACGTCCTTAAGTGTGATTGTACACTCGCCACATGGAAAGTGGATAGTGTGTGTTTCGGGCCTCCATCTCTCCACCAATATGCTAATTAGTTGGAAATCGAGTTTGTAGCCCCTAGACATGCGATATGAATGTAAGAATTCAACAACTTGCAAGATACCGCGAATATTAGGGATTTGAGACTTTCCCATATTATGAATGAAGTCCTCTAAAACATGACCATCAGCCTATTTGCAAAAAAATATATATTAAAATTAATAAAAAATAAATTTAATAGTGTTCAAATTAACAAAATTTAAATTTCCGTATTACCGTTGATATTTAGGCATCGAAAATATACGGGATGTTGGATCAGAGTAGAGAAGCGGACATTTTTAAAAAAAATCAAGTTAAAAAATTGAGATATTTAAAAAAAATTATTTTTAAATGAAAATATCGAAAATAATTAGAACGAGAAAATAATGAGAGTGGTAGTGGATTTGAGAGAGTTTGAGAGAGTTGAGAGAGATTTTGAGTGAAAAAGAATAAAAAAATGGGGGGTATTTATAGGTTTTTGATTTTTTTAAAATTTTTTACCGTTGTTAGAAAGTGCGTTCAACTAAGTAAGCTTTCCACAAAATCGATCTATTCCCTTAAATATTTTTAAAACTGACACAAAACTTTAATTATTTAAAAAAAACAACATATATATTTTATTTTACCATTGTCGAAACCATCTTTTTTATAAAACGACGAGTTTCAAAAATTATTTTAATGTTGGAAAATGGGAGTCGCCACCAATCCTTTTGTTCGGTGTGATTGGATGATCTCAAAACATTTAAAATTCGTTTTGAAAAATATTTTTGTCTTCGCAATCCAAAAAATGAGTTCGGGAGTCGGTTACGCATTAGGAAGGGTTAGCACCCTTATACGCTCAAAATTGGTACCACATTGATTATCTTAGGGTCTTGTTTGTAAAATTTAAAAGCTCGAATAAAGTTTAAAATACGATCCTTGAGTGCATGAGTTATGTTTAAAAGAAACCGATTTTGATTGGAAGTCTCGTCATTTCAAAATGATCGAGGAAGAAAGTTACGTCCAGTGAGTTAGGACACAACATTTCGAGATCCAGAAATAACGAGCTTTCCTTTGTAAAACTTTTTAACAATTTTGAAAAGAATGTTCGATTATCTCGATTGAAAGAAAAAGTCGCACCTTGTAAGTTTAGGTACAAATTTTCTGAATTCGAAATAAAAGAATATTGCCTCGATTTTAAAGTTTTTATGAAAACAATTTTGAAAATAAATATTTGAACTTGATATGAATGAGCAGTTAATACTGGATATTAAATAACATGAAGCAAGATAATTAAGCATATAAATGGTAAGCAAAAATAAAAAATAAAAAATATGAATGCATAATAATACAAATATTGATGAGGAAGAAAAAATGATGCAATCGGAGTTAAAAATGAGACTTTTTGGATACTCGGGGGTAAAATGGTAATTTTGGACTTATAGGGCAAAATGGGAATTTTGGACTTATAGGGCAAAATGGGAATTTTGGGAAAGTTCGGGGTTAAAATTGAAATTTTTAGACACTTGGGCTAAAACAGTAATTTTTAGAAATAATCAGGATCAAAAATGGAATTTTTGGATATTCGAGGGTAAAAGGGTAATTTTTGAAAGTTTTTGGGTCAAAAATGGAATTTTGGAAGTTCGGGGGTAAAATAATAATTTTTAAGAGTTTTGGGGTTAAAAATGGAATTTTTAAAGGTTTAGGGGTAAAATGATAATTTTAGAAGTTTCGAGGTCAAAATCAAGATTTTTTGGAAGTTCGAGGGTAAAATGGTAATTTTTGGAAGTTTTGGGGTCAAAATCAAGATTTTTGGAGGTTCAAGGGTAAAATGGTAATTTTTGGAAGTTTTAGGGTTAAAATTGAGATTTTTTGGAATTTCGAGGATAAAATGGTAATTTTTGGAAGTTTTAGGGTCAAATCTAGATTTTTGGAAGTTCGAGGATAAAAATATAATTTTTGGAAGTTTCAAGGTCAAAAGTGGAATTTTGGAGAAGTTTGGGGGTCAAAATATAATTTTTGAACACTTTAGGGACCTTCAGGGCAATAAAACCAAAAATAAGTGACACGTGGCAGTCCCTCAGGCATCCTGAAGTCAAAGGACTAATTTGAAAACCATGAAAAATTTTTGGGATAATTTTGTAATTAAACAGAACTTGATTTAAGGATTAAATTTAAACAAATTAAAAATAAGAGGGACCATTTGCCTAAATAAGCCAAAATTATGACACGTGGCAGCTCCTGGTGCTTTCAAAAGGTCAAGGGATTAAATTGAAAAGAAATGAAAATTATTGGGCCAATTTAAAAAAAAATAAAATTACAAAAAGGACTAAATTGAAACAGTCAGAAAATACGGAAGGACCAAATGCATAAATATCCTTTTTCTCAAAAACACGCGGATCCTCCAGGCGGGTCGGATCCGATCGGGTCGGCCATGGGTAATAGCTCAAAACGACGCCGTTTTTGGGGTTGAAACTCAACCCTCAAAACAACGTCGTTTGAGGGTCTTTAAAAGGCCATTTTACGTTTTTTTTTTTCCTTTTTTTAAAAAAAAAAAGTCCAAAAACTCTCTCAAAATCATTTTTCTTCCTCTCCAAGGCCGGCCGAACCCCGACCAATGTCCGCAGCAGCGCGTCACCGTCACGTGTCACCGCGCGCCGTCGCCCAACGCCTGTCGTCGTTCCACCATCACCGATCTCCAGACGCGCCGTCGTCTAGGTAAAACAGCCCTCCTCCTTTTGTTCCTTTTTTCCTTTTTTAACAAAACTTTGATCTTCCTTTTCTTTTTCTTAAAAAAGTTTAAAACTTTTCTCTTTTCAGATCTTCAAATTTCAAAAAGAGATTCTTTAAACCTAGATCTGTTTCACTCTTGTTTTCTCTTAAAACAGTTTTGATTTTCTTTAAAACCTTTCCCTTCAGATTCTTTAGAAAACTATTTTGATTTTCGATTGATTTAAAAACCCATGCAATGATCTTTAAAAGTTTTTGAATATGTTATTTCCTTTTGTTTTAAAAGGAAATCTTGTTAATCTATTTGTGGTTAGTCATCGTTTTCTTTGCAGTTTTAACTTCGACGAAGCGTGGACGATGAGCGGGGGCGGGTTAGGCGTGACTCCGACAGTGGCAGCATAACTCCGACGACGGTGGAGTCATCAAAGGGAGTTTCCCTAACAGACTTTTCAGATTTCCTTTTTTATTAAAATAGTATTTAATACTTATTTATTAATATTAATTGTTTATTATTTCTAATCTGCATCGAATACATGTCTGTAAATAATAAATATCATTGTAAATATAACAAATATATTAATGTATAGTATACAGACAGTTTGAAGATTCGAATAGCCAATAAGGAATAAATATTTAATGAAATTGAATACCTTCAAAGCTTGATATCCACACACTTGCAACCTTGAAATCAGAAGGTCTTTTAATCCAATGGAAGTCTATTATCGATTACTGCCTTATTCAAGTTTGAATACTACTGTTGTGCTTGCATATGACTTTTTAGTATATGTATAAAAAAAATCTGTATATGTATTGATCTTTGAATCTATTCCCCCAAATCTTTTCAACAGAATTGAATTCGGCTTTTTAAAGTCTCAATTCCCATCATTACAAATTTTTGTTTGCAATTTAAAACGCTGCCTATTCTCCTTTTTGCAGGTTCGGCAGTGTAAGTTGAAGCTGGTGGCAGGGCAAGTTGCAAAGTGCAATTTGGTGGTGGTGACATGGCATGTTCTGGTTGGCTGAGAGTGGACGGTGGCTGTACAAGTTGAAGCAACAGATTAAGTTTAGGTTTAGGTCTTTTGGGCCAATTGAAATTGGGCTTGTTTGATTCTTTTGGATTGGGCCAAATTACGTCCAAGATTGTAATTTGGACTTTGATTTTGTATTTGTTTTGGACTTTTAATTTAATATTAAGTTTTAAATCAATTTAAATTTTAATTAAATTTAAATTTAAAAGATAAATTTAAATTTAAAAATAAATTTAAATAAATTTAAACCCAATCTTAAAATAAAAGGCTCAATCCAATACTCAAATCCGATTAAAATTGGGCTTCAACAACTATTTTAAATTAGCATAATTAAAGTATTATCTTTATAACATACTCCATATATTTATTATTGCAAATTATATAAATGACATCATCATTATTATTGTAATCAATGTTCCCGAACAATTGTAACAACACTTATTTGTATATTCTCGAATGGTAAAATAAATTGTTTTTCTTTTATAATATTATGAGATTGTTGTTAATAATAATTTAGATGAAAATTAATCATTACATTTTTTGATATCATCAAAATTCAGCAAGACTACGATTATGTTATAAATATGAGGCACAATAAATGGGATTATCTAGATGATCATCTGTTAATATTATTAGATGTATTTGAATTTGGTAACATCAAATAATTTAAGTTGAATCGAAGATTAATACATACGATAGTTGAATGTTGGTCTATTAATATAAATTTTTTTTTTTCATTACGATTTGACCATGTAATATCACTTAGTATTAGTTAAACGTTAGATAATTAGTGAGTTAATATTTGCTTTCATTTTATTTTGCGTGCAAAAATCATTAAGATAATATACAAGTGTATTAACGTAATTTATGGATTTTTTATTAAACCAATTTATTCAAAAATTTCAAATATACAAAATGAATATACTACACTTAGGACAATAAATCTAATAATAATCGGATACACATGATGTATCCAGAGCTAATTCGACATTTTAAAATGGTCAGATGATACAATTGGGGTGCATTGTTTTAGTATTCTTGTATAGAAAACTATGTTAAGTGACAAATTGTCAATTGCAAGATATTAAAGGTTGCCTAATTTTGCTTCAATCGTGGGCTTGGTATAGAATACTATTTTTGTCCCTTAGTTAAATAGAAATTTATAGCGATTAAATTTTTACAAATTTTACAATTTAGTTTTTATATCTTAATTAACTATCCGATTGAAAATATTAATAAACCAAACTTTAATTATACATTACACTAATCTCATAAATATTATTACGGACTCCTTTGTCGAAAATGGGGTTCCTAAATCGTCGTTTTTGATACAACTAAAATACGAGGTTCTTACAGTCTTGCTCAAAGCATAGGTACTATTTCGGGAAAAACTTTATTGCTATAAATATCACAAACCGACTCAATTTTTAAATTTTTATTTTTTTGCTATGCAAGAAAATCATTTTCAAATCCGTTTTTTTCCAACATTCTCTGGCTATTTTACCAAAATGACCCCAAAAAATTAAATATTTACAAGAATGACCCAGATTCAAAAACATTAAAGGAAATGACTTGAAAACAACAGTGCACGAGGGTGCCGACTACTCCATGGCTAGCACTCATGTTAAAAACGATTAGAAAAATATTTTTTTTGGTGCCAGTAATGCAATGAACAACACTCATGTATATTTTTTCACCCGTGTTTTGTACAATACATCTTATACCTGGTTTTAAAAATATATATTTTTTTGGTGTTATGTAGCATATGGTTGACACCCATTCTCAAATTTTTTATTTTTTTGGTGTCGATATTGAAGTGATTGGCACCCATTTTCAATAAAAAAATAGTTTTTTCCTGATCCCATGAACCAATTAGTTGTCAACAATACATACGGGTATTCCATGATTAAAAAACAAAAAGAAAAATAATATGCAAACTCATTTTCTGCAATTGGTTTTACTTCATTATTTCTTCCCAAACTCTTTCGTTCATTTTTATCATCTCCTATTTAAAAGAACTAAAAAGAAAAAAAAAAAGAATTATGATAGTTGTAAAAGCTCAATTTTGTCCGATTGTTAAAAAAAACCCCATTTTTTTATTTTTATTTATTTATTTATTATTTTGTAAATGTAAATAAATAAATAAATAAAATAATAAAATAAACTTTATTATCTTAAAAGTCCAAATTTACAAAAAAACAAGCCCAAATACACCCACAAACCCAATATCCAAATACCCCAACTGGCCCAAATTTTACAAAACCCAAATTTAAACAAAAAAAAAGAAAACTCTAACCCTAGCTTTTGGATCTGCTGTCGCCTCCAGCACGCCCACGCAGTCGTTGTCGCCACCGCCATCGCTATCCTAGGATCCAAGACTCCACGATCCGCACGGAATTTAGATCTCGCACGTCACCGAAAAATCCGAAAATTAGGTGTAAAAAGTGTTATAAAAACACATAGAATCGAATGTAATTTTTTACTGACTTACTAAAAATATATGAAAAAATATAAGAGATTTTTTCAATCACAACTACATAGAAATAGAAATCAGATTGTTTATGGTATACTATTTTATATTCTATTTATCCATTTTATTTTTTTATCTTTCGAAATAAATACTAAATAAATAGAAAATGAAAAAGAAAAATTAGGGTTTTCATACTTGATTCCATGTCCTCCCCGTCATAGCCACGAATGGAGTTTCTTCAAACTCATCCATGTTCGTAGGGGGCTCCGATGAAAGGGTGTTTTGTTTAAAAAAAAACACAAAACAGATTAAATAAAAAGTCATAAAATCGAGAGTTTTGGTTTTTTCAAAAAAAATATTTAGTTTGATTATAATAGATTTAAGCCTAGATCTATGATTTTTTAAAAAAAAAAGGAAAAAAAAAATCCAATCGCCGTAGGTGACGGTCGCTAGCGTCGGTGATTGGCGGTCGAAGACCGGGCACTTGAGATTGGACGAAGGAGACATGGGAGGCTTGAGAGAAAAAAAGGAATGATTTTTTTTTTTAAAACAAATGAAGGAAATGATTTTTTTTTTGAAAAATTTTCACTTTTGTAAGCCTTTGAAACTACGTCGTTTTGGCCTAACTCAATAGGTTCTAAAACGACGTCGTTTTGACCATTCGACCCAACCCGATCTGGACCCATACCAAGGTCCGTGTGTTTTCAAAAAATGGGCAATTTATTCCCACGATCCTTTTGCTTCTTTTGACTTATTTCAATTAAGTCCTCTAATGAGCTTTATTTATTTTAAAATTTGCCCCACAATTTTACTTGGTTTTCAATTTGGTCCTTGACCCAAAAGTGTCTCAAGGGCTACCACGTGTCAGGATTTTTGGGTTTATTGCTCACGAAGCTCCTGCTTTATTTTAAAATTATTTTTTGACCTCAAGTTGTCCAAAATTTTTTTGACCCCAAACTATCTAAAAATTATATTTTAACCCCTAAACTTTTCAAAAATTATGTTTGACCTCTAAATTTTCAAAAAATTCAAATTTACCCCCAAACTTTCCAAAAATTCAAAATTACCCCCAAACTTTCTAAAAATTCAAATTTGACCTCAAACTTTCCAAAAATTTGAATTTGACCTCAAACTTTCTAAAAATTCTAATTTGACTCCTAAACTTTCCAAAAATTCAAATTTGACCCGATTTTAATATTTTTTTAATTTTATCCTATATGTATATATATTACATGCTTTTAATTTTTCTTGTTTATCTTGTTTTTAATTAATCCCTTTTATATGTATATGTATATTATTTTATTTGTTTGCTTTTTATTTATTCATTCATTCAGTTATTATTTACTCAATTTATAATCTTATTGTATGTTATGTATATACTGTTTTCTTATTATTTATACTTGTAAAATATGTGCATTTTTTTTTGCATAACATGGTAATTTATTTTTTAAATACATAAATTGTTTTAATAAATCAAGCATATTTTTTTTGTTTAGGGAATTTGAAAGGATCATGCCCTAACTCACTGGGTGTCTTTTTTTCTTTGAGCCGAGATAATTAAATATCCTTTCAAAAATTTGAATACGAGATTTTTTGAAAAGCTCGTTATTTTTTAATATTCGAATTGTTATGTCCTAACTTACTGGATGTGACTTTTTTTCTCGATTAATTAGAAATAACGAGCTTTCTTCGGGAACAAAATTTATTTTCTAAATAGAATAAATATGACATTCATGCATTTAAAGATCGCGATTTAAATTTTTCTCGAAGTTTAAATTTTCAACATAAGATTTTGAATAATCGATTAGGTACCAATTTTGGGCGCGTAAGGGTGCTAATCTTTCCTTATGCGTAACCGACTCTTGAACTCATTTTATGGTTTCAAAGACTAAAATTATTTTAAGGATTTTTTAAAAAAATCTTGAAAGGTGACCCAATTACACCTGTTTCAAAAAAATTATTGGTGGCAACTCAATTTTCATTTTCCAAAATATAAATCGAGACTTGTTTTGTTTTTTCAAAAAATTGTTTCGACAGCTTAGCGACTTCGTTGGGGATCAATAAGAGAGTCAAGCCGTAAGTTGATTTTTTTTTGTCTTTTTTGTTGAAAATTTTAAATTCGATTTAATTTAATTTGTGATCTTATACATTTTTTTTGTGTTTTATATGTTTGTTGTGATAATAGCATGTTAGTATTATATGTCTATGTTTTTGCATACATGCATTTGTTACTACACCGCTTAAGTGGAAGTGAAAAGCTACTCCTTCGTGAGGTTTTCATCTCCGTGTAAGATAGTGAATCGCTTTCGAGATACATTCGTACCTATGTTTTCGTGAAGTTTTCACTTTCGTGCAAACATACAGGAAATGTGTCCCCCTGAATCGAACTCGTCCGTATGAGCATATAATGGATGAGGACTGAGGAATCTGTTGGTTTGGGCATCATTACTTTAGAATCGAAAATCGCATATAATGAGCCCTAAGTGCACACCCTAGGTAGAACCATACCGAACCTTTAGAAACCACCTAATAGATGCGTAGGTTCTCTGTTGTATGTTTGTTGATACATTTTTTTAATTGTTGGTACTAACTTGATTTTTTTTTCTTATTATGCATTGCATCCTCATATTATGAAAGATATTGACTTGAGTTCGATTACTAGTAGAGAACTGGTCATGGAAAAAGGGTATCTTGATGAGATAGAAGATAATGTGGCCGTGCGTATGTAGTCTGAGGATAGACAATGTGAGAAGGGTGATAGTCTAGCTGAATGCCATGTATCTGGCTATTGGGATTTCACTCGGATTAGTGTGACTTAGAATAGCTTACAAGAGTTAAAGTAAATCTGGGATTAGTGGGATGATGGAATGAAGCAGATTTTCTACCGAGAGTATGGGGATCTACCATACTTGTTAGAAGTTAAGGTGGACAAGCATCTCTTTTGAGCCCTTGCATAACACTGAAACTCCACCCATAGTTGTTTCACTTTTGGGAACATGGATATGGTGCCCACGATTGAGAAATATATCGCTCTGTTTCGTTGCCCCAAAATTTAGGTGAATAAAGCTTATTCGAGAGCCATTAATGTGCCATCTTTCCTTAAGAAGCTGATGAACATTATGAGAATGAGTGAGCAATGGGTTACAACTCGAATTAAGGTAAAGGGTGACAACAAGTGCATCACTTGGAAAAGTTTGCGAGATTTAATCCTAGCGCATCCAAATTCATGGAAAAAGGTTGATATATTTACTCTCATTTTGTATGGACTGGTTATATTTCCCAAGGCGTTGGGATACATAGATGAGGCGATCACTAATTTATTCGATCGGCTCGACAAAGGGGTTACACCTATTCCAATAATTCTAATCAAAACTTTTAGGTTATTAAATGCATGCCGAAGAGAGGGAGAAGAGAGATTTATTTGTTGAGCACTACTACTGATGGTTTGGTTTCATAGCCACTTTTGGAAAGTCGAAAAGATTTCTTGCCAGGTATTTTCTGTGAGTTATTCTCCTTGGAGGGAATTTGTTACTACACAAAGGCGAGAAGACATTTTTGAGGTAAATTGGATAGTAATGCTACATAGTCTTCGAGATGAGGACATAGAATGGCGAGCATCATGAATCATTCTTGATAAAATTATTTATCGATGTAGTGATTTCGACTGGGTTCCGTTACTGGGGATATGGGGAGCTGTAAGGTATGCTCCTTTGTTAGTAATAAGACAGTATCGGTCAAGACAGTTCATCCCAGTAACTCAGGGTTTGACTCAGTGTGAGTTTGTATACAAAGAAGAGAACAATAATAAAAGAGTCCGGGAGATGTCAAATGCTTGGAATCAAGTCCGTAAAATGAAGCCATTTGCTACAAATCCTATGAAAACCCAAGAGTATGATGAATTGAGGGGTAAGAGAGTCAATGACAATATCCTAGTGCGAAATCCCGAAAATATTCGCCCAGTTGAGGAGCATTTGCAAGTTGTCCCATCGGAATTAGAGCTCAACAAGTAAGACTCTGATAAGAAAAGTTTCAAATTGGGGAAAAAGATAAAAGCATTAGAAGAGGAAAAGATACAGTTGGGTTTGGATGTTAATGTCCAAAAGTTAAAAGTTAAAAAGCTAAGGAAAGGGAAGAGAAAGACTGAAGAAGACTTGGATGGCTTGAAGGAGGACTATAAGAAGCTCCGCCAATCAATGAGAATTGTTGGTTTGGGTAAGACGTCAGAATAGTGGCATCGAGAAGTCCAAGAGGAATGGACTTGAGCGGATTAGTGGAAGAGAAAATTCAAAGATGCTCAAGTCCAAGAGGATGCCATAAAAAGTGAGCTGTTAGAAAATCAAGTTGAGAAAGTTAAGTTGAAAGCCCGAGTAGTTGAGTTAGAGGAGTCATTGCAAAGGCACCACAGTCGTAACTCTGCGACAGAATTAAGGGCAAACCAAGATGAAAATGCAAGATTAAAGAGAAGGGTTGGAGAACTTGAAGCTTTACTACAGAACTGTGAGATTCGGATCGAGTTCCTTGAAAAAACTTTGGAGACAAGTAATAGGCAACTTCAACACTCTCAAAGGCAAGTCAGAGACCGAGACCATGTCATGGGTGAAGCGTTAACACAAGTGAGAGAAGTGACATAATACTTGCAGAAGTTAGTTGTCTAGGAAGATGCTTTGAGCATAGAGTATGAGTCAGTGTCTGATAAATGCCAAAAGTTAGCATGTCTCCTTCAAAACATTAAGACATTGAGCATTAGGGCAAGACCTTGTCTGTAATTATCTTATGTAAAGACATTTGTTTTCTGGTAAGGTTATTTTATCAGAATTCGATTGAGAGTCAATACCTTTCTTACATTTGCATTCATGCATAAATAAAGTTTCGCATCGCATTTTCATGCATTAAAATTTCAAGAAAGACGTCTCTAATTAATTAAAAATTTCCTTTAAAAGTTACTCTAGAAAAACCACACCGTTACTACACTTGTGCTAAGATAAGAGTAATGGATTAGCGATTGGAAAAGTTAGAACAGACGCAAAAAGAAATGCAGGATTAGCTGCATGAACAGTTAGCAAAAGTGCAGCAAGATATGAAGGACCAGATTATTAAGTCCTAGAAAGACATTATTAATGAGTTAATTGTAATTGACCCAAAGGAAGGGGGTGATAGTCTTTTATGTCCTTCAAATGTTACCCTAATGTCGACCCCTAGTTCCAAAAAAATGTGTGTTCGAGGAGCATCTGTCACTATTAACCTATAATTGTGCTTGTTTGGCACACCAAAATCAATAAACTACCAAACGGGTTCTAGTTCTAACCCAAGAAATAACCCTATCAACTTTGGCATACCAGATTTAAATGAGGTGATAGAGGTGAAAAAAACAAGAACTGAACTTCTTAACCAGTTGGAGGAGCGCTGTAAATGGTTAGAGGAGAGGTTCAGAGCTTTAGAAAGAGCTGAAGGGTGCTGTGGCATTGATGCTAAGGAATTGAGTTTGGTTCCCAACCTGGTACTTCCCCTCAAGTTTAAAGTTCTGGAGTTCGAGAAATATAACGGGACAAGCTGCCCAAAGGCACATATCACCATTTTTTGCAGAAAGATGACGGGGTATGTCCATACGGATCAATTGCTAATCCACTGTTTTTAGGACAGTCTGACGGGATCAGTGGCAAGGTGATATAATCAATTAAGTCTTGCTAAGATCAATTCTTGGAAGGATTTGGCACTGGCTTTCATGAGGCAATACGGTCATGTTATCGACATAGCTCTTGACAGGATCAAGTTGCAAAATATTGAGAAAAGATCAGGTGAAAGCTTCATCCAGTATGCTCAAAGGTGGAGAGATATGGCCACCCAAGTACAGCCACCACTATCTGAGGAGACAACCATAACGCTACTAAAAGTTTCTCCGATATGGTCATGTCGGGAGAAATGATTGAAAATGCAATCAGAAATGGAAAAATCAACGCCAGAGAAAGTACCAAAAGGTTCGCTCCTAGAAGGAAGGACAGTGAGGTGACTAATATAAGCTTATACCTAGTGAATGTTACAAAACCGATCATGGTGACACGATCTACACTCCCAACAACCAATTATCAAAGTAGACCGAGAAAAGAATCGGGCTCGAGATCGAACATTGAAAGAATCCAATTCACTTCCATCCCGATGACCTACAAGGAGCTTTACAAGAGTTTATACAATGCTCGAGTGGTATCCCCTATTATTTGAAGCCAATGCAACCCCGTTCCCAGAATGGTATGAGACAAACGTTCAATGTGACTACCATGTAGGAATAACGGGTCACTCCTTCGAGAATTGCACTACTTTCAAGAAGCTGGTTGAAAGATTTATTAAGAAAGGGATCATAGGGTTTTATAAATCCATAAAACCTAGCGTGGCTGAAAATCCCTTGCCAAATCATCCCGATCAAGGGGTGAATAAAATAACGGAAGAAAGGAGCAAGAGGATTAAGAATGATGTGGGAGAGGTAAAGTCTCCATTAAAATGAGTTTGACAACAAATGGTTAACAGGGTTTGATTGTGTAAGAGAGAGAGGACATGGTGTCAACAACTGAAAGTTACTGCGAGTTTCACGCCATGAGAGGGTATAAAATGTAACAGCCCGATTTTTAGTAGTATCAAAAACAGTGATTTCAAGATCACAAATCTGACGAGTCAAATCGTAAATTTATTTATCTTAATATTTATGATGTTATATACATTGTATTAAATGTTGGTTCAAAAATTTTATTGTTTAGATAGTTAATTGAATAGAAAGGACTAAGTTATAATATATGCAAAAGTAGAGTTGATAATTGGAAGGACCAAATAAACAAATTGACTTAAGGTACTTTAGTGGGTTGATTAGCATGATTTATTTTGGTTATAAATTTGTTTAATTAAAGCTAAAAATGGTTAATTAAACTTAATAATGAAAGCCATGGAAATTACAAGTTTGCCATTATTTTATGAAATTAAAGGAAAGAAATTAGGGCAATTTCACATATTTTCTTCTTCTTCTTCTTCTTCTTCTTCTTCTTCTTCTTCTTCTTCACATGACCAAAGGAGAAATTTATGAGTTTTTCCCATTCAAATCTTTGAGCTTTGATTTGGGTAAGCAAACCTTGACAATTTTCAGTAATTTTTATATTTTTGAGTTCGTAACAACTTAATCTAGCTTATACGAGGACTAATTTGTGAATCTGTTAAATGTTGAAAACTTTGTCATGGATGAATATGATTGTTCTTTAAAGATTTTAATAGTTTTGAATGCTTGATGATTGGGTTAGATCTTTGTGTAAAGTGATTTTTTATGAAATTAGGGTTAAAGATCAAAATGTAGAAGCGATGAAATTGTATATTTAGTTGAAATAAATTACTTGAAGAGATTTGTATAAGTACTATGAATATTCGATTGGGTATGTTTAGAAGAAATGGGTATTTTGCATATTTATGTTGAAGGGACTAGATTGAACAAAAAGGAAAGTATTAGGGGTAAATTCGTAATTTTTCCAAAAAGGATCAAATTGAGTTGAATGACTTGATAGAGTGATTTAACATGAAGAATTGCAAGATTTGTTTTAGATTACGATCAAGCCATGGATCACAGAAAAAGGAAATTAGCAAATTAGTCCCTGGTGCTTATCCACAACTAAAATTCAGTTTGGTAAGTTTGTAATGTTAAGTTCTTATTATTAACTACTCATAATTACCTTTCTAATGATTGTTGAACATGAGAAACGATGATTAGAAATGTGGAAGATAGAAACGACGAGATGAGAATTTCCTAGTTTTGTACCAAGGATAGAAAATGGTCTGATGCCTGAGACCCTCCATTTGTTGCGGATTCTCTACAGTATTGTGAGTCACCGTAAGGTGAATAGAATCCAAGAATGTATTACAGGCTCTACGATGGCTGAGATTTATGCTTGATGCATTTTCTCGTCAGCTTAGTGTGAGCAGCATTGTAGGGAAGAGATATACCGTACTGATGGTTAGAAATAACATCTATATTGGTAACAGGCATGACCCCTGGGTCAATAGGGAGTAAATACACATCATGACTTTTGAGTCAATAGGGAGTAAACGAATAACGATCTCTGAAGTTCGGTTGCTTGACTCTATAGATTTATAAAGTTGCTTATTACTTAAGACTCGGTAAATTGATGAACCTTACGAACTTATTAGCCAATGAAGCTTACCAGTGAACTTGTTGTTTTGTAGATTTCATTTTGCGACTTGAAGATCGGATCTTCTTGAAGACATCACACTATCCCGAGAGCTCGTTCGGTAGTTTTTACATCACTTGGTTATTTGGCACGTACTAGGATGATATTAACCTTTGTTGTTGTATTAGAGATGTTGAAATCTTACTATGTTGAATTGTGTATATGCGTGATGTACAATTTAGATGTTTAAGCTTAAGATGCTTGTCAGGACTTAGAAGTTATGTAAGTTGTATGATTACCTAATGCATAACTTGTGTTGGATGTGTTTGAGATGTTGAACTTATGTCTTAGCATAATTCTTGAGATTTTGCATACTTGTTTTGGTAGAGCTTATGTATGTGTCGGTAGAAGTACAGGTAAGAGGGAGGTTGTTCTCTGACTTGAGTTGTATTGATAGTTTTAGTATTGATGTATCGGTAATTTGTATGCTTATATCGGTAGAAGTTGCAGGATGAGAATTTTTGCTCTATGGAGTCTTTGGTATCGGTAGTTGCATGACTTATATCGGTAGAATTCATACTTGTATCTGTAGAGTTAGCGCAAGTACCTGTAAAAATCTGCATAGTTTCTAAATTGCTCATTGACTTGACTACTACTGATACTTGACCATCTGGTACCGGTAGAAGTCTCCTAAAATATTAGAAATGCCATTTTTACCTTATTAAATTGTGTTTATGTTTATGGTGACATATATATGTCTATGTGTGTGTGAAGTGATAAATTTAATAAATAAAGTTTAATAATATGGTGTTAAAGATGAAACAGTGAAAAATGAGCAGTAAAACACTAGAAATCCTACTCGACGACAGTGTTTGAATTTTAGGTGTTACATTTAGTGGTATTAGAGCTTTCAGTTTAGCCATTTCTTGGACTATAATGATAGTGTTTTATGTTTTAGAAGTACATGTCAAATGAACCTGTGATAGTGTGATATAGATGGATCTGATCTAATCATAGTTCTTGCAGATAAACATGAGATGTCTGACTCAGAAAGAGAGGAAACTAATGAAGTGAACAGTAGTGTCCCAACTAATAGAGCTAGTCATGGGGCGTCGATATTACCGATGATAGAAAAGGAAGCAAAGAATATGTTTTTCGGACTGATGGGTCAATGGTTCTTGGAGTTCATGAGGAACAACCCGATGACACCACCTCTTGTTGCACAACCTGCCACCCGACCCGTAGTACCTCCCGCTATGCCTCTACCTCCTCAAGTGGTAGAATAGAGATGTCGTATTTTGACGGACAGGGTTAGAAAATATGGTGCAGAAGAATTTCGAGGAAACATAGAAGACGATCCTTCCAGAGCTGAATATTGGTTGAAAAACACATTAAGAGTCTTGCACAAGATGGCTTATCCTCCAGAAGACTACTTGAGGTGTGTAGCTTCGTTGTTGAAGGACGAGGCCTACAATTGGTGGACGACGATTTTTGTAACACCCAAATCCCGAGTATTATCGTCGGTTAGGATTCCGGTGTTGTCTATTCATTTTATACTGTTCATCTTTTACACACATACGACTGTTCACATCTTTATTCAATTCAAAAATCATTTCTGACAACTTAAAACAATATCTAAACATAACATTATTTTGTCAAGGTTAAAGATGGAATTTTCAACATTTTAGGGGACTTCTACCGGTACATGATGGTCAAGTATCGTTAGCAGTCAATTTAATGAAAATTCTAAATAGTGCAGATTTCTACCGGTACCTGTACTAGCTCTACCGATACAAGTATAATTTCTACCAATACTTGTCATGCATCTACCGATACTAAAAACTCCAGAGAGCTAAATTTCAATCCTGTATCTTCTACCGATATAAGCATGCAAACTACCGATACTTCCGTACATACATCTACCGATACTCATAATTTAACTACTGATACAACTCAAGTCAATATACAACCTCTCTCCTACCCTGCACTTCTACCGAAACACACATGGGTTCTACTGAAACAAGTAAGCTAAATCTCTAGAATTGTACCAAACACAAGTTCATTGTTTCCATATAAGCACAAGTTTTATCTATGCATTCAAGACAACACAAATACAAGATTTATATCAATACAAGGTACTTAGAACTACATCCAACATTTCATCAAACATAACAAGGTTTTTCACAAACTCATTGTACAAAGAAAAGGTAACGTCATCCTAGTACATGCCACATTAACCAAGTGATGTAAAAGTCTACCGAACAACTCTAGGATAGTGTGATGCTTCAAGATGATCCGATCTCTGAACAACAAAAGTGAATCTACAAAACAAATGCAAATCCATAGGTAAGCACTTTAAGGCTTAATAAGTACATAAAGTTAAATAGATTTAATAAACTTCAAGAGTTGTAAAAATTTAATTAACCGAATGGAACATTGTTTACATCTGGGGTAGGTTCCACTTGCATTTATTACTTACGATGACACAAAGTCATCGAACCCTTGTTTCGCATTGAAACTCATTTCATTTAATACTCACGATGACATATAGTCATCGGACCTCTTGTTCCGTACAGAAATTCATACTCACGATGACTCTGAGTCATCGGACCTTTAATCCATCATATATTCATTTGCTCATGATGACACTTAGTCATCTGATCTTTAATCCGTAAAGGATTCATTTACTCACGATGACACTTAGTCATCGAACCTTTTCGTTTATAGCTCGAACCGTTTATCTTTCGTAGTTCATTCACACTCGTCTTCAACAACTTCGATTATCATTTCATCTTACTAAAATAGTCATATTATAAGAATAAGCAATTTAAGTTAGAATTTAACCATACAAACCTACCGGTCTGGATTGTAGTTGTGAATGGATACTAGGGAATATTCCGCTAATTTTCCCTTTCCACGATCGGTGGCACGGTCGTAGCCTACATTCACAAATCATTCAATTTCTCATATTAAATCAAATAATCAATTATTTAACATAATCAAATCTCTTTTTGGTAAAATTATGATTTTACCCCTAATACTTTCTTTTTATTCAGTTTAGTCCTTTCAACACAAAACATGCAAAATACCCCTTCCTCCTCAATCCATACCAGTCGAACATTCATAATTATCATACAAATCCATACAAGTCCATTTATTTCGGAACAAGTTCAATAATATCACCATTTTAGCATTTTAGTCCTTAAATCCTAATTTCATAAAAAATCACTTTACAAAGGATTTAACCTAAGTATCAAACATTCAAATACATCAAAAGCTTTCAAAAACAAGAAATTTCGATAATGGCATCTTTTCTAACATTTGACAGATTCACAAATTAGTCCTTGTATAAGCTAGATCTAGCTAATGTGAACTCAAAAACATAAAAATTACTAAAAACGATCTAGGTTTGCTTACCCAAATCAAAGCTTAAAGCTTGAAAGTGTAAAAACCCTAACTTTCTCCTCTTGGCTGAATGAAGAAGAGGAAGGTGAGAAATTATGATAGTTTTCTTTCATTTTCTTAATTTAATTTCATATATATACTAATTGCAAACTTGTAATTTTTATGACTTTTATAATTAACTTTATTTAACCATTTTGTTAACCTTATTAATCATGCTATATTCACCTAATACTCATGCCATTCCACTAACTAATACTTCTTTGGTTAATTTACTTATTAAGTCTTTCTAATTTAACAACTATACTTTTATCCTTTTTATAATTTAGTCCTTTCTATTCAATTAACTATCTAATCAATCATATTTTCGAATTATAATTCATATGATGCATATATCACAAAAAATATTTAAAAAGAAAAATTTTATGACTCGACTCGTCAAAGTTGTGGTCTCGAAACCATTATTTTCGACACCACTAAAAATTAGGCTGTTCCAACTCTCCCCCTTTAGAGAAATTTCATCCCGAAAATTCTTACTAGTGAACATAGTAGGGTATTGTGATTTCATTGAAGCCTCTGTTTCCTATGTAGCTTCTTCAAGTCCATGTCGGTTCCATAAAACTTTTACCAATGGTACTCTTTTGTTTCGCAGTTCTTTTACTTCACGAGCTAGAATCTTAATCGGTTCTTCGGAATACGACAAATCTGGTTGTATTTCATCCTCACAGGGTGAAATCACATGTGAAGGATCCGACCTATGTCTCAACATCAAAACGTGAAACACATTATGTATCTTCTCTAATTCTGACGGTAAAGTTAACTTGTATGCCACAGGACAAATTCGTTCAATAATCTCATACGGCCTAATAAACTGCAGGCTTAGCTTCCCTTTTCTTCCAAACCTTAGTACTTTCTTCCAAGGTACGACTTGCAAGAAAACTCGGTCTCCCACTGCAAACTCTATATCTTTCCTTTTAAGATCTGCATAAGACTTTTGTCGATCGGATGCTGCTTTCAACCAGTCGCGTATTACTCGTACCTTATCTTTGGTCTCATGAATAAAGTTGGCTCCAACTAACTTGTTTTAACTCAACTCTGACTAATACAAGGGTGTTCTGCATTTCTTACGGTATAATGCTTCGAACGGAGCCATTTTGATACTAGTCTGATAGCTGTTGTTATAGGCAAACTCTAGTAATGGCAAATATCTTTCCCAACTACTCTCAAATTCAAGTATACAACACCGTAGCATATCTTCAAGTACCTATATCACTCTTTCCGACTGACCATCCATCTGCGGATGATATGTAGTACTGAAATTCAATCGAGTGCCCAAGGCTTCATACAACTTACCCCAAAACCTTGAAGTAAAACGGGGATCTCTATCAGAGATAAATGCTGGTACTCCATGTAATCGTACTATCTCAGATGCATACAATTCCACCAACTTCTCTAGTGGAAAGTCCACTCGAATAGGAATAAAATGAGTCGATTTCGTCAATCTATCCACTATAACCCAGATCAAATCTTTCTTATTCGGTGTTGTCGGTAATCCTGTAATGAAATCCATGGTGACCCGTTCCCATTTCCACTTAGGAATAGAAATAGGTTTCAACAGTCTAGATAGTACTTGGTGTTCAGCCTTTACTTGCTGACACACCAAACATCTAGTCATGAACTTTGAGACTTCTCGTTTCATACCCGGCCACCAAACATCTTTTTCAGGTCGTTATACATTTTCATGCTACCTGGATGAATGAAGTACTGTTGTAAGCCTCTGACAAAATATCCTGTCTTAAGTTAGAATTATCAGGAATGCATATTCTGCCCCGAAAGTACAACATACCATCATTATCTGTAGTAAATTTAGTTATTGCATCATTCTGCATTAGTTCTTTTCTAGCCTTAAGCTTCAAGTCATTCTCTTGTAACTCTCGTATCTGCTATAAGAATAACGGTTTCGTCTGAAGTTCTACTGTAATAGAACCATCAACTTCAAGTGACAAATGAACATTCATTGCTCTTAAAGCAAATAATAATTTTCGGCTCAAAGCATCAGCAATAACATTAGCTTTTCCTGGATGGTATTCAATTACCAAATCATAGCCTTTCAATAATTCTAACCACTGCCTTTGACTCAAATTCAATTCCTGTTGAGTCATTATATATCTTAAACTTTTATGATATGTGAATATGTGACACTTCTCCCGGTATAAATAATGTCACCAGATATTCAAAGCAAGCACAATGGCAACCAACTTTAAGTCGTGGGTCGGATAGTTTTGTTTATGCGGTTTTAATTGTCGGGAGGCATAAGCTATTACCTATCCTATTTGCATCAATACACAAGCCACACCATTTAGAGATGCATCACTGTATACAACAAACTCTTTACCCGTTTCAGGTTGTGTCAATATCGGAGATTCTATCAACAATTTCTTCAGCTGATCAAAACTCTGCTGACACCTTTTTGACCACACAAATTGAATATTCTTCTGTAGCAATTTCGTCATCGGCAAGGCTACGATAGTGAAATTTTTCATGAATCGACGATAATAGCCTGCTAATCCTAGAAAACTACGTACTTTAGAAACATTCTTAGGTATCTTCCAATCGAGAATAGCCGACACTTTACTTGAATCAACCCGAATTCCTTTCGATGATACTACATGGCTTAGAAATCCCACTTCCCGAAGCTAGAATTCGCACTTGCTGAACTTCGCATACAACTGTTTCTCTCGCATTATTTGCAAAACTTCCCTCAGATGTTGAACATGTTTTGCCTTTGACTTGGAATAAATCAATATATCATCAATGAACACCACTACAAATCTATCCAGCTGAGGTTTAAAAACTCTGTTCATCAAATTTATGAACGCTGTCGAAGCGTTAGTTAATCCGAATGGCATTACCAAAAACTCATAGTGTCCGTATCGAGTTCTGAATGTGGTTTTTTGCACATCACTATCTTTTACTTGTATCTGGTAATAACTCGATCAGAGATCTATTTCAGAAATGATGGTCACACCTCTCAACTGATCAAACAACTCATTAATACGAGGTAACGGATATTTATTCTTGATTGTTACCTTGTTCAGTTGCCTGTAGTCTATGCACATTCTCATCGATCCATCTTTCTTCTTTACAAACAAAACTGGCGTGCCCCAAGGTGATATGCTCGGTCGGACAAAGCCCTTGTCCAACAACTCTTGTAACTGTGCCTTCAACTCTTTCAATTTAGTGGGTGCCATCAGGTACGATAGAATCAAGATCAGTATAGTTCCAGGTACTAAGTTAATGCCGAATTCTACTTCTCTAACTGGTGGTAAATCGGGTAACTCCTCTAGAAACACATCTGTAAATTCCTTGATAATCGACACCTCTTCTAACTCTATTCCGATACTCCGAGTATGAAGTATATAAGCCAAAAATGCTTCACATCCTTTACGAACCATCTTCCGTGCTGATAATGATGAGATTATTCTGGTGCCACTGCTTAACTTCTCTAACTTAACTGTGATTACTTCTCCTGTTGGTCGTTTCAAATCGATCTGTCTTCATTTACAATTAACCACTGCATCATGCTCAGTTAACTAGTCCATTCCCAAAATTACATCAAACTCAGTAAATGGTAACAACATCAAATCATTAGGGAACTTATAGTCCTGAATTCTCAGTGGACATCTACAACATATCAAATTAACAATGACATTATGACCCAACAAGTTTGTGACTTGTACATCAAACTCAGTCGACTCAACAGGCAATTTCTTTTCAGTAGCTAATGCAGTAAAAATATATGAATGAGTCGATCCTGGGTCAATTAATGCATACACAATATCATTAAAGAGATAGAATATACTAGTCACAACATCAGGAGCAGTAGCCTCTTCTCGAGCTCGGATAGCATAAGTTCGTGTAGGTGCTCAAGCCTCAAATCTGTTATAGTATCTTTGTTATCTTCACGGTTTCCACTTGTACCGCTACTCTGCCCTAGGCGTCTGCTCTTTTGTGGTGTAGCAGGAGGTTTTACACTCTGTTCCTCCTTTGCTTCAGATCTCATCAGATAGTTCCTCAGAAAGTGATCTGCACTTCCTCATCGATAACATGTCCCTTTCATCTTGCGACACTCACCTACATGGCTCCTTTTACAATACCCACATATCAGACTAGGTATATTACTTACGCTAGCCACACTGTTTGTAGGTCTGTTCTGGAATTTAGATTCTGGTGGTCCCGACTTACTTCTACTCAGAAATCTCGAAGATACAAGGCCCCGACTAGCCTCTTCTCTGAATCTCTTCAATGGTGGCATAGAGAAGGTCCTGACAATGTTTTTCTTTCCAAATTATTGAAATCTCTTTTCTCTCTATCTCTTGTTGTTATAGATTTCTTCCATCTTTTGAGCTCTGTCATCTAACACTACTAGTGGTTGAATTTCAGAACCACCCACCATCATTCTTATCTCGTAATTCAGCCCTTCTTCAGAACGGACGCACATAGCTTCGTTAGTTGGTACCACCTCTCTGGCATACTTGCTCAGTTGCACAAACTCTCGTTCGTAATCTGCCACCGTTTTATTTCCCTGGCTCAATTCTAAAAATTCTTTCATCTTCTTATTCAGATACAGTCATATTTCTTCCTAAACTCTATTTGGAAAATGTCCCAAGTAACTTTGTTTTTCTGCATCATTACCGCGACCATAGCCTACCAGTGATAAGCCTCGTCCTTCAGTAGTGATGCAACATACCTTACATAGTCTTCAATAGGACAAGCCATCTCATTCAGGACTCTTAGCGTATTTTCCAACCAGTATTCAGCTCTGAAAGGATCATCTTCCACACTGCCTCGGAAGTCTTCGGCACCATATTTCCTAATCCTATCTGTAGGGATGCGAAGCCTCGGTTCCACCACTGGAGGTGGGGAAGGCCTTTCTGGGGGTGATACCGATCGGGCACCTGGCTGTGTGACAGGAGGCATAGGGGATGGTGCCATCGGATTATTTCTCATGAATTTCTTAAACCACTATCCCATTAAACCAAAGAACATATTCTTTGCTTCATTTTCTATCATCGGTAATATTGATGCACTATGGCTAACTCCAAAATCATTAGTCGAAACATTGCTGTTTACCTCATTAGTTTCCTCTTTATCAGAGTTAGGCATCTTGTATTTATCTACAAAATCTTAGTTAGATCGAATTCATCTATATCACACTATCATAGGTTCAATATGACATGTACTTCTAAATCATCAAACCTGACCATTCAGTCCAAGAAACGGCTAAACCAAAAGCTCTAATACCATTAAATGTAACACCCGAATCCCAAGTATTATCGTCGATTAGGATTTCAGTGTCGTCTATTCATTTATACTGTTCATCTTTTACACAAATACGACAGTTCACATCTTTATTCAATTCAAAAATCATTTCTCACAACTTAAAACAATATCTAAACATAACATTATTTTGTCAAGGTTAAAAATGAAATTTTCAACATTTTAAGGGACTTTTTCCGGTACTTGATGGTCAAGTATCGTTAGTAGTCAATTCAATGAACAATTCTAAACAGTGCAGATTTCTACTGGTACTTGTACTAGTTCTTCCGATACAAATATAATTTCTACTGATACTTGTCATGCATCTATCAATACTAAAAACTTCAAAGAGCTAAATTTCCATCTTGTATCTTCTACCGATATAAGCATGCAAACTATCGATACTTTTGTACATACAACTACTGATACAACTCAAGTCAGTACATGACCTCTCTGCTACCCTGCACTTCTACCGAAACACACATGGGTTCTACCGAAACAAGTAAGCTAATTCTCTAGAATTGTACCAAACACAAGTTCATTGTTTCCGTATAAGCATGACTTTTATCTATGCATTCAAGACAATACAAATACAATATTTATATCAATACAAGGTACTTAGAACTACATCCAACATTTCATCAAACATAACAAGGTTTTTTCACAAACTCATTGTAAAAAGAAAAAATAACGTCATCCTAGTACATGCCACATTAACCAAGTGATGTAAAAGTCTACCGAACAACTTCGGAATAGTGTGATGCTTCAAGATCATCCGATCTCTTAACAGCAAAAGTGAATCTACAAAACAAATGCAAATCCACAAGTAAGAACTTTAAGGCTTAATAAGTACATAAAGTTAAATAGATTTAACAAACTTTAAGAGTTGTAAAAATCTAATTAAATGAATGGAACATTGTTTATATCTTGGGTAGGTTTCACTCGCATTTATTACTCACAATGACACAAAGTCATCGGACCCTTTTTCCGCATTGAAACTCATTTCATTTAATACTCACGAGGACATATAGTCATCGAACCACTTGTTTCGTATAGAAATTCATACTCACGATGACACTGAGTCATCAGACCTTTAATCTATCATAAATTCATTTACTCACGATGACACTTAGTTATCGTACTTTTAAACCGTAAAGGATTCATTTACTCACGATGAGACTTAGTCATCGAATCTTTAATCCGTAAAGGATTTATTTACTCACGATGACACTTAGTCATCGGACCCTTTCGTTTATAACTCGAACCGTTTATCTGTCGTAGTTCATTCACACTCGTCTTCAACAACTTCGATTACCATTTCATCTCACTACAATAGCCATTTTATAAGAATAAGCAAATTAAGTTAGAATTTAACCGTGCGAACTTACCGGTCTGGATTGCAGTTGTGAATGGATCTTAGGGACTATTCCGCTAATTTTCCCTTTCCACGATCGATGGCACGGTCGTAGTCTACATTCACAAATCATTCAATTTCTCATATTTAATCACACAATCAATTATTTAACATAATCAAATCCCTTTTTGGTAAAGTTAGGATTTTACCCCTAATACTTTCTTTTTATTCACTTTAGTCCTTTCAACACAAAACATGCATAATACCCCTTCCTCTTCAGTCCACACCAGCCGAATATTCATAATTATCATACAAACCCATACAAATCCATTTATTTCATAAAAAGTTCAACAAGATCACCATTTTAGCATTTTAATCCTTAAATTCTAATTTCATCAAAAATCACTTTACAAAGTATTTAACCCAAGCATCAAATATTCACATACATCAAAAGCTTTCAAAAACAAGAAATTTCTACAATGGCATGTTTTCTAACATTTGACAGATTCACAAATTAGTCATTGTATAAGCTGGATCAAGATTATACGAACTCAAAAACATAAAAATTACTAAAAACGATCAAGGTTTTCTTACCCATATCAAAGCTTAAAGCTTAAAAATGTAAAAACTCTAACTTTCTCCTCTTGGCCGAATGAAGAAGAAGAAGGTGAGAAATTATGATGGTTTTCTTTCATTTTCTTAATTTAATTTCATATATATATTAATGGCAAACTTGTAATTTTTATGACTTTTATAATTAACTTTATTTAACCATTTTGTTAACCTTATTAATCATGCTATATTCACCTAATACTCATGTCATTCCACTAACTAAAACTTTTTTGGTTAATTTACTTATTAAGTCCTTCTAATTTAACAACTATACTTTTATATTTTTTATAATTTAGTCCTTTCTATTCAATTAACTATCTAATCAATGATATTATCGAATCATAATTCATACGATGCATATATCACCAAAAATATTTAAAATGAAAAATTTTATGACTCGACTCATCGGAGTTGTGGTCCCGAAATCACTATTTTTGACACCACTAAAAATAGGACTGTTACAATTTTAGCAATGATGCCTGAAAATGATGTTACTTGGGCTTTTTTCCAAGTAGAATTCGGAAAGAAATATGTCAACAAAAGGTACCTAGACAAGAGAAAGAAAGAGTTTCTAGAATTGAGACAAGGGAATAAAACAGTGCTGAATATGAAAGAGAATTTGTTTAACTTAGTAAGTTTGCCCAGGAAATTATACCGACGGATAAGGCAATGTGTGTCCGTTTCGATGACGAGCTAAATGATGAAATCAAGATGATGGTGGGAAGGTCTGAGCTGTGATCGTTTGTGGTTCTTGCGGATAGAGCTTAAAAGATGGAAGAAATTTACCATAATAAGAGGCAAAGAGGGAAGAGGTTTCGAGAATTTGGAAGAAAGAGCGCCACCAAAACTTTTTCTATGCCGCCACCGAAGAAATTTAAAGAAAATGAAACTCGTGAAGCAGTTCTTTCTGGGTTTCTGAGTAGTAGTAGATCGGGACCACCGGAGACTAAATTTTAGAACCGTTTTACAGCCAGTGTAGCGAGTGTCTGAAATGTGTCGAACTCATCATGTGATCATTGCGGAAGGTACCATGCGGGTGAGTGTCGAAAGATAAAAGGGGCTTGTTATCGATGTTGGGGTACAGACCATTTCATGCGAAACTGCCGATTACGTTAGAGGCGAAAGAAAATCAGAGTGTGAAAACCCCTATTTCATTGCCAAAAGGTAAACGATTGTGATAGAGCAGCAGTATAGGTGGAAACTAAGGTGATAATAGGGGAAATGTAACCCGATCGGAGGTACGGGAACCTGCACGGATATATGCCATCAGAGCAAGAGAAGAGGCTACCGCACCCGATTTTGTGACCTGTATATTTTACCTTTTTAATGATATTGTGTGTATGCTCTAATTGATCCCGACTCGACTCTTTCATATATATGCACTGCATTAGCAAATGATAGGAAATTATCAGTAGAGTCGACTGAATTTGATATGCAAGTCACAAACCTGTTGGGTCATAGTGTCATTATTAATTTGATATCTCGTAAATGTCCATGAAAAGTCCAAGGCTATGAATTTTCTACTGATCTAATGCTATTGCCATTCACCGAATTTGACATGATCTTGGGTATGGATTGGTTATCCTAGCACGATGTAATAGTGAATTGCAAGCAAAGATGGATTAGTTTGAAATGTCCTACAGGCGAAGTAATTATAGTGGAGTCCGACAGATTGAACAGTGGAACTAGGGTGATTTCAGCTATATCAGCACAGAAGATGGTTCATACAAGCTGTAAAGCATTCTTGGCATACATACTTGATATACAGGGTTCGGGCATAAAGTTGAATCAGTTATCGGTTGTTAAAGAGTATACAGATGTGTTTCCAGAAGAATTATCGAGATTATCGCCAGTCAGAGAGGTAGAGTTCGATATTGATTTACTACCTGGTATCGCTCCGATCTCAATTCCACCATATAGAATGACACCGATCGAATTGAAAGAGTTAAAAGATCAGTTGCAAGAATGGTTAGATGGAGGGTTCATACGACCCAATGTATCACCCTGGGGTGTGCCTGTGTTATTCGTGAAAAAGATGAATGGATCGATGCGGATGTGTATAGGTTACAGGCAGTTAAATAAGGTGACAATCAAGAACAAGTACCCATTGCCCCGAATCGATGAATTATTTGATCAGCTAAAAGGTGCAATCGTATTCTCCAAAATAGACCTTCGGTCAGGTTACTATTAGATGCAAGTGAAAGATTGTGATATAATGAAAACGACATTCAGAACTCGGTATGGTCATTATGAGTTTTTGGTTATGCCGTTTGGGTTGACTAATGCCCCTGTAGCATTTATGGACTTGATGAACAGAGTATTTTAGCCTAAGTTGGATAGGTTTGTGGTTGTGTTTATTGATGACATATTGATTTACTCTAAGATTGAATCAGAACATACCCAACATTTGAGAAAAGTGTTATAGATTTTGCGAGAGAAATAGTTGTATGCAAAGTTTAGCAAGTGTGAGTTTTGGTTGCGGGAAGTGGGTTTTCTAGGTCATGTGGTATCATCGAAGGGAATCCGAGTTGATCTAAGTAAGGTCTCACCTATCAGTGATTGGAAGGTACCAAAGAATGTTTTTAAGGTACATAGTTTCTTGGGGTTAGTAGGTTATTATTGTCGATTCGTGAAGGACTTGTCCCTCATAGCCTTGCTGATGATGAGGTTGCTACAAAAAAATATTCAGTTTATTTGGTCTGTGAAGTGTCAGCAAAGTTTCGATCAGTTGAAAAGGTTATTAACTAAAGCTCCAGTTCTGACGCAGCCAGAGTCGAGAGAGTTCGTCGTTTACAGCGATGCATCCTTGAGTGGATTGAGGTGTTTTTTGATGCAAGATGGGAAAGCGATAGCTTATGCTTCTCGACAGTTAAAATCGCATGAAAAGAATTATCCAACTCATGATCTGGAGTTAGTGCTATAGTTTTTTCATTAAAGAATTGGCGTCACTACCTTTATGGTGAAAGATGATATGTGTTCACTAACCATAAGAGTTTGAAGTATCTAATGACACAAAAGGAGTTAAATTTACAACAGCATCGATGGTTAAAGCTGTTAAAAGATTACGACCTTGTGATTGACTACCTTTCGGGGAAGGCTAATGTTGTAACTGATGCCCTATGTCGGAAGTCAATGTTTGCTTTGAGGGAAATGAATGCTCACCTATCATTGGAATGTGATGATTTTATCACCGCAGAGCTTAAGGCAAGACCGTTATTTCTACAATAGATTCAGGAATCTCAGAGAAATGATCCAAAGCTCATAGTTAAAAGGGAGATCGGTCAAGTTGTATGCATCTGAGATCGTACGACTGCATGGGGTATCGGTATCTATCATCTCTGACAGGGACCCATGCTTCACCTTGAGAATCTGGGGTAAGCTACATGAAGCTTTGGGAACCAGATTGAATTACAGCACAGCATATCATTCACAAGCAGATGGTTAGTCTGAGCAGGTAATACAATTTTAGAAGATATGTTACGATTGTTTATACTCGAGTTCGAAGGTAGTTAGGATAACATTTACCGTTGGTAGAGTTTGCTTATAACAATAGTTATCAGTCCAGCATTAAAATCGCACCATTTGAGGCGTTATATGGTAGGAAATGCGAAACCCCTTTGTATTGGTCTAAATTGAGTGAGCCTAAGCTGGTTGGAGCCGACCTGATATTGGAGATTGAAGAGAAGGTTCGGGTAATCCGTGACCGTATAAAAATAGTGTCTAATCGACAGAAGTCATACGCGGATCTTAAAAGAAAGGATATAGAGTTTACAGTGGGAGACCGATTCTTCTTAAAAGTTTCACCTTGGAAAAAGGTGCTACGATTCGACAGAAAAGGGAAGTTGAGTCCACAGTTTTTTGGGCCGTACGAGATCATCGAATGGGTTGGTCCTGTAGCTTATAAGTTAGCTTTACCACCAAAATTAGAGAAGATTCATAATGTGTTTCAAGTTTCGATGCTGAGACTATACAAATCAGATCCTTTTCATGTGATTACACCTTGTGAGGTTGAGATACAGTCGAATTTGTCGTATTAAGAGGAACCGAACAAAATACTGGCTCGCGAAGTAAAAGAATTGAGAAACAAGAGAGCATCGCTACTAAAAGTATTATGGAATCGTCACGAGTTAGAGGAACCAACTTGGGAGATAGAGATTACGATGAGATCACAATACCCTAACCTGTTTACTGGTAAGAAATTTCAAGATGAAATTTCCCTAAGGGGGGAGTGTTGTAACAGCCCGATTTTTAGTGGTATCGAAAACAGTGATTTCAAGATCAAAAATCCAATGAGTTGAATCATAAATTTATTTATCTTAATATTTATGGTGTTATATACATCGTATTAAATGTTGGTTCATAAATTTTATTATTTAGATAGTTAATTGAATAGAAAGGTCTAAATTAGAATAGATGCAAAAGTAGAGATGATAATTAGAAGGACCAAATGAACAAATTGACTTAAGGTACTTTAGTAGGTGGATTAGCATGATTTATAGTGGTTATAAATAGGTTTAATTAAAGCTAAAAATGGTTAATTAAACTTAATAATGAAAGTCATGAAAATTACAAGTTTGTCATTATATATATATATATATATATATATATATATATATGTATGTATTAAAGGAAAGAAATTAGGGCAATTTCACATATTTTCTTCTTCTTCTTCTTCTTTTTCACACGGCCAAAGGAGAAATTTAGGGTTTTTCCCATTCAAATCTTTGAGCTTTGATTTGGGTAAGCAAACCTTGACCGTTTTTAGTAATTTTTATGTTTTTGAGTCCGTAACAGCTTAATCTAGCTTATACGAGGAATAATTTGTGAATCTGTCAAAAGTTGAAAACATTTCCTTGGATGAATATGCTTGTTCTTTAAAGCTTTTAATAGTTTTGAATGCTTGATGAGTGGGTTGGATCTTTGTGTAAAGTGATTTTTGATGGAATTAGGGTTATGGATCAAAATGTAAAAGTGATGAAATTGTGTGTATTTAGTTGAAATAAATTACTTGAAGAAATTTGTATAAGGACTATGAGTATTTGGTTGTGGTATGTTTAGAAGAAATGGTATTTTGCATGTTTATGTTGAAGGGACTAGATTGAACAAAAAGGAAAGTATTAGGGGTAAAATCATAATTTTTCCAAAAAGGATCAAATTGAGTTGAATGACTTGATAGAGTGATTTAATATGAAATTTTGCATGATTTGTTGATTTAGATTATGATTGAGCCACGGATCGCGAAAAAGGGAAATTAGCAGATTAGTCTCTAGTGCTTATCCAAAACTACAATTCAGTCCGATAAGCTATGAAGATTACCAGTGAACTTGTTGTTGTTTTGTAGATTTCATTTTGCAAATTGAAGATCAGATCATCTTGAAGACATCACACTATCTTGGGAGCTCGTTCGGTAGTATTTACATCACTTGGTTATTTGCTATGAACTAGGATGATATTAACATTTGTTGTTGTACTAGAGATGTTGAAATCCTAGGATAAATTGGGTTGAATTTCAACTTCTCCAGTCGTAATAACATGGGACGGATCAGAACAGTATCTCCTCAGCATTAAAACATGAAAAACATCGTGTATCTTTTCCAACTCTGTCGGCAAGGCCAAATGATAAACCACTGGTCCCACTCTTTCCATGATCTCATAAGGCCCAATGAAACGCGGACTCAATTTTCCTTTTTGTCCAAATCTAAGGACTTTCTTCCACGGTGAAACCTTTAAGAACACTTTATCTCCCACATCATACTCGATATCCTGACGTTTCAAGTCCGCATACGATTTGTCTGTCAAAAGTTATTTTTTAATTCTATCCAACAAACTGGTGTTCGACATCTACGACCATATAAAGCTTCATACAGAGCCATCTGAATGCTCGAGTGAAAATTATTGTTATAAACAAACTCAGCTAAAGGTAGATAACATTCCCAACCTGATTCAAAGTCAATCACACAAGCTCACAGCATATCTTCCAAAATCTGGATAACACGTTCAGATTATCCATCTGTCTGAGGATGAAAGGTTGTGCTAAAGTCGAGCCTCGTACCAAGGGATTCATATAGCTTTTCCAAAATCTCGATCAGAGATGATTGACATAGGTATACCATGCAATCTAATGATTTCCCGAATGTAGACTTCGGCAAGCTTTGAAAGCAACTAATCAATTCTGATTGCTATGAAGTGAGTTGATTTCGTAATTCGATCAACTATTACCCACACTGTATTTTTTCTTGCTTGGCGATAATGGAAATCCCATTACAAAAACCATCGTAATGCGCTCTCACTTCTATTCAGGAATAGAGATGGGCTGAAGTAATCCAGTGAGAACTTGATGTTCTCTCTTAACTCGTTGACAAGTCAAACATTTACCCACGAATTCAACTATCTCCCTCTTCGTCCCCAGCCACCAATATGACTCTCGTAGATCGCGATACATTTTCATTCCACCAGGGTGCAAAGCAAAAAGGACAATTTCTCTATCGATTGCAAAATCTCAAACAATCTTGATCATCAATACTGAAATTTTTTATCGATCCATTCTGAATCATTTCTCTTTTTCTTAACAGCTTAGCATCAGCAAATTGTGTATATATAATTTGATCAAACAATACCGGTTTAAATCTTAATTTTGCCAACAAGTTGTTGACACCACTAATACTAAGTTGAGCAAACATTGCTTGCAACTTAACTGAAGCCTTTTTACTTAATGCATTGGCTACGACATCAGCCTTCCCCGGGAGATAATCAATGACACAATCATAATCTTTGAGAAGTTTCACCCAATGAAATTGCATCAAATTCAACTCCTTTTGAGTTAGGAGATATTTAAGACTTTTGTGGTCAGTTAAGATGTCAAACTTCTCTCCATATAAATAGTGCCTCCATATCTTCAAAGCAAATACTACAACAACTAGCTCTAAATCGTGCGTCAGATAATTGTGCTCATGAATTTTCAATTGGCACGAAGCATACATGACCACCTTCTCACCTTGCATCAAAACACAACCTAAACCATTTAAAGAAGCATCTCTATAAACCATGAAGTCTTTTCCTGATTCAGGTAAGGTTAGTACCGGTGCCTCAGTTAGCATTTGCTTTAACTGCTCGAAACTTTCTTGGCAACGATCAATCCAACTAAATGGAACATTCTTTTATAGTAGCTTCATCATAGGTATAACTATCTTAGAAAATCCATTCACGAACCTTCGATAATAACCAGCTAAACCAAGGAAGCTACGAACCTCTAACACATTTCTCGGTGCTTTCCACTGAATAACGGCCTCAATCTTTTTTGGATCAACTCTAATTTCATCGGTCAAGATAACATTTCCCAAAAACATAACTTTTGATAACCAAAATTCACACTTACTCAATTTTTCATATAATCACTTTTCTCTCAGTACTTGAAGAACAATTCGAGATGCTGCTCGTGCTCAGCTTCAGATTTCAAATATATCAAAATATCATCTATGAAGAAAACCACAAATTGATCCAACTAAGGCTGGAAAATAAAATTCATCAAATCCATGAATGTTACCAGAGTGTTTGTCAAACCGAATGGCATCACCAAAAATTCATAATGGCCATAGCATGTACGAAAAGTTGTTTTCGAGATGTTGCTATCCTGGACTTTCAATTGGTAGTAACTCAATCTCAAGTCAATCTTGTAGAAAACGAAAGCTCCTTTCAGTTAGTCAAACAAATCATTAATTCGTGGAATAAGGTACCGATTCTTAATCGTCAATTTATTCAATTGTCGATAATCTATGCAAAGTCGCATTTAACCGTCTTTCTTTTTAATGAATAGCATTGGAGCTCCCCATGTCAATATACTAGGACGAATGAAGCTACGATCCAATAAATCTTGTAATTGAACCTTCAATTCCTTTAACTTCGTCGGTTCCATATGATATGGAGATATTGATGCTGGAGTCGTACCAGGAAACACTTCAATTGCAACTCAACTTCCTTCTTTGGTGGTAATCTAATAACTCCTCAAGAAACACAATAGAAAACTCACAGACGACTTGAATCTTGCTAATCTGACTATCAATTACATCGGAGTTAATCACATAAGCCAAAAAGGCTTCACAACCTTGACTAAGTAACTTATTAGCTTGAATCGTTGAAATAGTACGAATTGAACCATTCGTCCAAATTCCATTTACTTCCATTAGATTCCCATCAACACTTTGGATCACAAACTTTTTTTACAGTAGTTCAAAAGCACTTCGTGTATAGTGAGCTAGTTCATACCTAGAATTAAATCGAAATCATCAAATGGCATGATTAATAAGTCAACAGGGAAAGATACATTTTGGATCTCTAAGGGACATCGTTTACACACTTGGTCAACTAACACAGATTGTCCTAAAGGACTTGACACAACCATGAATACCTTAGATATCTTAGATTTAAGACTTCCCGATTTAACCAACTCAGAATTAATGTAAGAATGAGACGATCCGGGATCCATCAAGGTATAAATAGGTGCAGAACATAATAGAAAGATACTTGTAACCACATCAGTAGCATCACCCTCTTCGCGAGTGCAAATAACATAAGCACGTACTGGTACTCTAGCCTCTAACTATTGAGTAACCGTATCACTTCCTCTTCTACCACCACCTCTAGAGACAGAACCGCCACGACTCATCCCACGACCTCTGAACATAGATGTAGATCTCTAAATAGAAATTGGAGTAGTGGCCTCACCCTTCAGGCAATCTTGAGCTATATGGTCCAACAATCTACAACGAAAGTAGGCTCGAGTCAATTTCCAACATTCACCTTGGTGCTTTTCCCCGTAATGTTCGCAAGCTGATATCTCCACGTCACGGGATGAACCTCGCACACTACCTACGAACACGATTGGTTATCGATCTCGATTTTCCTCAAACTTAAATTTCGATTTCCAAGTACCACAAGAATCCCTAGTTCGCTTCGAATGAGGATGCAAGCTAATAGTCCCAATTCGCTTCCCTGCAACACGTGCAATCTCAATCTTTTTTGTCGAGACCCAAAGCTTGTTCTACAATCTTGGTTCTCTCCACTAAATCATCGAATTTTGATATTCGGTGAGATACCAACTGTACTAGTAGCTCATCATGTAGCCCTCGCATAAACCGCTTGCAATTTTCAACTTCAGAAAGGAGAAATTCAGTGGCGTACTTACTAAGTCGTAAAAACTCCAGTTCATAGTCAACCATTAACATTCTACTCTGCTTTAATGACAAAAATTCTTGTTTCCTTTCCTCGAGATATAATTCCCCCACGTATTTCTTTTGAAACTCCTTCAGGAAGAATTCCCAATTCACTCACTCCACAGGTACGTGATGCGTTACCATCTGCCACCAAGTATATGCTTCTCCTTATAGTAGAGAAACAACACAGATTACACTCTCATGGGGTGTGTACTCCAACTGTTGCAATACTCGATTTATGGATTCCATTCAAATCTCAGCTATTGAGGGATCAACCCCTTTCAAACCTAAGAATTCAGTTGCCCCGTACCTTCATAATTCATTGATCGAAGCCTGATGAATCGTAGGTGTAGGTGTAGGTGTCATAATCGAAGTGGCTCCCGTAACATGTTAGAGAGCTTTCGCAATAGCTTGGGGTACGTTTGTGTCACCCTGGCCTCTATTGTTATCTCGGTCATCATTAGGTTGTTGAGCACTAGACTATACTTCTTGATAGTTCTCGTTATTCGACCCTTCTAACATATTTTAAAACTATAAAGCAAAAATAATCATAATCAACATCCAAATCCCGATTCAAAATTGACTCAACTTGGCATGTACCTCTAGACTTAATTCTCGAGCTTGATTTAGTCCAAGAATCAGCTAAACCTATACGTTCTGATACCAACTAAATGTAACACCCTTTACTCGATTCGATCGTCGGACTCAAACAATAGGTGTCATGACTACTTTAATCTAATAAGAAATTATTTAAAACCGTAACTCTATATTATTATTAGTGTTATTATTATTAGTATTTAAAGAATTCTTAAATACTGAGAAATTTCTACCAAAACTTGAGTAAGTTTTGGTAGAACTCTAATGGTTAATTGTGGTATTGGTAGAATCCATCAGAGTATCAGTAAAAGTATAAGGGAAAATGTAGTTTAGCTACTGACTTGTGTTGTGTTGGTAGAAGTCCCAAACTAAATTACTTTGCTCTCTAGAACTCGTAGTATCGATAGAAGGATATGTTGTATCGGTAGATTGCAGGGTTGTATCGGTAGAACTTTCCCAACTACTTGTAGGTTCTATAGTGATTTCTGAGTCTTTAGTAACTTAAGTTCTATCGATATTTTCTCAAGTTTCGGTAGAAGTTTCCTAGTCTTTAAAAATTCTTTAAATAATAATAATAATAATAATAATAATAATAATAATAATAATAATAATAATAATAATAATAATAATAATAACACTAATTATGATATAGAGTTAAGGTTTTAAATAGTTTCTTATTAGATTAAAGTAGTCGTGATACTTGTTACTCGTGTCTAACAATCGGACCGGGTAAACGGTGTTACAAATATGGAACCTCCTCCTCCAATTTTTCTTTATACTAAGATGTTATCTCAAAACACTCCTTGATTCCATGACCCATTCTCCCACACCCAAAAAAACAAGCTTGGGAAATTTTCATACTTGAAAGACACTCAAAATCTCTCTTGAGTCTCTGTTGTAACAAACAATCCTCTTCGTAAAGGCTTTTGAGCATCCAACATAATTTTCAAACGATAGAACTCCCCCATTATCTCTGATCTAATCAACCCCCCAAAAGTGGATCTAATCGCTTGTATTAAGTCTTTTCTATCGCATTCCAATAGACATGGACCAACCTTTCATCCAAAAAGGTGAGGAAACAAGCGGAATCTTATTTCTTTCAGTTGGAGCCCTTATATGCTTAAAGATAATGAATTGACGTCAAAAGAGCCATGGGCAACCCTCCATAATCGATTCCAAATCATCCTCATTCTCAAAGGAGATCAAAAATAGGTTTTGACCAGCCACTTGAATCTCTATATTATTCTTTCTTTCTAAATACTCCTGAGTTCAGCACGAAAACTATCCAGGTTGTACGACTTTTTTGTCCAAACAGAACATATCAACGTTAGATTTTCATATGGAAACACCAACGAACTCTTGTATGATACCCATATGTATTGTTGTCGGTCAATGGGTTCACAAGATTAAGAAAATATATTTTTTGTTGAAAATGGGTGTCGACCACTTCAGTACCGGAACCAAAAAATTAAAAAAAAAATTGAAAATTGGTGTTGGCCAACTACTACACGACATAAATTTTTTTTTAAAACCAAGTACAAGATATATTGTACAAAATACGGGTAAAAAAATACACATTGGTGCTGACCACTGCATTGTCGGCACCGAAAAATTATTTTTTTAATCTTTTTTGACATGAGTGACGGCCATGGGATGGCTGACACCATTGTGCATTGTTCCTTTCAAGTCAATTTCGTTAATGTTTTTTAACCCTGGTCATTCTTGTAAATATTTAATTTTTGAGTCATTTTAGTAAAATAGCCACATTCTCTTGCTCCTGCTTACGTACCTACACCTTCACTTACTCCACTTTGTGTGGAAGATTACCAAGTGGGCAAGATGTCCTTTGTTAATCTTGAGTACCATCAAGCAAGGGTTTTGTCCTTGATATAGAATGTCTCGGAGTAGAATATGCCATGTAATGAGAGGTGGGATGAACAAATTTAACAACTTTACTTAGTTAAATGCACCAACTCAGGTTAAAGAGAGTAGCCTAAGTTTGCTTAGTAACAAATGGTTTATGAGTCAATTGTTAGGAGATGAATGTCTATTTTACCCAAATGACCCATAAAAAATTAATATTTATGTAAATGATCCTGATTAAAAAAAATCACATAAATTACCTAAAATGAATAGTAAAATTGGGTGGCAAACCTTAATGGCCGGTACCACATTGATTTTTGACCCAATCTTTACTAGATGATTGTGTTAGGGCTTAAAAAATATTTTTGTTTTTGTTTTGGGACTTTAATGTCCGATACCAATGTATTTTTTTCACATCGTATCATATTGGTATACGTTTATACCAGTATTTAAAAAAAATCGAGTGTTGGCCCATGTAATGTCCGATACCAACTTTTTAAATAAAAAAAATTATTTTTTCGGGGGTTGGTCATTTAATGATAGACACCAACGTTTAATGATTATTTCAGGTCTTTTTCATTTTTTACCTAAGCTAATGAAAGTCCTGAACCCAACCACTCACAGGCCAAGGCCTGGCATGCTAGGCTTGACGTCGACCATCAACTTTTTGGACTCGTTTCTCTAAGCATGATAATGTCCCATCTTATTTTTTTTTTAAATTTAAATCCTATTCATTTCCATTCTTTATTAGCTTTAAATATTTTTTTTACTTTAATTTCATTTATCCTCTAACTAAAATCGTTTAATTTCACTTATCATTTAGTTAATTTCATTTATTACTTGAATTTCATTTATTCCTTTAAAATGTGAAGTTGATGGCCGACGTCAGGTTTAGCTGTCCGAAGGCTGAGATCCTGCATTTGTTATGGATTCTAAATAACATCGCGAGTCACCGTAAGGTGAATAGAATCCAAGAATGGATTATAGGCCTTACGATGACTGAGATTTATGCTTGTTTGCATATTCTTGTTAGCTTAGTGTGAGCAGTATCGTAGGGAACAGATATACGTATCGATGGCTAATACTAGTATCGTATACTGATAACAGGCATGACCTTTGGGTCAATAGGGAGTAAAGTGAGCATCATGACCTTTTGGTCAACAAAGAGTAAAATGAGCACCATGACCTTTGGGTAAACAAGGAGTAAGCATGACCTTTGGGTCAACAGGGAGTAAATCAGACATCGATCACGGAAGTACAGTTCTGATTTGGCTCGACTGATTTAAAAATTTGTTAAACACATGTTAGTCGGTAAATTGATAAACTTTGCGAACTTATTAAGCTATGAAAGCTTACCAGTGAATTGTTGTTGTTTTGTAGATTTTATTTTGCTGCTTGAAGATCAGATCACCTTGAAGAAATCACACTATCTCGAGAGCTCGTTCGATAGTATTTACATCACTTGGTTATATGGCATGTACTAGGATGATGTTACCCTTGAAATGCTTGATTTTGGATTGTTGGTTTCTTCGTTAAACTAAACTTGCTTGCTTCCTTGACGTTCTAATTAAGCAAATGTGTTTTAGTGATGAGATGACATGTGAATTTAAGAGTTTTGTATTGAATGATGATTGATAAACTTGAGGACTTGTGTGATTTTATGAATTATGCATACTTGTTTCAGTAGAACCCCTGCATGTATCCATAGAAGCATAGGTCAAGAAAGAGGTTATTCACTGACTTGAGTTGTATCGGTAGTTGCATAATAAGTATCGGTGGTTTTGCTCATAAGAGTATCGGTAGTTAATGTACTTGTATCGGTAGAAGCTGTAGGTAGGACATCTTAGCTCTCTAGAGTTTTTAGTACCGATAGAAGCATGATTTGTTCGGTAGAAGCTTCACTTATATCGCTAGAACTGTCGTAGGCATCGATAGAAGTCTGCACTGTTTCCTGAATTGTTTATTGACTTGCAACTTTCGATACTTGTCCAACAGGTACCGGTAACAGTCTCATAGAATTGTGAAAATGATATTTTTACCCTTATTGAGTTGATAAACAAAGTAAGAATAACAAATTATAAATGTATATATCTTATTAAATCAAGAATAATGGTGAAATAAGATTGAATAGGTAACGATTTAAGGCATGAATGCATGTGAACTCGAAACCCTAACCGACGACGGTGTTGGGCTTGAGTGCTATACAATGATAGTAAGAATAATTGATGCAGCTTGGATGGTATTGTGATATTATGGCTGAGTTGGAATATAGATGTCATGATTTGTGATATAAATATTGATTCATTCTGTAATGTAACGATGAGTATGTTTTAGTTATAGTTTGGTTAGCTAGTAATGATAACTATGTGTTTAAGGCACAGGACAATGTGATCCCTGATGGAAAATATTCGTACGTGATTTATAAGTTCTTGCGTGAATGAATTTGATTAGTGATTGATTGAAAGGTTGTAAATTAACGTGTAAGATTAAATGGAGTTAGTATTCTGAGCTACAAGTTATAATTGTATAAATTGTGATCTACTTGTATGAAAGAAATGAAGAAAGACTTGAAAAGTTCTGTAAACCCTAAGACCTTGGATCGAAGATGGTTACGGTTTTTAGGTGTTACATTTAGTGGTATTAGAGTTACGATTTAGTTGATTATCGGACTAAGTGTAGTGTGAATAAAGTTTAGACAGTACATGTCATATAAACATGTGATAGTGTGATATTGATTGATCCGATCTAACCCTTGTTTTATTACAGATTTTAAAGATGTTATATGAATCCGATCGTGATGAAATTAATGAAGTTAATAGTAATATTCTGACTACGGATTTTGGTGTCAGTCGTAACATACTGGTTTCATAAATACTGGAAAACGAGGAGGTGAGTCAAAGTTTATCAGTTTTATAGATCTCAAATTATAAAGTTAAATTTATTTTGGATTTATTGAGACAATGATTTATAGAAATTGTGTAAGCCAATTTAGTAGCTTTACGATCTCTATCCCTGAGCATAGGTGAATAAAGTGAGATCGAAGACATAATGATGAATCTAAAGTCATAGTGCTCAATATTATTTCTGGTATATTTTATTCTTTCAATATTAATTATTGTGAGTGCACTGATTGTGATTGGGGTTAGCTCATTTTGATATTGCATTGTATTAATAATGGAAAGGGGGTTTATTTCCTAACCCAATGAGATTAACGCTTGAGTCATAATCCGATAGGATAGCGTTGGGACGTTGAAACTATCTATTGAAAACTTATGACTGTGATTTTTCTGACGATTTGATGTTACTATCATTTCATGAATTTGATATTAATCTGGGAATAGATTGACTGAAGTTATATGATACTGTTGTGAATTATAGACTGAAATGAATTGATTGAAATGTCAAACTAATGTACTGATTATGGTTGAGCTAGCTAAATTAGAGTTGTTCAGATGTCTTTGTATGTAAAATGACCTAAAATGATTGAAAACTTATATATATATATATATAATTGACTAATAAAAAAAAAAGAAATTTATGGATTTGAGATTTACTGTGTACCGTTCACCAATGGGTATTTGGATTATTTCTTGAAAGATTTATGGGATTTCTGCCTAAATCTGATAGTGAAATAAATTCAAGTTATAGAAAAAAAATCTTATATCTTATATAGAAGACTTGTTCAATAAGTTAGAAGGACGTAACAGTGTATTTGAAAGTTAATAAAGATTTAATTATTCAGTTCTGGTTAAAGATGAGATGCTGAAAATTTCTTTGAACCTGAGGTAATCATGAAGAATTTTAGTAATAATATCTAGATTAACTAATGTCTCTGTTGATTTATGAATATGATGAATCAGATTGTTCAACCTTATCTAGATATTTAGATACAAAAATATTATGATTATTGAGGATATTCTAATATACTTCAAACAGAATCAATGTATGCATAATATGTGAGAAATGTATTGTAGACTATATGTGAGAAATAATATACAAGAAAACTATCAACAGTGAGTTTTGGTTTAGTAAGGTCAATTTTCCTTGGTTATGTAAAATTTGACAGATGGATTGGAGTAGGTTCTGATAGAAAGATTTTTTCTATTGTAATAAGAAAACTTCAGAAAACATCTCTGAAAATTTTGTTTTGATCTATCTTGAATCTAGGAAGGAAATTGAACATCAAGTAATCGTCTAAATTATTACTCCTTATTATGATTCTTGAGTAGGAAAAGTCAATATAAAGTTTGTGTTATTTGAGATTATTATGAGATTGTTATTTTATATATTGGATGAGCTAGTAATGATTTCTGTTGTGAGGAAAACTTTAGAATAAACAGGTACTGATAGATAAAAATTTTGAGGACGAAATTTCCTAAGGGGGGGAGAGTTGAAACAACTCATTTTTCAGTGGTGTCAGAAACAGTGATTTCAGGATCAGAAACCCGACGAGAAAATTTTTATAATGAGTGTTCAAATTAAATAAGTCAATAATAATTTTATATGAAATTTTGAATTGACGAATTTTAATTATTGAATTAAAAGTTAGTATAAGTGGCTTGGTTCAAAAGTCAAGTGGTTTTAGAAAATGAGGCATCGGGACCTCATTTCTGAAAGTAAGAGCCGTAAATATTTTTATTAAATAATTGCAGAGTCTTATTATATGTGATTGAAATTTGGTTGGGTAATTTTGATAATTAATTGCTTAATTAAGGTAAAAGGAGTAAATTGTAAAAGAGGTAAACGTTAATTGCTATAGATTAAAAATAGTAAAGGTACCAAAATGGTAATTAAACCATGGTCAAAAAGTCCAAGCGGTGGTGACATGATTACCATCCACTAACTTTTGGGTTATTTATTCTCTTAGTCCTATTTAGTTTAGGACTAAATTGGAATTAAGTTTGTTTAATTGAAATTCAATATAATTAAAGGATCAATTATGAAATTAAATCCGCCTTAAGTGGCCTAATAATATAAATGAGGTGGAAATCTTTAGATTGTGGGTAAATTGCAATTAAATTCTAATTAAATGAGGATTTACTAGTTAGTTTATTTTTAGTACGATCGAGAATGGTGGTTTCGAGGCCACAACTTTGATGTGTCAGACCGTAAATATTATTTATTTAATATTTCGAGATCATTAGTATAATATTAAATTTTGGTTAAGGAATTTTATCGTTTGGATAGTTAATTAAATAGTAAGCATTATGAGTTCATTTAGCTAATTATAAAGGACAAATATGTAATTACTTAGGCTAAGTTTAATTTAATTAAAAACAAAAGTTAAAGAAAAAGGAGATATTCATTTTTCTTTCTTTCTTCTTCATCTTCTCTAGCCGAAAAACCTTAGGAGGAAACAAGGGTGCATTCGACCAAGCTTTGAACTTTGGCAGGTGAGTGAAACTTCGTCCGTTTTTAGTGATTTTTATGTTTTTGAGTTCGTATTAGCTTAATCTAGCTAACTCAAGGACTAATTTGTGATTTTTTCAAATGTTATAAAATTTTCCATTGATGAATAAGCTATTCTTGAGTATTAATTGAAGTTTATTAAGCTTGGTTGTTGGATTTGATTATTTTGTAAAGTATTTTTTGATGATTTTAATATTTAAGGACTAAAATATTAAAGTTATAAATTTGCAAGGACTTGAGGTGAAATAATAGCAAAAGTGGGCTGTTGAAAGACTCATGAACATCGACAAAGCTGAAATTTAAATAAAAATGGTTAATTTGCAAGTTTAAGGCTTAAGGACTATTGAATAAAGGTGAAAAGGTGAGGGTAATTTTGTAAAAATACCAAAAAGGCTTAATTGCATAAAATGATTAAAAATTTATGTTGATTTAAATAATTGAATGAAATTATTGTAATAAATCAAGAAGGTGCTGCTGATCGTGGATAAAGGGAAAATTACAAATTTACCCCTAGAGTTCACTTTAATTGCAATTTCATCATGCAAGTTCGTAAAGTTAAATTCTTATCAATAACTGCTTATAATTGTCTTTCTAATGATTATTGGAAATGAGAAACGACGATTGGAAACGTGAAAGATAGAAATGACGAGATGAAAATTTCCCGGCTTTGTGCCAGAAATAGAAAATGGTCCGATGGTTGAGATCCTGCATTTGTTGCGGATTCTCAAAAGCATCGTGAGTCACCATATGGTGAATAGAATCCAAAAATGGATTACAGGCCCTACGATGGATGAGATTTATGCTTGTTTGCATAGTCTCGTCAGCTTAATGTGAGAAGCATCGTAGGGAACAAATATATGTATTGATGGCTAAGACTAGTATCGTATAATGGTAACAAGCATGACTTTTGGGTTAATATGGAGTAAAATGAGCATCATGACCTTTGGGTCAACAAGGAGTAAAATGAGCATCATGACCTTTAGGTCAACAAGGAATAAGCATGACCTTTGGGTCAACAGGGAGTAAATTAGATATCGATCACCGAAGTACAGTTCTGATTTGGTCGACTAATTTACGAATTTGTTAAACACATATTATTCAATAAATTGATAAACCTTGCGAACTTATTAAGCTATGAAAGTTTACTAGTGAATTGTTGTTATTTTGTAGATTCTATTTTGCTGTTTGAGAATCGGATCACCTCGAAGAAAGCACACTATCTCGGGAGCTCGTTCGGTAGTATTTACATCACTTGGTTATATGACATGTAGTAGGATGATGTTACCCTTAAAGGTTTGATTTTGGATTGTTGGTTTCTTTGTTGAACTAAACTTGCTTGCTTTCTTGACGTTCTAATTAAGCAAATGTGTTTTAGTGATGAGTTGACATGTGAATTTAAGAGTCTTGTATTGAATGATGATTGATAAACTTGAGGACTTGTGTGATTTTATGAATTATGCATACTTATTTCATTAGAACCCCTGCATGTATCGGTAGAAGTACAAGGCAAGAAAGAGGTTATTCATTGACTTGAGTTGTATCGGTAGTTGCATAATAAGTACCGATAGTGTTGCTCATAGGAGTATTGGTAGTTAATGTACTTGTATCGGTAGAAGCTGTAGGTAGGACATCTTAGCTCTCTAGAGTTTGTAGTATCGGTAGAAGCTTCACTTGTATTGGTAGAACTGTCGTAGGTATCCGTAACAGTCCCCTAGAATTGTGAAAATAACATTTTTACCCATTTTGAGTTGATAAAAAAAGTAAGAATAACAAACTATAAATGTATATATCTTATTAAATCAAGAATAATGGTTAAAAAAGATTGAATATTTAACGATTGAAGGCATGAATGCATGTGAACTTGAAACTCTAACCGACGACGTTGTTGGGTTTGAGTGCTATAAAATGATAGTAAGAATAATTGATGCAGCTTGGATGGTATTGTGATATTATGGTTGAGGTGGAATATAGATGTCATGATTTGTGATATAAATATTGATTCATTCTGTAATGTAACGATGAGTATGTTTTGGTTATAGTTTGGTTAGCTAGTAATGAGAACTACGTGTTTAAGACACAAGAACATGTGATCCCTGATGGAAAATATTCGTACGTAGTTCTTGCATGATTGAATTTGATATTAATTGATTGGATGGTTGTAAATGAATGTGTAAGATTAAATGGAGTTACTATTCTGAGCTACAAGTTGTAATTGTATAAATTGTGACCAATTTGTATGAAAAAAAAAAGAAGAAAGACTTGAAAAGTTTTGTAAACCTTGAGACCTTGGACCGGAGATGGTTACAGTTTTTGGGTGTTACATTTAATGGTGTCAGAGAACCGATTTAGTCGATGCTCGAACTAAGAGCAGTGTGAATAAAGTTTAGAGAGTGCATGCCATATAAACCTATGATAGTGTGATATTGATTGATCCGATCAAACCCTTGTTTTATTACAGATTTTAAAGATGTTATATGAATCTGATCGTGATGAAATTAATGAAGTTATTAGTAATATTCTAACTACTGATTCTGGTGCCAGTCATAATATACTGGTTTCATAAATATTGGAAAACGAGGAGGTGAGTGAAAGTTTATTAGTTTTATAAATGTTTGATGGTAAAGTTAAATGTATTTTGGATTTAATGAGATAATGATTTATAGAAATTCTGTAAGTCAATTTAGTAGCTTTGCGATTGCTATCCCTGAGTATAGGTGAATAAAGTGAGATCTAAGACATAATGATGAATCTGAAGTCAAAGTGCTCGATATTATTTCTGGTATGTTTTATTCTTTCGATATTAATTATTGTGAGTGCAGTGATTGTGATTGGGGTTAACTCATTCTCATATTGCATTGTATTAATAATGGAAAGGGGGTTTATTTCCTAACCTAATGAGATTAATATTTAAGTCATAATCCGATGGGATAGGGCTAGGATGTCGAAACTATTATTGAAAATTTATGACTGTGATTTTTCTGACTATTTGATGTTACTATCATTTCATGAATTTGGTATTAATCTGGGAATAGGTTGATGAAGTTATATGATACTGTAGTGAATTATAGACTGAAATGAATTGATTGAAATGTCAAACTGATGTACTGATTATGGTTGAGCCAGGTAAATTAGAGTTGTTCAATTGTCTTTGTACATGAAATGACCTAAAATGATTGAAAAGTTATATATATAATTGACTAATAAAAAAAAGAAATTTATGGATTTGAGATTAACTGTGTACCGTTCACCAATATGTATTTTGATTATTTCCTAAAAGATTTCTGGGATTTCTGCCTAAATTTGATTGTGAAATAAATTCAAGATATAGAAAAAAATAATCTCATATCTTATACAAAAGACTTGTTCAAAAAGTTAGTAGGACGTAACAGTGTATTTGAAAGTTTATAAAGATTTAATTATTCAGTTTTGGTTAAAGATATGAGATGCTGAAAATTTCTTTGAACTTGAGGTAATCATTAAGAATTTTAGTAATAATGTCTAGATTAACTAATGTCTCTGTTGATTTATGAATATGATGAATCAGATTGTTCAACCTTATCTAGATATTTAGATACAAACGTATTATGATTATTGAGGATATTCTAATATACTTCAAACAGAATCCGTGTATGCATAATATGTGAGAAATGTATTGTAGACTATATGTGAGAAATAATATACAAGAAAACTATCAATTGTAAGTTTTGGTTTAGTAAGGTCAATTTTCCTTGGTTATGTAAAATTTGACAGATGGATTGGAGTAGGTTCGGATAGAAAGATTTTTTCTATTGTAATATGAAAACTTCAGAAAACATCACTAGAAATTTCTGTTTTGATCTATCCTGAATCTAGGAAGGAAATTGAACATCAAGTAATCGTCTAAATTATTACTGCTTATTATGATTCCTAAGTAGGGAAAGTCAATATAAAGTTTGTGTTATTTGAGATTATTATGAGATTGTTATTTTATATATTGAATGAGCCAGTAATGATTTCTGTTGTGAGGAAAACTTAAGAATAAATAGGTACTGCTAGATAAAAATTTCGAGGACGAAATTTCCTAAGTGGGGAGAGTTGAAACAATCTGTTTTTCAGTGGTGTCAGAAACAGTGGTTTCGGATCAGAAACTCGATGAGAAAATTTTTATAATGAGTGTTTAAATTAAATAAGTCAATAATAATTTTATATGGAATTTTGAATTGACGAATTTTAATTATTGAATTAAAAATTAGTTTAAGTGGTTGGTTTAAAAGTCAAGTGAATTTAGAAAATGAGGTATCGAGACCTCGTTTCTAAAAGTAAGAGTCGTAAATATTTTTATTAAATAATTAAAGAGTCTTATTATATGTGAATTAAAATTTGGTTGGGTAATTTTGATAATTAATTGCTTAATTAAGGAAAAAGGAGTAAATTGTGAAAGAGGTAAACGCTAATTGCTATAGGTTAAAAATAGTAAAGGTACCAAAATGGTAATTAAACCATGGTAAAAAAGTCCAAGGGTGGTGACATGATTACCATCCACTAACTTTTGGGTTATTTATTCTTTTAGTCCTATTTAGTTTAGGACTAAATTGAAATTAAGTTTGTTTAATTGAAATTCATTATAATTAAAGGATCAATTATGAAATTAAATCCTCCTTAAGTGGCCTAATAATAGAAATGAGGTGGGAATCTTTAGATTTTGGGTAAATTACAATTAAATCCTAATTAAATGAGGATTTACTAGTTAGTTTATTTTTAGTACGATCGAGAATGGTGGTTTCAAGGCCACAACTTTGATGTGTTAGACCGTAAATATTATTTATTTAATTTTTACGAGGTCATTAGTATAGTATTAAATTTTGGTTGAGGAATTTTATCGTTTAGATAGTTAATTAAATAAAAATGGCTAAATCAAAAAAGGTGCACAAGTTGAATTCTATTAATTAAAGGTATTAAATGATTTAAGGAAGTTAATCATAAGGACTAATATGGTTAATAAACCATAAGTAATGCTAGTGGACGAATGGTATAATGAGTGTTTAAATTAAATACTTAAATAATAATTTTATATGGAATTTTGAATTGACGAATTTTAATTATTGAATTAAAAGTTAGTATAAATGGTTTGGTTCAAAAGTTAAGTGGTTTTAAAAAATGATGTATTTGGACCTCGTTTCTGAAAGTAAGAGTTGTAAATATTTTTATTAAATAATTACAGAGTCTTAGTTCAGGTACGCAATTTTGTCATCCTTACTGATTTTGTAGTGCTAGATTTTGAGGAAGACAAGGATATCTCCATTTTGCTAAGAAGATCATTCTTAGCCACATCTCGATCTACCATTGATTTGAACAATAATGAGCTCACTATGTGAATCAATGGTAAGGTTGAGACCTTCAAGTGTGGGGATAAAAGCGATGAAACTGAGAAGCACAATGAGCGCTATCACTTGCTAGAATTAAATGGGGAAGAAGGGCACAATCGAATCTCCTTCATGAGCAAAGAATGAATTAACCAATTTAAGGAAATGGATCGCCTGAACGAGGTAAAGAAATCTAATGAGAGATGGATAAAAGGGAACAAAGTTGGATCCACTCGACGAGGGTATGCATACCGGATGAGTCTGGTAGTAAGACTTAAAGGTAAAAGAGATGGTACTAACTTATGTATATTATTGTATATCTTTCTAACATTTTTTATTTAAGTATTTAACAAAAAATAGAGGTGTGTTGCGACACATCATCCTTTGTGTCGCAACATAGGTGACAGAATTAAGGAAGAACATGACTGATGTCAATGTCGCGACGTCGCTCTATCTGTGTCGCGATGAAGAGAACATATTAGGCGATTTTCAGAACTGAGGAAGATGTCGCAACGAAGCTTCAAGTATGTTGCAACAAAGAGAAGCTGAGATGTTTGTTGTTACAAAGACTCTATGTGTCATGACATCGAGTGCAATTTTTGTTGGATCGACCCGACTTCACTATGCAACCCGACGATTAAGGGCTTATTTCATCCATGTTTTTACACCTTAAAATTCTAAATCCTAACTCCTATAAAATATTAAAACACTATTCCAACTTATTTTATCTTATGTCAATTCACAGAAACCTTCAAAAACTTAAAAATCCTTGTTTTTCCTATTTTCTCTTTTCATTCTAAGCAAGGGGAGAAACATGCCAAGCCAGGTTTAAAGTTCCTTCTCTCATATTTATATTAACTACAATGCCTCCTAGAAAGGTTAGGTGTATTGTAGAATCTAAACCATCATTGGGTACTAATCCTTCAAATTTTGTGAATGAAAATGTAGAAAAATATTTTAATGAGCTTCAAGGAAAGACATTCATTCAAGAAAGGGGTTTTGACCCATTGATGGTTTTGTGCAAGGAATTTCGGCCTCTAGTTAAGTATCATTGGTGGGAGCAATTTTGGACAATCCCCACAGAACTTGCAATTATCCCTGTAGTCCAAGAATTCTATGTAAACTTAAATGATTATATTTCTAGCACTAGGGACAAATTTAATTGAGAAATCTTAGTAATTATAGGGATTAGTGTTAAGGTAACCCCCAAAATAATTTGTAACTTCTTCAATGCTCCTTATTATGAACAGGATCTCTTAGATCAAATTGATGTAGAATCCTTTAGTGATATAGACGTGCATGAAGTAATTACTTATTTAATTGATGGAAGGGGAAATGGAAGTTTAGGCCAAGCAATAGTAGCCCTACTTCATTTAATCAAGCCATCATGTTTCCTGAAGAAAAGATGTGGATCCAATTTATTTGCACATGCATGATACCTGCTTTTAAATGTTTCTGATGTTAATGCTTTTCGAGCAGTGTAATTATTTGCAATTTTGTAGAAAAAATAGGTTTGTTTAGGAAAATGGATCCACCAAAACATGAGTCGTTGTGTGGGAAGCCAAAAGGTGGGGACTTTCTTTCCTCACTTAATCATGACTTTGTGCAGGACGGCAGGAGTGCCCATGGCATCCACTGAACAAACATTGAAGCCATTAAAAAGTGTCATTGGTAACACTCTCTTCCAATAATATGGGGAGCTTCGTGCTAAACAGCTAAAAGAGGGGAAGAAGAAACCACAAGATTTGACAGTTACAACAACTTCCACACAGAGGTTGACACTAGCCCAACAAGAAGTTGGTGAAGGAAGTCATCCAAAACTCGATTGGATGATCCAATGAATGTAGGAATTGGGACCGGTATTCCAAGAGGCTTCTCGATAACATAACATTAAGGTCCTTAACTACACATTGGACATGTTTGGGGTGGTGGATGAGGAACATAATAAGGAAGAACTAGAAGATGAGGATGACAGTGATGATAAGGAGAATGAGATGGACGAGTAGGACTAAAGTGTTTTTGGATTTTTTTTATTTTTACAAACTTGTATTTTTGGGATTATTTTTTTAAGACTTATATATTTTATAGGAGTAGGATTAGAATTTATTTTTTTATATATGCTTTAATTCTTTTTGTAGGAACCCTATGTTATGGAGACACAACAATTTCGAGCATTAACGCCAAAGGGATAAGGACATCCACAATGAAAAGAAGAGAACCTTCATGATAAATCAGGTAACTTCTTTTCTTATTATTTAAGGGGGTTACTCATTGAGGACAATGTGTCTTCTAAAGTGTAAAGGGTAACATAAGAATTTTTGGCATATAGTTTCCATTTTTAGTTTATATTTTGATGTGTGCTTGAGTTTGTAGAAATAAAAGTGATTGGTTAGGAGTATGTATAATAGGTTGATTTGTTTATTGATAAAATTGGCATGGTGATGAGGAAATTTTCATTTTTGAGCATGAAATTTTTGAGTTTTATAGGTTACATTAAGTATAGATAGAAAGGTATTATTGATACCAAGTGATGTACATAATATGAGGAAACAAGCATGCTAGTATATATGATAGATGATAATTTTGAGATTAAGTGATTAAATTGATATCTTTGCATATTGAGGTGTTTAGGGATGACCTAAGGCATTGTTTGGAAACATCTGAGCTAAAAAACAAAACCCTATTTTGAATTTCCAATTAGCACCCATCTTTGAGCCTCATGACCCTTTTTGATGAACCACACTTAAGCTTTTTTAGCCTTAAATGATGATTTGTGTATACTCTTTTCTTTAGACATGTTTTGCATGAAAATAGACGTATGGGCATTGGTATTGAGGGTAAGTAGACACATTAAGGTGGAGATTACAAAATAACAATAGGAAAATCAATATAATGTATGACCTTTAGTTTAGCCAAAAAGAGAGAAATAGTGAAAAATCAAAAAGAAAAGTAAAATGAGTAGAAACAAAAGAATCATGAGTAAGAAAACATGTGAATAGTGAAAATATCATAAAAGTCACCAAAAAGAAGAAAAAAAGAATCTTACTCATGAAACAAAAGAAAAGAATACTCATAGGCTAGCTAAAAGGAGTACTTTATATTGAGAGTTCTTAAAATGGAGAAAAAATGATGGTGAGAGAAGGAGAAATAATAGGGTGAGATTGAATGGGACATAAAGGGGAAGAATAGGGAACAATACAATGTGCCGAACTATTTTTGTGTTTGTAACCTTTTGTGCTTAACTGTTCTTTGAAAATCATACCTGTCCTAAGCCGAAAAACGTTACAAGCCGAAAAACCCTATGTGACCTAAACAACTCTATGCATGGATAGATGTGGAAATTGTGTAATCTTATTATACTTGTCTCTATTATACTAGGATAATTAAAGTACTTGTATTATGCATTGATGGATTCATATTGATAAAACTTTAATATTTTTATTTCCTATAACTTACTGAACTTATATTATTTCTAATCGAAAACGGTAAAATTTTCTCAATCATCATGTTAAATTATTAAGAGATATATGATTCCTAGAATACATCCTACGAGCCCACACTTTGCATAACTATGAACTCAAGCTCTTCATTTATCTTTTGTTCTTTATTTTCTTGTTTTGTTTGCTTGAGGACAAACAAAGACTTAAGTGTGGGGATGTTTGATCTGCCAGTTTTATACCCAGCAGATTGAACTAGTTTTCACACTTGAAGAGCTTGAAATCAAGTATTTTCTTTACGTTTCATAGGATTTAATTTAGATTCATCTTTTGAATAAACTGTATAACCTAAGTGCTAAAATATTGTTTTACTGCCTTTAAGGCCAATTGAGGCCTAAAGGTTAGTTAATGAACTTTGTAAATGTGTAGGAGATCATAAGAAGTTGCAAAAGTATGAGATTGATCACTTCATCTTGACATAGGATGATCTACGTCGCAACCAAGGGACCAGACTTGGAGATTTCGAAGACCGACTTCTTTGTCGCGACATACATAGGCCATGTTGCAATAATACTTGTAGGATGACACTTCACAAGGGGACTGATGGCTTCGTTACAACACAGGTCCTGATGTGTCACAACATTGTCTCCTGGATGATAAATTTGAACGAGTGAAGGGCATTTTGGTCTTTACAATGACACTTAAACATGAAGAACGGTAATAGACCTAAGGTTAATGAAAGGCCAAAGGTATAAATAGGGCGTTTAACATTAGGTTTAAACATACCATTTTTTAGTTTTCAGTTTTACTTTGTAATTTGAGTTTCAAAAAAGAGATTGTAAAACTTGCATAAACGTTCGAGGAAGTTTTCCCGACAAATTGCCAATACAAATCGAGTTTCTTTTTCACTAATTAAGAACACCATAAGGAACTAATTCCATTTTGGGAATTATGGAGTGGAAGTATGATTATTTAATTGTTCTTTGAAAGGGATTTTTACATTCGGATTATTTAATTGTTCTTTAAAAGGGATTTTCACATTCGAATCAGTTTTTTGGGAAAGGAAGAACATCAAACAAACACTAGGTTTGACAACCCTAGAACGTCGTTTCAGTGGGAATGAACCCAAAATTGGTATTACCCATTCATGAACACCTATTCCTCAAACTGGTTTAGACTGTGACATCTAGCGATCAGTAGACTCTAGCGACTTGCTATTATGACTGAAGATTGAGAGATCCAACTGAGGTAGTGACTAGTTGATTGAAGGAAATTCCCCAAAATCGAACAATTGAAGAACTCATACTGAAGCGACCCAATATCCTCAAAGTCGTTTATCGATTCTTTACATCTCAACTCTCTTCTGTTTATTTTCTATTTATTTATGCTTTTTGCAAACAAATATTCTATTATCTTTCGTACTATATTCCCTAAGGCGAGTACTAATTACTTCTATTCTTTGTAGGGATTTAATTTACTATTGCCTTATGCCTCCTTTGGGTATAATCCTCGGAATACTACCAAGTCTTTTGTTGTACACGTTTTATTTACAACTTGACCTATATACTTGCGAAAGCCTAAAACCTAATCGAACGAAAATATGTTCGGAGGCGGTCAGATGCCCAGATCCAACATGAACGAGTCCTCTTTTTCAGATTCAAGGATCTTTTCCTTCAATTTCCAGTTAATCCAATTCCCGAAGTCCATCAGATTCCACAAAACGACATGCAAAATCTGAGACTTCTCCTTCTAAGTAAATCTCTAAACTTCTCTTCAAAGCTTCTATTGCAATATTATGAGCAAGTTGATTCACACCTCTATTAACATGGGTAAACTATATTTTGGGTATTTGTTTGCTGATCTATTAAATATCGGTGAAATAGGCCCCAATTTTAGAAGTATCATTTGTTTTTAACTTGCACTTATTGATAACCGTTAAATAATCCCTTTCAATAATAACCCCCGAAGCTCCCAAATCTAACCCACTTTTGACTGCCCATGTGCATGCTATCGCTTTCACTTCAAATGGTGAGGCCACGTTTGAATGGAGAGTGACCCGCGACCCAATCACTTTGCTCGATGCACTGTTGGATACAATTCCTGTACCAAATCTGAACCGTGAAGCATCAAAATTGGCATCGAAATTCATTTTAATGTTAGTACCCTAAGGAGGCATCCATTTGTCTCTTGTGATTGTATTGGTGATCTTTCGATTATGCCCAGTAATTTCTCCAATGTAACTCATAATAAAACGAGAAATATCCACTATCGAGCTTGAGATATGCTCATGTTTGAATTTATTTCTTACAGACCAAAGTGCCCACAGTTCGCAACAGAAGGAGATACGCTGGCTTGGAGAGCATTTCATAAAAACCAAAGTAAGCCATTCAAACAACTTTGTACTCGTAATTGTTAAAATCTTAGATAGGCCTAATAAACCTCATACTTCTTTTGTTATAGGACACCTTCTAAACAGGTTATCTATTGTTTCAGATTCAATGGCGCATTGAATGCTCATTGGGTTGTTAAGTAGATGCTTAAAATGAAGATTGGCGAGAGTTGGTAGGAAATTCTTTGAGATGCTAGATTAGAATTTTAATTTTTGTGGGCAGAGGGAGTCCTCACATCTGTTTGTAAAAATGTTTTACTGTTGTCTATAATTCCTCTAGGCTAGTATTGGTATTACCTTGTTGTAAAAACTTGTAAGCACTGCATATGATTAACTAGCCCGAGCACTCACCCCTTACACTAGCTCGTTGTCTTGTGGAATTATCGACAAGGGGATCTAGAGAATTCTTTCTACGTCAGCAACAACAAAGGTATTAAAAATCGTCTCCCTATCCCATTTCTTGTGTGATGGTTAATAAAATCTGTAACCATGTTAACTGTAGGGTTCTAAACAATACTAGATAATTTGTAATTAATTGAACTTAGTAACCAAACTTGATTAAAAATAGACACTCTATCCCCCTTCCCAATACACCAACAAGAGCCTTCTTGTAGCACCTTTCGAGCCGACAAGAGGCTTAACCATGTGTATGAGGCACCCTATTTAAATTGGCTTGTAAGGAATTGCTATTTGGGTGGTATTTCGCTTTTAGGACCTGTGCAAGTAACGAATCTGGGTTTGTGATTAATCGTCATCCTTGTTTAGCCAATAGAGCCACGTTGAAGTTCATCATGCTTCTGAACCCCAAACCACCATCTTCTTTTAAATCACAAAATCTACGCCATTCACACCAATGCAGTCCTTGCTTACCATGTGCCTTTTGCCACCAAAATCTAGCCATTATGCTTTCCATCTCATTACAAAGAGACTTTATAAATATGAAACATGCCATTGTATAAGTGGGAATGGCTTCAAGTACTGATTTAATGAATACTTCCCTTACTCCTTGAGATAGAAACCGAGTGCTCCAACCATCAATTCTTTTCTTCATACGATCTTTTAAAATTTGGAAAGAAACTTTTTTATTTCGATCAACCATATTAGGTAGCCCCAAGTACTTTTCTGGGTTATTTGATTATTGAACACCTAAAGCATTAGAAATTTGGTTCCTTATTACCTCGGTCGTATTGGAGCTAAAGTAGACAATCAAGTTCTCAAAATTCATGCATTGTCCCGAACTGCCTTTGTATTCCTTCAAGATTTGTTTTAGGCCTAATACGCCTTTCACCGTAGCCTCTCCAAAAAGATTACAATCATCTACAAAAAGTAAATGACAAATTTGAGGCCCCTTCCTACTTGCACAGCCTCTCACAATTGCTCTTCTCATGTTGCCATATTCATCAAAGAGGAGAGCCCTTCACTAAAAATAAGGAAAAGACAGGGGCTTAAGAGATAACCTTGGAGTAGAACCCATCAAAGCCAAAACTATTCGCACCTAAGGCCATTAATGCTTACTGAATAAGAGACTGACGTAATACACTTTATCACTAAATCAACCTATTGTCCATGAAACCCTATTTTTTCCATCATTACTTGTAGAAAACCCCATTCCACCCTATTATAGGCTTTTCTCATGTCTACATTTAATGCCATTTGACCCTTACGACCACTCCTTTTTTTATGAAAAGTATGTAGTATTTCGTATGCTAAGAGGGCATTATCTGTAATTAACTTGCCTGAAACAAAAGCACTTTGGGCTCTATCAATACATACATCAAGAACACTTTAGAATCTGTTTGCCATTGATTTTGTAACACCCTAAACCTGTAACCGTCGCTAGTTAGGGTTTTAGAGTATTACTAAAACATATCATAACACATAATAACTCCTAATTAATTAATAACTTATATAAATAAAATATAATCAATCACAATTAAATCATGCTAGAAATCATCTATATTAACTTATTTAGGACATATATAATCATAAACAAATCATACGAGCATTTAGGGATTAAATTGAATTACATAAGAATTTTAGAAAAAAAATTAAAATTTCCTCAAAATAGGGGTCACACGGCCGTATGTCTCAAACACACGCCCGTGCCCCTAGTCGTGTATCAGCCCATTTGTGTACTCAGAAAGTAGTCACACGATCATGTCACAGATCGTGTGACAAGCCGTGTGTCTATACTGACTTGTAACACATGCTCGTGTGAGGGACCATGTGCTAGACTGTGCTCCTAAGCCAAATTGGGCCACACGATAATGTCCCAGCCCTTGTGTCTGCCAATGTAACCTACACTGCACCTTAAAATAGCACACAACCGTGTCACAACCCGTGTCACAAGCTGTGTGTAGCCTAAATTGCTTCCAAAACAAGGCATTCTCTCAACCTATCTTACCTAACAAGATACACTAACAATGGGTCATTTACCTAAGTTCTCAAACACAATTCAAACATCAATTTTCAAGTCAAAATATCCTCAACCAAAACCTAACCAATATGTCATTCAAGACACCACAATCAAATACTAACAATTTCGAAAGACAACATAAATGGATTCATTACCTGAATGTGCCATTCAGATTCAAACTACTATCAAGTTAAATTTGGCATAGAAGAAGTATAACAACAAGCATCATTTCAAATAAACATTTTTCACAATATAACCAAGTCTAAAACAAGCATCTATTTTCAACCATAACCACTCAAAATTTCCTAATCAAGTAACCCCTTAATTCAACTATTCACAAAATAGATAACATTAAATATAACATTTGCAAGCATATATAAATATATATACATACCACAAAAGATAAGACATCATTCACCAAAAACTATCTCACATCCAACACAATTTATATCCATTAAAACTTAAATATAACCAAAAGATCGCTAACAACTATGGACTCTCTAGGTACGTGCCAAACGCAAAAGAAAACTTCACCGACATTTAGTACGAGATTTCTTGCAAGGTGTTGAGTCCAAATCTGCTAACTACCTAACTTGAAATCATGAGAAATTAATTTACATTAGAGAAAGTTCCATTTATAGAATAACCATGTATATATATCCAAGCAATTGAATTTACTTAAAAAATTCAATAGCATAACTTAAAACATAATACATATCTTCAAATAATTACCTATATGCATAAGTATATATTTGTGTACTTCTTACTCAATGATACCTATCAACCATCCTTCTTCAATAGTTCATCCACTCTTGTCATTTGGTTCAATTCAAATATGGCACCTAGTGCCTAGCGGATAAACCACAAAAGAGTTTGCGCCCAGCGCTGGTCGAGTAAACTGACATATTAATTGTGAGGCCAACTCTAGTTGGATAAACCAACGATAATTGCGCTTAGCACTAGTCGGATAAATCGACAAAAGTGTGCCCAGCACTAGTCAGATAAACTGACGAAAGCTACGCCCAACGCTAGTTGGGTAACTGCCAATTTATAGATATTCATCTCCACCATTTTCTCATTTCTCAATTAATATAATCATTTAAGTACAAATGTGAGATTAAATATATGTAACAAGTAATTAAGAAACAATTAAATAAATTTAAAATTAAATCATTAATTGAATAGAAATTTTAAGTTTGAGTCTACGAACTTATTGTGTCATGATAGCTTCCAAATTCGATCACTATTACTCGATCACTTTATCTTTTCCATGATTACTAGCCGAGTTTTTCGTTTCTCAATCTAGAAATTAATAATTTAACTAATTAAATTCATTCATCATCCAAAATATTTATTCAAAGCCATTACTCTTCATACATTCCTCATTCTAACTCTCAACAATAATCCTTTAACACAATTTAATCCCTTAATATCAAAACATGTCATTTATTCAAAAATAACTAAACCCCAAGCTAATCGTACCTCCCAAAGCTTATAACAATCCTACATTTAACATTATTTCATCATGAATCCATGTAATTTATCATTTACAAAAACAAGTCCCTATAACATAAAATTTTCAAAACTTACTAACAATCCAAGTTCAACAATTAACTAAATTTATCAACAATGATAAAACATCAAAATACTTTCAAATATAATCATGGCAAGTTCTTCAAAATTCACCATTTCCACAAATTGAACCCCAAAATGGCTAGATTAATTTAAAACATACTCAAAAACATAAAAATCAATAGAAATGAGGTTCAAAACACCTACCATGCAAGAGTCAAGCTCAACAAATTTTCTTTACTCTCTAATGGAGGTTTCGGCAACCAAGAGGAAGAAAGTTAAAAGAAAGAAAAATGATAATTGTATTAGTGCTTCCTTTACATTTTGTTACCTATCGTTTAATTATTTAATTACAATTCTACCCCTTTTAAACTATTAAAGTCACTAGAATACTTAACCATCAAAATCCACTATCTTACTTATGGTATATTTATCTTTCAAGTCGTTAACCATCATCATTTCTCCTTCTTTTCAACCCTTTCAACTTATAACTACTCACTTTTGCATTTTCTTCAATTTAGTCTTTTTTTAATTAATTTACTCATTCAACATAATTTTTTTTATTTAAATATTCTTTCAACCCTTTATTAATCCCATAATTATTAATTAACAATTAAGCATTATCTTATTTATCACTAATTGAGATCCAAAACCTTCATTTTCACTAATACTAAAAATAGGTCGTTACAGCTTTAGCAATACTTTTGTAAATGACATTATATAAACTAATGGGGCGAAAATTAGCCATTATCGTAGGGTTTGTCATTTTTGGGATTACCACAATATTCGTAGCATTCACTTTAGTCAACTTGCCACCCTCATTTATAACTCCTAGGTAGAATTTTACTACCTTGTCCCCAGCTATATGATAATACTTTTGATAAAAAAAAACTATTAGGAGACCATCAATTCCAAGTGCTTTTGTAGGCTCTTTCCCTTTTAAAGCGCTCTCAACTTCTTCCTTCACATATGGACCAGTCAACAGTGCATTTGCACCTTGCGATATACAATGTTTAACCCCCTTTAGAATATGCTCCACGTCTTAACTAACCCCTTTGCTTGAGAATAACTCTGTGAAGAAACTGATTGCTATCTTTAAAATCTCGTTCTGATTTTCTATTCTACAGCCATCCTTATATTCCAAACATTTAATTGTATTCTTTCGTTTCCATTAAGAAGCATATTTATGAAAAAAGGTCGTATTGTCCCCTATTTGCAACCAATTCGTCCTCGCTCTTTTCTTCCAATACACCTCATCTTTTTCAACCTCCCAATTTAGCTGAACTTTGAGATCTATATGTTCAGCTAAATTCTCATCATTGCGTTCTTCCTTGTTTAATTCTTCCGGTCTACTAGTAAGATCCCTTTTGAGACCATATTACTTTCCTTTAACCTCCTTCGACCACCGCATCAAGCACCTATGAAGTCTGCCTATTCTTTAAAGAACGTCGCCTGCATCCGCCTCCCACAACCAACAGACTTCACGCTCAAAATACTCCTCTTTTGTCCACCATACTTCGAACATTAAATTCTGTCCTCGCTTTCAGTTCACATGTTGCCTTGTCAGAAGGAGAAAAGGATAGTGAACTGAAAAAGAGTGAAGTAATTAACATATTAGGGACTTCGACAAGCGTTGTTCGTCATTAGCCACTCCTCTATCCAAACATTTTCGAATATGGTGGAATAGATATCGGACGGATGAAACCCCTGTCTAGTAATTCTTACAATTGTGCTTTCAATTTAGTTGGTGCCATCCTATATGGTGGAATAGGTATCGAAGCAATACTCAATACCAAACTCTACTTCCCTAATTGGAGGCAAACCTGGTAACTCTTCAGGAAACACATCTGTGAATTCATTAACGACTAGAATCTGATTCAGCTCTGTCTTTGACTCCCGAGTATCCAGGATATATGCTAAGAATGCTTCACAACCTTTACGAACCATTTTTTTAGTAGGCATAGCTGAAATCACATTCACATCACTGTTCAGCTTACCATACTCAATTGTAATTATCTCTCCTGTTGGAAATTTCAACCCAATTTGTCTCTCAATTAACCACTACATCATGCTCGGTCAACCAGTCCATACGTAAGATTACATCAAACTTATAAAAGGGAAGTAACATCAAATCAGTAAGAAATTCACAGCCCTAGACTTTTAGTGGACATTTACGACACACCTAATTAACTATGACCCAAAGGGTTGGTAACTTGAACATTAATTCCAGTCACCTCAATAGACAACTTTTTATCTTTTGCCAACACAGTACAAATATAAGAGTGAGTCGACCCTGGATCAACCAGTGCACATACAATATCATTAAAAAGATAAATATATGAATAACAACATCAGGCGTGGTAGCACCCTCTCTGGCACGGATAGCATATGTGCGTGCAGGTGCCTGACCCTCAGACTTGTTTGCACCTTCTTTTGCTTCGCTTCTACTTCTGGCCATATCACTATTCTTACCTGGTCGTCTACCCTTATGTGATGTAACCGGGGGTTTCACACTTCTATCTTCATTTGCCCCGAGTGCCATGGGACAAAACCAAATGAAATGATTTGTGGCTCCACATCTAAAACATGAGTTTTTCCGTAATGCGCACTCTCCAAGATGGAACTTTCCACAGTGTTCACAAGCAAGTTTTGGTACATTACGAACGCTGAAACACTATTTGCTGGCCGATTTTGAAATCTCAAATTAGGTTGCATCGACCTACTCTTGCTTTGAAATCTAGACATTGTAGTTGGTCGGTTCTCATTCTCTTTAAATTTCTTCGGTGGCGACATTGAGAATGGTTTAGGAGAACTCTTTTTACCGAATTCTCGGAACCTCTTTTCCCTTTGTCTTTTATGGTTATATATTTATTTCATCTTCTAAGCACGGTCAGTTAAAACAATAAACGGTCGCAGCTCCGAACCACCTAACATTATTTTAATCTCATCATTCACCCATCTTCAAATTGAATGCACACATCCTCATCAGTCGACACAATCTCCCGAGCATATTTACTAAGTTGCACAAATTCTCTCTCGTATTCTGCTACTAATCTATTTCCCTGTGTTAAATCTAGAAACTCTTTCTTCTTTTGATCTAAGTACCTTTTGCTGATGTATTTCTTTTTGAATTCAGTTTGAAAGAATTCCCAGGTAATTTCATTTTCAGGAACTAGGGCTAACAAGGTCGTCCACCAGTGATAAGCTTCATCCTTCAACAATTACGCAGCATATCTTAGATAGTCTTCAGGAGGACAAGTCATCTCATTCAGAACTCTCAACGTGTTCTCAAATCAACTCTCAACCCTAGAAGGATCATCCTTAATACTTCCTCTAAATTCCTTTGCACCATACTTCTTCACCTTATCAGTTGGGACTCGTCGCCTTTGTTCAACCACTAGGGAGGTAGAGGCTTGATAGGTGGTACGGGCGATGCTACAGGCCTCACAGTAAGCTGTGCCACAGGAGGTGGAGGTTACGATGCTATCGGATTATTTCTAATAAATTTTGAAAACCATTACCCCATTAAAACAAAGAACATATTTTGAAAGTCAACATAACTCAGAAAGGGTAAAATTATCTTTTCCACAAATTTTGAAGACTTTTACCGATACCTGCTAGTCAAGTATTAATAGTAGTCAAGTCAGTAAGCAATTTAGAAATAATGCAGACTTCTACCAATACTTGTGATAGTTCTACCAATACAAGTGTAACATCTACCGAAACTAGTTATGTTTGTACTAATACTAAAAACTCCAGAGAGCTAAGAAGTCCTACCCTACAACTTCTACCGATACAAGCATTCTAACTTCTGAAACTTAAAATGTAACTACTGATACAACCCAAGTCAGTAAACAACCTCTCTCCTACCCTACACTTGTACCGATACATGCAGGAGTTCTACCAAAACAAGTATAAAGAATTCTCAAATTATAAATAATTCTCAAATTCACACAAGTTCATTTACAAAATTTCATTCATAGTCATAAAGTGCAATGAACAACACATTTGTGTTCAAGTACAATACTTAGCATAACATTTAAGTACTAGATGTCACATACAACATTGATCAAGCATTCAAAGTTCAACATTTAGCCAAGGTACTACAAGTATCATAGTCTCAAAATAAGCATATACAAAAATACCATTATCCGAGTACATGCCACATAACCAAGTGATGTAAGAACTACTGAACAAGCTCCTGAATAGTGTGACGTCTTCGAGGTAATCCGATCTTTTACCAGCCAAAACGAAATCTACAAAATAGCAACAATACACAAATAAGCTTTTTAGTCCAGTAAGTTCATAAACAGGGTGTCATTGCTCAACATTAAGCATAATAACAACAATTATCATTAGAGCTGTAAATACTTCCTCCTAAACTGATTTCATACTTCATAGGTTCATAAGTCTTCCTTTCAATCAATATTATGCTCTATCAAGTCACAAGTCTTCCTTTTAATCACTCTTATGCTTTACCGAGTCATAAGTCTTCCTTTTTTTTAAAAAAACCTCACACTCATTTTGAGACATGATTCTTCCTTTAATATAATCTCATTCTCATCCTGAGACATGAGTCTTCCTTTAATATGATCTCATTCTTATCCCGAGACATGAGTATTCCTTTAATATAAATTCTCATGCTCAACTCGAGACATGAGTCTTCCATTCAAATATCAAGTTTCTCAAATACTTCCTCAATAAATAACAATTAGTAGTTCAAATATAAAACGTAACAAACGAACTTATCGGACAAAATTGTAGTTCAAGTAAAACTTCAAGGACTATTCTATGATTTTTCCCTTTTCGCGATTTGTGGCCCGATCTTGATCTATCACAAAATAAATCAATTCTCCCACTAAATCATATAATTTAATCAATTTACACATATAAGTCTTTTTTCAAAAAAATTACGAAATTACACCTAAACTTTACATTTCTATTCAATTTAGTCCTTAGAGCCAAAACATGTAAAATAACCATTTCTAAATTAACGCATTGCCAACCGAATATTCTAGGACAAAATCTCAACTCATTCACACATCTATTTCACACCAAGGCATGTACTTTTACCATTTTCACAATCTAGTCCTTAAACCCTAAATTCATCAAAATTCATCAAAATTCACTTTTCAAACATGTTAAACCCAATCTTCAAGCTTTCAAATATTCCATAAACATTCAAAGACAAGCTCATTCATCAATGGAAAAAGTTATAACATTTGAAAAAATCACAAATTAGTCCTTGTATCAACTAGATCAAGCTAATACAGACTCAAAAACATAAAAATTACTAAAAAGATCAAGGTTTTCTTACCTAATCAAAGCTTTTAAATTTCAACAATGGAAACCCTAGGTTTCTTCTCTTTAGCCATATGAAGAAGAAAGAAAATGAAGAAGAAATTGATAATTTCTTCTTAATATTTTACTTATATAACAATGGCAATTTTGTAAATTTTAAGACTTTCATCATTAAGCTTTAATTAACCCTTTTTTAGCCTTAATTAAATCTATTTATAATTAATACAACTCATGCTAATCCACCCACTAAAATACTTTAGGTCAATTTTCTCACTTGGTCCCTTTAATTAACCAATTCACTTTTGCACCTTTTACGATTTAATCCTTTTTACTCAATTCACTATCTAAACATTAAAATTCCTTAACTGAATTTTAATACGATGCTAATGACACAATACTTATAAAAATAAATAAATTTACGACTCAACTTGTCGAAGTTGTGGTCCCCAAACCACTATTTTTGACACCACTATAAATCGGGTTGTTACAACTCTCCACCCTTTATGGAAATTTCGTCCCAAAATTTCTTACTAGTAAATAGATTAGGGTACTGTGATTTTATTGAAGCTTCTATCTCCCATGTTGCTTTCTCTAAACCATGACGATTCCAAAAAACTTTTACTAATGGTACCCGCTTGTTTCACAACTCTTTTACTTCACGAGCCAAAATTCTAACCGACTCTTCAGAATATGACAAATTCGACTATAACTCAACCTTACAAGGTGTAATCACATGAGTAGGATTTGATTTGTACCATCTTTGCATCGAAACATGAAATACATATGAATCTTTTCAAGTTTCGAGGGTAAAGCTAGCTTATAAGCTACAGGCCCAACTCTCTCAAGGATCTCATACGGCCCAATAAACCACAAACTCAACTTTCCCTTCCGACCAAATCGTAATATTTCTTCCAAGGTGAAACCCTCAAAAAAACTCGATCTCCGACGGTAAACTCCATATCCTTTCTCTTAAGATCTGCGTATGACTTCTATCGGTCAAATGCTACCTTTAAATAATCACGTATTACCCGAACCTTATCTTCAGTCTCATGTATCAAATCAGTCCCAATCAACTTAGGTTCACTCAATCCTGACCAATACAAAGGTGTTCTACATTTTTTACCATATAATGCCTCAAACGGTGTCATTTTAATGTTGATTGATAGCTGTTATTATAAGAAAACTCTACCAACGATAAGTATTTCTCTCAGCTACCCTCGAACTCGAGTATGCAACATCGCAACATGTCCTCTAGTTTATATCATCTACTCTGACTGACCATCTGTCTGCGGATGATATGTAGTGCTAAAATTCAGTCTGGTTCCCAAAGCTTAATGTAGCTTACCCTAGAACCTCGAGATAAATCGTAGGTCCCTCTCGGATATGATAGATGCCGGCACCCCAGCAGACGCATGATTTCAGATACATACAACTTTGTCAGCTTCTATAACTGATAATCCACTTGAATAGAAATGAAATGAGCTAACTTGGTCAATCTATCAACTATAACCCAGATGGAGTCTTTCTTCCTTAGTGTCAATAGTAATTCTGCAACAAAATCCATGGTGACTTACTCTCATTTCCATTATGGAATGGTAATTGACTGTAGCAATCCATATGGTACTTGATGCTCGGTATTTACTTGCTGACACACCAGACATCTAGTTACAAACTTTAAGATTTCTCGTTCCATACCTGGCCACTAATACATCTTCTTTAGGTCGTTATACATTTTCACACTTCTCGAACGAATGGAGTAAGTGCTACTGTGAGCCTCTGACAAAATATCTCGCTTTAAATCAAAATATTTAGGAATATACACTCTACCTCGGAAATACAACATACCATCATTATCAATAGTAAATTCAGTAGTGACATCACTCTGCATTTGTTCTCTCTTAGTTGTGAGCTTGAAATCCATTCTTTGCAACTCTCGAATATGTTGTAAGATTGGTGGTTTCGTCCTGAGTTTAGTTATGACAATACCATCACTCTCTAGTGACAAATAAGCATTCATAGCCATCAACGCAAATAACGACTTTCGGCTTAGGGCATCAGTAACTACATTAACCTTCCCCAAATGATAATCAATCACAAGGTCATAATCCTTCAGTAACTATAACCATCGTCGCTGTCTTAAATTTAGCCCTTTCTACGTCATCAAATACTTCAAACTCTTATGATCTGTAAAGATATGACATCTCTCACCATACAGATAATGTCGTCAGATCTTCAATGCAAAGACAATGGTTGTTAACTTCAAATTGTGAGTCGGGTAGTTCTTCTCATGCGATTTTAGCTGTCGGGAGGCATAGGCTACCACTTTCCCAGTTTGTACCAACACAAAACCCAACCCATTCAATGACGTATCACTGTATACCATAAATTCCTTCCCTATCTCAGGTAGCGTTAAAACTGGAGCCTCTGTTAGCATTTTCTTCAATCGATCAAAACTCTACTGCACTTTTCTAACCAAACGACTGAACATTCTTCTGAAGCAACTTTATCATCGGCAAAGCTATAATGGAGAAATCTTTAACAAATCGTCGGTAATAGCCTGCTAGTCCCAAAAAACTACATACTTCAGAAACATTCTTAGGGATTTTCCAATTTAGAATAGTAGAAACCTTACTCGGATCAACTCGTATTCTCTCTGAGGATACAACATGTCCTAGAAATCTGACCTCTCTGAGCAAGAACTCACACTTACTGAATTTTGCATACAGTTGCTTTTCCCATAGAATCTGTAATACTCCTTTCAAATGTTGTGCATGATCAGTCTCTGTTTTAGAATAGATTAGTATATCATCGATAAATACTATCATATATCTATCCTACTAAGGTTGAAAAACTTTGTTCATCAAGTCCATAAATGCTGCAGGAGCGTTTGTTAATTCAAACAGCACCACTAGAAACTCGTAATGCCTATATCGAGTCTTGAACGCAGTCTTTGGTACATCACAATCTCTAACTCGCATCTGATAATAACTCGATCTGAGGTCTATTTTAGAAAATACTGTTGCAACTTTCAACTGATCAAATAACTCATCAATATGAGGCAACGGGTATTTATTTTTTACTGTGACTTTATTTAGCTGTCGATAGTCAATACACAATCTCATCGAACCGTCCTTTTTCTTCACAAACAACACTGGTGCACCCCAAGGTGATACACTCGGATGGATGAACCCCCTGTTTAGTAATTCTTGCAACTGTGCTTTCAATTCTTTCAACCCAGTCGGTGCCATCCTATATGGTGTAATAGATATCGGAGCAGTACCTAGTACCAAATCAATACTAAACTCTACTCACTAATTAGAGCCAAACCTAGTAACTCTTCAGGAAACACATCTGTGAATTCATTAACAACTAGAACCTAATTCAGCTCTATCCCTGACTCCCGAGTATCTAGGATATATGCTAAGAATGCTTCACAACCTTTACGAACCATTTTTTCATCAGACATAGTTGAAATCACATTCACATCACTGTTCAGCTTATCAGACTCAACAATAATCATCTCACCTGTCAGACATTTCAACCCAATTTGTCTCTGCTTGCAATTAACCACTGGATCATGCTCGGTCAACCAGTTCATACCCAAGATTACATCAAACTCATAAAAGGGAAGTAACATCAAATCATTAGGAAATTCACAGCCTTGGACTTTCAGTGGACATTTACGACACACCTGATTAACAACGACACTATGACCCAAAGGATTGGTAACTTGCACATTAATTTCAGTCGCATTAATAGACAACTTTTTATCTTTTGCCAACATAGTACAAATATTAGAGTGAGTTGACCCTGGATCAACCAGTGTACATACAATATCATTAAAAAGATAAAATATACAAGTAACAACATCAGGTGCGGTAGCTTCCTCTCTGGCACGGATAGCATATGTGCGTACAGGTGCCCGACCCTCAGGCCTATTTGCACCTTCTTTTGCTTCACTTCGATTTCCAGCCATACCACTATTTTGACCCAATTGTCTACCATTCTATGGTGTAACCGCAGGTTTCACACTTCTATCTTCATTTGTCTCGGGTGTTATCGGACAAATCTGAATGAAATGATTTGTGGCTCCACATCTAAAACACGAGTTTTTCCTCAGTGCTCACTCTCCAAGATGGAACTTTCCATAGTGTTCACAAGCAAGTTTCGGTACATTACGGATGCTAGCAACACTATTTACTGACCAATTTTGAAATCTCGAATCAGGCTGCATCGACCTACTCTTGCTCTAAAATTCAGACATTATAGTTGGTCGATTCTCATCTCTCTGAATTTCTTCGGTGGCAAAATTGAGAATGGTCTAGGAGAACTCTTCTTAACAAATTCTCAAAACCTTTTTTCCCTCTATCTTTTATGGTTATATATTTCTTCCATCTTCTAAGTACGATAAGTTAAAACAACAAGCAGTCGCAACTCCGAACCACCTACCATCATTTTAATCTCATCATTCAGCCCATCTTCAAATCGAATGCACATATCCTCATCAATCGATACAATCTCCCGAGCATATTTACTGAGTTGCATAAATTTTCTCTCGTATTCTGCCATTGATCTGTTTCCCTATTTCAAATCTAGGAACTCTTTCTTTTTCCGATCTAAGTACCTTTTGTTGATGTATTTCTTTTTGAATTTAGTCTGAAAGAATTCTCAGGTAATTTCATTTTCACGAACTACGGCTAATAAGGTCATACACCAGTGATAAGCTTCATCCTTCAATAATGACACAGCACATCTTATATAATCTTCGAGAGGACAAGTCATCTCATTGAGCACTCTCAGCATGTTCTCAAACCAATACTCAGCCCTAGAGGGATTATCTTCAATACTACCTCTGAATTCCTCTGCACCATCACCTTATCAATTGGGACTTGTCGCCTTTGTTCAACCACTAGGGGAGGTGAAGGCCTAACAGGTGGTACAGGCGGTGCTGCAGGTCTTACAGTTGGTTGTGCCACAGGAGGTGAAGGTTGTAGTGCCATTGGATTATTTCTCATAAATTCTGAGACTCATTGCCCCATTAAACAAATAACATATTTTAGGCTTCACTCTCAATCATCGGCAGTATTGGCACACCGTGACTTACTCCAGAATCATTTTTCGGAACATTACTGTTCACTTTATTTGTCTCATTTCGCTCTGAGTTTGACATTTTCAATTATCTATAAAAACTAAGGTTAGATCGAATTCACTAATATCACACTATCACAGGTTTATATGGCACGTATTTCAAAACTTCAAATTTCACACTATGCAATCAAAGAATTGGCTAAACCTAAGTTGTGATACCTAAATGTAACACTCAAAGCCCGATGTCATCACCGGTTAGGGTCCTAGTGTCCTTCCGATCATCTACCTCAGTTTGTCTTACATTATAGTTCCATTTAGCCATATTTTTATAGAATATTGTAATGAACTCGACAAGAATCATCAATTGAAAGTCAACATAACTCAAAAAGGGTAAAATTATCTTTTCCAAAAATTTTGAAGACTTCTACCGATACCTATTGAACAAGTATCGGTAGTAGTCAAGTTAGTAAACAATTTAGAAATAATGTAGACTTCTATCGATACTTGTGTTAGTTCTACCGATACAAGTGTAACATCTACCGAAACTAGTTATACTTTTACTGATATTAAAAACTCTAAAGAGCTAAGAAGTCCTACCTTGCAACTTCTACCGATACAAACGTTCTAACTACCAATACAAACATGCACAGAACTAACTAAACTTAAAATGTAACTACCGATACAACCCAAGTCAGTAAACAACCTCTCTCCTACCCTGTACTTGTACTGATACATGTAGGAGTTCTACAGAAACAAGTATACAAAATTCTCAAATTCATACAAGTTCACTTACAAAACTTTATCCACAGACATAAGGTACAATGGACAACACATTTGTGTTCAAGTACAACACTTAGCATAACATTTAGGCACTAGATGTCACATACAGCATTGATCAAGCATTTAAAGTTCAACGTTTAACCATAACCAAGTGATTTAAGAACCATCGAACTAGCTCCTGAATAGTGTGATGTCTTCGAGGTAATCCGATCTTCAACCAGCCAAAACGAAATCTACAAAATAGCAACAATAGACATATAAGCTTTTCAGCCCAGTAAGTTTGTAAACAATGTGTCATAGCTCAACATTAAGCATAGTAAAGATAATTATCATTAGAGTTGTAAATACTTCCTCTTAAATCAATTTCATACTTCATAGGTTCATAATTCTTCCTTTTAATCAATCTTATGCTCTACCGAGTCACAAGTATTCTTTTTAGTCACTATTATGCTCTACTGAATCATAAGTGTACCTTTTTAAAAACAAACCTCACGCTCATTTTGAGACATGGGTCTTCCTTTAATATAATCTCATTCTCATCCCGAGACATGAGTCTTCCTTTAATATGATCTCATTCTCATCCCGAGACATGAATCTTCCTTTATTATAAATTCCCATGCTCAACCCAAGACATGAGTCTTCATTTAAAATAGAGTTTCTCAAATACTTCCTCAAAAGATAACAATTAGTAGTTCAAATATAAAACGTAACAAACGAACTTACCGGACGAAATTGCAGTTCAAGTGAAACTTTAATAACTATTTTATGATTTTCCCTTTTTCGCAATCTGTCTCTCATTATATCATATAATTTAATCAATTTACACATATAAGTCCCTTTCAAAAAAATTATGAAAGTACTCCTAAACTTTGCATTTCTATTCAATTTAGTCCTTAGAGCTAAAACATGTAAAATAACCATTTCTAAATTTACCCATTGCCAATCAAATATTCTAGGATAGAATCTCAACTCATTCACACATCTATTTCACATCAAGGCATGTACTTTTACCATTTGCACAATCTAGTCCTTAAACCCTAAATTCATCAAAAAATCATTTTTCAAACATGTTAAACCTAACTTAAAGCTTTCAAATCTTCCATAAACATTCAAAGATAAGCTCATTCATCAATGGAAAAAGTTATAACATTTGACAGAATCACAAATTAGTCCTTGTATCAACTAGATCAAGCTAATACGAACTCAAAAACATAAAAATTACTAAAAACGATCAAGGTTTTCTTACCCAATCAAAGCTTTTAAATTTCAACAATGGAAACCCTAGGTTTCTCCTCTTTAGCCATATGAAGAAGAAAGAAAATGAAGAAATTATGAATTTCTTCATAATATTTTTACTTATATAACAATGACAATTTTGTAAATTTTGAGACTTTCATCATTAAGCTTTAATTAACCCCTTTTTAGCCTTAATTAAATATATTTATAATTATTATAACTTATGGTAATGCACCCACTGAAGGTTAATTTGCTCACTTGGTTCTTTTAATTAACTAATTCACTTTTGCATCTTTTACGATTTAATCCTTTTTACTCAATTCAATATCTAAACATTAAAATTCCTTAACCGAATTTTAATAAAATTCTAATGACACCATATTTATAAAAATAAATCAATTTGCGACTCAACTTGTCAAAGTTGTGGTCTCGAAACCACTATTTCTAACACCACTAAAAATCGAGCTGTTACAAGTAAAACGCCATTCCCCTCCCATCTCACCATCTTCTACCATCATATCAATATAGTTTTTACTGAAACTACGAAGAGTGACTTGCAAATCAACCTTCCATGCTAAACAGAGTCCTCCTCTTGTACCATTCACGCTTATGGTGATGCCATTCCCAAATTTGCATCATCACCATACTGGTTCCATCTTTCTCTCATTCAATTTTGTCTCCATAATGAAGACTAACTGGGTTTAAATAGCCTCAACGTGTGTCGAAGCTTTTGAACGGTCTATGGATTCCCTAAACCATGAACATTCTAACTTAGGGTTGTGTCTGGTCGGCTTGCCCCATGGTAGCTACCGATCCTAGCTTGAAATTTGTAGAGAGGTCTTCCAAAACCCCTAAATCAAAAACATTCGTCTCAAAACAATCCATGCAAATGGTATCAAAGTTTTCCTTTTTTCTTTCAGCACCCCTTATAAAGCAAATTATCATTGTTTTCCATACTGTCAGCATCCATCTTTTGCTTTCCTATTCCAACTTCCCTCCAATTTTGGTCTTATGTGGTCCCCTTAGCCAAACGTTCCATTTTCTCAATATACTAAGGGTCCCATAATCCAAGCAAATTCCCATATTATTATGCGCTCTATCCGTGCATGAAGTATGTATTTTAATATCACTAGAATTTCATCATGCTCCATCTGATCGAAATCCTTGTTTTTAAGGAGTGAGTCCCCTTAGTCACATTTTTACTCAAATCACAACTTGAATTAAAAGAATCCTTCTCTACCACAAGAACCGCATTAACACTACTGTCCTTTGCAACCTCTACTACCGTAATCGTCCCAATCCCTTCCTCCTTTTTCGTCGCCCTTTTCACCTCTTCAAACACTATCGTCAATCCCATCACCACCTAGACACCACCCGTATTGCACATTAGACCACCGATTTCTTCCCTCAACATTCAATTACAATGCCTCCTTCCACATCTTTCAAGATTCAGCTTTGAGCATGAGGGAATACAGAAGATCATCCTCCCCCAGCTTACATAAATCACTAGCAAATGATGAACAGTCCTTAAATCCATATCTAACTCGCCCACAACCAAAGCAAAATACTGGTAAGGACTTGATAGCATTAGAAAAGACCATTAATTTCTCCTTATTTAAAGTATAATTTGTTCCCATTATATCATGTTTAGTATGCATTTTTAGCATTTTAAATTCAGTAATTGCATTTTCTAAGTCAGTGATGTTTGATTTAATATTCTTTAATTTTGTCCTACTTTTACTACTAATGTCACCCCATTTAGTGTTCAATTTTGTGTCTAAAGATGTTAATGCAGGAATCTGTCCCAAAAGATCAACGCAGGAAGGTGTCCAAGGTTGTCACTGCAATTTAGAATCTAAAATTACGCCCAAACCTGTTGCCGCATGAACATATTCAGAAGTACCACTGCTTAAGAATATCAAGGTTGTCGCAGTAAATTAAAATCTAAATTTGTGTCTAGAGATGTCGCGACAATCGTTAACTACTTGCTAAATGCACCAGATCCGTGTGAATGTACAGCTGGATTAACTAACTTGTACAGCTATAAGGAAGTTAGATCTGAAGAAGAAGGACACATGTATTTTGCATTAAAGATAAATATTGATGAAAGGAGAAAAAAAAGGGAGAGAAATCTTGAAGCTCGTGACAAAAATCAATTTGGTTTTTCATCTTTTCTTTAAGCTTGCCTCCATGGCAATTTAGTTTCTTGGAGGGTGAACTAACTGCAACAAGAAGGTAAATCTTGCTCCTTACGAGGAGTGTTTCTAAGTGCAACACAAGAAGAGCATTAGGGAAGAGTTCTAGTAGGCTAGGAATAGAATGCTTCAACTTGTTCTTTATTTCCTTTCAAACGCTGATAAATTCTGATGAAGTTAAATGTGTATGGAAGTACCTTTTAATTTTAGATCTAATTTGATTTCTGCTCAATTTTCTCTTATCTGTTTATCTTTGGATTTAATTGCTTATCACGGAAGTCCTACTGCAGTTACTGACACTGGAAAGTGCAGTAACAAATTAAATTAACAAGCAAGACAACAGAAGTTGCTTGAGGAACGAAGGAATTCTGATAACTTGTTCTTCAATGCAAAGCATTGCTAGCACTGGAAGGTGTGGTTAATATGAGTATTTAGGTCTTTGATAAATAGGAAATTCGAAGTTGGTAAGATCTCATTAAGCTTAATTGCGGGGACAATTTATCTATTATTTACCTTATGGTCACATTTAGTGGTTTACCGACTTATCAAGTCAGGGATCCCCCATTCCATTATATTATCTTCAAACTTTCACTACATTTCTTATTAATTTGCTTCGACATATTTTATTACAGTCTTGCAATATTTGCTCTGATAGTTTAATTCATTCATTTCTGCACTCTTTATTTCAATTGCTGACATTATTCATACAGTTTCTCTTATTTTAACTTTAATTGAATCAACAATTATAAACATAAACAGCCATCTCTGTGGGATCGATATCTGATAGTTTTAAGCCTATCAACTATACTTGCATCAACAAGTGTTCGCTTGCACAATTGTTGTGACGTTCATAGCGCGACCAAGACTCATATTTGAAGGGAGCCATTTGCTTTCCTGGGATCCTATGTAGATGAAAATTCCCCTCCTTAATGGCTTATGTACATCTAAATTCACTTTCAGTCGATAATAATCTCTTTTTTTCTCTGATCTCAAGATCCCTCCAAAAGTTGTACCCACAGCATACATCAAATCTTTTTTATCGCATTCCGGTGGATAGGGACCAACTTTAACCCAAAACGGGGATATAGTAGTCAAATCGTACTACGCTTCGTCGCCTACCTTAGTCGTTCAAAAATAACAAGTTGTCATCGAAACAACCAGGGTCTTCCTTCTAATATTAGTTCCAGATCATCTTCATTGTCGAATGAAATCATAAAAAGATTTTGACCCACTAACTGAATATCAAAGTTTTTCCTCATCTTCCAGATACTCCACATTTGAGCCTTAAAGCTATCTGGATTATACGTTTTCTTCATCCAGAGCAAATCAAAGTAAGTTTGTCGCCCGATACAATCTTTGAACTCTTGACAATCAGCTTAATCATCTCCTCTTCCAAAAGGGGAATCATATCTCCCCCCAGCTTCTTCTTCTCGGTCATAGCTCCTCTCTCACCCAACCACAGCAACCGCTATTTCTCTAAGGAACTTAGGGAGAGCACTCTTGACCTATAATAGGAGCTAATTGTATAAAAGATTTTGTTAAGAATTATAATAATATTAATATATATTTTAATATAATTTAAATTTTTTATTTTAAATTAAATTTTGAAATAAAATATTTTATAATAAATTAATTTAATATTTTATATTAAACTATTTCAAATATATTATTTTTATATTTTCTGAGTCCAAGTTTTAAAGGACTAATCTGAAAATTAATTTTATTTTGTTATTTAAGGTTGCATTGAATAGTCATTCTTTGGTATCATCAAAAAATAGCTATTACAGGAGGACAAATAATAAAAAGTAATATCTCTTCCATTGAATGACTATTACATTCAACCAAACAAAATAATGATTTATCATTCAATGAATAAGGGGGAATGCTATTCTATTCCTCCCAACCAAACATGGCGTTAGTTAATATACACAATAGAAACACTAGCTCACAAGGAGCAAGGGTACATTAGATAGACATATACCATACAAAGTCTTGTTGAAAGAATGGTTGCTTATGCTGTTGGTATATATGCGTTGAGTAATTTTCTATATGTTTCATTAATAAATATATTTGGGTATTCATACATACTACCATTGTTCATGATAGAACCCCACTGTTCATGACTTGACCCTACTATTCCTAGGACTGACATTTTGAGCGGGACTTGGGCATGCTAGACACATGTAAGCTCTTAGGTTGACCGCTAGACCTCGCGACCCCATATGCGAACTCTTTGGGTATATGTGAACTGAGACCGCTAGACCTCTCGCTGTTCGCATCACACTCATCCATCTAGTGGGACCTATCCGAGTTGCGGGTAAGCAACCCGAATCCTATTTAGGTTTCGAGTTGGTGATTACCGATGTATAACAATATGAAATTATTCTTTAGGTTAAATTCTAATTTTAGTTGAAGATATGCCAAAATAGTTGGTGTTAGATTTGTACTTGCATTATGCCTTTTTGTACAAGATCATGCTTGATCAGAGAAAATTAGTAGGTACATGGTTTGTATATTTATCTCGAAAGTTTAAGTATAGCTCTTTTGTTTTCTCTCTCGACTCTTTGGTAAAAGCTTTTAGTTGATTTTGCCATCAATAACCCCATTCTTAAGGGATACGCATTATATTGATACCAATAAAAAAGTCACAACATTGTTCTTAATTGCAGATACAAATTAGTAGGAGTAATTATTTATGATATCTAATGGAGCCTTTCTGGCTCAGCCCCACCTTGAGACCATATAAACGGGCCCTTCTGGTATTTTGGGGTCTGAATTTTAATGCCCAAACTTTCAGTCCAAGTTGAGCTCATTTCTGGTCCATGTTCTCTTCAGTTCTAGAGCCTACTAATATAGCTAAGCTGTTGAAATTTGTACCACCTTGGAACTGCTGACATTCACCCCCAGCCCCCCAGGAATTTGCACTTAATCCCAACCCAAAGAGATTAACAAAACTTAGTATTGTGTATGAGAACTTACTTATCAGCTAATCAAAGTCATTTCCTATTACCCTTTTTTTAAAAACACACTTATTTGCAAGATAACACCGATTTGATGCATGTGAAACTCACTAAGTACATGTAGGATTTGTAACTGTCAATGTTATTGCTGGATATAGTAAACACATCAAGTTTGACTGGTCATAGCAATACTGCAATTCAGAATAGGAGAATTGGGTTAGTGTTTTTTTTCAAGTATCTCGCCCAACATACTTACATAACACCATGTGCCTTAAAGGCAACAAGATATGAGGTTATTACATGGTCACATAAATAGCTAAAACTGGGAAGCAGAATCTTTGATGATAAAGAAGACAAAGGAGAAAATGATAAGAAAATTTCCTGTAAAACATAGAAAGAGACCCCCCAGATGCACAGAAATACTTAATTTGTGAGATTGCGCGGCAAGAGAGCCAAAATTGCATGCGAGAATCTTGTAATGGTAATAGAAGAAACCCGTGAAAAAGCGCATGGGCCCCCTTGGACGGTTCCCTAATCCCTGTTCTTTCCCCAATTCCCCCTCTCACTGCTGTAGTAATTCAGAAGAAAATAAAAATTTTCATTGCCAATTCAAGATTATATATACCAACTCTACACCAGTATTCCAATACCTTGAATTGAGAAAATTAAATTATATTTGGTTTCTTGGAATTTCGGCCATGAGTATCCTGATATGGTGATTCCGTGCCTTTGTCTTTTTTTTTTTAAGATTATAATTGTTTAAAATGTTATATAATTATATAAGTTTTGATAAATTAATAATATGATTTTTAATTTTGATAATTTAATATGATTTTTATTTTGTTTTTTTTTTTAAGGTAAGAGTTAAAATTACAAATATAATTATCAATATATCCAATTAGAAGTGTCTATAGACCGGATTGGACTCAACCAAAATTTTAGGCCCATTTGCTAAGTTTATCTCAAAAAATGGTCCTAAAATTTTTATCCAAGTATAGTCCAAATAAAAATACTAAAACCTGGACTCGACTCGACTAATCTGTATTAAATTTTTTTATATAATGTTTTTAAAAAATATAATACATCAAAAATACTAAAAACATTAAAATAAATGTTTCTATTGGGGATCGACTCGATTAAGCAACGAACAAGTAAAAAATAGCGGAATAAATTAAGAAATTGAACACACAAATTTAACGTGGAAAAATCTCTCCGAAGAGGATAAAAAACCATGGGCTTCGGATAAAAACCATGGGCAAAGATAATTTTACTATAATGGCAAAATAATTAAGAGTACAAAAGATGAAGATAAAAACTAAACCCCGAAAACCTAAAAACAAAAAAACCCTCAAAACGTAAACACTAAATTCTCCAAAAGTATTAAGAATTCTAAACTCTAATAGGTGTATATCTAAGGTGGTAAAAGAGCCTATTTATAGTCTAAATTCTTAGGTCAAATAATAATAAAATAATCTAGGCTAATAAAAGTTTGACTCAAACAAATAAACAAAGTCTAATTGAAACAAATAAATAGAATTTAATTGAGACAAATAAACAAAGTTTACTTGAAAGATTATTTCTCAAATTTAACTTGAAATAGGAGTCATAATTCAATAGTTTCTCAAAAAATTTAAAATAAATTTAAAAATATGTATGTTTAAATAACACTAATATAGATGCAACTTAACAAGCAAACGTCTCTAAAATAGTAACAAAATTAACAATAAAACAAGAGTTATACAATATCCAAACAATAGATAACATAATAGTAAAATGGTAGAAAAATAATGAGAAATCAACAAGAAAATAGCAACAAAACATCATAAGAAATAAAATAAAAAAAGCGAGTTTATTTTTATAAATTCGGGCCAGGACGGGCCGAGTTGGGCTTAGACAAAAAAGACTTATTAGAGGTTCGACTTATTTTCTAAATGGACCTTATTTTTTTGCTTAAGCTCATTTTTTAAACCTATATTTTTACCCAAACCCTCTCATTTTTTAAAACAAACTTTCGAATCGAACTGAATGACTCAACCTATGAACAAGTCAATATCCAATATTTGAATAACTATAATTAGTATCCATCTTTATTTTTTCCCTCGTCATATGGTCGTGAATGCCTAAAAAAATTTGCATTGAATTAGTGTAATTGTTTGTTAACATTAATGTTTTTAGGTACTTGTTTGTAGTCAAGAATTTAAAATCGAATCTTACATTCAATTAAAGTTAGGTTTGGAAAAGACTAGCAATGGTAAGAGCTAATATTAGTCAGTGACCACCCTATTTAACTTTGTATTCTACCACTTCAAAATTTTATAATCTCTTACATTTGTATAAAATTAACATAAATTTATATATTCATATGATTGATACTTTAACAATTTAGTCATTATATTTCATGTTTCATTCATAAAGATCATACACGTGAGTAAAAAATTTTAATTATTTATTTTATATTAAAAGCTTTCATTCATTAAATATATATTAATATAAATAATATTTTAAATTGATATGATAGAGATTTTGGATCAACTTGAAATTTTGTATGCATGACAAGTACAATTATATTAATAAATTCAATGGTTGGATTGTTAAAATATCAATAATATAAAAATTTATAAAACCATGTTAATTTTACACCAATACAAATGGATTCCTCCCCGTTCTTTTGCTTTTACTATTTTGTTAAGAGGAACTTCTTTACCCATTTTGGAAAGGAGAAAATTAATGTTAAATTCTAGTTCATGTACTTTTGAATTTTGAAATTTAATAAGTTTTCAATTTTAGAAGTTTATGTTTGCTCTTGTAGCATGTTTTTTGATCTTGCTTATGCATGTAACTTTAGTTTTACAAGTGATTTTAGGGATGATTTTGTTGTCATCCTCTCTAGTTTGGTGAATGCTTGACTCTTTCGTCAATTTTTGCTCACCAATTTGGACCATCCGGGGTTGATTTCCTTTAAGTGCTTGCAATCTCTCCAAATATGCCGTGTTTGAGTTGTGAAAAAATCAATTGTCAACGTGTCATGATGTTTTATTGATGCTAAGGCTGAAGCCTTTGTTGTGTTGATGGAGTTTATCCTTCATCATTTACAATGAGTGTTTTTTTTCTCTCTTGAATTGTATGGTTCCATGAATTAATGAATTTATATTTCAAAATAAAAAAATAAATTTAAATTTTGACCTAAATAGTAGTAGTTAAATTTATTAGGTAAAATTCTAGTATTAGTCTTGTACTATACACAAATTGTGGATTTATTTCCTATTCTCTATTTTGATCATTTCTAGTCCCTATAATTTTGGAACTTAGAAATTCCAATCATGTCTGAAATGGTAACGCTAAATCCATTAACTAAAATTATATGGCCTTTTTTGCGAGTATTTCATGAAAATAGCAATCTAACATTGCATTACACATGTAATATGTTTCTAGCATAAGATTTTCGAAATAGCAAAATTTATTGGTTATTATTTTAGTTAGGATTGAAATTTTGAAATTCAAAAAGTACAAGAACTAAAAATGACCAAATTAAAATATATGTAGCCCAAATCTTCAACTTACACATAATACAAGGACTAATAACATAATTTGACAAGAAAGAAAATCAAATCCACACATATGTACCTTACTAATTGAACAATTTAACATTACGGTAAAAGTTGAGAAAAGATTTTATATATTCTTGTTTTAGTTTGGAAATATGGTTTTGAGTTATGTATCAAGGATTATTTTTCATTCTGAGACATAGCATACACTCATCATGCTTCTTCTTTTTCACATTTTATAAAAGTGGTTAATTTTCAGTGTTTGTCATTCTAAAACGTTTGATTTTGAGATTTAATTTTTATATTTAAATTATATTTAAATTTCTAACATTTGTTAATTAGTTTAATATTTTTACAATGTAATTAATTAATTCAAATAGTTAATATTATTAAATTTTTAATTAAAATGTTAGGTGGTTATATATAATTTGAAAGTAGATTTGTAAATTCAAAAGGTAGAAGAATTAAATTATTAAAAATAAAGTAGGTGGACTAAATTTCAAATGTACAAAGTATAGAGCTTTAGACTCATGGTGGTTTGAACCAATCGAAATATCAATCTGAAGAGAGGCATCAGATCAATTGACCCATAAATCAATACAGACCAATTGGATAAAGCTAAAAAACCAATTGAACTGTTTTTTTTTTTAATAATTTATTCAATCTAACCATATGAACCAGTAGCCTAACCAATTCGACCATAAGATCTTAAAATGTTGTTTTGAATGTATTATAATTTTCAAAATTTTACTTTATAATTTATTATAAATAAATAATCAACCCAACGCAAAATAGAAGTATAGCATACAAGTGTAGTTTAACTTTAAATAATAAAAACAGATAATTAAATTGGAGTAGATAACATAATATTGTAATGTTAAATGGTGATGATAATAGCATGCACGCCAAGCACAACACAGGAGACTTTCCGGCCTTAAAAGGTGAATCAATGAAAGCATAAATAAAACTCATCTTATCCAAAAAAGGAAATGAGCATATGAATCTCACTCTAAAGCTGAATGAACGCAACCCAACCCAGCCCACCCCCGGCCCGACCCATATCTCATTGGATTCCTTACTGCCTATAGGTTATATAAATATATAAGTCCTTGCAATCTCTAATAAAAAAATAATAATAATAATAAAGATTAATGCGCATTTTATAAATTGTATATTTATCAGGATCAAAATTAAATTATATATTTTTACGATAGTAAAATATAATTTTATCATTTTAATAGTCTATATCTTTATAAGGATTAAAGGATTAAATCAAATTTTATCATTTTTGAAGGGTCAAAATGTAATTTTACCACTATTAATTTAATATTTTATAAATTATAAAGGGTCTAAATCAGTGGCGGAGTCAGAAAATTTATTTTGGGGGGCCGGAATCAAATTGTATATTTTTACAATAGTAAAAATGTAATTCATCATTTTAATAACTTATATCTTTATAATTTTTAAAAGGTTAAGTTAAATTTTTATCATTTTGGAGGGGGAGCCAAAGTGTAATTTTGTCATTACTAATTTAAAATTTTATCAATTATAAAAAGCTTAGATTAAAATTTTACCATTTTAGAGGGACTATGGATTTTTACTAAGCTCCGTCACTAGTCTAAATAGAAAATTTTCCATTTTAAAAACACGACCCCGCCACTAATTGTTAACTCACTCCCCTTATAGTTTTACATTCAAGTAGGAGCCTTGGCTTTCATTGATTAAATGAAATGACATCAGTTTTGGTTCCTCCTACTAATCAATTATTCAATTTTAAACTTTTTTTAAATCTAACTGAAGAGGGGGTGGGGGATAGAATCGTCAAATTGATGCTATATGATCCCTATGCTTTACATTAGGGTTTGGAATAAATAAAGTTATATAAAGAAGGGAGAGAAAAAGAAAAGATTCCCCTTGGTGGGGTTTGCTTGAGCATTTTTTTTTTCACTAACACACACACAAGGGGATATTGTGAGAGAATAAAAATAACAAAAGAAAGAGAGACAGAAACATGATAAAAAATCATCACCAAAAAAAAAAACATGCATAGTGGGATGTAAAAGATATTCATTAAGATTCCAAAGATTTTATGAAATTTTTTTTTTGAGTTAATTATAAAGAGAAGATAAAATTTTAACAGTAGCGTGATTGACGCGATTTGAATTCAGATAACATTTGAGACAATGAAAGTTATTAACCATCAGATCAATACACGAGGTTCAATTTTATGAAATTATTAATCTAAACCTAACACAACATATGCATGTAATAACATAAATAAGCCAAAAATATGAAACATTGTTGAACAAGTAAAAGCCATATATATAATATTGTATGAGAAGATAGGAGTTTGCTTTTACATTATGATTCAATAAAAGGTTTTCTAATAAGAGAGTGAGTTAATGAATTGATCAATCATGTTAGTTGTGGGGTATTATTAGAAAAAGGTTGAGAGACTTGAGAGCAGAAGGGCTATATCTCAATTCTCAAACTAGGTAGCTTAGCCCTTTGCCTTTTACCACTCCCCCAAGCTTCTCATTTTTCTAAGCTATCATCTTGTTGTGGTAAGCAATACTATATATCCTTACTTTTAATATTATCATTCCATTCAAATCAACCCCCCACCCCACTTTTAGGGTTTGGGTGTTTTATAACAGGGACAAAGGAAAAGACAGAAAGAAAGTACCAACGTCAGAGTTCAAAAGATATATACACATATATTACCATTAAAATAAGGGTAAATTATAAAGATAGTCACTTTTGTTTGACTCAGATTACATTTTAGTCACTTATGTTTGAAATGTTACGTTTTAGCCACTTACGTTATCGTTTTGTTACGAAGTAGTCATTTTTGTCGTTAAGCTCCATTACCTCCTTAACAGCAATCCTACATGGTAATCCAAATGGACTGTAAATGTCAACTTGGATATCCAACTAAGATGAGAATAATTTTTAGTCAAGATGGAAAATAAAACTAAAAGAAAAAGGAGATGAACGAAGTTCAAAGTGTAATTAATTTAAAATTTTTAATTAATTAAATTTATTTAATTAAAAACATATTCTCGTCTCAATTAGCATTTAAAAACTCATTTGGACTGCCAGGTATGATTGCCGTTAGGGAGGTAACAGAGCTTAACGACAGAGTGATCACTTCGTAAATCGTAACAAAAAGATAATATAAGTGACTAAAACGTAACATTTAAAACAGAAATGACTAAAATATAATCTGAGTCAAATAAAAGTGACTATTTTTATAATTTACCCTTAAAATAAAATACTACTTGATTGAAAATTATTATTTTCTTTTATTTTTCCAAGTCAAGTGGGAGTGGGGGTATTTCCTTGTCATTGCTTTGAATTGCATCCTTTCTAGAATTCTCACCTTTTTTCTTATTTCAAGGGATTCTTATTTATTTTTTTTAAGATAATTTTTTAATATATTATTTTAAGATTAACATTTGATGTATTAATAGTATAAATTAAATAATATTATATAAGTTAAGTAAATTTAAATTTAAAATTATTTTATATTATTTTATCGAGAAAGGATGATATGAAACTATGATTTCATATTATCCCTATTTCTTTTTATTAAGAGAATGATAAATCATTTTTTTTATTTTTAACATTTTTAAATTTAAATTTTTTTGAAGAAGAAAAATGCTGAAAATCTTATCATATAATTTATATTATAATAAAAAAAATCATACATTACATTAAATATAAATAAAAGCATACGCCACATTAAATATAACCCTTATCAATAACATTAGACATGTTTAAAATAAATGTTTTGGTCTATATTTACCAAACCTTCTCTCCTTGCTCAGTCAGTATAACCTTCACCATTGTGTACTCTATTATATATATATATATATATACAGGAACCTGATACTTAAAACTTTCTCTCTCTTTCTCTCACTCTCAAATCTAGTTGGAATCCTTATATACACATAAAGAACATCTTATTGTCTGTATTTTCTATATGATAGCATGGAGAGAGCAATTTTCAGCTTGTTATATATCTAAGAGATACATATATACATATGTATGTATGTATCTGGATTGGGTTGCAGCAGAGTTTTTCAGACTAGCAATCCATGGCTAGAAAGCGACTTGGAGAATAACCCATCATCATCATCATCATCATCATCACGAGATATTTTGCTTTTGCCACTCACTGCCTCCTGTTTATTGACAAATCGTGTTTAGTTTATATTCAGAGCTTGGGATTCTCTATTTCTGGGCTATACCCTTTGCTGCTCTTTTTTTTTTTTTTTTTTACCCTCTCTCCCCCCCCCCCCAATCTTTCAGAGTTGCAAAGTGGTCACCCTTTGAAAGAGAGCTATAAGAATAAAGTGAAACAACATATATCAAACAAAACAACGATCAGGGATCAGTTTTCTCTTTGGTTTTTTCTTGCTTGGAGTTTTCTTATTTCTCAGCTGTCATGTTTCCCACAGCTATGTCCAATTCCACTTCTTTGTCTGAAGAAGCTAGTACCACTGTTTCTTCTTGTACCAGAGTTGTTCAAGACTTTTGTGCCTTAATCCCTATTGTTTCAACCATTTCTCCACAGCAGCAACCCCAAAATATCAAGAAGAAAAGAAGCCTCCCAGGGAATCCAGGTAAGACTTAGTTAAATTCTTTCATCACATGTCCCTCCAATGATTTCATTCTAAGTGTTTGATGGTGTTAGTACAGACCCAGATGCTGAAGTGATTGCTTTATCTCCGAAGACACTATTGGCTACCAACAGATTTGTGTGTGAGATCTGTAACAAAGGTTTCCAACGAGATCAGAACCTTCAACTCCACAGAAGAGGCCATAACCTTCCATGGAAACTGAAGCAAAGAAACAACAAAGAGATCAAAAAGAGAGCTTATGTTTGCCCTGAACCTACATGTGTCCACCACCATCCTTCAAGGGCTTTAGGTGATCTTACTGGCATTAAAAAGCATTATTGCAGAAAACATGGAGAGAAGAAATGGAAGTGTGAGAAATGCTCAAAGATTTACGCTGTTCAATCTGATTGGAAAGCTCATACTAAGACCTGTGGAACAAGAGAATACAGATGTGATTGTGGAACCCTTTTCTCTAGGTAACCCCTTTTTCTACTTGAAACAACAACAATATAACATAATTGAGTTTAGGATTTTTATGTTTTTTTTTTTTTAAACACAAGAGTGGTAAGCTATGCCTGGAATATATCTGGAACTTAAATTAAATGCAGTGGCAGCAAGTCGACACCATTAATACAAGTGTCTGTTACTGGTGACCTTTGTGAAAGCATTGCCTCTGAAAATCTGAACCAGCTGCCATGTTCATTTCTGAAAGTGAAAATGAAGTTGTGAAAATGATAAGGAAAACAGTCATCAAATCTGGAGTATGTTATCATATTCTTCATGCATCATTCAATTGATTTTAAGCTTTGGTTCATTTCTCAATATATAGCCTGATTAAACATGGTTTTATTATCATACCCAATTCATGCAAGGGCTCTTTTGCATGTAATGATGGATATCCAAGAAAAAGCAAAAGAAGTTATAATTATTGCTTTTATTTTTGGGGATTTCATGGTTGAGATTTTTTTGGGTATGGGATTGTTAACTAACACTGCAAAAATATCTGCGGCTCATTATTAATTTCTTTTTGGCTGCATCGATTAGATTCATGGTTCTGCATGCATGAATGGATTGTAGATAGCACTAATGACTGTGTCCCATCATAACTTGCTAAATTCTTCAAAATTTGAGCCATCTTTGCATGTATTTTATACGCATCAATTAACTATCTGTCATGCATATCTCTTTCTATCTCTACTCGCTCCTCGATCCTTTACATTTGACCAACAATGATGGCTTCTCCTTTATTTTTAATTAAAACCTTTCCTTTTCTCTCTCGTTCATCAATATATCACAAATTCACTTTCTATTACAACCCAAAAATTCTCCATCATAGAATGCAGTTCTTGCATGTCTTACATATTACCAGAATTGAATGGAGTAGTAAAATATATTATAATTTTGAAATGCTGCTAATGCAATTGATTATTACTTCATAAACGTTTCTTTCTGAAATGCTGTCTTTACTCAGGAAGGACAGCTTCATAACTCATAGGGCTTTTTGCGATGCATTAGCTGAAGAAAGTGCAAGGCTCTCCGCCAACCAACTCGCCGTGGCCGCAGCCACGAATCCAGCTTTCCATCATTTGACATCCCAAGCCAACCCCACCACGAATCCTTCTTCTCTTTTCCCCTTTGAAACCCATATATCTCTCAACCCATGGGTCGACCCTACTCAAACATCTAACCCTAACCCTAATAACCCATTTCATGTCAAGCCCGAGTCTCACCATCTGGCGCCATTCTTCCAAGAAGCGCTGCCGCCTCAAAAGACGCTCATCACCTCACCCTTACAAAGCCTCCAGGTCAGCAACAACGCTCCATCCATTGCTGCTGCTGCCACGTCGACCTCTCCTCACTTGTCGGCCACTGCGCTGCTTCAAAAGGCTGCCACCGTCGGTGCAACCGCCACACAGATAAACAACAACAATAACAACGGCATGGATTTCTTTGGGTTCACGTCCGGGAACCTGACCACGTGGAAGAAGAGCAGCGACCGCTTCACCAGGGATTTTCTAGGTTTAACTGGAGAGCATCATCAGCATCATGGTGGTGGCGGCGACAATGGGAATGTTAGCGTTAGCATGAACGTGAAGGATGTGCTGACATACGCCGGGGAAGTGGAGTTGCAGCAGCACTTTGAGAGAGAGCACTCGCTGTTGAAACCCCAAGGTTTTGGATTCGCTGAGCCTGCCTCCGAAACATGGGCAGATTGTTGAAGCCGAAAAAGAGGTAAAATATAAAATAATTTAGAGGAAAAAAGAAGGCAATGATAGTAACCCGTAGAGTCGCCTATGACCATCTCCTCTTCAGGGTCTTCTTCTTTTCTTTTTTCTTTTTGGAGTTGAATTTCCAAAAAAAAAAAAAAAAAATCACTAGTTTATTTGCATTTTGGTTAAATTAATTTTGCTTTTTTTTTTTTTTTTAAAAATATCTGGACTAGTGTTCAATGGTATTAAAGCTTTGTTTGTGCCTATCTTCTCTTATTTTCATCTTTCCCCCAAAAAATATCTATTGGTTTAATGGAAATGACGTTGTTGCAGGCTGCAAGCTGAGAAATTTTTTATTAGGAGGATCAAGAAAAAAATATAATTATTTTTATAAAATACTTATTTGAAAAAAAAAAATCAAAGTTGTTTAAAATTGACTTGAATTAACGAATTCGATCGGTCTAATTAAGAACTTGATCCACAAATCGATTGAATCATCCAAAAAATTAATTAAATTGAATTTTTTATTATTTTTAAAATTTATGAATTTTAAATAATTTATTTAATTTAAATATTATAAATTCATCCAACTGAAAATAAACTAAACCAATTTAATTATAAATATAATTCCAAAAACATTAAAAAATTATAATTAAGTACTTGAATTTGTATTCTCTTAATTATCGTAACAATAATGGAGTCAATTAAAAAAATAAATTATTGTAAGCTAAAATAAAAACTTTATGCTAACAAACTATGAAAAGAATTATTAATTTTTAAAACGCACTAAAAATAATATTATCGTACTTTTGAGGCAGTTGCATTTTTGTTTTTGATTTGTGGTTAAAAGGTGTTTAAATTTTGGTTAAAATCGAATTAATAAATTAAATCGATTTAATTCGGTTAATCAGTTAGTAAATTGATTTAATTCGGTTGGAGGTTGGTTAATAAATTTTTGAAAGTTCGATTATCGGTTAATTCGATTCAAAATCGAGTAATTAACCAAACTTAATAATTAACAATACAACTTATATGTAGTTTTAATTGGATTAATTAATTCGGTCAAATGAACATTATTAATTTATTTTTTATATATTTTATACTTATTTTAACAAAAAAACATGAACATATAAATTTCAGTTAATTCAGTTAACCTACCATATTTCGATTTGGTTAACTGTTAAAATATTAAAAGGTTCAATTAACTCGATTAATATTAGTTCAATTTGATTAATCGTTTAAACATCCTTATTATCGCTGAGTGTAGTTTTGAAAAAAAATATTGTGATATATATGCAAAATCATATATGACAGCTATATATATCAAACATGGATCAGGAATTTATGAATTATGATACCCAATTGGAGGAAAAATTAAGGTAAAAAATGGATTTTGAATGTCTTTTTAAATCTTACCAAATATCTTCACAATTATTTGTCTTGACTCCTTCAAAGAATATATACCAAGTGGAGAAAAGGACAAAGGCTATATAATTTCCCATCAACAACTTTGGTGTTTCTTCTTCTTACTATAAAGACCAAAATTTTGATTATTTATTGGACTTAATCCATTTCTTATTTTTAGTGAATTACAAATTGAGGGTAAAATCCTAACAACAAAATGATTAGCACGACTTAAATTCAAGTCAAATTTAGGATAATGAACACCTTTAACCATCAAGCTAACACTCAGGGTTCACTTTATATTATCCGAGATTAAAATTTTTAAAATTGTTATAAATTTTTTTTTTTTGAAAGAAAATGAAGGTTTAGTTAAAATTTTATGAAATTAATGAAAATTTCAAAAATTTTAAGAAAGTTTAACTAAAATTTTTAAAAATTTGGGAGTCATTCAATTTTTCCTAAGAAAAGTTTAAAAGAAAGGACTCTTTCCCATCACTACCGTCGCCCATGCATATGATTTATAGCAGCAAAATTCTATTTTGTATTCAAGGCTTCAACATTATTACTACAAATTGGGGAAAGTTAGTCGAAAATTCCATTAATATTAAAAGATGACCTAGAGATAGTTAAAGAGAAGAAAAGGATATCCATTAAACGAGGGAAAATAAATTAAAGTTTTTATAATAATATTTACATTAATTTAAGTATAATCCATTGAATCTTAATTTGATTGACATAATTGTTATTGTGATAACTTGAAAGATTTGAATTTAAATATGCTTAAATGCATTTTATTTCTACTTTACGGATTGAGAGATTATGCATTATTTAAGCATTGTATGAACATATATTTATGATAAGTGTTATGCTAACTATGGATGAACTAAAGCATACCATACACAAATCCCATGATGATCAAGGGTGTTTATTATCTCAGATGTGACGTGTGTTCGAGTTGAACCAATTGCGTTGTTGTTAGAGCTTCATCCTCCCCTTATAATTCACAAAAAAAAAAAGCATAACATAAACAATTAAGTATAATTAAAATAAATAAAATGAACACAACACTACATTTACGAATGCATTAAAATATAAATAAAATTAATTAATTATGAAAAGCTTCGAAAAGTAACATCAACACAACATGAATAATATAAAATTAATTAGTCACATTTGTTATACTGATTTGATTACATGATAGTATCTAGTCATACTTTCTTAACCCTTTGACAATGCACACACACTTTGCACACATAGGCGCTCAAATTCGGGACCGCTAGGATGAACAATATCCTCTTTTCCACTAGAACCACTTGTTGAGTTCCCTTTTTAAAATATTTAATGACATTGTTAATGTGGCTCAAAATTAGCCTTCCTCAATGTTGAACATCTATTAGGATAGCTTTTATATATAGTTATAGATATATTTACCCTAGCATCTTTCTCGATGAAATAAATTCATTTAATCTCATATGATGGTCTGATGGTCAAAGATATTCATCGTTCCAGGTGTGGCTTAAATTCAAATAGTGTTTATTGTTCAAACTTTATCCTGTTATTGTAATTCACAAAAAAATAAAATAAATTCATTAATAATGTATGGTTACATCTATCAGTTATCACTTAAAATTTAAAATTCAATTTCATTAGTTTGAAATATAATAAAATAAAATTAACAATAGAATTCAATTCAAATGTACTTGAATTAAAAGTTAACTCAAATTTAAAAAAAAATTAAACTTGAAATGATTTTTAATTTAAAATAATCCTAAATTTAAAATTATTCAAACAAATTATTCGAAATAACCCGAACTTAAAGTGAAAAACTTCTTACCTAAGTTAATCCGATAACTCGAGCAAGCGAATTTGGACTTCGAGTTAATTTAATTCACATTCTATTTATACACATTATTATTATTGTTGTTGTTGCTATTATAAACTCTTCTGAGGTATCTCAAGTCATTTCCAGGCATCCCCTATGGTTTGGTTGTGATCAAAGGTCATTCGAACCTCTTTCAAGTCAAATAAAGCAAAAATAAGGTAAGACAAGACATTTGTATCAGTACTCACTATTCCAAGTACTAATATATCTTCCCTGAAACTATTCATTTTTTGCTATCTAGAGTACTTGTATCTATACAAGTTCAATAAGTACTAATACTTCAATTGCAAGGGAACTTAAAACATGCCCAAAACATTTTCATTTCATGCCAACTTCAATTCCAAACATTCTCAAACATATTTCAATCATTTTAAACCATCAAATACATCAAAATATCATATACTCATTGCATAATTTAAACGATTTCACTAGGCCATTAAAACATTTAAGCTTCTCTAAGTACTTTCACTTGCATTACTAGACATAAATACTCGAATTAGGCTTATGCACATGCCATAATCCATACCATGAGTTAAAATTTCATACTCTTTCTCCTAAGCCTCGATGATGTGATGAGATGTGTTGATGACAATATTCTTTCAAAGGCTTCAGTTTAATATTTTACCTACTTGTTAAACAACAACACGTTAAGTTATATATAGCTTAGTAAGCACCTATGAATTCAAATATGTTAAAACTAAGGTCGATAATGACAATATAAAACGATTGTAAAGCAATAAAAAAAGGAAAAATAGAACACACAGATTTTATGTGGAAAAACTTTCAGGAAAAAATCACAGGCAAAGGAGAAGAAAATTTACTAATGTCAAATTCGAATAATACAATAGGAGTTTTAACTACATCTATTTAAATATTGAAAAAACCTTATTTTAATCAATGTCAAATAGAAGAAGTATAGTTCTATACGGATTCTACTTGTGCAACATATACCGTACCCATTTTAAGTTTATAATACTTTATATTATGTTATTTTTATATATTATATAATTTAGAACACATTAGAAAATAAACATATACTAAATATATAATACTAATCTAATGTAAACATTAAAAAAATGTTAAGATGACCATATAAAAATTTTCAATTAATAAAAATGTATAAAATTATTAAATGTTAAATACTAAAATAAAATAAAATAAAATAAATATTTTTAAAAAATAAAAAAAAATAAAATGGGCGGGCCTAAAATGGGCTTGAGTTAATTTTTTGCAAATATGGGCGAGTTTGGGCAAAATTTTAGGTTCAGATTTCGGGCTGAGCGAAGCTTAGGTAAACATAAAATATATTATTATCATGCTTAGACCCGATCTAACCCGACCCATGAACACTTCTAGTCGGGGCCCTCGGCCTTAAGCCCTACACAGACCCCCTAATTTTACCATTGTATTTTTCTTTAATAAGGATTCAGGTCAGACAACTCTAACAAAATCTTACCATTCGTTTAATTGATTTAATATTAGTAATGTTACTATTATAATTTCATGAATATATCTAATTATTCAAGAGGCTATTCAGATGTTTATAAAATTCGCTAATACTTCGAAGCACTATTTTATCATGTTACAGTTAGACATGACTTGTTATTAGAAAATCACTTACCATGACTTTTTAACCTATGCTAAACTTATTAGAACAAGATGGATACACGGAACATAACACGATACATGAAGCACATAAGTGTTGAAACCACAAGCATTAAAGCGCAATATCAACATGAGAGCGCTTGGGTTCTTATGGTATATCAACTATATCCACGAAGTTCAACACTAGTCTATATGGGCACTTGAATATCACTTGATTTACATTATTTATACACAAATGTGATATTTCAACAATTTCACAATTTCACTACTTTTGCAGTTCTTCAATTTAGTCTTCATTTTTACGATTTAAAGAATAATTGCAAATTTCAATTACAATAATCACAAGATTTTATTCACTAAACTCTTGGTCCATAATACATCATATATTTCATACTATCTACATCATTTTCAAAACACATAAAACTTTCAAATCCTTTTCAATTTAGTCCTTTTAGCACAAAGTTCAATGTTTACTACTTAGTCACTTTAAATAAATTTACTTCCATGCAACATTTCACTTGAATAATTAATTTCAACATTTTCAATATATTTTTTTTTCATTTTTGAATATCTTACAATTTAGTCTTTAGCGTCATGAAAATTCAATAATTATTATAACATCATTCTAGTTTCACCTTTCATTCAAATTCACTACCACATAACACTTTATTTAAATAATTCATCATAATATCTTATTTCAAATGCTTAATTTTTATGAACTTCACCTCTCTTATTTCAATTATAAATTTCACAATTTAGTCCTTGATAACAAGAGAATTCAAGGGTAGTTACCTTTATCCAACCTCAAATCACTTGTTTTCCCCTTCTCCTTATCACTTGATTCACCTTTTCAATTTCTTTCTTGAACAACATGTCAAGAATATAAAACTTTTTTATGAGAAATCTCTACTTTAACTTGACTACCATACTTATCTAACAAAATTAAACTTAAAAACATGTCAAATCCTTGATATTCATACCTTGTGCTCTTGATTTCGAACCCTAACTTTATTTTCTCTCTCCTCCAACATGAACATAACTTGTCTTCATATGAATCTAGGCTCCCTATATTGTTCCTCTATTGGTTTACTAAAAATCTCTATGAAATTTTGAAGGTCTGAAGCTTGATTTGGTTAAAAATGGTGGAAAGGACTAGATTATAAAGAAATTAAAATTCTTTCTCTCATGAATGGTGGGTGACATTGGTTAAAGAAGGAATTTTCAATCTTTCCATTAAAAATATCTTTTAAATAAAAAAATAAATATAATGATTTTAACCTAATGGCCACCATTTTATCTCACTTTTCAATTTAATCCAATGGTGGAAAAGCTTTCAACAAATATGAGATAATTATCCATAATTATCCATTTAAGAAAAAAACCATTTTGCCCCTTGTAAATCTTACAATTCTATCATTGATTCATTCTTAATTTTGATAAATTTGCACTTCTAGTCATTCCTCTTTTCCCTTCATTTCAATTTAATCCTCTTATAATTTTTATTCACTTTCTTATGATTTAGTCTATACCCCGAATTTATTTTTCTCAACACACAAGTTTTTTTCATTTCCCTTTAGTATGCATCTACCTTCTCTACTAACATTGCTAATTCTTATGTTATTTACTTCAGAAATTCAATCATGTATATTCCCGAAATGATACTATTTCCTAACTTGAGGGGTTTTAGGGATGTTACATAAAATGATCAAAACTCAAAATGTTGGTAACTTACAATAACCCAACTCAAAAATCAAAGTCTCTAACTTAGATAATCTAAACTTACCATATGACATATGTGTATGACTCTCAAAAAAGGCACGAGATAAAAATTCCGGCACGACTCACGGATAATATCTAACCACTATTAAAGCTCAATCAGTTGTTTAGTGGACGACACATCAACACTTCTCCCTAAAGAATCAATCCTTTTCAACAAACCCTAAACTCAAAATAATCTTAACAAATGACTCAAAATAACTTAAATTTGATGTGACCCAAACTCATAATGGAATCACTCAAAAACTAAATTCTTAAACTTGAATTATTTAAATTTAAAATAGGAATTTCAAAATAGTAATTCAAAGGTTTGGTCAGTCATTAGAATTTCATTGGCTAAAGCATTAATAATAAAGTGGAAAGCAAATATTAGTAGAATCCAATGCTAAAATCCTTTCGATGCCCATGGATTATGAATGAATATGCTTTTTTTTTTTCCAAAATGTATGTATAGGAATAGCCGAATCGGATAAAATAAAGGAAAAGGAATATTCATGAGTTATTATTCAGTTTTTGCATGTGATGCGAGTATTCTTCTCTCTCTCTCCAACATCATGATATGACCCTACACGTTTCATGTAATGCCATGCTTATCATTTGTCATGCATGCATTAGAATTACCATTGTGCCCTTCTTTCAGAGCAACGTGTTCATATACCATTAAGGACCGTTTTATCTATTATTAAGATGGCATAAGCAGAGCTAGAGTATCGGTGGAGTGACAGACCTTTGTTCTGTCTGGATTGACGATCCTGCCCTTCCAGTTCCTGCGGCTCAGCTAATATCTTTGGCCTTCAGTGTGTACTTAACTGTTTTTTTGAGTTCTCATTTTTTTTTTATAAAATAACTTCTTAAATTACTAATTTTATCTCATTTTATTTCAAAACATGATATCAATTAATAAAAACATGACACATTACATTAACGCCATACACTCATGACGGACATTTCTTTATACATATATCTAATGTAATAACTAGTGTTTAAGTCAAAGTAATTAAATTGTTGAATAATGCTAGATATTGGTTTTGTTAATCTTTCTGTTAAGAAGTTACGTGGTAAGTTTAAAAAGTATTGTTGATTTTGTACTGATTTTCTGAATATGATAACGCATCTCATTTCAAAGGGATTTATCACTCACACTTTTAAGATAATAATGAGTTTATTTAAATTTGACTACATCATATTGATAGAATTTTATGATATATGTTTATGATTATCTATTACGTATTTAACGAGATTGAACGCTTATCTATCCATATCATACTAATGGATAAGAGGATTTTTCCTATAAATACTTTAGAAAATTATAAGTAGGTGACCAATCTTTTAACACCCTAGAGTTACTTTGAGCGCTTACGCTCTCAACCAACCTATTCTCTTGTCCTTGTTCTAGTCTTTACCTCTACAAGTGAACCAACTCCCATTACTTTCCCTTGACCTCTTCTTTACTCCTCTTTATCCTCTTCTCTTGTTGTACATTGTATAAACAATTTTTTTACCCATATATTCTTACTCGGACGTGGATCACAAGTAACGGTTTTTTGGTGAAATACAAGAACAAGACAAAGTCCGAAACAATAAATACGGTTAACGTGACTCGAACCCAGACTATACCTAAAATGATGAACACCCTGATCATCAGGTCATTACCTGGGGTTCTTCCTTCTTCTCCATTTGAAACTAAATGGGATAATTTTAGGCATAAGTCACATAACATTATTAAACCATACATACATTACCTAAGACACAATACATTAAAAAATTAAAGATACATGTATCTTTTTGGTACTTATATTTTGTTTCGGTTTGCATTTTAGTAATTATTGTTTTTTTTTATTATAAAAATTAGTATCTATGTTTAGCTTCTATTACACAAGATGATAATATTTGATGCATGATAAATCTAGTATTTGACATGTGACAATGATGTCACAATGACATCATCTAAAATTTAAAAAAAAATACATAAAATTTATAAAAAAAATTGTAAATATAATGCTGTATAAAATAAATAAATAAATAATTAAAAAATCTAATGTTTTTATTATTATAGAAATCCACTTCTTATATTTTTATAAAGATTAAATAAAAATCATGAAAATATTCATTGGATCACCTAAAAATTATAATTTTTATAAAGGTAAATTATCAAAACAGTTACTTTTGTTTACCTTAAGTTACATTTTAGTCACTTATATTTGAAATGTTACGTTTTAGTCACTTACGTTATCGCGTTGTAACATTTTAGTCACTGAGCCGTTAATTGCCGTTAACAGTGTAGCGGTAAGCTAACATGACATGTTAAATCATCACTTCAAACAAAAATTTTAGATTAATTTATATAATCGGTCTCCATATATTTTTATTTTGAGCAATTTAATTTTTTTCTTTTATGTTTTTTTAACTTTCTTTTTTTTCTTTTTTTTTTCCATTCTCTTCTGCTTCTCCCTTTGTTTTTTTCCCTTCTCCATTTCTTTTAATGTAGTTTTTCTATGTTTTCCATTTGTTAAAACTAGTCCATATATATATATTTTTTTTGAACAATTTAATTTTTTTCGAGTGAAGCAAGCTTGTGGACTAGTTTTAACAAATAAAAAATATAGAAAAACTACGTTAAAAGAAACAAATAAGGGAGGAAAACACAGGGAGAAGCAAAAGAGAATGAAAAAAGAAAGAGAGGTAAAATAACATAAAAGAAAAAATTAAATTGCTCAAAATAAAAAAATAGGGACCAATTGTAGAATTTAACCTAAAATTTTCGTTACACTGTTAACGACAATTAAAGGCTCAATGACTAAAATGTTACAACATGATAACGTAAGTGACTAAAACGTAACATTTCAAACATAAGTGACTAAAATGTAACCCGAGGCAAACAAAAATGACTATTTTGGTAGTTTACCTTTTTTATAAAAAAGTAAAAAATAAAAATACTTTTTTATAAAAATTAAAATATATTTTTTTCATTTTTTATAAATTTTAATATATGTTTTTAATTTTCAAGTGATAATATCATCCTTAACATGTGTCAAATGTTCATTGGATCACATAAAAAATAAACACCCTTTGTCTCATGTATAGTTTTGTGTAAAAGAAAGCTAAACATAGATATCAATTTGAAAAAAATATATAAATACCGAAATAATTATTGAAACCAAAATTAAATATCAAAAAGGTATATTTAATTATTTATCCAAAAATAAATACAACACATACATAAATATAATAAATTGTATATAAAAATGGACATTTTTCACACTAAAATTTATACAAATAATTATAATAAAAAAATCATAAACACAAATTTTCAAATCTACTTATAATCATACTCATACCTTAACTTTTTTTTGAATAATCTCATTATAGATTCTGATAGTATCTAAATTCATAATTAAGAGAATAATGTGTTTCAGTGCACTTGAATCCACGTTTTCTTGTATTGACAATAATACTCATGCCAATCGAACTAATACTTAATCAGCTACTCATGCCCCAACTTAAATATGCGTGGTTGTAATTTCTTTACAAATACAATCACATCACTGTCATTTTTTTTTTTGCTCATTCAAAATATTACAAAATAATGGCATTGGAACCTCCAATCCAAGTCAAAACGAAACAGAGCTACAAATTACAGCAAACACTTACACCATAATTCGCCTATCAAACAACTGCATCTTAACCTAAACTAACAACACCTAAAAAGAAAACTCACTGCCAAGCTATTTCCACTTAAACAAATAACCTGCTACAATAAATACCCGTGCCAATCGAACTAATACTCAATCAGCTACTCATGTCTTAACTTAAATATGCGTGATTGTAGTTCTTTACAAATACAATCACATCACTTTCATTTTTTTTTCCTTTTCCTCCTCACACTTCAAATTCCTCTTAAAGATTGATAATGCAATCAATTTCCAAGAAATTCTTTTTCCTGTTACCACTTTTTTTTGGTGGGATAATATAATATATACCATACAAATATGTAGGCTTTTGTAAAGAGGGTGGGTGGGGGTGGGGGCTGTAAAACCTGTTGTAAGCGTGAGTGAAAAAAGGTTTACTAAGTTGATGGTGTTATGTGAAAATGTGCTGGTGTGTTGGTGGTCCGGGACATTGTGGTACTCAAGCAAAAGGGCAAAGAAAATGTCAACGGTTGTGAAAATGATGATGGATATAACTTTGAATGTTTGAAACAACATTTCAGTCATTTTTCTTTTGGCCTGCTGAGTAGTGATACTTTATAAATTTCTGTGCACGTCCTATATCACAGCTTGAGGTTAGCAAATCGTTCTGGGTCTAAATCTAGAGTCGAGCCAAGTCATATCTCAAACCTGGAAGATCAAACTCTTTACCATTCGATACAAGGTTACATGATATTGTATGAGCCCATGCAGACCAGATACTATTGAGATTGAAGGGTAAGCATGAAATTAATTTGGGCAAGAGAAGAGCTGTAAATAGTTAAATGCACCAACTGAGGCTAAAGAGAGTAGCCTAACTTTGGTTAGTAACAAATGGTTTAAGAGTCAATTGTTAGGAGATCAATCCAATTCATTACCACCTTACTCTTTAACAACTTTAACCAGCTAAAAAGATAAAGATTCTGGCAGACAAATCCTTGTTAGTAGATTCAAGTTCAACTACACAGAGAGGAGCCTTGGGATTAATGAAAGTAGTTCAGTGCTTATGGGAGTTGCAGGATTAAGGTAGAATACATGATATACATACCATTTGCCTACTAAAAGAGACCGCTTTCTTTTCTTTTCTTTTCTTTTCTTTTCTCTCCCTCTGCAGCACAACAGACAAATCAAAAGCTTCTCTTCTATTCCCTTTCCCCCTTTCCTCTCTCAACAGGAATTTGCATATGTCATCTTCCATCAGGGAATCTCATCTCAAAAAACCTTACTTTTACCTTCTTTCCTTCAAATCCTAATAATTACCAAACCCTTCTTTTCCATGCTTTTCTTTTCTTTTACCTTCTGCTGCAAATCCCCTGTTTCCCACAACCACACCTCAGTATTGACTTTCGCACTACAGATGAGCATATGAATAGATATTTGCATGGCCTTCTTCATCCTAAGTGTATCTATCTATCTATCTATCTATCTATCTATCTATATATCAAAAGCATCTCTCTACCGTGTTGCTTAAGTAATAAACTGTAAAATCCCATTTTCATTAATACTTACAATTTTCATCCATAAAATCTTTAAAAATTATTAAATAGAAGCTTAGCAGAAGATAGTTACAAGAGAGGGAGTACAACAAAAGAGATCGATGATCATGATCGCTATGAGTAGAAGGGTCCCCATTTCCTGACCACTAGTAGTCATTTCTAATGAACTCATAAAGGGAAGTCCCTAGCTTCATGGAATCTCCATGTCCATTTCAAACGTAAAATAATACACTGAATTTCGTCAGGCTCAACATAATGTTTCATAATCAATCCAGTTTAGCTTATTTTTAATTGTTGATTTTAAAAGCCCACAAAATTACACATTTTTTGGACATATTTACATTTTGAATTAAATTTGGGTTTGATTGGACTTGTTTTATTTTTTTAATTTTGGGCTTGTTTGTAATTTTGTGCAATTGATTTTTGAACCTTTTAAATGGGAATTGGGCTTCAACCTAAAGTGAATTTGGGCTTAAATGTTTTTTTCTATTTTAGATAAGTTTTTGGGCTCCAGCCAATTTTATAATTTTGAATATATATAACATTTTATTAGATTACAAAAAATCAAAAAATTACAAATTTAAAATAATTAAATGGGAAATTCCAAAAAAGTTTGTTAACTTTTCAACCATTGCAATTTGGTCCCTAAGACCTTGCACTAGTTATCCTACCCGTTTGTCACCATCCAATCGGTCACTCCCTACCTCTGCTAGCCACCGTACCCTACCACTAATAGCTCCTATCATCCCTCTCACACACCACCTTCCATAAAACAACAAAAATAGAAAGAAAAAGCGCGGGCCTTTCTCACAAATTTTCTCCATCACCTCCAGCCCCTCTCTCGGAGATCACTAGTGGCCTTCCATTAACGATAATCATTCTCTCCCTCCCTCAACTAAAACTTAGCCTTCAATAATCAACCATATTGATATCATAATAGCACCCTCCATCACCTCACCATTTGGGCACCACCATCATGTTGGATCCGGTGCCTTAAGTGTAGTATTTTTGTCAATAGTCTCTTGTAATTTTTCAAATAGATTGATTAATAAAACAATTCATTGATTACATATTTGTATAATTGTCCTCACGTGGTTTTTGCATGCAAAGTAAAACGGAAGAAAATATTGCTCATTAGTTGGCTAGTGTTTAACTAATATTAAGCGGTATTACGTGGTCTGATCGTAGTATAGAAAGACAACTAGTATTAGTAGACAAACCTAAACATGTCATTAGTCTAATCGGAAATGAGCAAACTGATTGAAAGACTAATATTTCGTCTATCAAGTCCAACTGGGAAGATGTCTTATCTTGAGCATCGAAGCGAATGACTCCTGGAAGATAGAAACAAAGATGTTACTGACTGAACTGACAATACATAGGTAAGACCTAAGTAGAATAGATCTTGAATTCATTTTTGAGTTTATTCACTTGTGACGTTCATAGTGTGACATTCACAATAGTGGAATTCATAGCCCAAAACATGGGCAAATGATAAACTCTCATTGGCATTATATGGTTGATGAAAAGTAAACGTGGCCACGGGTCATCTATCTTTGTGATGGATAACTTGATCACTATTTGATAGTGATTGACTTTTTATGAAGAAATATGTAATGTTTACCATGAAATAAAATAGAATCATATTGGGAGAGCGGATATTATCCTAAAGAGATCAAGGATATCCTATGAGGGTAACACACTTATGATAAGGTCATTGGACAAGCATTAAGTAGTTGCTTTTGTAATGGTATGTCGTTGGGGAGAGCTCAGTCAGGATACTATGGTGGAATGGTTTCGTGACTAAATGAGTTTGTAATTAATAGGCAAAGCTGAAAGTTAATTATAAATCATTTGAGCCTCAACTACATATGTCCAATCAGTCCCTCCAGTAGCTCGTTAAAACCAAAAATGAATTGCATGTTTGAATAGAAATGAACGAAATGAATAGAAAAAGAGAAATGAGAAACATTCAGGAATAATTATGATTTTCTTCGAAATGGAGAAATAGAATCATTTGGAAATGAATATAGGCTTCCAAAAATGGAAATGGAAATCAAAATGAAAATTTGCAAATCCTATACAGAATTACTTAGAAAATGATGGAAGAATAAATTTATGTTTTTGGACTGTTTTAAAGCTCGAAAATGAAAATAAACCATTGAGTCATAGCGAACATGTTGAGTTGTAACATCTTAAACGAATTTTCTCAAAATTTTACTGGGGTAAAATCGTCAAAATTTTATCGAGGGTTAAATCGTTAAAATTTTATCAAGGGTAAAAATTGTCAAATTATTATTGGGGTAAAATTCAGATGAGAAAATTATTTAATACGTAAATATTAAAGTTTATTTTGGTAAATAGAAAAATTGAATCGAGTTGAATCATATTACACACTATTGAGTCAAAAAGGGCTAAGAAAGTACTCGTAATTGAACTCGATGTGAGAGAGGCCCAAAACCCCTCATATAACATGAAAGGGGCAGCAACCCTAGTAGAATTACAAGGGTGGGACGTTCACCCCTTTTCTTCTCTAAGTAGGATGTTTTTCTATTTAAAATAAACCTCTACAACTCTAAAAGGGTTCTACCTTCTCTTCCTATAAATAGATGACGTCGATAGAGCTATTTACAGATCTTTTTAAGAGATTGTTACTTTGTCGAAAAATAAAGAGAATTTATTCTCAACTGTTAAATATATATTTCCAGAATAACAATTTTACCTGTTTTTATTAATAAGAGAATTTCTATTTTCACCCCAAAAAGAAAACTTTTTTATGTTGTGTTTTGGTTTAATTGGTTCGAACCCACACCTGAAGCAATTCATGGTATGAGAATAGCGGAGAAGATCCTTTGGTTGAAAGCCAGAAAACATTAAGGATCCGCTTATTCGAAAACATACATACATATTCGGTTAAGGTTTATTGATATAAATATCACAAACCAATTTAATTTTCAAATTTTTAATTTTTCGTTGTGCAAGAAAAGCGTTTTCAAACTGGGTTTTTTTCCAACACATCATTGCCCCACTCATCACCACCACTCATCATCCCAAACACTGCAAAACCAAATAACCAAAAGCAGTAATCGAAACCAAATAACCTAAAATCAATAACAAAAAAAGAGAAGAAAAATAGAAAGGAAAGCCAAAGGACTTATCTGTTCGAGTTCGGGTTCAAAACTTTGGATCTATATATTCGGTAATCCCAACAGTGGTAGGGCAATCCACGGCATGATGTACCACATATCGAAGACCGGTGGTGATTTGATAGTGTAAAAGGGAGATCAGAGAAAGAGATCGAAGCTTTGGCCTTTATTTCATCAAATTTAGGTCGGATTCTTGGAAAACTAACTGACAATTTGAAGAGAGATGGTGGAAAGTAGTGTTCTGATTGCCCAATCGGAGCTTCAACAGTTGTAGACGACGATAATAGGAGCGACGGTGACAAGGAAAAATAGAAGAGAAAATAAAAAAGGGAAATTAGGGGAAAAAAAAAAGCAAAATCGGGAAAAAGAAGAAATAAAGAAAAAATGGAAAAAGTATAAAAATTAAAAATAAATAAAGTGGTCCCCCAAATTTGGCTAAATTTGAAGAAAATGCCAAATTTAAAAAATTAAGATTTAGACCGATTTATGGGATATTTAGAAAAATAGGTCAATTTTGGAGAGAGAAAACGAAAATGCATTTTACACGACACATTTTTTGACACATTAAGGGCATGTTTGGTTCAATGTAATGGCATAGCAATTACAATTCTATTTAATGGGCCCACGACAAATAGTTGTTTGGTTGAATGAAATACCTTATTACGGATATATTCCATTACAGGCTTATACATAAAAATGTAGCATTTCTATTCCCTCTTTTCCCCTCCGAATGGCTCATTCGTTATTTAGAAAATCAATTTTACCCTCTCCAATTTCTCGCCTAAAAACACTCTCACTTAGCTCGACCGACGACCATTCCATTATTTCTTCCTTCAACTCCAGCTAGTAGCACTACTCTCACTCATCTCCTTTAGGTAAACATTTCCCTCTCTTCCTTTGTTTCTTTCATTTTCCTCTCTATAAAATTTTCTTACCCTAAAATTTTTCTGCTATTTTTGTTATCCATTTAAGTAGGATTTTGCTTCCTTTGCCTTCATCGGAGCCTCCTTTAAGTAAATCTTTTCACTTTTCCATTGTTCCTTTCATTTTCCTCTCTTCCAATTTAAGTAGAGTTTGCTGTGGGTTTTTTGGAAGCATTTTGATTGGTCGAAGCATATTGTGAAGAAAGAAAGTAGTACTTGAATTGATTTCTTGAAACCATGGGGAAAATATTTTAGTAGGGCTTGTGATTGACTGCATCTTTTTCCATCTTTTCGACATAACATTAACAAAAGCTGCATCAAATCAATTGTTCTTTGTGCTTGTACTTTTTCCAAATGAGCTTTCATGATAATTAATAACCGGGAAATATACATAAAAATGCACAGAGAAAGTGGTGCTAAAGACTTAAATTTTTTGGTTTGTGCTTCCCAAACTACATATTTTATTCTAAGTACCACATTTTTACAAGCAATTGCTTATGTCAATGACTAGATATTGAATGATCTATATGTTTATTTTGGTACCACTTGTTAGTTGTTTATATGGCATGTAAAAAGGATTCGGATATTGGAATTGATGCTATTCATATGATAATATAGTGAGTGAAGATGAATGTTCAATTATTATTTTGGTGATAGTATTCTTATAAATTCGATTACCAGGAGACTCATTTTGCTTTTATTAAAATTTTACACTATATTCATGCATTATTGGTGCTCAATTCTCTCTTTTAGCTTGTAAAGTATGACTTGGAATCCTATTAAAACTTATACAAGCAAGATCATCACAAGGATCTATCCAAGTTCAATAAGATTTTGCAATCTCTAAATCATTCCTCCACTTTCTTTGCATCTCATTTTGTTCTTTAATATCAATGCTTTGTTTTCTTCTAAGCTGATCTTATATTTTTATAGTAGGCAAATTTTTTTAACATGCTTCTGTTTGCCTTTTTTTATTGAGATTTTTCATGAAATTTGTACTCAAAATCCATTTTAAAGATTTGGGTTGTTTAACCAAGTTTCAATGATAAAAAACTAGGATAATGAAGGATGATGTACTTTGAACTTGTGAAATTGGCATACTTGAAGTATTTGATGGAATCTGCATTTCATGATCACTAAGAAAAGTCATTTGATATTTAGAATTATCCATCTAATTTCATACTATTCTTCAGCACTTTCAGACTTGGCTTGCTCAACTTCTAGCTCCTTTATCAACTAGACTTTCTTTTTCTCATATATTTGAGTGGTATCGGCTACTACTTTTTCGTATACTCGTATTTTCAGAATTGACTCATTTTAACTTTTTCTCATAAATTTGAGTAGTATCATAACAGTGTTGCTCATTTTATCTTTTTTCTCATTTTATCTTCTAATATTCTATATTGTACTAGTCACGTTAGGTGTGTATATATAATATTATTATTATGCCATAAACTGTAAGTGTGTTATTTTAAAATTTTTATTATTAAATCAAAAATTAATTAAATTCATGATTAATCAAAAACAATTCAACTAAAAAGCACAAAGAAACAAACAATAAAGAAAATTCCTAATTTTGAATTCATGATTAGTCAAACGGTTCAACCAATAGAATAGGTAATTTAATATCATTCAATTACCTATAGAATTTGACACCATTTGGTTAACCTCGTTCCTTTGTAATGAAGATATGTGCATCACATTCTATTTTGAGATTAATTTATGCTATGATTTGAAGATATACAACACTTTAATATTTTGCTATAATGACTCGTCTACCTTTAATAGTACAAATTGAGAGGTGTAAAAAAACTGGTCTTGCTATGATAGTATGGTTGCAAATGTGTACAGTTGCGAGTTAATTCTTGGTTACATTGGATGCCTAAGAAACACGAAAATATGAAGACTTTTTCATGCCTTTTCTAGCTCAAATTCATACAATTTCGTAGTAATTATTGTTGAAAATTATAATTTAATTATAAAATAATTAAATTGTACTTCAATTACCAACATATTAAATTTTAATTATTTTATAATAATTATTCATGAATTTGATTTATTTTCGACAATTCTACACAAAGGGTGAAAATTGTGCAGACACTACTAGAAAGCCAAAATGTTGAAGCAATTTCTGAAGCATCGAGGCAAATTAAATTTTCAGCCTAAGACAATCCAGTTATTAATATTAATACATAATATAATGAATTTTAATTTTAATCCAATTTATTTTGGGTTAAATAATTATTTTTTATTATATTATGGAATGATTGACCCAAACCCGTCCAAAATGCTGACCCTATCAACTTAAATCAGCTGATTTATTGACTTGCAAATCAGCCCTTGAAATTTCCTTGAAATTGCATTCAAACCCTTCCACTTGTCATGCTTTTGTAGATTTGCCCCTAGCCAAATTTAGCAAAGTCGAAAGCTTCAACTTTGCACTAGTGGTGGCCGGCCATGGGGGGGGCCTAATGGCTGATATTTCTTTGCTAAAATTAGCAGCCAATCCCACCTATAAATACCCCTTTTTCTACCTCATTCATCACTAAATTCATCCACAACATCTTCTATCTTCACTCACTTTTCTCCCTTTTCTTTCCATTTTTTCCTTTCTTTTCCTTTGCCGATTTCCCCTCTTGAGAAAGAGATTTCTTCCGCCTTGGAGTAGCAGCATTCGAGTGTTCGTAGAGGCCTTGATCTGACAGAACAAGCAGAGAAGAAGGGGAGCACACTAGTGGCTTCAAAAAGACATTGGATTTGTTTCTAGTTCCCTTCTCTTTTAATTTCTTGTTTCTGTTATGATGAATACTCATTTCTTTGTTACTCTTGATTTAATTAAAATGGCTTAATTTAATTTTTGTTAGATTGATTGTGTTCGATTGCTTAATTTATTAAAAATCATATTTGTGTTGTCATAGGCCTTGCTAATTTGTTCAATTAAATATAATCATGCTTATGTTATGCTTACATTTTAATTGTAAGGTAACAAATGAATTAATTATTTAAGCGGATTGAAATTGTAATTAAAGGATGCAATATTTAATTGGTGCATGTTTAATCTTCTAAGGTAGCTCAAGTTTAAATTAGAGATGGTATTAAACAATACATTAGTCTTGCATAACTTGTAAGATTTTTGTGATTAAACTGTTTCAATGTAGAGATATGTTATTACTTCACTTGATCTTTTACTTGCTTATGAATATTAATTAATTGTTTGAATCGGCATAGAGATATGTTTAAGAGATTATTTTAATTTCATCAGTATGTATGTACATTAACATATTTACTTATTAAAGTTGGTTTAATTGGTTGAATTGACATAGAGATATAATCAAGAGATAAATGGATTTTGGTAAGTGAGTATGTTCATAAGTTAGCAAATTGCCGAGTTACTGTGAATTTAATTTATAACAACATGAACATGATTCTAATAATATTGAGTTAAAGAATGCAATTGATCTAGTACATTTATGTCATATTGATTAAGAACTTGAAATCATGCATAGGAATTTATTTTAATTACTTGGCTTAATTTTAGTTTAATTAAACCCCTTTTTCAAATCATCAAATTTTTACCACCAACTTGTTAAATTATTTATTTCACGAATAATTTTTGGCACAGTCTCTGTGGGTACGATAACTCGACATTTACTTGTCACTTTATTGCTTGTTGTGATTGTTTACACTTGCACATTTCCGTCGTTCCAATGCCATCCATAGCCTACATATTTATAGGCCAAAGATTAGATAATATATTTTAGATTTTTATGCAAAATGAGATTATGTGAAAAGACTTGTATATGCTAGTGGCGAGACCTATATTGAACAAGTTAGGATGAATAGAATTACTTTTTTTAAACTATGTGAGATGTTACAAACTTTAGGAGGATTAAAGTCATCAAAGAACATGCTTGTTGATGAGAAAGTGAAAATATTTTTACATATCATTTCTCATCACCTTAAAAACTGAGTTATTAAGCATCACTTTAATAGGTCTAAGGAAACCGTTAGCAATCATTTCATTGTAACAGCTCGATTTTCAATGGTGTCAAAAATAGTGATTTTGAGATCACAACTCCAACGAGTCGGGTCGTGAATTCATTTAATTTAATATTTATGATGCCATTAGCATCGTATTAAATTTCAGTTACGACATTTTATCGTTTAGATAGTTAATTAAGTAGAAATGGGTAAATTGAATAAGGCGTAAAAGTTTAGTTTTAGTGGTTAAAAGCATTAAATGTTAATGGTTGACTAAAAGAAGATACTTAAGGTGTAATTAACCCTTGGTAAGGGTGAGTGGACGGTCAAGGGCTTTAAAATGTTAATATTTGAATAATTATAATAAGGGTATAGTGGTAAATTGATTATAAAGGTAAATTAAGTAAAGAAAAGAAGGAAATAATGTTATCTTCAACCTATTTTTCCTTGTTTTTTAGTATGAAAGAAGCCATGGGAGAAGAAAGAAGCTTCAATCATTAGGGTTTGCAAAATTAGTAAGTAAACCTTGTTCGTTTTTAGTAATATTTATGTTTTTGAGTCCGTTTTAGCTTAATCTAGCTAATCCAAGGACTAATTTGTGATTCTGTCAAAAGTTAAATGTTTTGCCAGTGATGAGTGAGCTAATTATTGATAGTTTATGAAAGTTTTGGAAGCTTGGTTGTTGGATTGGTTGGTTTTGTAAAGTGATGATTTTAGGGTTTGAGGACTAAATTGCTAAAATGGTAAAATACATGTACTTGATGTGAAATAAATTGAATGCATGAGTTGAGAATCTATCCTAGTAAATTCGACTAGCATGGGTTGAGCTTGGAAATGGTTATTTTGCTTGTTTGAGGTATAAGGACTAAATTGAATGAAAATGAAAGTACAAGGGTAATTTTGTAAATTTCTTAAAAAGGATGTAAATGCAAGAAATGAGTGAAATTTCATGATTTAATGTGGGATTAAATGATTTGTTGATTTAGATCACGAGCAGGCTGTAGATCATGGAAAAGGGAAAATTGTAGAGTAGTCCTTAAAGTTTAGCCATAACTGCAATCTCATACAGTAAGTTCGTGCAACTACAACTTTACTTAATTGTTCTAATTTCTTTTTATCTTTGTGATATTCTTGACAAAAAAGGCAAGATGGAAAACGATGAAGATACTTTGGATTCTGGCTTGTAAGAGCATAATTCTGTCTGGCTCGTAAGAGCGTAATTCTATCTGGCTCAAAAGAGCGTAATTTCTGTATGGCTCGAGAGAGCAAAATTCTATCTGGGCTCGTGAGAGCTAAACTCTGTCTTGGCTCGTTTGAGATAAATTTCTAGAAGACTCGAGGAGATCAATCTGTTACCAATGACACGAGATGTCAAAGTTGTTTAATTACTCTCTCTCTATACTCAATATACTATGATGTAAGTTAATTGTTCTACGAACTTACTAAGCTCCGTAAGCTTACCAGTGTATCTGTTGTTGTTTGAAGATTCATTTTGCTGTCTGAAGATCGGGTCACCTTGTAAAATGACACTATCTCGGAGTTCGTTCGATAGGCTTTGTTATCACCCGACTTATGTAACATGTAGTAGGATTTTGAAACTTGTTATTTTTTATGCTTAATGAATATTAGAATGTTTAGAACATGATAATAACTCTTGGATGTATTTTGTGTTTGTTGAACTTGTATCATCTTGATGTAGTCTTCATAGACATGTTTTGGATGAATGTCATGTATATATAAAGACACTTGAAATGTAATGTTGTGAAAGGTTGCAACACTTAGAAGAATTTGGTGCATTTTTTATATTCTGCTTACTTGTTTTGGTAGAACCTATGCATGTATCGATAGAAGTACAAAGTAGGAGAGAGTTTGGTTACTGACTTGCATTGTATCGGTAGTATCATAAGTAGTATCGGTAGTCTGAGTACTTTTATCGGTAAAAGTTGCATAGTAAAACTTTTTAGCTCTTTGGAGTTTTTAGTATCAGTAGAGGCATGAGTTGTTTCAATAGAAGTCACCTTTGTATCGGTAGTACCATCTCATCTACCGATAATAAATTGCAACTATTTCTGAATTCTCTACTAACTTGACTTCTACCGATAGTTATCTAATAGGTTCCGGTAGAAGTCTCTCAAAATTGTAGAATTGACATTTTTACCCTTAAGTGAATTTACTGATGTGTAATTTGATAATTTATATCGTTTATGATTTATAAATTCATTTAATTGTATTAAATTGAAGTATTATTGGAAATATGTCATCGTAAATAGTCGGAAAGACCTTGGGACCCTAACTTGCGATAGTAACGGGTTTTGGGTGTTACATTCACAATGTTTTAAATGTTGTCATACGCTTGCAAAATGTGTTATTTAAAAAAGCAACGCCAATTACAACTAATTCTACAGACCCAAGGTAGAAATGGTTCAAGGTAATGGAGTGAGTTCCATATATACCTCGTACATAATTTAGTTGATTTAGGGTTTACATATAGTATCCTAACCCGAGGTTTTATTCATGTGATGTAGAATTGTTTAGGTGATGTAGAATTATTTAGGTGCTTTAGATGGAACACACATCAAGATTAGGGTTTCAACAGTTGATAAACCTAGATATCGAACGCGAAAAGGTGACATTACAAAAAATATGTTAGGTGTTTGTACACCTGATATGCATTTTGTTTATGTTCTTCCTGGTTGGGAAGGTCATGTTGCTGATAGATAGGTTCTTCGAGATGCCATCAGTAGGAGACATAGACTAAAAGTTCCTCATGAAAAAGTACAGAATTAGAGGAATTTGAATTAATTTTTAAGATCATACTTTTTTTTTCTGAAAAATTAACCTTGATAAATAGTTGTTTTCCTTTTTTATAGGTTGTTATTATCTAGTTGATGCTGGTTACACAAACTATGAGGGATTTGTTGCGTCTTTTAGAAGACAAAGATATCATTTGAATGAGTGGCGTCAGGGTTACCAGCCAAGTACTCTAAAAGAATTTTTTTAATATGAAACATGCTTTAGCACACAATGTTATTGAAAGATGCTTGCTCCATATGAGGGTGCACAACAAAATCATTACTGCATGTTGTTTGCTCCATAATTTTATTCGAACTTATATGAGTGTTGATTCTATTGAAACAAAGTTGGGAGAAGGATTACCTAGTAATATGATAGTCGACGATGAACCAAATATCGTAAATATTCATCCATCGGATCATGGGCTACTTGGACGATGAAACTAGCCAATGAAATGTTCTATGAATGGCAAGCATCTAGAAATTAGTTAGGTTTAGGGTAAAGATAGTAGAAGGCTAATTTGTTTATGTTAGTTCATGTATCTAGTCTATGAAACTTTGGTGGTGTTTGAATTGTCTTTATGTATTTTACTAGACTTGTTGAATTAAAACTTTAATCTATTTTCGTTTGATTCGTCATGTGCTATAATTTTATAAAGTGCCGATCTTTTTGTTTGTGTTTTTTCTTAAGATAGTTATGTCAGGCTTTCCACAATCAAGTATTTCTTCCCAAAATTCTCAAGGAACCAAAAGGAAATGGGTGCTAGAAGAAGATGATGCATTGGTTGCCTGTATGGTTAACTTGTACAATGTTGGAACCTTTAACACAGATACGAGATTCAAGGTCGGTTATCTAAATGAGCTAATAAGAATGTTAGAAAAAATTTTACTGTAACACCCATCACCCTGTCCTGTCACCAGACTCGGGCAAGTGAACGTTACCATAGATATCACACAGTCCCGAAACAATTCAAAGACCTTACATTTTTTTGAAGTTAAAAGGACTTCTAACGATACTTAAGTGAACAAGTATCGGTAGAACTTAATATGGAAAAACCCTGAAAAGGTTACAAAATTCTACTAATAGAATTGGGAGTTCTACTTATACAACTTTGGGTTGTATTGATACAATTCAAACTTTTACTAGTATAACAAACTCCAGGTAGCAAAGTAGTTTTGGCTTGGGACTTCTACCAATACCTTGGTCAAATTACCGGTATAACTAGAGTACTACCAATACCTTAAAGACTACTACTGAAACAAGTCAAGACAGTAGCTAAAGTTCAATATACAATAAATTTTTATGCTTCAACATTTATACCATACTTACAACTTGTAATGCCCATATCCCGTCTCCGTTGCCGAATTAATGATCGGAGTATTATAGATCCAATTAGAACAATTTAGAAACAAACATTCCAAAAAGTATCTAACATAACCAACTAATCCTTTTTGCATCATTGTGACTAACTATATTCACATATTCTTAACTTAACATATCTACATGCCATAATCCAAAAACAGATAATAAAAAACTACTGAAAAGATGGATAGTGTGAGCTTTCCAGTCAATCCGTCCGTTTGATTTGAAATTAGTATATACAAAATATCATAAAAGAAACAAGTAAGCTTATAAAGCTTAGTAGGCTCATAATATAAACATTTATTCGACTTACATCATTGAAATAAATATCTAAAGAAATATAATACCACTACTAATCATTAATACCAAAACATGAATTGTAATACTACTTGTACACATATTCGAATGGTTTACAACCATTTTCTTCTCAAAAACTTGTCATAGTAAAATGTCACATACTCGAGGTGAAGTTCCATGTGCATGTATAAATCATACTTTGTTATACTTTGTTATACTTTCACTTATCAAGGCCATTACATATATTAAATCAAAACATACAAGCATGTAAATAACATTTAAATCTCCATATCATTTAGTTTATTAAATCAAATAATCTTAACTCAAATTTTCGAGTAATAAAATCACACTAGGGCGTAATAGATGCATCGTAGGGGCGCCAGAGTGCATTCAGGGGCGCCAGAGTGCATTCAGGGGCATCGAAGTGCAAATAGGGGCATAGATGTTGAAATAGGGGCACTGAAATGAAAACAGGGGCACAAATGTGCAAACAGGGGCACCGATGTGCAAACAGGGGCACAGATGTGCAAACAGGGGCACAGATATGCAAACAGGAACACCAAATTGTATTCAAGGGCACTTATTCATTTCCGTATACATACTCAGACATGTTTCGTTCACATATAAATTTAATACATTTCTAAGAAACACTACTAATACTCTCTCTTATTATCATATATACATAAATATTTGCAACTCTCATTTTTACATAAATAACCAAAGTAATTTGACACACACACACACACACACACATAAATCAAATAACTAGAAAGCAACAATATATATTACCAGTAACTTACATTTAATAATAAATCACCCTAAACTCACCTTAATAAAAATATAATTCTTGATCACTAAATGCAAATTCACCAATCTCATTAGTAATTGTTCACATATCCTTTAAATTGATTTATTTCTCTAGTTGATCCATAATAATGATTTATCGCACCTTTATCAATTTAATTTAAACATAGCATAAATATTTATTTACATTCATCGAAAGCATAAAATAATGATTTCAATCCTTTTATATATATATTTATACCATGAACTTACTTCAACAATTACAGTTGTAAAAATGAAGTTGATGACCAGCTCGACACATTAGCTTTTCCTCAGTTTAGATCTGTTTGATTCGTTTAGTGATCTAAATAATAATTCCTTACTCAATTAAACCATTCCAATAACTTAAAAGTAATTAATTCTAGCTTATAACCAACTTTATTGTGAAATTACAATTTACCTCTAATATTTTAACTTTAGTGCAATTTAGTCCCTAATCCCGTAACTTGAAATTTTACCATTTTAAAAGAGTACCCATGATAATCGATTTTCTTAGGGGTAAAAAACAACAGCCCACAACTTTCATTAATTCACACTATTTCACTTGAACTTTACTATTTAAAATAATTTAATCCTTAACTTTCAAAATCACACCAGTATATTAAAAAATAACTTTCAAAATCACTCAAAATCACTTAACAAAGTTCTCAAACACATCAAACTCATCCACGAAAAGTCCCTAAACTTTTAATAATTTTACAAATTGACCCCCAAATTAACTAGATCAAGCTAAAACGAACTAAAAAACATAAAAATCATTAAAAACAGACCTCAAAATCTCCCTCAAGAATGCGAGTGAGCTTGGTCAAACCCCTTGGTGCTCAACAATGGAGTTCTCGCGGTTGGGGGAAGAAGAAGACACATAAAATCATGTTTTTCTTTTATTTTTCTACTTATTACATAATATCACTATTTTTATTATTTATTATTTCTTTATTTTTAATCAAAATTAACCACAAATATCAAAAAGTAGGTAGCTGAACATCCACTAACCCTTAGTATTGTATAATTTCCATTTTAGTTCACCTAATTCTCTTTCTCATGGTAATTAGGTATCTTTGACTTATAGAATTTAACTTTTGTAGTTTTTACGATTTTATCCTTTTTTGCTTAATTAATAATTTAAATATTAAAATTTTTTAACCAAATTTTAATATAACCACAATAACACTTCATATGTATTTAATAAAATATTTACGAGCTCAGTTTATAGAAATAAAGTCTCAATACCCCATATTTTCAAACCACTTAACTTTAAAGATTTACCACTTGAACCTAATTATTTATTCAAATAACATAAATTATCATATCAAAATATATTACTACTACTTATTATATTTTTGAATCATAAATATTAAATAATAATATTCATGGACTCATTCGTTGGATTGGTGGTCTCGAAATCACTGTTTTCAACACCACTGAAAAATAGACTATTACAACTCTCCCCTCGTAGGAAATTTCGTCCTCGAAATTTCTGACTTGAGAATAAATTTGGGTATTGTAATCTCATAGATTTTATGGTTTCTACATAGCTTCTTCATTACCAAATTTGGTGTCACAAAACTCCCACTAATAGTTCTTCTGAAAATACAACTCATGTTGTATTTTTATCTTATCGAAAGTAAAAACGTAAGAGAAATTTGATCTATACCGTCATAATATTGAAACATGAAAAACATTATAAATCTTTTCGAGTTCTAATGACAAAGTCAAATTATACAATATCGACCCTATTCTCTCAAGAACCTCGCACAGACCAATGAACCTTAAATTAAGTTTCGCTTCTCGACTAGAGCGAAGAGTTTTCTTCCAACTACCTAAAAATTCAATAATACGACATCAAAGTACATTTTCCAGAGTTTAAACAACCTGTTTTGACTGGCTATCTATCTACTAATGAAAAACTGTAATGGATTTCAATATAGTACCCAAGACTCAGATCACAGTCAGAAATAATGAATAACAGTACGTTGTACATCCTAACAATAAAAAAATCATATAACACAACTAGCTTCTTAAGTGAATAATCTATTCGGACTAGAATATAATGAGTTGATTACATCAATATACCAACAATTATTGGTAATCTCGATATGAAATCTACCGTAATAAATTATCATTCTTACTCTGGAATAATATCAAGTTGGAATAAATCTGATGGAACATGACACTCGAATTTTGCTTGTTGACATTATACATTTTGTCACTACTCAAATGTATCAAATAAATACAACTATAGGCTTCCCATAAACAATTTCTTTTAACCTCGAAATTGTTAAGTTCACATATTCGATTTCAGAAATACAAACTAACAACATTATCAACACTGAAATTAGTGGTTTGACCACTCTAAAACTACTCCCATTTAGCTAACAATTTCAAATCGTTTCTCTAAAACTCTTGAATTCTCTGAAGAAATAATAATTTAACTCTCAAGACAATAGTACTATTCCATCTCAAATTCAAATGAATATTCATTATCCTCAATTTTAACAAACCTTTCTGACCCAATACATCATCTTGAACGTTAGCTTTACTTTGGAAATAATAAATCACCATATCAAAATCTTTTAATAGTTCTAGACCTCTACACTATTCTAAATTCAATCCTGGAACTTCTGTTAGCATAACTTCCAACTATTCGAAACTCTACAGGTACTCATTCAACTAAGGTAAACTAATATTTTTTGTAGCAACTTCATCAATGGTAGAGCTATAAATGAAAGGCATGTACAAATCATTTGTAGTAAACAGTAAATTCCAGAGAACTACATACCTTTGTACTAATTCCCAGAAATTTCCTAGTTCACATTTACCAGAAGTTGATTCAAAGTAATTCAAATATCATCAACTATTATAAAAAACCTAGAAAGAAATTTACTTCACGAAATCAGAATCCATATTTACTAACCTTTGAATGCATTCGTTTCTCTTGTACGATCTATAACACTGTTTTCTGATCCTAATCTTATTCAATTTGGGTTCTTTGCATAACTTGAATGTCATCAAGTAAATAGCAACAACTCTGATCAGATACAACTAGAAATTTCTATCTATTTAATATATAAAGTGCCTAAGCAATTGATAATTCAAGTGGTGTTATCAGAATCTCACATTGTTTAAATCAAGTCTAGAAAGAAATCTTTAGTACATATGACACATAACTCTGAGTTAACAACAATCTAATCGAAAGTCAATACTAGAAATTTACGACAATACTATTTACCAAATAAATAAGTTAACTATCTAAAACAAAAATTATTGGTTCCTCAAGTTGTCTCTGATCTGTTATTTGTAATTATTATACGATTTTCATAATCTCGTCTTTCTTTTCATAAACTAAGTATCATTTCCCCCACCTACACATTCAGTTGAACAATTCTTTCAAACGAATAAATATTTCAGCAATGCCTACAGTTCTTGAAATTATGCTAATACCATTATATACAAAATAATAATGATTTAAGAAGTTTCGAGTATTAGATGAACAACATACTCGTCTTTACTTATAGGTGATAATCCAGATAATTCTTCTAGAAACATATCAATAAATGCTTTAATAATTTGCACCTGATTATCCCTCGATTCAGACATTCTAATATCTTAAATACTAACAAGATACAATTCGCAACCTCCTTCTATTCATTTCATGATTCGTTATCACTAACAAGTTATCGTTCACACATTCAATTTTGTCAATCTCACATTTATTGATTTCTTTCCTTAGCACTTAAGTATAATTTGTATTTGTACTAGTCAATCATAACAACAAATATAATAAATCAATTCATACCGAATGTCACATAAAACCCATCAAATGTCAATGGCATCAAATCAGTAAAAATTTCACAACCACGAATTCTTAGTGAAACACATTATTAGCTCAAACATATTGATCTATCAGATTTGTTATTCTAATATCACAATCAATCAAGTCAACAAACATAATCTTTTAAGTTATTTAAACAATTCAAAAGTAAGAATATTTTACTTCAGAACTAATCACGATCTGTACATAAATAGCAGATGAAGAAAATTTACCTATCATATCATCAGGAATAATGGCCTCTTCTCTATCTTGATCAATATATACTCTGGAAAATGCACAAATTTCAATTCTTATATATGTATCTTTGTCGCATGTTTACTCAATTTATCAATCAGAAATTGTTTATCATATACAGTACTATTATTTTGAGGACAGTGGAGTGTTCAAAAGAACATGATCAGGGTAGAGGTTGCCCAGCTTCAAAATAAATTTTCAACCACTCTAAAAATCAATTACTTACCATACCAAAAATGAAAAATTTTCATGTAATTTTCTAACATTTATAGATCTAGCAAACTGTGACTCACTTCATGCTCAGAAGCCAAAATGTTACTATCAATTTCATCATTTACAGCATGATTAAACTTGGCCAATATTGTAACTATAAGAAAAACATAATCAGATCGGATTAGAAGTATCACACTATCACAAGTATATGTGGCATGTATATTCTAGACTCTTTACGCGCTATGTTAGTCCTAGAATCGACTAAATCGTAGCTTTAATACCACTAAATGTAACACCTATCACCCAATCTGATTGTCAGACCCGAGCAAGTTAACGTTACCACATATATCACACATTCCCGAAACAATTCAAAGACCTTACATTTTTTTTGAAGTTAGAAAGACTTCTACCGATAATTAAGTGAACAAGTATCGATAGAACTCAATATGGAAAAATAGAATTCTACTGATAGAACTGTGAGTTCTACCGATAAACTCTGGGTTCTATCGATACAATTCAAACTTCTATTGGTATAATGTAAACTCGAAAATATATAGAATTTTCTATATATTTTCATCACCTTTTAACTTAAAAATGATATTAAATTCGAGTAATTGTTTAAGAAATTGATGAATTTTGCTTAAATGTTAATTTTGGATATGAAATTGTTAAACATGTGATTTTGTGTTTTATTGTATGATTTTTATGCATAATTTGACTTATTTTATACTATTATTAACATGTCTTATTTCAATGATGCAATGGGCCATAGAATTAATTTACTAAAGCATGTTATAATATTTATTTCATAGACATGCAATAATTCATGCACATATGACGGCTAAGGCTATGCATATTGGGTCATTAAATTATTTAATTTAACCCAATTAAATTATGGATGCAATTTGGACATGTCTGATTGCTTAACTGGGTCATGAAAACCATCCAATCCAAGAAGGTGGAGCCCAAATTTGGCACAAGCAATTGACTACCCAACAAAGAGCTTTGGGATATTTCTTGGAGGTTCTTAGAATTGAAGACGAATCAGAATTTATCCATGAAGATTATTGTCGACTCCGTTCAAGTCACTGCATGATTTTAACATGATTGCATGCTTAAATGAAGCAAACAACCAAGCACCAACTCCATAAATAGTTGTTGGCCATGCATGGGAGAAAATAGGGGGATCCTTCATGCTAGTTTTATTAAACCGATCACCCATCCTCAGTTATAAATTCAGCCCTCATTCCCACTTCTCAAATCATTCCTCACTCATTCAGTACTCTCATTCTCTAGCTTTCTTCTTTTCCCACGCCTAGCATTCACTTTTTTCTTTCAAATTTTAGCCAGCAAAAGCCTTTGGAAGATCATCTCTTGGCCGGCCACTTGAGGAGCCGTTAGCAAAAGAGCCAAAGCAAGGATTGAAGGAGTCATCTTCAATCGGAGTCCACACAACAGGCACTTCGATAGAGTTTATTCTTTCCCTTCTTGTTATTTAAATTAATCATGTTTGCAATGTGTTCTTTGATATTGTCATTAACAATGATAGCTTTATTTTGTTTAAGCTAGGATGGTTGCTTTAATTTAATGAGATTTATTTAATTCATGCTTATAGTGTTTGTGCCTCAATCAACCATGTTTTCAATTAAATTCAAGTATATACTTTTTTCATATGTGATTGGATACATTAGAATTAATTGAGCGATATGAACTAGACATCCACTAATAGACACAATAAATGAAAAGTGCGTGCTTAATTTATATTCGACCTAGAATGAATTGAAGATTCATAATAACTAGGCCGAGCTCTATTACTTTGCATGACTTTTAGGTTCATGAGATTAAATTGTTTCAAACTGACCCAATCCCTATTACTTCACATGAATACTAAGAAACCCTTACTTTTATATGATCAATAAAATGTGTATTTTTTTAAGTAAAAGATTCCGAAAGGATTTAATTTGGTTTCCAAGACCATGGAAGACCGAGTTTCCATGGAATGTTTTTCGAATACTATTAAGCATGATGACAATGAATTGAATTGATTAATGTAATTGTCCTAGCCTATTCATGTTATTGATTGTTGAAATTGTGTTTTTTTGTTGCTAAAATGATTCATTCATTTAGATAATTTGCATACTTAGGTTTAATTGTATTTAGTTACATTTATTTAATTTTAATCAGCATCTCTCTCAAATATATTATGTTTTTACTACCAGGTTGTTAGCTTTAATTTTACAAAATATCGATTAACATATACAGTCTTTGTGGAGACGATAACTCTATTACATACTTTTACTTGATAACGACTGTGTACACTTGCACAAACCTACGCATTACAATTTTTTGGTGTCGTTACTGGGGGACTGTTACCTTAATCATTTGTGTGGAATTATTTCTTTGAATTTGATTTTTATTTTATTTCCAACTCTACTAATTTATTCTTTTTATTTTTGGGATTTTATTTTTAGGTGTTTATGAGCATAGATTGAATCATCGATTTACTCCCTATAGTCCCTAAAATCATGTAAACATTCAGACAGAGAAGACACGAATGATTAGTCCAGAGACAAGCCGAGATGGACCTTGGAAATCAGAATGATGGACAAGGTAATAGAGCCAATCATGTGCTCAATCCCATCCTCATTGCCGTTGATAGGGATCATGCCATTAGACAGTACGATGTGCCACTCTTTAAATGAGTTAAATCTGGGAATAAGGAGGTCAGATATTGAGGCACCCTAATTTAAATTGAAACCAGTGATGTTTCAAATGCTTCAAATGGTGGGCCAGTTCAGTTGTATGCCCATGAAAGATCCACATCTTCACTGTCAATTGATCATGGAGGTGAATGATTCATTAAGATTGTCGGGTGACTGAAGACACATTAAGGTTGAAGCTATTTCCATACTCGTTGCGAGATCGAGCACGAGCATGGCTTAATTCGTTACCATCAAGTTCAATTTCTACTTGGCAAGCATTAGCAGAATGATTTTTGGTTAAATATTTTCTACCTAGCAAAAATTCTAAGTTACGAAATGAGATTACTACCTTTCAAAAATTGGATGATAAGTCCTTGTACGAGGCGTGAGAGCGATTCAAGAAGTTACTTCATAAGTGTCCTCATCATGGGATTCCTCATTGTATCTAATTAGAGATGTTTTACAATGGTCTCAACGTACACATGAGATTGATGGTAGATGCTTCTATGAATGGTGCTCTTTTGTCTAAGTCTTACAATGATACTTATGAAATCATCAAGAGGATCGCTAGGAAAAATTATCAATGGCTAACAAATCGAGCCGCTTTAAGAAGACATGTAATCAAAGTTCATGAAGTTGATGCCCTCACTTCACTCTCAACTCAAGTATCATTTATCTCCTCTATGTTAAAACAGTTTACCACTAATGGTGTGAATAATTTTGTAGCTCAGGCATCAAGCCAATTTAAAGTTATTTCTTGCGTGTATTATGAGGATGACCATTCTTTCAAGAATTATCCATCAAATCTCGAGTCAGTTTATTACGTGGGGAATGAACACTAAAATAGAAGTGGACAAGGACCAAAGTCTAACTTCTACAATCTTTCATGGTGAAACCATCTGATCTTTTCTTGGATCAAGCAAGGAAATGGACCGAACAACACCTACATATAGCATAGACCCAACCAATCCCAAGGGTTTAATCAACAAGCTCCAAAACCGCTACAAAATGAATCATACAATAGTTTGGAGAACTTGTTGAAGGCATACATGGCAAAGAATGACGCATAAATCCAAAGCCAAGCAGTAACACTAAAAAATTTGGAGAACCAAATGGGTTAATTAGCTACGGAGCATCGTAATAGTTCGCAAGGAGCCTTACTTAGTGATACAAAAAATTCAAGGAATTTGGGTAAAGAACATTGCAAGGTAGTCACTTTGCGAAGTGGTAAGACTTTGGAACCCAGAGTGATTGATATTGAGGATAAACCCATTAAGAAGGAGGAAAGTCAACCAACCATTGAAATTCCTCGGCCAGAAGGGTTAGAATTTGCAAAGTCTAATGAAGAAAAATCTAACCTTATGAAATCTAATAAATTAACATATTCTTGTTCAACTGAAATTTTCATCACCACCATACCCTCAAAGATTGTAGTAATGACCGCCTCTGAACGTACTCATCTTCGGTGTGTATTTTTGGGCTTCCGCAAGTATACGGGTCGAGTTGTAAGATAGTTTACAACTGAGTAGTAAGTACTCCGAGAATCGTACCCAAGGGAGGCGAAGCAATAATAACTTTAATTCCATGCACAGAAAAGAATTAATTAGCAATTCTTTTAGTGTTATGGCACGAAGTAAAAAGAAGGTTTTGGGTTTTTATAATAAAAATCATAAGACAAAAGTGAAAATTAAATAAAGAAAAAGAGATGAGAAATTCGATAGACAAATTTTATGGGGGATTAGCTCGCTTCAGTATAATTTCTTTAACTATCACTTTTGGGGTTTTCGTCAATCAACTAGGCGTTACCCTAACAGGATCTTCCTATCTTCCACTAACATAACAAGTTAACAAAGAATACTTATCTTTCGATCTCACTGTCTAGATTGGTTTGGGGTAAAGGTGTGCACAAATGGGTAATACCAATTTTGGGTTAATTCCCACCTAAATGACTTCCTTAGGTTATTAGGCCTAGGGTTTGTTCCATGTTCTTCCTTTTCCAAACAATTGACCCGTTGAAAATCCCTTACACAATAATCAAATAATCATACTTCTACTCCCTAATCCCCTACAAAGAGATTAGTTTCTCATGGTTTCTTTGAACATCATAAATTCAATAAAAAAAAGTAAACATGTAATTGCGATTGAAATATTATTGAAAGAAACTAAGAATTTGTATTGTAATCTGTTGGGATGAATCCATAATCTTTTATTCGAAAGTTTCAAATCTCATTTCCACACAAAACAAAAAAGAAAATAATGAAAGAAATGAAAAATAACTAAAAACCTAAATTAAAAAGAGAAATTAACTAAGGGAAAAAAGGCATGTCAACCTAAGTGCTAAAGGGGCCTATTTATAGCATTTGGACGAACGTTTTCCTTAGCCTTAGGTCAACTACTGTTCTTCGTGTTTGAGTTATGTTGTGAAGACCAAAACGCCCTTCACTCGATGTTATTTTTGCGTTCAAGAGTCGATGTCGCTACACACAAGAGTAGTGTCACGACGTAGAAGGTAATCTACTCCTTGGTGTGTTTTCCATGCATTGTTGTAACACGCTATGCTTGTGTTGCGACATAGAAGGCAACTTCAGGATTCTACAGTTTTGGTCTCTGTGTTAAGACATAACTTGTTCCATGTCATGAAATAGTGAATAGCTTCATTATTGTTCATCTTCTAAAGGTCTCCTACACACTTAAAAAGTTCGTTAGTCAACCCTTAGGCCTTACTCGACCCTAAAGTCAAAAAAAGGCACATTTTTACACTTTACACTTTTTATTCAACATATGAAAATTGAAAAAAATCATAAATAAACCTAACGAAAGTGCTTAGTTTCAAAGCTCTTAAAGTGCGAAAACAAGTTTAATCTGCTAGGTCAAATTACGACAGATTAAACAACATAAGCAGAAACAGGAGGTGTAATTCAAGAAGTTTTTGGATGTTTTTAAGCAACTTCACATCAATATCCCGTTGGTGGAGGCTTTAGAACAGATGCCCAATTATGTAAAGTTTATGAAGGATATTTTGTCTAAGAAGAAAAGGCTTAGTGAGTAATATTGGAGAATCTTACTATGGTAAAGCTTTATGCAAATTAGGAGCAAGCATCAACTTGATGCTCAAATCTATTTTCAAGTTGTTGGGAATAGGTGAAGTAAGACCCACGACTGTGACATTTCAACTAGCAAATCAATTTTTAGCATATCCCGAAGGAAAGATTAATGATGTTTTGGTAAGAGTTGATAAGTTTATTTTTCTTCCTAACTTTATTGTCTTAGATTTTGAAGCAGATAAGAAAGTGTCGATCATTCTTGGGAGACCTTTCCTAGCCACGGGAAGAACATTAATTGATGTACAAAAAAGCAAACTCACCATGCAAGTTCAAGACAATCAGGTAACATTTAACATTCTTAAAGCCATGAAATTTCCCGATCATACGAAAGAGTGTTCAGTTTTTAAAGAGATAGAAACCTTAGTTTCTATGGAAAGCAATTTTATGAAAGACGCATTAGAGAATGCTTTAGAGTTTGACTCATTAGAAGATGAAGAAGGTAATGAAAACATGACTTTGGTAGAAGCCAATTCGAGAAACTATGTTCAACCAGCACGGTTTGAACCATTAGAGTTAGAAGCTCATGAATATGTGCAACCCAAGTTGTCAATTGAGGAACCGCCTAAACTTAAACTAAAGGTACTCCCTTCCCATTTGAAATACGTTTATTTAGGTAAATGTTCTACTTTGCCTATGATAATTTCAGAAGAACTTACAACACATCAAGAGGAGCAACTAATTGTTGTTTTAAACAAATTTAAAAAAAGCAATCGATTGGACCATAACTAATATTCGAGGAATAAGCTCTTCCCTCTGTATGCATAAGATCATTTTAGAGGAAGGTGAGCAAGCTCGAATCGATGGGCAAAGAAGACTCAATCTTATCATGAAAGAGGTAGTGCGAAAGGAAGTGATCAAACGGTTAGATGCGGGAATTATCTACCCCAACAAGAACTGTTACGGGTTGGAAAATCTATATTGACTACAAAAAGTTGAACAAAGCTACTCGAAAGGATCATTTTTTGTTGCCTTTTATGGGCCAGATGTTAGATCGACTAGCAAGTAATGAATTTTACAATTTCTTAGATGGATATTCGGGATATAACCAAATAGTTTTAGCCCCGGAAGACCAACATAAAACGAATTTTACTTATCCTTATAGTATGTTCGCTTTTAGGTGAATGCCTTTCGGTTTATGTAATGCACCTATAACATTTCAACTATGTATGATGGCAATATTTACTGATATGGTTGAAACTTTTGTTGAGGTTTTCATGGATGATTTTTCTATGTTTAGTACTTAAGAGATGCGAGGAGACAAATCTTGTCCTTAACTAGGAAAAATTGTCATTTTATGGTTAAGGAGGGGGTTGATTTCCAAAAGAGGAATTGAAGTTGGCAAAGCGAATGTAGATGTAATTGAAAGATTACCCCCCCCCCAATTAGAGTGAAAGGAGTTAGAACTTTCTTAGGCCATACTGGAGTGCAAAAAGGGGCACAGATGTGCAAACAGGGGCACAGGTGTAAATAGGGGCACCAAAGTGCAAACATGCAAAGATGTGCAAACATGAACACCGAAGTGTATTCAAAGGCACTTCTTCATTTCCGTACACATACTGAGACACATTTCATTTATATATAAATTTAATACATTTCCAAGAAACACTACTACTACTCTCTTCTTATTCTCATATATACATAAATATTTGCAACTCTGATTGTTACATAAATAATCAAAGTACTATATATATATATATATATATCAATTAACTAGAAAGCAACAATATAAATTACCAGTAAATTACATTTAATAATAAATCACCCTAAACTTGCCTTAATCAAAGTAAACATTTAAAAAGGCTTTCATCAATTTCATTAGTAATTGTTCACATATCCTTTAATTTGATTAATTTCTCTAGTTGATCAATAATAATGATTTATCGCTCCTTTATCAATTTAATTTAAACATAGCATAAATATTTATTTACATTCATCCAAAGTATAAAATAATGATTTCAATCCTTATACTAACTTACTCACCTTATACTTAATGATAAACAATTAAAACTTCAATCTTGCTTTAACGATTTAACCACAATTTACTTAATTAGTAAATTCATAAAAATAAAAATCATATATATATATATATATATATATATTTTTTAACTTTAAAAATAACTAAATAATAAATCCTCACTCAATTAAACCATCCCAATAACTTAAAAATAATTAATTCTAGCTTTTAACCAACTTTATTGTGAAATTACAATTTACCCCTAATATTTTAACTTTTATGCAATTTAGTCCTTAATCTTGTAACTTGAAATTTTACCATTTTAAAAGAGAACCCATGATAACCGATTTTCTTAGCGGTAAAAAAAATAGCCTACATCTTTCATTATTTCACACTATTTCACTTGAACTTTACTATTTAAAATAATTTAATCCTTAACTTTCAAAATCACGTAACAAAGTACTTATATTTAGATACCAACTTTAATAATTCATCACAAACACATCAAACTCATTCATGGCAAGTCCCTAAAATTTTAATAGTTTTACAAATTGACCTACAAGTTAGCTAGATCAAGCTAAAACAAACTCAAAAAAAAAAAAATCATTAAAAACGGACATCAAAATCTACCTCAAGTATGGGAGTGAGCTTGGTCGAACCCCTTGGTGCTCAACAATGGAGTTCTCACGGTTAGGGGAAGAAGAAGACACATAAAATCGTGTTTTTCTTTTATTTTTCTACTTACTACCTAATATCCACTATTTCTATAATTTTTTATTTATTTATTTTTAATCAAAATTAATCACAAATATCAAAAGTAGGTAGCCAACCATCCAGTAACCCTTAGTATGGTATAATTGTCATTTTAGTCCACCTAATTCTCTTTCACATGGTAATTAGGTACCTTTGACTTATAGAATTTAACTTTTGTAGTTTTTACGATTGAATCCTTTCTTACTTAATTAATCATTTAAACGTTAAAATTTCTTAATAAAATTTTAATATAACCCCAATAACACTTAATAAGTATTTAATAAAATATTTACGGGCTCGGTTTATAGAAACGAGATCTCAATACCTCATTTCTAGAACCACTTGACTTTAAAGATTTACCACTTGAACCTAATTATTAATTCAAATAACATGAATTATCAAATAAAAAATTATTATTATGCTCTTTTTGTCTATAAATATTATTATTTAATATTTACAGACTCACTCGTCGGATTAGTGACCTTGAAACTACTATTTTTGACACCACTGAAAAATGAGTTGTTACATTTACCACATGCTATGTTAAAGGCTAAACCTAATATTGAATCAAGGACTAGGATATTGAAAAGGGATTGGACAATCGTTTATGACATGCTCAGTGGAAAACACAATAACGACTTTGGTTGGGACGAGTATAGGCAACTTGTTGTTGTTGAAGATGTTTTGTGGGACTTGTCGAAACCATTTTTTTGAAAAAAAATCCCGAATTTTATTTTAAAACCAAAAATGGAGTCGCCACCAATTTTATTTTAATTTGGTGTGATTGGATCACCGTAAAAATACTTAAGTTTATTTAAACAAAAATTTTGGTCTTCGACATCCAGAAAGTAGGTTCAGGAGTTGGTTACGTGTGAGGAATTATTAACACCCTCACACACCCAAAAATTGGTACATAGTTGATTATTTAATTTCTTAATAATTAAAATTTTGAAAACTTGAAAAAAATTTAAAATGCGATCCCTAAATGCATGATTTATTCAATGTTATTTAAAATTTAACTTTACGAAGAAAGCTTATTTACTTCGAATTAATCAAAAAGGGAAGCCATGTCCAGTAAGTTAGGACACAACATCTCAAATTTCGGAAAATAATGAGCATTCTTGATTTTTATTGCAAAAACTTTATATATTTAAATTTTTTAAAAAATAAGGTGTTCGGTTACTTTGGTTCGAAGAGAAAAATTACACCTAGTAAGTTAAGACACAATTATCTCGAATCTCCAAAGTAAGAAACATTGCCTCGATTTTGAGATAAAAAATAATTCACTTTATTAAAATATTTTACAAAGAATGAATAAATATGAATTTAATAAAAATATAGCTAAAATAATAAACAAATGGATAAATCACATAACAAATGAATAAATAAATGCGAATCAAATGTAAAATATATAAAATAAGAAATAAATAAATAAATAAAAGGATTAAATTTTAAAAGTATTTAATTTTTAAAAAGAAAATAAAAGGACTTAAATAAAAAAAATGAATAAAAGGGCAATTTTAGAAATTTAAAAAAAGTGGAGGGATTAAATTTAGATCAAAACAAAATAATAGGCAGAATCTTAAAAAGGAAAAAAAAATCAAGGAAAGGATTAAATTAAAATTGAAATAAAATTTAAAGCCAAAAAAAATAAGGGTTAAATGAAAGAAATACAAAAAAAAAATAGTGTAAGTTAAAGAAAAAAAATTAAAAAGGGCAAATCAAAACAAAAATAAACAAGCGAGGACTAAAGAGACAAATTACCCAATCTTCAAGACACATGTCGTACCAAGGAGGATCCATGCTCAAAGGATGAGACTGTAAAAGAAATAAAATTAAAGGGGAAAATTTGAAAACAATTAAAAAAGGTAAAATGACTAAATTAAAACAAAGGGAAAATGCGGAAGGACCAATGGCATAAATAGCCCATTAAACGAAAACACAGGGATCCTCCATCAGGTCAAGTCGAATTTCGATTACTAACTCAAAACGACACCATTTTGGGGCACTTTAAACCCCTCCAAAACAACTTTGTTTAAGACCCTTATATTAATTAAAAGACTTAAAAAAATTAATTTTTTCCCCATTTAAAAAAAACTCTCAAGCCCTTTCTTTTTTTTTTTCTCTCTCTTGGCTCTCAGCCTCCCCATGGCTAGACCTAGGCGTCCTCCGCATGCTCCACCATTGGCCATCGTCATCGGCGATGGTGACCACTGCCTACGGTGCCGAAGAACTCCGAAAGTTCCCTTTGTTAGCCCTTTTAAAACCTTTGACCCAAAACGCCTAGATCGGGACTATTTTCCCCAAAAAAATTGAATTCAAGACCCCCAAATACCCTCAACGGTGGAAGAAAAAGCAAAAAAGGTAAAAAATCTAAACCCTATATCTCTCTTTTTTTTGATTTGTTTTTTAAATAAAATACAAAAAAATATACACATATATGTATAAGAACACAGAAACAACTTTCGAATTCTCTTGTATCCGTGTATTTGCGATTGCTCAAACAAATCTCGTATATCTCTTTTCTTTTTTAAATTTAACTTTTTGTTTTTATAACACAATTTTACAACTCTTTTTCCGGATTTTTCGATTGCGTGCAGATCCGGGGCAGGGGCACTTCCGAAGGCAGAAGCGTGGTGGCAGAGACATGCACGCCGGCGTGTGCTGATGTGGCATTAGGGCGATGGCTGGAGACATCAAGGGTAGCTGCTAAGGTTTTTTCTTTAGTTTAGGTTTGGGCTTGTATTTATTTTGGGTATTTGGACTTTAAAATTTGTATTTGGGTTAAGGTTTGATTTGGTTTTTTTTTTTTTTTTGTAAAAAGGACATTAAAATGAACTTTTTAATTTTTTGTTTTATTTTTTTAGATTTGTTTTGTCTCGAGTTGGACAAAATTGGGTTCCAACAGGACTTATATATAATTGTAAGAATTATTTGCTACCTTTATTATCTTGTTTTGGCCAAAATTATATCTAATATGGATTCTTCTTTTTTATAGAGTCATAAAGAAGCAAATCAACTCAGACATCGTAGTTTCCCTTATTATAACTAACTTACTGCCATCTATGCAAAAGATCGAGCCATTGTAAAATATGCTCAGACAGTTGCTGATGTTATTGAATAAAGAGATAATGAGGAAGTAGCTATTGTAAATACTCATGAAGAAAGAAATGGTTTCCATGAATGCAAAGTTGATGTTTCTTTAGATGAGATGGATCTCTTAGCTACGCAATCATCTAGAAACCAAGATGATTCCACATTTTCAAAGAAGGAAAAAAAACATTTTTGATGCAAGTGAACAAATTTATTCTACTTCATTTATTAATGACGCCAAATTATTAGGGGAAAACATACGATACGTTGGTCTTGAAATAAGTGCTTTAAATTTATATTTAATTATGTGAAGTAGAAGGATTAATTGAGGATTAGTGTTATCGCGCATTAAGCAAAATTCCATACCATCCAATGCAAATGCTCATTTTTTTAGTTTACATTCTTATGTACAATTGAAATATGTGAGAAGGTTTCTTTTTTACCATTAAAAATCATGATTGTGTTGGTGATGTTTTGGTAACTTTTTATATATGTAATATTTGTATGATATAATGACATGATAGAATGTTATTGTAACTTTTTTATATTTTAAAATTTAACATATAGATTATGACATATAAGCTAATGATATCATGTAACTTTTTGTTCATACGTGAACATTATGTTTGGATGCAAAATATAATTCTCAAACTATTTATTACTTCTAATATTTTGCTTTTTATTTTAGAATATAATTAAATTATTTGTTTGACTAATAATATTTTAACACATTAAATATGTATTGCAGTTTAAAAATAATAACATAGGTTTATATTATTTTTATAATATTATATATTATAATTTTTTAATTCATATTTTAATAATAATTATATTAAGAATGTTATTAAATTATATATTATTTTATTAACATTTATTTAATAATAATTATGTCAAAATATGATTAATTATTTATTATTTTTTATTAAAATATATTTAATAATAATATTATTAAAATTTAATAACAATAATAATAATTATCTACTTAAAAAAATTATGTTAAGGGTACTTTGATCATTTAAGTCTTTTTCTTTATGCTATCGCACTATTTATTCCATTCAACCAAACATAAAAATGCTATTACAATTTTATTTCATTCCATTACAACTCTATTTCATTACATCCCTATTCCATTACAGTGAATCAAACGTACAATAATTTTTTTGGTCAAATGGTTAAAAGCTAATAATTTTATCTTGAAACTTGTGTTTGATTCCTCTCCTACTAACATTTGTCTTTTTTATTTCATATTGTTCTAAGTTTTTTATTTTTAATTAACATTTTAATCACTAGTTTTTTGATTAGATGATCAAATAATAGTGATTTCATACTTAGTCTCACATTCAATTCCTCTTCTAAACGCATTTGTATGTTTTTATTTCATATTATTTCAAGATTTTTTTAATTAATGTTTTTAATTAATAAATATATTGTTTTCAAATTTTTTTGTTTCAAATTAATAACTCTTTTGTTTATAAAATCAAATAATAAATATGTAATTATATAATAAAAACATATTATATATATATTAAAAATATTTGGAATTAATAACTCTTTTATTTATATAAATAAATTAATAATTATATAATAAAAATATATTTTTATATTTATTTTTTAAAAGCATCAACTAATTTTTTATATACTTTTCTTTATATATAATATTTATGTCAAATATTTATTTTCTCTACTTATATTGTGGATATGATGATTTTTAGTATTATAAAATGAAATAATTATTTCAAATATCATTATTATTTTTATAAATAAAATATTTCAAATATCATTGTTTTTTTCATTTACATTGTGGGTGTGATATTTCAAATATTTTTATAAGTGAAATATTTCAATTAATTATCTTTTTTTGGTAGAAGGAAACAACTTAAATAAGCGATTACAGTATCAATTATTCCTCAAAAAATCATTCCTATCAGTCTGTAGTGAAACTTGAACTGAACTCGGTGGAGTTATGAATAGTAGGAGTTTGGGCGCGCTACAACTTGCTAACTTAGCCATTTTATCTGCAACAATGTTCTGTGAGCTAAATACATGTCGAATCCTAATCTTCCAACTACACCTTATAAAGGCAATCAACCAGACGCAATTCAGAGAGACTACTAGAACTCAATCCCCCAGCTAATAGAGTCTCTACCAACAATCCATTATCACATTCAGGTTCTGTAACCCCTTTTACCCGACCCAAGAGATATGACCAAATCCAAAAGATTATTTACGTAATTATACCCACACGCAAACCACTGGTTCACATTCATTCACATACATTCACATATATAAATATAAATAAATAAATAAATATATATATATAGTCTCTAATTAAATTAAAACAATTAATCTCCCAAAACAAAATACCAAAATTCCCAAAATAGATTGTACTTACAACCCTAAATATAATAATATTTAACAAAATATAATAAAAAACCCAAAAGTAAAATAATAAAATAAAATAAAATAACTCTATAATTATGCCTTCGGGTACCAAGTCACCTATGTCCTAAGTATCTGTAAAAGAAACTATAGGGAAATGAGCTATAAAGCCCAATGTGTCTCTAAAGCACATACAACCTAGTACATAACATTACAACAACTCATAACTCAAAAAGTAACCACAAATCATGTTCCAACCACATGCACAATGCAATGCACCCATACTCCAACACACCAACATAGTGAAAGGGTTCCCTAGAACCCTTTCCGAACCAAATGTCACCAATCGCAATGTGGTTTTAGTGTCAACCATTTAAAGGAATGATAACCACAATGGTATGATTACATAATTATCACAATTAGTCTTAGTCTCAATCTCATTGTATTTTTCATATATCACCAATTCACAATAGAATAATCAAAATAATTATCCAGCCACATGCTCGATATATATATATGTATGACATTATCAACATGCCTTCACAACTTAACAACAATCATACCATTCTCTCATCTCAGCAAAATCATCATATTAACAAAATATCACAATATAACATACAATCACATATAATGCAATATCTCATATTAGGTTATGTTACGGTTAGAAACACACCTCTAGCAAGTAGAACTCTAACGACGAGGAGGTCGTCCACCATGCACTGATCGAGTACTTGGTCTAACGGGATTAGATCCTACAAACACAACTAAATATTAATACTAGCCTAGCCACCACTTAAACATAAGACTTAACTAGAATAACATACGTGCAACTCTCGAAACCAATGCAAGAGTAGGTTGTATAGGTGGAGGAGGTAAATCATCAGCCTTGGAGTCGTGATCACCTAAACACGAATATCTCATATTAGTTTTCCCAATTTAAAATCTTTAAATAACTCAAAGTACCAAATTAAAGATAAAATAGTCAAAATGAGGCTTTTGGGTCAAAGGTAAAGTACCAAATTTGACAAAACGAATAGCGGAATCGAACTCAGGACGTCGAAAAATGGTATGGTAGGTTCTCGAAAAAAGTCAACATTAAAGTCAACGATCAACGGTTCGGGTCAGATCGATCAATAGGTCGGGTCAACGGGTCGGGTCAATCTAACTTGGTTCACATGGATTGGGTGTTGGGTTTGTTTCAATTGAGTTTGGGTCAAAGGTTTGTGCTATAAGGGTTTAATGGGTTTGGGCAAAGATTGGGCCACCAGATTTGGGTTGTTAACTAGCCCAAACTACATCCACAATACAACAAAGAAAGAAAATTAAGGTTTGCCCCCCACAAACGGCATCGTCAATTCCTTCACCACCGCAAACGGTGACTAACCGCCGAAACTAATACGCAAACTACTTCAAAACCAAGCCACAGTACGAACTCCCTACTTACCACGATGCAAACGAAAAAACGACGGGATAAAAGGAGAGGAACAAGGCCGAAAGTTCCCTTTTGTCGACACTCACGAACAGCGATTGGTGGAGGGAAAAGGAGGTGTGGGTTTGATGTGCAACACCAAATGAAAAATTTTGGTGATGGTGGTGTTGGACACGCACGGTCGAAGGACACTCATCAGAGGTTGGTCGATTAGAAGAGAAAATGAGAGGAAAAAGATTTTTGGGGAGAAATTTGGTAGCAACAAAAACAAATGGAAGGAGAAAAGACAAAAATGAATTAAGGTGTTTAAATACCCCATGAAACTAAGAACCTTCTTATCCCGAGCAATGATTTCAATTAGTTCTTCCTCAAACTCAAATCAGGACGAACCTCAATCTCTTCAATTGGCACAACATGAAATGGGTCTGAATGATAATGTCTCAACATGGAGACATGAAAGATATCCTGAGTCCGCTCAAGCTCAGGTGGTAACTCAAGCTGATAGACAACTAGTCCTACACGACGAAATATCCGATAAGGATCGATAAAACGAGGACTCAACTTGCCTTTCCGTCCAAATCTAAGCCCCTTCTTCCACGTAGATACTTTCAAGAAAACCTTATCACCCACACTAAACTCAATGTCTCGACGCTTCAAATCGACATAAAACTTCTGTCTGTTAAAAGCAGTATTAAGCCTCTCATGAATCAATTTAACCATCTCCTCAGACTCCTGAACAATATCTGATCTCAACAACTGATGCTCAGTCAACTTTATCTAACTAATAGGAGTACGACACTTGCGTCCATACAAAGCCTCATAAGGAGTCATCTTAATACTGACTTGATAACTGTTATTGTAAGCGAACTCTGCCAATGATAAAAAAGTCCACCCAATTACCTTGATACTCAATCACGCAACCCTTCAATATGTCTTTCAAAACTTGAATCACACGCTTGGACTGACCATCAGTCTACGGATGATAAGTGTAGAGATCCAATTTTATCCGGACTTAGAAAATAAAATAACAAATTAAACGAAAAAGAGAGATCCATTAAATAAAATCCAATGTCTATTTACAAGCCCAAACATCTACCTAGCCCACTATTTAAAAAAAAAAACCCTAAAAAACCATAGCATCCATCTTTCAACCGCTGCCCCTTCGCGTCAGCACACGTCACATCATCCACATGACTCCTCGTCCACTCCCGAGATGTTTCCTCTACCCGAAGCACCCTTCTGTTGCCCTTACACCGAAATGGACAAGGCACTTTCCCCGACGACGCCGTTAACTGCAGAAGATCACCATTTTGGTGACACCTGCAAAGAAGAGAGAACATAGAAGTAGAACAGAGACAGAGATAGAGACAGAGTAAGCAAAATAAAAATATGTTGTAATATTTTCGGTTATAAAGAGCTTGAACCATCTTTGTAATTTTTGGGACATTCACGAAATATTGTACGCATTCAAGCATACAAGAGAATTAAAAATCAACAAAAATTACAGTTCAAATACTTACGCATTCACGAGCATTTTTGCAAGAACAATATATAAGAAATCATATTCAAAACAAAAGAAATCCAGTTCGCACAAAGGTATTATATTTTAAATTTTGTATTTCATTTTTATTAGCTTTTTTTTCGAACTTTTAAAAATAAAAACAACAAAATACGAAATGGATTTAAAAAAAAAAAAAACACAGAAAATAAGAAGCAAATTTCGAAAAAATAAATCATCAGAATCCTATTTCCTCTTTTAAAAAAATCTGTGAATATAGTCGGATCTAAAATTTTTTTTAAATTAATTAAAATAGGGGAAATAATAAAAGAGAGACCGATTTTTAAAAAAAATAAAATACAAAGAAAAATCATCAGGAAAATTTTTTTTTTTTTGAAGATTTTGAAAGATCAGATACAGATCTAAGGTTTTACAAAAACAAAACTTTTAAAATCAAAATCTTTTTAAGGATTCGACTTGGATTTGACATCCCCAAAGCCTAGATTTGGTTTCCTTCCAAAAAACAGAGAAGGAGAAGGAGTTTCTTACCTGGGCCGCCGAACGTCGACGATCGGAGGCGACGGAGGAGGGTTGGAGCATGGTGGACGAGTGAGTGATGGACGATCGGAGATGGGGCAATTTTTCAGAGAAAAATGAAGAAGAAAGGAAATTTTTGCAAAATGAAATGCTGAAATGATGTTTTAGGAAAAAAATTTGGTTTAAATACTGTTTACAATACTACGTCGCTTTCAGCCTCTGATTTAGAGACCAAAGCGCTGCTGTTTTGTACACTCTGACCCGACCAAGATCCGCCCAACTGAAGGATCCTCGCATTTTCCAGAAAAATAGATAATTGCGCTCCGCAGTCCTCCTGTTTCTCCAGTATTTCAGTTTTGGTCCTTTTGAACATAGTTTAGACTAATACGACGGTATTTTCAAGCTTAGATATGTAGCTTGAAACGCTGTCGTTTAGGTGGCAGATCTCTGAAAAATAAAAAAGGAAAATTACGCTTTAAGTCCCCCTGTGTTTTGTTCCGTTTAAATTGGCCCATTCCTTTCTTAAAAAATTGTTTTCTCTTAAATTGTCATTAAATTCCGTCTTTTTTAATACTTAGGCCATCGTTTTTTTAAATAAAAGGGCAATTTTTAGTTTTCCCTCTTTTTTGATTATTTAAAATATTTTTTTCCTTAAAATTTTCTATTTAAATAACAATCTAGTTTTTAATTTTTTCTGCTTCACAAGCCATCATTTTTTTAAACAAAATTTCTAATTTCAATCACCATTTAAATAAATTGGTTTTAACTTAGTTTTGATGGTTTTTTTTTTATCAAATCTTTAAATCTTTTAAAATTATGTCCCAATTTAATTTTGTTTGCTTAAATTAATCCTACTAAATATATTTATTTATTGGTATATTAGCTTGTTTATTTCAACTATTAAACATGTACATTGTCATCTTGTTTCATTATATCTACAATCATGTATATTTATGCCATGATTTATTTTGTTGTTGCATGTGTATATCATGCAATATAGTTCATCTTTTTTAAAAATATATATGTATATATAAAATGATAAATGTTTACATTTGGTAAAATAAGTTTCAAAGTTAGAACAATATTCGTTATTTCGTAGTAAGAAAGTCACGTCTTAACTTATTAGGTGCGACTTCTTCGACTCTAAATAATCAAATATTTTTCTTTATTAAAAACAACAAAATACAAGATTTTAAAAAAATTGAGGCAATATCATTTTGTGTGAAAATTTCGAAGAATTATGCTCTAACGTGTTGGGTGTGATTTTTTGTAGAATTTGCACAATCGAGTATCCTCCTTTAAATTTTTCAATATGTCCTTTAACTTCAAAATTTCGAGAACATCGTGCCCTAACGTGTTGGACGTGATTTAAATTCTCGATTAATTTGAAATAAATGGACATTTTTCTCATCAAATTCAATTTTAAAAATTTTGCATGAAATAAATTATGTATTTAAGGATCGTATTCTAAATTTCATTCGAGTTTTCAAACTTTTAACAATTTAGACCCTAAAATAATTGACGTGATACCAATTTTAGGCATGTAAGGGTGCTAATCCTTCCTTACATGTAACCGACTCTCGAACCCGTTTTCTTGACTTCGAAGACCAAAATATTTTTAAAACGAATTTTAAACGTTTTGTGGTGATCCAATCACCGAATAAAAGATTGGTGGCAACTCCCATTTTCGATTTAAAATTTTAAAAGTCGGGATGCGTTTCAAAAACATTTCGATAGTAAGTAGTACTGAAGTTTAGTCGAGTACCCAAAGCACGGTGCAAGGATTCCCAAAATCTCGAAGTAAACCTTGGGTCTTGATCAGAAATGATAGACAAAGGTACCCCATGAAGCCGAACTATCTCAAAAATGTAGAGTCGAGCTAACTTGGTCAAAGGGTAGTCGACCCTAACTGGAATGAAGTGTGCGGACTTAGTGAGTCGATCCACAATTACCCAAACTGAATCTTTCTTGGACGGTGTTAAGGGCAGACCACTCACAAAATCCATAGTCACATGTTCCTATTTCCACCACAGTATCTCAATTGATTGAAGTAACCTAAAAGGACACTGGTGCTCAGCCTTGACTTTCTGACAAGTCAAACACTTCGACACAAAGTCAACAACATCTCTCTTTAATCCCTTCCACCAGCACCTATCACAAAGATTCTTATACACCTTATCTCTGCCAGGATGCATGGAATAAGGGCTATCATGCCCTTACGGAGAATAGTCTGCTTAATTCCAGAATTCTTCAGAACACAATATCGACCTCTAAAGCATAACACACCATTCTGATCTATAAAAAAGTCCACAGATGTACCTTCCTTCACCTCTCTCATACGATGCTCCAGATATGGATCATTAGCCTGCTCATCCTTAATCTTTGAGAGTAAAGTGGGAATAACTCGAAGTTCAGCTAAAAGACTGCCATCTTCAAACAAGCTCATTTTGGCATCTTCAAACAAGCTCATTTTGGCATGTAAAGTCCTCAGTTCAATTACAGCACTACGACTTAAGGCGTCAGCAACCATATTAGCCTTACCAAGGTGATACTCAATCTCACGGTCGTAATCCTTAAGTAGCTCTAACAACGACGTTACCTCAAGTTAAGCTCTTTCTGAGTGAGCAAATACTTTAAGCTCTTATGATTAGTGAAGATGTAACACTTCTCCCCATAGAGATAGTGTCTCCAAATTTTAAGAGCGAAGATTACAACAGCAAGCGCAAGATCATGAGTAGGGTAATTAATCTCATGCGGTTTCAACTGATGAGACGCATAAGCCACAACCTTTCCCTCTTGCATTAGCACACATCCCAATCCTGTGCAAGAAGCATCACTGTAAATAGTATAAGCTTTCTCAAGCTCAGGTTCGATCAAAATTGATGCTTGAGTCAACAATGACTTCAACTCCTCGAAACTAGACTCTTAAGCCTCAGTCCAAACAAATGGGATCTTCTTCTTCAGAAGCTTAATCAAAGGTACTGCAATAATCGAAAAACCCTCAACAAACCTCCAATAATAGCTAGCTAAACCCAAGAAGCTACGAATCTCAGAAACATTCTTAGGTTGCTTCCAGCCCATAATTGCCTTACTCTTTTTGGAATCTACATGAATACCTTCAGCAAAAATTTATGTCCAAAAAACATAGCCTTAGAGAAACAAAATTCACACTTGATAAACTTAGCATAAAGCTGCTTCTCTCTCAAAACTTGCAAAACGATTTTAAGATGTTCCTCATGCTCAGTCTCAGACTTAGAGTAAATTAAGATGTCATCTATAATCACCACCACAAACTAGTCTAAGTAGGGTTGAAACACCCTATTCATCATGTCCATAAAAGCAACAGGGGCATTAATTAACCTAAAGGGCATCATCAAAAACTCATAATGCCCATAATAAGTTCAGAAAGCTATCTTGAACACATCAGAATCTTTCACCTTAAGCTGATAATACCCAAATCTTAGGTCTATCTTAGAGAACACAGTAGCTCCTCGAAACTGATAATAAGTCATCAATATGAGGCAAGGGGTACTTATTTTTAATCGTCAGCTTATTCAACTTTCGATAGTCAATGCATAATCGAAGTGTCTCATCTTTCTTCTTTACAAATAGAACTAATGCTCCCCAAGGCAAAATATTAGGTCGAATAAAACCCCTATCCAACAGCTCTTACAACTACACCTTTAACTCCTTGAGTTCCTTAGATGTCATTCAATAAGGTGCCATGAACATAGGAGTTGTATCGGGATAGACCTCAATGCCAAACTCAACCTCATCACGTTTAGGTGGCACACCAAGCAACTCTTCTAGGAATACATCAGGGAAATCCCTCACTACTCAAATCTTTTCAAACCCAAAATCTATTTGCCTTGGATTTAGGATGTAAGCCAAATAAGCCATGGACCCCTTTCTAATCAACTTTTTGACTTTAAGGGCTGAAATCACATTAGATAGAAACCCTCTACGTTTAGTAATTAGGGTTATCTCTCGATTATCAAGAGTTCTCAAAGTTACCCTTTTCCTTTCACAGTCCAAGTTAACTCAGTGCTTAGAAAGCAAATCCATTCCAACTATAAGATCAAACTTACTGAATGTTAACTCCAATAAGCTGGCAGGGAGGATTTCCCTTTAGATCATTAGAAGACAATTGCGGTATACCTTATTAACCTCTACAAAGATACCTACCAGACTTTGAACAGTAATCGCAGACTCAACATTTTAAGCAACAATCTTAAGACCCCAAGACACAGCACTCGCCACATAAGAATGTGTTAAACCATTATCGAGCAAAGCAAAACAAGGGATAGAGTGAATAGAGGAAGTACCTGCTATGATGTCAGGCTCATCACGATCCTCATGCCTCCTAGTCTTATAAACTAACCCAGTTTGTCTCGCCTTAGATCTAGATGCTTCACCACTATGAACCGACCTACCTCTAGTAGCAAAACCCGAAGTAATCGGTCTAACTTACCTTCTGTCCTAGCAGGAGCCTGAACCGAAGTCTGAGATTGACTCTGTATAAATGAACCAGTAGGAGGATGGGGACAATCTCTAAAGAAGTGCTCCTATGAACCTCACCTAAAACAAGCTCTAATCTTCCTCCAACACTAGCCCACATGCCTTTTATTACGGTAAGAACAAATATGTAAGGAACGAGGACCAGTAGAACCACCAACACTACCTAGAGGAGCTGTTGAAACCGTAAGCCTCACCCTCGGATAACTAGGCTGAACTGCCTCCTCTCTAAGTCCCTTAGCAGAAGGATCCCTAGAAATAGGCTAAACTGGTGCGACCGCTGGCTTCTTACTACACTCTCTATCTTGAGCCCTTTGAGCCTTAGTACGAGCCTCCAAACTCTCAGCAGATCTAGCTCGACTAACCAAATCACTGAATACCCTATCGTGATGCATGTTAACCCTAACCTGAAGTGAAAGTCAAAGTCCCTTCCTAAACCAATCGCATTTCTCGTTTTCATTAGTCACCAACCCAAATGCATAGCGGACCAACCTTAGAAACTCAATCTCATAGTCATTAACGAACATGTCTCCCTGCCTTAAATTCATAAAGTTGTCCCTACACTTATCAAGAAACTCCTCACCCACATGACGATCCTGGAAGACCTCTCTAAAGTAATCCCAAGTGATATTACAGTTAGAAACACACCTCAAGCAAACAGAACTCTAACGACGAGGAGGTCGTCCACCACGCACTGTACGAGTTCTCGATCTAACGGAATTAGATCCTACAAATATAACTAAATATTATTACAAACTTAGCCACCACTTAAACACAAAATTAAACTAAAGTAACTTACGTGTAGCTCTCGGAATCGATGTAGGAACGAGATGAATAGGTGGAGGAGGTAAATTGTCCACCTCGAAATCCTGATCACCTAAACACGAATATTATAAATTAGTACTTCCCAAGTTAGAACTCTAAAATAACTTAAAGTGCACAATTTAAGATAAAACTATCAAAACGAGACTTTTAGGTCAGAATTTGTCAAAACGAAAAGCGAAATCGTACTCAGGACGTCGAAAAATGGTAGGGTAAGGTTTTCTGAAAAAAAAGTCAACGGTCAACAGTCAACAGTCAACGGCCGGTCAATTGTCGGTCAACGATCGGTCAATGGTTTGACTTGGTTTGGGTTTGGACTTGGTTCAATTGAGTTTGGTTCAATTGGGTTTGGGCTTAAAGGTTTTTTAAAGGGTTTATATGGTTTGGGTTTAAAAAGTTATTGGGTTGGTTTTGGATATTAAAGGTTTGGATCCAAAAAGCTTAATGGATTAGGCATCAATTCTCCTATTTAGGCCATTAGATTTGGGTTGGTTATTTTTTACCCAAATCACAACCATGATGCACCAAGGAAAAAAACCAAAGTTTGCTCCCCTCTCCCCAAACGACACCGACGACAGTAACCTCCCACACCGACGTCCGACCACCACAAATTTAACAAGCAACCACTCCAAAATAAACTCCCACACATAACCAACCACTTACTAACTTCAAAAAAACCAAGCAATGAAGCCAAAAGGAAGTGACAAAGCCAAAAGTCCCCCTTGTCAACACACATAACAGTGATGGTTTAGGAGGTTTGAGTTTGAGGGGTTTGGTTCGCACGAGTGTGAGGAAAAGATTACAGCGGTGACTAGCACGGACGGTGAAACAACCTTGAACGGAGGGTGATTGCTTTAGAAAATAAAAGAAAGAAAGAAAAACTAAAGAGAAAAGAAGGTGAGAAACGACAGGCAAGGGAACAAAGGAATAAAAACGGCCAAAAGAAAAATTAAGGGTGTTTAAATACCTAAGCAACTTGGGTTATTTTCATAAGGGTCCATAAAGTATACTAAGGTTTCTAAATTAACCCAAAACTTTTACACTCATCACAAATAAGTCCAACTTCCTCAATTAACGAATTTTACCCAATAAGCCCTTAAATTTTTGTAATTGCCTCACTTTAATCCCTAAAATTCTAGAGTGTTACAACTCTCCCCCCTTTAAAGGAAATTTCATCCTCGAAATTTACCTAAACCTAAAAGATGTGGATACTAGGCCTTGATGACAGATTTGGGCTCTAAAGTAGCCTCCTCATAACCATGGTTGCGCCACAAGACCTTAACCATCTTAATGGTCTTCCTCCTAAGAACCTTTTCATCCTGAGCAATGATCTCAATGGATTCCTCCTCAAAACTCAAGTCTGGATGAACCTCAATCTCCTCAATAGGTACAATATCAGACGGGTCCGATCGATAACGTCTCAACATGGAAACATGGAAGACATCATGAATCCTCTCAAGCTCAAGTGGTAACTCAAGCTGATAAGCAACCAGTCCCACATGACGAAGTACCCGATAAGGGTCGATGAAACGAGGACTTAACTTGCCCTTCCGCCCAAACCTAAGCACATTCTTAAACGGAGACACTTTCAAGAAAACCTCATCTCCTACACTGAACTCAATATCCCGACGCTTCAGGTCGGCATAAGACTTTTACTGATCAAAAGTAGCCTTAAGCCTCTCATGAATAAATTTAACAGTCTCCTCAAACTCGTGAACTAGATCTGGTCCCAACAATTAATGCTCAGTCAACACAGTTCAACAGACAGGGTGCGACACTTGCGCCCATACAAAGCCTCATAAGGAGCCATCTTAATACCGACTTGATAATTGTTATTGTAAGTGAACTCAGCCAGTGGTACGAAATCCTCCCAACTCCCTTAATACTCAATCACACAACCCCTCAACATGTTCTCCAAGACTTGAATCACCCGCTCGAATTGACCATCAGTCTACGGATGATAAGAAATACTGAAGTTTAACCGAGTACCTAACGCACGGTGGAAGGACTCCCAAACTCTTGAAGTAAACCTCGGATCTCGATCAGAGATGATAGATAACGGTACCCCATGAAGACGAACTATCTTTGAGATGTAGAGTCGAACTAACTTACTCAAAGGATAATCGACCCTCACTGGAATGAAATGCACGGACTTAGTGAGTCGATCCACAACCACCCACACAGAGTCTTTCCTGGACGATGTTAAGGGTAAACCACTCACAAAATCTATAGTCACCCTTTCCCATTTCCATTGAGGAATCTTAATCGGTTGCAGTAACCTTGAAGGACACTGATGCTCGGCCTTAACTTTTTGGCAAGTCAGACACTTTGACACAAACTCCACAACATCCCTCTTCAAACCCTTCCACCAGTACCTGTCACAAAGATTCTTATACATCTTATCTCCGCCAGGATGCATAGAATAAGGGCTATCATATGCCTCACGGAGAATAGTCTGTTTAATTATAGAATACCTCGGAACACAATATCGACCACGGAAGCATAATAAACCATTCTGATCTATAGAGAAGTTCACAGATGTACCCTCCTTAACCTCCCTCACACGATGATCTAGATAAGGATTATTAGCTTGCTTAGCCTTAATCTCCGAGAGTAAAGTCGGAATAACTCGGAGTTCAGCCAAAAGACTGCCATCCTCAAACAAACTCATTCTGGTAAACAACGCCCTTAGCTCAGTTACAGCACTACGACTTAAGGCGTCTACAACCACATTAGCTTTACCCGGGTGATACTCAATCTCACAGTCATAGTCCCTAAGGAGTTCTAACCAACGACACTGCCTCAAATTAAGCTCCTTCTGAGTAAGCAAATACTTCAAACTCTTATGATCAGTGAAGATATAACACTTCTCCCCATAGAGATAGTGTCTCCAAATTTTAAGAGCAAAGATTACCGCAGTAAGCTCGAGGTCATGAGTAGGGTAATTAATCTCATGCGATTTCAAATATCGAGAGGCATAAGCTATAACCTTCCTCTCTTGCATAGCACACATCCCAATCGAGTGTGAGAAGCATCACTGTAGACAGTATAAGCTTTCCTAGGCTCATATTGAATCAGAACTGGTGCTTGAGTTAACACAGACTTCAATTTCTCGAAACTAGCCTATTGAGCCTCGGTCCAAACAAATGGAAAATTCTTCCTCAGTAGCTCAGTCAACGGAGCTGCGATAATAACCAGCTAAACCCAAGAAGCTATGAATCTCAAAAACATTCTTAGGTTACTTCCAGCCTAAAATAGCCTCAATCTTCTTCGGATCCACACGAATACCCTTAGCAGAAACTATATGACTCAAAAACATCACCTAAGACAGTCAAAATTCGCACTTGCTAAACTTAGCATAAAGCTGCTTCTCTCTCAAATTTTGCAGCACAACTCTCAGATGTTCCTCATACTCAGCCTCAGACTTAGAGTATACCAAAATGACATCTATAAACACCACCATAAATTGATCCATTGAAACACCCTATTCATCATGTCCATAAAAGCAGTAGGGGCGTTAGTTAACCCAAAGGGCATTACCAAGAACTTATAGTGCCTATAACGAGTTCGAAAAGCTATCTTGAACACATCTGAATCTTTCACCCTAAACTGATAGTATCCAAACCTCAAGTCAATCTTAAAAAACATAGTAGCTCTTCGAAACTGATCGAATAGGTCATCAATACGAGGCAAAGGGTACTTATTCTTAATCGTTAGCTTATTCAGCTTCTGATAGTCAATGCACAACCGAAGTGTTCCATCCTTCTTCTTCACAAAGAAAATTGGAGCACTCCAAGGTGAAACACTAGTCGAATAAAACCCCTATCCAACAGCTCCTACAACTGTACTTTCAACTCTTTGAGTTCCATAGGTGCCATTCTATAAGGTGCCATAGACATAAGAGTCATGCTAGGATAGACTTTTATACCAAACTCAACCTCGTCATGCTTAGGTGGCACCTTCGGTAATTCTTTCGTAAACACATCGAAAAAGTCCTTCACTACTCGAATCTTATCAATCACAGAATCAGATTACCTTGGATCTAGAATGTAAGCCAAATAAGCTATAGATCCCTTTCTAATCAACTTTTCGGCTTTAAGAGCTGAGATCACATTGGACAGAAACTCTTTACGTTCACCAACTAGGATTATCTGTCGGTCATCAAAAGTTCTAAGAGTTGCTTTTTTCTTCTCACAATCTAGATTAACTCGGTGCTTCGAAAGCCAATCCATACCAAGTATAAGGTCAAATTCATTGAATGACAACTCCAATAAATCAGCAGAAAAGATTTCCCCTTGAATCTCTAAGGGACAGTTACGGTATTTTTTAGTAACCTCTACAAAGTTACCCACCAGACTTTGAATAATTATCGCAGACTCAACATTTCTAGCAGTAATCTTAAGACCCCAAGACACAACACTAGCCACATAAGAATGTGTCGAACCATTATCTAGCAAAGCAAAATAAGGAATGAAATGAATAGAGAAAGTACCTGCTATGACGTCAGGCTCATCACGATCCTCAAATCTCCTAATAGCATATACTAACCCAGGATGTCTCGCCCCAGATCTAGAAGCTCCATCACTCTGAACTGGCCTATCTCTGGTAGCTGAACCCGAAGCTATTGGTCTAACCTACCCTCTACCCCTAGAAGGAGCCTGAATAGAAGCTTGAGACTGACTTTGCGTAAATGATACAGTAGGAGGATGGGGACAATCTCTAAAAAAGTGCTCTTATGAACCACACCTAAAACAAGCCCCGATCTTACTCTAACACTCGCCCTCATGTCTTTTATTACAGTAAGAATAGAGATGCATGGGACGAGGTCCAGTAGAACCACCAACACTACCCGTCGAAGCTACCGAAACCATAGACCTCACTCTCAGATAACTAGGCTGAGTTGACTCCTCCCTAGGCCTCTTAACAAAAAGACCGCCCGTAACAGGCTGAGCTGATTTGCCTACTGGCTTTTTACTATGCTCCTAATCCTAAACCCTCTAATCCTTAGTACGAGTGTCCAAACTCTCAGCAGATCTTGCTCGACTAACCAGGTCACTGAATACTCTATCATGATGCATGTTGACCCCAGCTTGAAGTGAGAGTTTTAGTCCCTTCCTAAACCAGTGACATTTCTCTTTCTCATTTGTCACCAACCCTGACGCATAATGAACCAATCTCAGGAACCCTATCTCATAATCATTAACGGACATGTCTCCCTGTCTCAAGTTCATAAAGTCGTCCCAACACTTGTCGAGAACTCCTCACCCACATAACGATCCTGAAAGGCCTCTCTGAAATAATCCCGTATAATCTGACCAACAGGAGTAGACTCCTCCACAGTGTACCACCAATTTTAGGCCTCACCCCTCAATAAAGAGATAGTAGCTCTAACCTTCTGTCCAGTAGGGTAATTCATCTCTACAAACAATCTCTGCAAATCCTTCAGCTAGTACTCAGAAACTGAAGGATCTGTACCAGTCCTACCAACGAATACTTTCATCCCAACAGCAATAAAATCAGCAGAAATGGGCATCCTCGGACCCTCAGATTGAACCCCAGTGGATCCACGAAGCAATCTCACTAACTCTAGATTAACCGTGGCACTATCCAACTCCACGGTCTCACTATCCCCAATATCAGGCACATCCTCAATAGGAGCCTCCTCAGCAGATAAGTCTCCTCCAACAACTGGCTGTCCCTCAGCACCCAAGGGTAGCCCATCCTCAATAACATGAGGTAACTCATTTACATTCGCCTCAAGCTCGAACACAGGAGTAGGGTTGCTAATGGCCCTAGCAGTACAGCCTCGGCCTCGACCTTAACCGCGACCAGTCGTAAGTCTAGTACTCTTACGTGGCGGCATACTATCTATCTACATCAATAAAGATTACTAAGGTAAGAATCGGTACAGGAGGTTTAGAATAAATCACTTATATATCTATATGTAACATAATTTATTATAACTCATCAGTTTATTTAAAATCCACATTTAACCCCAAAATTTTCCAAGCCAAGCCTGAAGAGCCTCACAGTCTGTGGGTTAAACTCGACTCTGATACCACTAAATGTAACCCCTTATACCTAGCCCAAAAGATACGACCGGGTCTAAAAGATTATTTAAGTAATTTACCCACACCCAACTCGACAATCCAAAATCATTCACATTCATTCCCAAATATAAACATAAATATACCTATATAAAATTTTAAATCCATAATTAAAAAAAATAAGTTAATTAAACTTCCCAAAAATAAAACGTCAAAAGTCCCAAAATAAATTGTATTTACAACCCAAAATGAATAGTTACTAACAAAGTATATTAATAATCCAAAATCAAAATAATAATAATAATAATAAAATAATATAATATAAGTTTGTAATTGAGCCTCCGGGTACCAAGTCACCTAATTCCTGATTACCTATAAGGAAACTGTGGAGGTATGAGCTATAAAGCCCAGTGTGTCTCTAAAGTACATACAACCTAATATACTTATAAATATGTCTCTAAAGTACATACAACCTAATGTACTATAAATCAACATAACAATTTATATCACAAGAGGGTAACCATAAATCATATTTCATACACAAGCACAATGCAATGCACCCATACTCCATCACACCAACACAGTGAAAAGGTTCCCCAGAACCCTTTCCCAACTAACGTCACTAATCGCAGTGTGGTTTTAGTATCAACCTTAAAAGGAATGATAACCACTTCTTCCACCTTACAATCTCACCCCATGAACACACAATGGTATGATCACATGATTATCATGTATATATATTACCTCAGTCTCATTCTCAATTTATATCCCATAAATCACAATCACTATAGAATACTCACAATAGTTACTCGTTACATGCTCAAGGTACATGTATATTTATATGCATAACATTATCATCATACACTTTCACAGCTCAATCAATCATACCATTATTTTTTTTATCACAACACAACCATCTCAATATCAACATACCTCAAACAACATGAAATCACATAATCTCAACAACATCACATACATTAAGGTATATTACAGTTTGAAACACACCTTAAGCAAATAGAACTCTAGCGACGAGGAGGTTGTCCGCCATGCACTATACGAGTTCCTGATCTAATGAAATGAGATCCTACAAATACAACTAAATATTATAACAAATCTAGTCACTACTTAAACACAAAATTAAACTAAAGTAACTTACGTGTAGCTCTCCGAATCGATGCAGGAACAGGTTGAATAGGTGGAAGAGGTAAATCATTCGCCTCGGAATCGTGATCACCTAAACACAAATATTATAAATTAGTTCTCCCTAAATTAAAACTCTAAAATAACTTAAAGTACACAATTTAAGATAAAACTATCAAAATGAGACTTTCGGGTCAAATTTTAGCAAAACAGATAGCAGAATCGGACTCATGACGTCGAAAAATGGTAGAATAGGATTTTTTGAAAAAAGTCAACGGTTACTTAACGATCGATCAACGATCGGTCAACGGTTTGGCTTGGTTTGGGTTTGGACTTGGTTCAATTGGGTTTGGGCTTAAAGGTTTTTTAAAGGGTTTATATGGTTTGGGTTTAAAAAATTATTGGGTTGGTTTTAGATATTAAAGATTTGGATCTAAAAAGCTTAATGGATTAGGCATTAAATCTCCTATTTGGGCCATTAGATTTGGGTTGGTTATTTTTTACCCAAATCACAATCATGATGCAGTAAGGAAAAAAAACCAAAGTTTTCTTCCCTCTCATCAAACGACACCGACGACAGCAACCTCTCACATCGACGTCCGACCACCACAAACTCAATAAGCAACCACTCTAAAATAAAGTCCCACACATAACCAACCACTTACCAACTTCAAAACAACCAAGAAATGAAGCCAAAAGGAAGTGACAAAGTCGAAAGTCCCTCTTGTCAACATACACAACGGTAATGGTTTAGGAGGTTTAAGTTTGAGGGGTTTGGTTTGCACGAGAGTGAGGAGAAGATTGGTAGCGGCGGTGACTAGCATGGAGGGTGATTGCTTTAGAAAATAAAAGAAAGAAAGAAAAACTAAAGAGAAAAGAAGGTGAGAAATGGCAGGTAAGGGAACCAAGGAATAAAAATGGCCAAAAGAAAAATTAAGGGTGTTTAAATACCTAAGTAACTTGGGTTATTTTCATAGGGGTCCTTAAAGTATACTAAGATTTCTAAATTGACCCAAAACTTTCACACTCATCACAAATAAGTCCAACTTCTTCAATTAACGAACTTACCCAATAGGCCCTTAAATTTTTATAATTTCCTCACTTTAATCCTTAAAATTTTAGAGTGTTACACAACTCTCAGAACCGGTGCAGGAGTAGGTTGCACAAGTGGAGGAGGTAAATCGTCAGCCTCGGAGTCGTGATCACCTAAACACGAATAGCTCATATTAGTTTTCCCAATTTAAAATCTTTAAGTAATTCAAAGTACCAAATTAAAGATAAAACAGTCAAAACAAAGCTTTCGGGTTTGAATTTGATAAAATGGACAGCAGAATCGAACTCAGGATGTCAAAAATTGGTAGGGTAATGTTTCTCGAAAAAAGTCAACGGTCAATGGTCAACTATCAACGGTTTGGGTCGGGTCAACGGGTCGGGTCGGTCAACGGGTCGGGTTGGATAGACTTGGTTTACTTGGATTGGGTGTTGGGTTTGGTTTAATTGAGTTTGGGTCAAAGGTTTGGGTTTGGTTTTATTTAGGGTTTGGGCTATAAAGGTTTATTAGGTTTGGGCAAAGATTGGGCCACCAGATTTGGGTTGTTAACTAGCCCAAACTACATCCACAATACAACAAAGAAAAATTAGGGTTTGCCCTCCACAAACGATGCCATTAATTCTTTTACCACTGCAAACGGTGACTAACCGTCGAAACCAATACGCAAACCACTCTAAAACCAACCCATAACACGAACTCCTTACTTACCACGGTGCAAAACGACGAAAAATTAACGGAATAAAAAAACAGGAACAAGACTAAAAGTTCTCCTTTGTCGTCACTCACAAACGACGATTGTTGGAGGGAAAAGGAGGTGTGGGTTTGATGCGTAACACCAAGGAAAAATTTTGGTGATGGTGATGTTGGACACGCACGGTCGGAGGACACTTGTCGAAGGTTGGTCATATTAGAAGAGAAAAAGGGAGGAAGAAGGTTTTTGGGGAGAAATTCGGTAGCAACAAAAACAAATGGAAAGAGAAAATACAAAAAGGAATTAAGGTGTTTAAATACCCCATGAAATAGGGTTATTTACAAGGAGACCCTTGACGAAATTGAGGTTTCTAGAATGCCCCTAAAGTTTTACTCGTATCTCAAATTAGTCTTAAGTTACATAAATTAGCCCAAAAATTTACCAATTTCCCAACTAAGTCCTTCAAACAAATTTTAGGTTGTTACAGGTTCTATTTTTCGAAAGCCTTTCATCCAAGCTAACTTTAGTCCTTTAAAGATAGCTCGAGCCTCAACTTGAAAAATGGACTCCTTTTTAACAACCATGAAAAATCCACATAACCAAATTGTATCTGCATCAAGGAATACGTCCTCATCGAAGCCCAACTAGTCATATCCAAAATCGCTCCATCTGTGTTCAACTTAATCCAAACAGTCGCTGGAGGTGACCACCGTATATTCAAAGCTGAATGATTAGGCTAAAACAAATATGAACCCATATCTGTATAACTCCATGCCCATGTTATACTTGTATCCACAATTTTATCCGCCTAACTATGACTCTCTGTAAAGACATAAAGATTGCAGTCCTTCCACAAAATCCAACATAAAACTAAATACAAAGATTGCCATTCAAAATTTTCAGTACCTCATTTCCTTGTACTTTTGAGGTTATAGTATAACCATTCGACATGAGGTTTGGAAAAAAATAGACCTTGCTCTCTTTCTGGTACTACGGATAGCCATACCAGTCTCGAGAAAGCACAGTCCCTTATCCATGCAGGTTCAACTTTAGCACCCCTCCACAACAAGGGTATTATGCTTTAATACACATGTGACACCTTGCTCTTTCACCATTCATCAACAACTTAATTTGCCAAAAGAGCTAAAGAAAAACCCGAACACGTTGTAGTGCTTTAGTTTTCCAAATTAGTTTCCAGCAATTCAAACTAACACGCTACACTGGCTGGAATAATTTCTTGTAAGTTTCAACACATGAAAAATTAGCATTGGATCTCCATTTCCAAGCTAACCTATCAAGACCTGCATCAAAAGTGGGAGCATTCATAGAAATAATGACATTGACAATATGAGCAGGCAAAAAGGTAGACAAACGAAATGTGTTGTAAAAGTCTAGTTTTCAATAGAGTCGGAAAAAGTGGTTTTGGGACGACAGCTTCTACAAGTCGAATTGTAAAATTATTTATTTTTATATTTATGATGTCATTAGCTTCATATTAAAATTGGGTTATGGAATTTTAATGTCTAAATAGTGAATTGAGTAAAAAAGATTAATTGTAAAAGGTGAAAAAGTTGAATTGGTTAATTAGAAGAACCAAGTGAAAAATTAGTCTAAAGTATTTTAGTGGGTGAATTAGCATGAGATATATTAATTATAAATAGGTTTAATTAAGGATAAAAAGGGTTATGACGTTATTTATGATGTGTAGTAATGACATTTTTACCCTTATTGAGTTGTATTGATATTTAATTCGTGATTTATGACTCGTATGATGTATTACTTTATTAAAATATAATAAATGAAATAATATTGAGATTTTGGATATTACATTTAGTGATATCAGAGCTTACAATTTAGCTTTTTCTTGGATTGTATTGATTGCGTTTAAATGATCTAGAAGTACATGCAATATGAACATGTGATAGTGTGATATAGATGGATTTGATCTAACTATAGTTTTTACAGATAACTACAAGATGTCTGATTTAGAAAGAGATGAGACCAATGAGGTAAAGAGCAATGTCCCGACTAATGATTCTAGGACCAGTCACGGTATACTGGTATTACCGATGATAAAGAATGAAGCAAAGAATATGTTCTTCGGACTGATGGGATAGTGGTTCTTAGAGTTCATGAGGAACAATCCAATGACACCACCTCCTCCACCTCCTATTACACAATCTGCTACCAAACCGGTAGCACCTCCAATTATGCCTCTACCATCCATAATGATAGAATAGAAACGTCATATTCCAATGAACAGGCTAGAACTATGGGGCTGACGAGTTCCAAGGAAGTACGAAAGATGATCCATCAAAAGTCGAATACTGGTTAAAAAACACATTGAGAGTTCTGAACAAGATGGTCTGTCCTCTAGAGGATTACTTGAGGTGTACTACTTCGTTATTGAAAGACGAGGCTTACAATTAGTGGATGATGATCTTAACAGTGGTTTTCGAGAACAAAATTAGCTTGAAATTCTTTCAGAAAGAGTTCAAAAAGAAATATGTCAACAAACAGTACATGGATAGAAAGAAGAAATATTTTTTAGAGTTAAGACAGGGAAATAATATAGTGGTAAAATATGAACGAGAATTTGTGCATCTTAGCAAACATACCCGAAAGATTGTATCGATAGATGAGGCTATGTGTGTCTATTTCAAAGACGTGTTGAATGATGAGATCAAAATGATAGTGGTTGGCTCCGAATTATGATCGTTTGTGATTCTGACAGATAGAGCCCAAAAGATGGAAGAAATTTACGATAATAAGAGGTAGAGAGAGAAGAGGTTTCGAGAATTCGAGAAGAAGAAGAATCCTACTAGAACTTTCTCTATACCACCGCCGAAGAAATTTAGAGAAAATAAAACTCGTGGGGTAGTCTCCTTTAGATTTCTGAGTAAGAGTAGATCAAGACCACTAGAGTCTAGATTCCAGAACCGTCCTACTAATAGTATGGCTAGTGTTCGTAATGCACTTAATCTAGCATGTGAGCATTGCGAAAGGTACCATTCGAGTGACTATTGAAAGATGAAAGGAGTTTGTTATCGATGCGAAGGTACAGATCATTTTATGCGAAACTGTCTGCTGACTTCTGAGGTAAAAGATGATCAGATTGTGAAACCTCCCGTTACTCTATAGAAAGGCAAAAGCTCGGGACAGAGTAGTAGCACAAGTGGAAACTGAGAAGATAATAGGTTATCGCTCTCGTTACCAATACCATCAGAGCTAGAGAAGAGGTTATCCCTCTCTGTTGTGATCGGTGTATTTATCTTTTTAATGATATTGTGTGTGCTTTAATTGATCCGGGATCAACTCATTCATATGTTTGTACTGCATTAGCAACTGATAAAAATTTATCTGTTAAGTCGACTAAATTTGTTGTACAAGTCACAAACCCATTGGGTTATAGTGTCATTATTAATCTGGTGTGTCATAAATGTCCATTGAAAGTCCAAGGCTGTGAATTTCCTATTGATCTAATATTATTACCTTTCACTAAGTTCGATGTGATTTTAGGCATGGACTGGTTATATGAGTATGATGTAATGATAAATTGCAAGTGAAGACTAATTGATTTGAAATGTCCGAGTGGCGAAGTGATTACAATTGAGTCTAGCAGGTTAAATAGTGAAACTAGAGTGATCTCAGCTATCTCATCGCAGAAAATGGTTCGTAAAGGTTGTGAATCATTTCTAGCTTATATACTCGATATACAAGATTCAGGGATAAAGTTGAAACAGGTATCAGTTATTAATGAACTTACAGATGTGTTTCCAAAAGAGTTATTAATCCTAGGGTGCACTTGTGTTGTTTGTGAAGAAAAAAGAGGGCTCGATGAGGTTGTGCTTAGACTATAGGCAGTTAAATAAGGTAACAATTAAAAATAAGTACATGTTGCCTCATATTAACGAGTTGTTTGATTAGTTGAAAAGTGTAACCATATCTTCCAAGATAGATCCTCGGTCAGGTTACTATCAGATGCGAGTGAAAGATTGTGATGTGTCAAAAATAGTATTTAGGATCCGATATGGACATTACGAGTTTCTAGTTATGTTGTTCGGGTTGACTAACGCTCCAACAACATTCATGGATCTGATGAACTGAGTATTCCAACTCCAGTTGGATAGACCTGTAGTGGTATTTATTGATGACATACTGATCTATTCCAAGACAGAGTCAGAGCATACTCAGCATTTGAGAGAGGTGTTGCAGATTTTACGAAAAAACAATTATACGCGAAATTCAGAAAATGTGAGTTTTAGCTTCGAGAGGTTGGATTTTTAGGTCATGTGGTATCTTTGGAAGGAATACGGGTTTATCCGAGTAAAGTTTCAGCTATTCTCAATAGTAAAGTACCGAAGAATGTTTCTGAGGTATGTAGTTTTTGGGGATTAGTAGGTTATTACCGTCGGTTTGTGAAAGATTTCTTTATCATAGCCTTGCCGATGATGAAGTTGCTATAGAAGAATGTCCAGTTTGTTTGGTCAAAAAAGTGTTAGGAGATTTTTATCAGCTAAAGAAATTGTGACGCATCCTAAGTATAGAAATGAATTTATTGAATACAACGATGCTTCTTTGAACAATTTGGGTTGTGTTTTGATACAAGATGGAAAAGTAATAGCTTATGCTTCTCAAAAGTTAATGTTGCATGAAAATAATTATCCAACTCACAATTTGGAGCTAGTTGCCATAGTCTTTGCATTAAAGATTTGGCATCATTATCTTTATGGTGAGAGATGTCATGTATTTACTAATCATAAGAGTTTGAAGTATTGTATGACATAGAGAGAGCTGAATTTGAAACAACGTCGATGGTTAGAGTTATTAAAAGATTATTGTGATTGATTATCATTCGGGAAAGGCTAATGTCGTTTTAGACGTCCTGAGTTGAAAGTCGTTGTTTGTATTGAGGGCGATGAATGTTCATTTGTCACTAGAGAGTGATAGCTCAATCATTGCCGAACTAAGGACGAGATCGTTATTTCTACAACGGATTCGAGAGATGCAAAGAGATGATTCAAACCTTATAGCTAAGAAAGAATAGATGCAGAATGATTCCACTATTGGGTTTACTGTTGATGTTGATGGTATGTTGTATTTTCGAGGCAGAGTATGTGTTCTTGATGATTTAGACTTGAGACGGGACATTTTGATAAAAGCTCACAACAACACTTATTTCATTCATCCGGGGAGTATGAAAATGTATAATGACCTAAAGTTGGTTGAGTTGTATGCATCAAAGATTGTGCAACTGCACGAAGTACCAGTATCTATTATTTCTGACTGGGATCCACGTTTTACATCGAGATTTTGGGGTAAGCTGTGTGAAGCTTTGGGAACCAGGTTGAATTTCAGCACTACATATCATCCACAGATAAATGGTCAATTAGAGTGGGTGATACAGATCTTAGAAGATATGCTATGATGTTGTATACTCGACTTTCAGGGTAGCTAGGAGAAATACCTATCGTTGGTAGAGTTTGCTTATAATAACAGCTATCAGTCCAGTATTAAAATGGCACCATTTGAGGCACTATATGGTAAAAAATGTAGAAAAACTTATATTGGTCAAAGTTGAGTGAACCGAAGCTAGTTAGGACTGACTTGATACATGAGACAGAAGATAAAGTTTGAGTAATCCGAGATTGCTTAAAGGCAATGTCTAATCAGCAAAAGTCGTATGCAGATCTTAAAAGAAAATATATAGAGTTTGTAATTAAAGATCGAGTTTTTTTGAGGGTTTCACCTTGAAAGAAGGTGTTACTGTTTGGCCGAAAAAGAAAGTTGAGTCCACAGTTTATTGGGTCATATGAGATCATCAAGCGGGTTGGTCCTGTAGCCTATAAGTTGGCTTTACCTCTAGAACTTGAAAGGATTCATAATGTATTCCATGTTTCGATGTTGAAATGGTACAAATCAGATCCTTCTCATGTTATTACACCTTGTGAGGTTGAGATACAGCTGAACTTGTCTTATTTAGAGGAACCGGTTAGAATTTTGGCTCGTGAGGTAAAAGAGCCGTGAAACAAAAGAGTGCCACTTGTAAAGGTCTTGTGGAATTGTCACGGGTTGGAAGAAGCAACTTCGGAAACGGAGGCATTAATCAGATCACAGTATCAAAACCTGTTTACTGGTAAGAAATTTTGGGGCGAAATTTCCCTAAGGGGGGAGAGTTGTAATAGCCCGGTTTTTAATGGTGTAAGAAACAGTGGTTTCGGGACCACATCTCCAACAAGTCAAGTCGTAAAATTTTGGTAATGGAATTTTAATGTCTAGATAGTGAATTGAGTAAAATGGATTAAATCGTAAAAGGTGCAAAAATTGAATTGGTTAATTAGAAGGACCAAGTGAGCAAATTAACCTAAAGTATTTTAGTGGGTGGATTAGCATGAGTTATATTAATTAGAAATAGGTTTAATTAAGGCTAAAAAGGGTTAATTAAAGCTTAATGATGAAAGTCTAAATATTTACAAAATTGTCATTAAGTATATATATAATTAAAGAAGAAAAATAACAATTTTCTTCTAATTTCTTCTTCTTCTTCATGAAAATAGCTAAGGAAGTTAGGGTTTCAATTTTTGAACTTGTGAGCTTGTTTTAGGTAAGTAAATCTTAACCGTTTTTAGTAATTTTATGTTTTTTAGTCTGTATTAGCTTAATCTAGCTACTTTAAGGACTAATTTGTGCATCTGTCAAATGTTATAAACTTTACCATTGTTGAATAAGCTTGTTCTTAGAAGCTTTTGGTGGATTTGTATGTTTGATGTTTGGGTTAGATCTTTTTGTAAAGTGATTTTGGGTGAAACTAAGGATTAAAGACTAAAATGTTAAAATGATGAAATTTCATGTACTGGATATGAAATAATTGCTTTTAGGCTGTGAGAATAAACCCATTGATGTTAGGTTGGTATAGGTTTAGAAAGAAAATGGTTATTTTGCATGTTTTGTGTTTGAGGACTAAATTGAAAAAAGTGAGATGTTAGGGGTGATTTTCTAATTTTCCCAAAAAGGATCAAATTGTGTTAAATGACTTAATTATGTGATTTAATGTGAAAATTTGGATGATTTGTTGATTTAGATTACGATCGTGCCATGGATCGAGGAAAAGGGAAATTAGCATAATAGTCCCTAAGGCCTATCCGTAACTGCAATTCAATCCGGCAGGTTCGTAATGTTAAATTCTTATTTAAATTGTACATTATTGTATTCTCTACAACTGTTGCAAATGGGAAATGACTATTGGAAACAAAAAAGATGGAAACACATAAAGGAGAGTTAGTAGGCCTTGAGCCGGAAATTGAAATTGGTCCGATAGCTGAGATCCTGCATTTGTTACAGATTCTCTATAGTATCGTGAGTCATGTGAAATGAATCCAAGAATGGATTATAGGCCCTACGATGGCTGAGATTTATACTTGATTTGCATATTCTTGTCAGCTTAGTTTGAGCAGCATCGTTATGAAACAATTATATGTACAAATACTGTATCGATGGCTGAGGTACCGCATATGTTGCGAGTCCTTATCAACTTAGTGTGAGCAGCATCGTATACTGGTAATAGAAATGACCTTTAGTCAAAAAGGATGAAATTTGATTATAAATTACTGAAGTACAGTTCTGTTCTGGTTTGATTGATTTACAGATTGTACAACAATTTTATTAGGTAAATTATTAAACTCTACGAACTTGCTAAGCTACGAAAGCTTACTTGTGAACTTGTTGTTGTTTCGTAGATTCTATTTTGCTGCTTGAAGATCAGATCATCTCAAAGAAATCATACTATCCTTGGAGCTCGTTTGGTAGAATTTACATCACTTGGTTATATGGCATTTACTAGGATGAGGTTATTTTGTAAAGCTTGACTTTAGGTTAATTGGTACATTGCCAAACTTGGGTTAAATGTTGAACTCATTTGAATGCTTTCTTAATGTTAAGTGTAAGCATTTAACATTAAAAATGAAATGTTATGTTTTGTTCTTGAACACTTGTGTTGTCTATTTATGCATTATGTTTATGAAATGAAGTTTGGTTGATGAATTTGAGAACTTGTGTAAATATTTGAATTCGACTTACTTGTTTCGGTAGCACTCTTACATGATCGGTAGAAGTACAGGGTAGGAGAGAGGATTGTTGCTAACTTGCATTGTATCGATAGAATCATGTGAAGTATCGGTAGATCTGTTCATAGTAGTATCGGTAGTATGTGTACTTGTATCAATAGAAGTTGCAAGGTAAGACTTCTTAGCTTTGTGGAGTTTTTAGTATCGGTAAAAGCATGACTTATTTCGATAGAAGTTACACTTGTATCAGTAGAACCATAACAAATATCAGTAGAAATATGTAACTACTTCTAAATTGCTTACTGACTTGACTACTAACAATACATGTCCAACAAGTACCAGTAGAAGTCTCCTAAAACTGTGGAAATGATATTTTTTCCTTTATTGAGTTGTATTAATATTTAATTCGTGATTTATGACATGTATAATGTATTACTTTATTAAAATATAATAAAATGAATTAATATTGAGAGTTAATCCATGATAGATGATCAGAAAGATCTCGGTACCCTAACTGGAGACAGTAACGGGTTTTGGGTGTTACATGTGTCCCAACTCCCACCAATACTCAACAAATCACACACCTGAAGAGTTTCATCAAGAGGCTTTGAACCAACATAAAAGTCCCTTAAAGGGCCAATTTGTGCTATCTAACAATCATTCTAAAAATTCTTAAAATGACCATTACCAATTGCCCAGAAAAATTCTCAACCACATTCGGCTAGACCTTCATCAACGACCTCCAAATGTAAGAGCAATTGCTTCTGTTAATAGATTTTGGAACGATCCCATGCACTTTGTACTTATTACGCAACAATTGAACCCATAAAGCATCCGTATTGGTGAGTAACTGAAAACCCAACTTTAGAAGGAAGATCTCGTTTTGCATCTCCAAGCTTCTGATTTCAAGGCCACCCGATTCAACTGGACAACAAACATTCTCCCAAGCTACTAAAGCAGGCTTCCTTGCTTCAGATGTCAATCCCCATATAAAATTATGAGCTAGTTTCTCAATTTCCTTATAGACAAAAATCGAGATTCGAGTAGTACTCATGAAATAGTTGGGTATACTGAGTAATACCGATTTTGCCAACAATTTTCCTCTAGCTAAAGAAAGGCTACTAGCCACCCATCCATTCAGTTTATTACGAACTTTGTTAGTCATAAATTCAAGAGTTCTAGATGTGACTCGATTATGAACTAAAGGCATTCCAAGGTAAATCTGAATATCATCAACACGAAAGAAACCCATTTCTCTACAAATATCGATAGCCAAATCAGTAGAAGTGTTTGGGGGAGAAAAATACCCGTGACTTACTTTTATTCACTTTTTGTCCTGAAAATCGTAGAATGTACAAATAGAAAGGGACCACCTCTTGCTAAGAATAGAGGAGACCAATAATTACTCTGTACAGCATCATCAATCAAATGGCTGAGTCTTTTCATGCAAAGCACAAATAAATATAGTGAAAACGAATTGCCTTGTCGCAAATTAGGTAAAGGTTTAAACTCATTCGTAACGACATCATTCCAAAGAATTTGGAAAGAGGCAGAAGAAACACAATTCATAATCACTAACACCAACAATCGTGGTAATCCAACATCCATAAGTGTATCTTCCAAAAACTTTGACCTGACCCTATCATATGCCTATTCTAAGTCAATTTTCAAGACAATTCCCCACTTTCTCCCTTTAAAATTCACCATTGAATGAACAGCTCCTTGAGCAACTACCACATTATCATTAATAGACCTCCTCAGAACAAAACTACCCTGATTTTGACCTATAAGTTTCAACATCAACGGTCTCAATTTATTAACAATTGTTTTTGTGACGATCTTGTATGCCACAGTACACAAACTGCTTGGCTTAAACTAAGAAATTCTCTCTGGTCCTTGAATTTTCGATAAAACACAATTAGTGTTCTATTAAGCATAGTATCAAGAGAATCTTCACACATAATGTTACGAACCATGCTACAAACCGAGTTTCCTAAAATATCCCAATTTGATTGATAAAAATTAGCTTGAAATCCATCTGGACCAGGTGCTTTCGGATGTGCCATACTGAAAAGAGCCCTTTGTATCTCATCATCAGAAGCACGTAGTAATAAACATTCTATATCTCCTTGAGTTAGCAAAGGAAACTTACCATGGCTATTAAAAAAACCATTATTCGAATACTCCGGCGTAAAGAGGGTCTTGAAATAATCCACCACATGTTGTTTTAGTGGATTATCCTTAAAGCACCATTCATCATTCTTAATCTTCTAACCTTTGATCTTATTCCATCTTCGTCTTGCTAAAGTATGACCATAGAAATAGTTTGTATTTCTATCCTTACAAGTAAGCCATTTTTATCTTGACTTTGGGAAATAAAGAAGTTCTTCATGCTTTAAGATCTCCTCAACCTAATGACATAATTGACACTCACGTTCACAAAGTCATACTGAGGGTCTAAGTACCAAAATTTTCTGTACTCTTTTCAACTTTGAGATGAGCTCCTCCTTACGAACAAAAATGTTGCCATAAGTCTTTTTATTCCAATCCTACACAACATTCTAAAACTTAACCAAGTTACTACTAATCCCATCATCATTCCTCCAAGTCCTTCGCACAAGGTCTTAAAATAAGGTATGCAACATCCAACTCTCCAAACAATGGAATGGTCGATTACCACTACGGGAACTCGATCTCAAAGAAATGCAAACAAGAAAATGGTCCAATTTTAGACAATGTAGGTTGTGGACCATACAGTTGGGTGCAAAACCATCCCACTCAAAGTTATAAATTGTCCAATCCAAACGTTGGGATAAGTTACCTTTACTCCATGTAAATTGAGGACCACAAAAACCCAGGCACAAATCCTATTATCAAACATGAAAGATTGAAATAAATTACAACCAACGCATATAATATTCGCACCTCCTACCCTTTTAGAACTATCCAAAATAGAGTTGAAATCTCCAACAATAAGCCACGGTACAAAAATTGACTCAACCATAGCACCCAAATCAGACCAAAACTCCTTTCTATCTATTATGCGAGGACTACCATAAACCGCACTGTATAAAAAGCTAGACGAAGCATTCTCACTAGAAATTTCCATGTGAACCATTTGAGAATGGATAGCTAAAATATCCACTACAATAGACTCATTTCAAAGGATCCACATTCCCCCAACATAACCATTAGCTTCAATCCGAAAGGAATGAGAAATATCGATTTTAGAAACGATATTATCCGTTCATGCACCAGTGGTTCGGGTCTTAAAGTGGCAGATAATATTTAGCTAAAATTCTTTCTGATACTCAGACACAATGTTATGAAATCGCATATGTCCCACACCTTAGCAATTCCAAAAGATAAGTTCTGTATCCATAAATTATGAATAAAATGGAACCCAACAACTAGTTGTCAACTAGGAACTAACCTTGGTTGCAGACAACTCCGAAATGCCCAACTGTGCACCACCATTCGGGGATGTATCTTGCAACTTCAAACTTGCATGCACCTGCTCCAAATCTGATATTATAACCTCCATCGCTGCCTCAACCTCCATTGAATCAGGTGTATCCTCATGCAACACCTCATTTGGTGGCTTTATACTGTTGATCCCTTCAGTTGGGCATTAAATCACACAACCTTTTAGGAACAGCCTCATTAGAGAAATCCCCAAATCGAAACATCCCATTTTCCTTGCCCGAAATTAAACTTATGCGTTCATTCTCCATATCCGTGTTGTCCTTCTCCTTTAAAATCGATCGATGAGCTTGGTGCTTGAGTTTGTCAAGCTTAGATGTTAAAATAACAGATTGAAAAACCATAATTTTATCCCCTTTATCTGTTTTTGAAGACTCCACATTCCCTTTTGGAACCAAAATGCTCTTGTCCAAGTCAGATACTGACCCAATGTTTTTATTAAAAGGCTTCAAGACTTGTGAAGCCACTTTGGGTCTATTCCCAATAGCAATACCTTTGCCCTTGTCTTTTGGGCTAGCTGATTTCTTGATAAATGAAGCTTGTATCCCATTTTCAACTACAACATCAGATAAACTTTGATCCTGATTATTTTCCCTATTAATTGCTCCATCAACATTGCCTATAAATTCATCTAGTATAGCAAATCTTGATTGACCATGATTAAGTCCATGATTCACGTTCTTCGTCTCTTTTTTGCTAAAACCTCTCCTTCCTCCTCGTCTGTCAACAAAAATCCATGGACCGTAGTCTTCCTCTTCGACCCTCTTTTGAACATCTTCCTTTCCATCCCTAACATCATTATTGCCATTATTATCAACTGACAATGAGTTTGTCCTTCCTGCACACCCATCCGCACTATGTCCATAAAGTCCACAATTAAAACAAACATTCAGAAGTGATTCATATTCAACACACTAAAACGGCCATTGAACTTAATTTTTGGGACTAAAGGATTTTTAAGATCAACGCAAACTACTATGCGAGCAAATTTTCCTCTCTTGACAAAATCTATATGAGAACCTAATTTCACAACCAGACCTATAGCTTGGCAGATGGCACGTAGAAGAAAATCTAAATAATAACCCTCGAGTAAACCAAGCAATCGTATCTAGACAACTTGCATATCAATCCTAGTATTAGCAGTAGAAAAATCGAAAGACCACGGACGTACAGATAAGTACTGACCATAAACCACCCATGGACCTCCTACCAGTACCCGATTATAATCATCTTCATCATTAAAACGTACCAAGAAGAAATCATTTTCAAGATCCATTAGTTGAATCGGACTTGAAGGCTTCTACATAGTATTGATCTTGTTGAGTAAAGCATGAAAACAAAATCCTCCTACCCAATAGCTTAACAATCAAGGTCTTTGAAATCTTATCTTCGATGAACATATGCACCCGATCCGAGAACGTAATCGACTGTATTCCAATCATCTCTGTCAACACATCCCCCTCTTCTAATAGAAACATCTCTTCCACTTTATCAGTTTGATTCAAATTCTGAGACATACCCAATAACGTAGCCTTATACGAAGCTTTCGTCAAACTTGATTCATCAACCTGTTTGCCATCACCATTAACCAATGGATCTGTCGATTCAGAAGTAATCTTCGATCTCTTACAAACTTTCTTCTTTGCCCTCACAATACCATTATTCGTACTTTTCGACCCTCCTCCAACAGAGAACTCCACGACCTCCTGTTAAAAAATTTTCAATTAATTATTTCAAATGTCATTATGTTATATGTGAAATATTTCAAATACACATACAAAAAATATAATACTAAAATTTAATAAAATCGTGATATGAAATGAAAGATAAATATTATACATATGAAAAGTATATTTACTAAAAAATAATAATATTTACAATAATTATTTGATTTTACAAATAAAAGAGGTATTAATTAAACAGATAATTGGAAATAAAAAAAACTTGAAAAGAATATATTTATTAATTAAAAAAACATGAAACAACATAAAATAAAAAAATAGAAATGTGCTTAAAAAAGGAATTGAACCTAAGACACAAAGATGAAATAAAATATTAATTAGAGAAACTAATGTAATTAAAATATTAATTAAAAATAAGAGAAAAACTTGAAACAATATGAAATAAAAATACAAATTTGAGTAAGGGAAGAATTGAACCCAAGACTTATTGACAAAATACTAACATCAAAAAAGTTAATACGTTAAAAAAATCAAAAAGTGCACCCTATGGGATGCATTTTTATTTGACATGATAGTGAAAATGCGTCTTACAAGGTGCGCTTTCAACTACATCAGCAAAAAACGTGTCTAACATGACGCATTTTTGTCTTCTCTCCAAAAATCAACTTATTTCCTTAAATATTCCATAAACCGGCCCAAATCCCTAATTTTTCTTTAAATTAACCCTAAATCTTCATGTAAGGAAGGAAAAAGGAAGAAAGATGAAATTACATCGACAAATCTTAACAACACTTGATCCTTTCTCTTGTTTAACAAGATTTCCTCGTCTAGGACATATTCATTTGCAAGCCTTCTCAATATCCTTTTTTTCATTTTCAAAAGCTTACTCGGGGTACTTGCGATCTCTTACATACTGGAGAATATCTTGGTACCATGGGTGATCATCTCTTTCTTCTTCTTCTTCAATATCATAACAATGGGCTGGAGCTTCATAAATTTTCATTTGAATAGGTTTTATATCTTCTAGTATGTCTACCTTAATCATCAAGGCCAAAGTGGCAAGAGCATCAGCCATTTGATTTTCTTCTCGTGGGAGATAATGGAATGTGACATCATTAAACTCCTTGGTTAACTCGAGAACCAAATTTTGGTAATCAATTAGCTTGGAATCTCTCATTTCCCATTCTCCTTTTAGTTGATAGATTACTAGTACGAAGTCCCTGTATACCTCCAAAACTTTGATCTCTCGCTCTATAGCCGCACGGATTCCCATGATACATGCTTCATATTCCGCCATGTTGTTTGTGCAATCAAAATTGAGTTTACTGGTGAAAGGATAGTGGTCTCCTTCTGGTTATACCAAGACTGCCCCAATTCCATTACCCATGGCATTTGAAGCTCCATCAAAATTTAATCTCTAAAGATGTTCCACTATGGTTCCCTCTTCAGTGGTTGCAACATACATCAAGTCCTCGTTCGAGAAATCAAATTTAATTGGCTCATAGTCCTCTAAAGCCCTACTAGCTAGGAAGTCTGCTATCGCACTCCCTTTTATTGCCTTTTGATTATGTCGAATTCAAAAAGCAAGATTTACCACATAGCCAACCTTCCATTCAGTGTGGCTGACTCCATTATATATTTCAGAGGATCTAGTTTTGAGATTAAACAAGTTGTGTGGTATAACATGTACTACCTTAATCTTCGCATGGTCCAAACTAGAGCGCAACATAGTTTTTCAATGGAAAGTATCGAGTTTCACAATCGGTGAATTTCTTGCTAAGATAATATATCGCTCTTTCCTTCTTTCTAGACTCATCGTGTTGGCCTAATACTCATCCCATAAAATTTTCAAAGACCGTCAAGTATAGGATCAATAGTTTATTAGGAATTGGAGGCACCAAGACAGGAGCATTGGATAAGTAATCTTTGACTTTGTCAAAAGTTTCCTGGCATTCATCATCTCATACACCATGGTTGTGCTTCCTAAGCAAACGAAAGATGGGATCACAATTCTCAATCAGTTGTGAGATTAACCGAGCAATGTAATTTAATCTCCCAAAGAACCGTTAAACTTCTTTTTGTGAACTAGGTGGTGGTAACTCCTATATGGTCTTGACTTTATCTGGATCAATTTCAATCCCCTTTTTACTGACCACAAAACCCAACAGTTTGCCCGAAGTGTCTCTGAAAGTGCACTTGGCTAAGTTTAACTTTAGTTGATACTTTCTTAGCCTCACAAACAGCTTCCTTAATATCTTTACATGTTCTTCCTCTGTTTGAGATTTTACAATCATATCATCGACATAAACTTCAATTTCTTTATGCATCATGTCATTAAACAAAGTCATCATAGCTCTTTGATAGGTTGCTCCCACGTTTTTAAGTCCAAAAGGCATCACCTTGTAGCGGAATGTTCCTCACATTATGACAAACGTGGTTTTATTCATATCTTCAAGATCCATCCTTATCTGGTTATACCTGAAAAAATCGTCCATGAATGAAAATAAGGAATGACCTGTTGTATTATCTACTAAGGTGTCGATGTGAGGCAATGAAAAGTTGTCCTTTGGGCTAGCTAGATTTAAATCCCGATAATCCATGCAAATATGCACTTTCCCATCTTTTTTAGGAATAGAGACTATGTTGGCTACCTATTTTGAGTATTTAACTATTTAAAGGAAATCAGCATCGAACTGCTTTTTGACTTCCTCTCTTATCTTCAATAACACATTAAGTCTCGTCCTTCAGAGCTTCTGCTGAACAAGCTTGCATTCTTCCTTTATTGGGAGCCTATGGACCATAATGTCAGTACTTAGGTCAAGCATATCTTGGTAGGACCATGCGAAAACATCTTTGAATTCTTGAAGCAACTCGATAAGATCTTTTTTGATTTCTATGGATATGCTTGTCTCGATTTTCACTTTCTTCTTTTCATCTTCGTTCCCCAAACTTATAACCTCTACTGGTTCCGAATGAGGCAAGATTTTTTTTTCTTCTTGCTCCATCATCCTTAACAAATAATGAGACAAATTACAATCTTGATCATCTTCAAAGTCTTGAAGTTCTTCTAAACACATATCTTGCTAAAAATAAGGCTCTAAGTTAGCATCAGTGTCACTCGTATTATTGATATTCAAGGACCTGTCAAAGGAGTAAAAGAGAAGGTCCAAAGAACAAAATAAATTTACAAAAGAATGATTATATGATTATGAGTAAGAATGTATGTATTAAAGAATGATCAATTTTGTATATTGGATATTTTTACGAATGTTTTATTGAATTGGATAAGAATGAAACAATAATTAGTGAAAGATTTTCCATGTAAGATAGAAGATGCATTTTCATTCAAAATAACTAGATAATGATCATGGACTCGTTTTACAAAAAAATCCATATTACTTTCGAGCCTAAAGTAATAGGTGAGTTCTGAGCATTAATCTGAAGAAATCTTAAAAGTTACAAGGAGTTCCTCTATAGTCTAATTATCCAGAGTGCTTCTAGGTACGCATGAACCGATTCTTGGCAGATTCCTTTCTTTTCCATCATTGGATATAACGTTGACGCCTAGATCCTTCATGATTCCTTCAATCCTGATTATCACTTGCTTCTTTTCCATCCCTATTTCTTGGTTAATTACTCCTCTCGAAACAAATGTCTTACACCATGGGAAGACTATGGGTTCCCATGAAATCTCTCATCTAGACAATCTTGCCCTCTTTTTTTCTTGCTTTCTTTCCAGCTTTTTCTTCCTTTGCTATGCGTCTGGTTTATACACTAAACCATAACGATCTCATTTTTCTATCACTATTGGCACACTGACTTTCCCTTTGAGGTATTTTTCGAGTCTTTTTCCAGGCGATGCCCTCTTTCCAACTATTAAACGCAGGCTCATCCTTATAGTCGATGATAACTTAGGCACAATGACCTTACTTCCTTCGGTAATAAAAGTTGCATTAACGAATTCTAATGAGTGGAAGGAACATTTGACAGCTTCTTCATCTGTTCCAACATAAGGTGCGTCACTTGATAGAGACGCAATAATTTTCTCCTCAATATTAATCGTGATTAACCGCCCTTAATTTATTAATTTCAGCTTCTGATGCAACGAAGAAGGTACTACCCCAACTGAATGAATCCATGGTCTTCCTAACAAACAATTATAGGTAAGTCTGATATCCATCGCTAAAAAATCCACCTTGTATGTGTTTGATCCATTCTGAAGAGGGATTTCGATCTTGCCCATCACTTTCCTCTCAGTCCCATCAAACGCTCTCACTATATTGTTGTATCCCTTCATGTAAGAGCTGTCAATCGGTAGTCTCTTCAGAGTAGCTAATGGTAACACATTCAGAGCCAAGCCATTATCTATGAGTACTCTAGGTAATGTGTACCCTTTGCAACAGGTGGTAATGTGTAAGGCTTTTGTTGATCCCATTCCTCCAGTTGGTATCTCATCATCACTGAAGAAAATAAAATTATCTGCACTCACATTATTGACCAAACAGTCCAGCTTACTAACAGAAATATCATTTGCTACATATGTCTCATTTATTACTTTCATCAGTGCGCTTCGATGGGCCTCTAAGCTTAAGAGTAAGGCTAAAATTGATATTCGAGCTGACTGCTTGTACACCTGTTCCACTATACTATATTCGCTATGTCTTAGGAACTTCAAAAAAAATTTTGCCTCTTTCTCTGACACAAGCTCATTTATGGGTATTTTGGGATCACTAATTTTTTCCTCCTCGGGCTCAGTCATCACTGTCTTCCCTTTATTTATTTCTTTTTCCTTGCTCACTAGATCATAACACCTTCCACTACGAGTAACGAGACTCACGTCCTTTCTGAGTTCTTCCTCCATTGGAATTATTACCTTGCAATTGTAGTTCCACGAGACTCTTTTACTATCTTTATAGGGAAAAATCGTTGGCTTTTGTATAATGATGCGCGGTGTCATTGTTCTATTGCCGCACTATTTATGGGTTTAGAAATAATCACCACTGGGCGATTAATCCCATAGGTCTTTGCTGCTCTCTCTTTAAAGGCGTAAACATCCTTAACCTCCTTCCCTTCCTAAAAAATTTTCAACTCTCTATTAATCATCAATGTTTGCACCAAAGTTTTGAATTCAACACAGTCTTGAATCTTGTACCCCACAATGGCATGAAATTCGAAGTAGTTAACAGCCTTTGCTATTATATTCTCCCTATTTTCTACGATTAATCCCTCCTTGACTATCTGATGTCACACCTATTTGAGTGAAGACCTGACTTCTTTGACACTCATTTTGATTCCCTGGCTTTCTTCTTCCGTTATTGCATTCACTCCCTAGTCCAGGTGATTGGGCAAGGGATTCCCGATTATGTTTGGTCTCGTTGGTTCATCAAATCTCACGATTCCTAGTTGAATAAGTCCCTCAACTCGCCTCTTGAAAGCAAGGTAGTTCTCAATTGAATGCCTCTCTACTCCTGTATGATACTCACACTGAGACTTTGCATCGTATCAGGCTAGAAATGGGGGCTCGTGGCTTTACATGCTATAGGGATACTACATGCTCATCATACAATCTTTTATAAAGTTCTCTATATGACATAGGAATAGGAGTGTACTGAACTCTCTCCTTATTCGGCCTCGAGCTTGACCCTTGTTTTGGAGCATTTTGACAGTTTCTCGTCGGGGCTTTAGGTTGTGCTATCTTGAACGGCTTTGTGTAGTTCAACCTGTATATGCTTGCATTATTTACTTCATTGTCTCTCTTTCTAGGAGCAACCTTTTTGGTATTCTCTCCAACCTCTATCCTGCTATTTTTAATCGTATTTTCAATCATTTCCCCTAACATGACCATTTTAGAGAAACTTTTGGTGACATTTCCTAATAGATGATTAAGATAGGGTGCCTTGAGACTATTAACAAATAACATCGTTCTTTTTTTTGTCAATGGTGGCTGCACCTAAGTCGCCACATCTCTCCATCTTTGTGCATATTGCCTGAAACTTTCATTCGATCTCTTCTCCATGTTTTGTAGCGTTATTCGATCAGGAGCTATATATGTTACATGGTCATATTGCTTTAAGAAAGCCTGCGCTAAATCTCTCCACGAATGAATCTTTGCCCGGCTCAACTAGTTATACCACTTAATTACCGACTCTACCAGACTAACCTAAAAATAATGAATGAGCAGTTGATCACTATGAACATATCCTGCCATTTTTTTACAAAACATAGTAATGTGAGCTTTGGGACAACTTGTTCCATTATACTTTTCAAAATCTAGGACCTTGAACTTGGGAGAGAGTACCAAATCTGGGACTAGGCTTAACTCTTTAGCGTCTATCCCTTAGAAGTTTTCAGTTTCTTGTATCGCCTCAATCTTTTCCTCTAATTGCTTATACTTTTCTTCCAACTGTCTGAGAAGATCTGCTCTCATCATTTTATCGAAATTAGGGACATCCAGATTTACAACGTTATCTTCAAGGTCAGATCCCAATCCTACTGGATAATTAACTGGCCTTGATGTACCAGTGGCATGTTGTTATGCCCTTATAGTAACAGTCGCCTCCCATGTTTGTGCCTTCTGTAGAGCTTAGTTATGAGAGGGTGTAAAACTTGGGGGATTAATAGGATCTTCATCTTTCTCGGTTAGGTTTATCGCAGGACCTTTTCCCTTATCAGCCCCGTTTTGCCTCATTTGGGCCAATTCATTCATCAAATTTCTTTAGGCTTTCATGAATTGATCTTTCATCTCCCTATACATTATTGTCATTTGTTCTTGTAACTATTCTTGCATTTGTTCTAGCATCTCTCTTTGGATTTGCTCAAGTCTTTCTAGCCTCTACTCTATGGCTTCGATTTTTTTGCGTGTTATAATGGTGTGGATTTTTAATGATTACTAATATAACTGTTAAAGTTTTAATTAGTTAAAATTATCATGCTAAAATATGTGAAGATGCAATGCAAATGAATGGATGTGTGTAATGTAAGAAAAGGCATTGACTTTGAATTCAATTCCATTAGAACAACTTCTCTAGAAGACAAACTTCTTTACATAAAGTGAAATTACATAAATGGCTTTGCCTTACTACCTAAAGCTTTGATCTTCCTAAGAAGTTCGACTAATTTCTGTCCTCGCCCTAATTTTGACTCATATTGCATGCTCAAAATATCAACTTCAACAGCTAACTCTTGCATGTGATCAGTCGGTTCTCTCATTTGGGTCAGTACTTTTTCCCATTACATAGTCCATATCTTCAACTTGTTTCTGAGCTTGTTGAAAATGCCACTTATTAGTTTCTAGATTCCTTTTAAGGATCTCGATTCGAATTTCATTGCTGTGGAGTTAGACCTCAAGTTTCTGCACCCTTTCCCTCAACTCCTTACTCTCAACCAAACTCGCCTTAAGTTTCATAACGGAGTTCCAATTGCGATGTCTACGTAGTGACTTTTCTAACTCTATTACTCTAGATTCTAACTCGACTATTTGGGCTTTCAGTTCAGCCTTCTCGACTTGTTTTTCTAACAGTTCTCCTTTCACGGCATTCTCTCGAGCTTGACCATATTGAATTTTTCTTTGCCACTGTCTTTCTTGATCTTTTTGCTTTTGAATTTCTTGCCTCCATTGTTCCGACGTCTTGCCTGATCCAACAGTTCTCATGGAAAAACGAAGCTTCTTATAAACCTTTTTCAAGTCTTCTAATTCTTCTTCAGCTTTCTTGTTTCCTTTCCTTAATCTTTCGACCTCTAACCTATGTATATCCACATCAAATCCTAACTTCATCTTTTCTTCTTCCAAAACCTCTATTCTCTTCCCGAATTCTACAATCTTCTTCTCAAAGTCTTGTTTCATAATGTCTATCTCTTACGTGACCTCTTGTAAATATTCTTCCATTGGTCGGACATCTTCAGGATTCGGTACGAGAGTGTTATCATTAACCCTTTTATTTCTCCACCAATCATAGTTCAACATCGTCAACGGCTTTGCACTGAACTTCTTCATCCTATGTACTTCTTTCCATGCGTTCGCTATCTTCCTAACCCTTTTCTTGTAATAATTCCCTTTGTAGGTGAATTGGCACTGAGTCAAACCGTATGTGATCGAGATAAACTGTCTCATCTTGTATTACATTAATACAAGTAAAGGAGCATGTCTTACGGCCTCCTATACCCCGTGTAAAAGGACCCAGTCGAAGCTGCCACAATGATAGAGAATCTTATCGGGGATAAATCAAGGTGCACACTATTCAACATTTACATCCCAAAGGTTTTGAAGAATAGCCATCCACTTTTCCTCGGATAAGCTCCCTTTATGTGGCAACGAATTCCCTCAAAGGTGAGAAATCTGTTGAAAATACTTTACATAAATATTTCCCTATCTTACAAAAATGACTTTGAAACCAAACCATTAAAAGCGGTGCACAACCTATGAATCTCCCTTCTCTTTCTATTCGACAAGCGTTTAACGATCTGAAGGTCTCGGTGAGGATTGCTGGGACTGACGTGACTCATTTACTAAGCCGATCAAACAGAATAACAACTGCATCTTCCACATGCCCTAATGCTTTTGGGAAAAGGACTAACCCGTATATGCCAAAAGCAAAAATGTTAATGCATTTCTTCACATCTGGGTGTGCCAATATTAGATCTCACAAAGTTTTCCAATTGATACACTTATTATCTCCTTTTACTTTGATCCGAGACGCAATCCACTGTTCACTCATCCCGATTATGTTCATCAATCTTTTCAAAAAGGTTGGACACATGCATCTTTTGAATATGCCTTGTCGACTTGAATCATTGGGCAACGAATCAATGCGGTGTACTTTCCCACTGTGAGCATCATGTCGAATTTTCCAAAGGTGAAACAACTATATCTAGGATTCTAGTGCTGGGTGAGAGCTCGAAAGAGGTGTTTGTCTATCTTCACCACGAGTAAGTAGGGTAAGTCTCCGTATTCTCGATAAAACATTGGCTTCGTCTCATTATCCCATTGACCCCAAATGTCTTTCAATTCTTGCAAACCGTTTTGAGTCACCTTAATCCGAGTATGATCCCAAAATTTTGATAAATGTCCCTATTTCAAATTGTCTCCTTTCTCACGCTGTCGTTCCTCTGACCATAAGCGTACGACCATGTTATCTTCCACTCTATCAAGAAATCCATCTACCATGACGAAACTACCTATTTGATAATCAAACTTAAATCAATATCTATTCTTGTATGATGATGCAATGCAAGCAAAAGAGACAAAACAAAACAAGTTAGCAAAACACATCAATATCAATATACAAGTATAAAACAAAAAAACCTAAGAACTTGTATTGGATAGTTGCTAAAAGGTTCGGTATAACTCCTTCTAAGGCGAGTACTTGTGGCTCATTATATGTGGTGTAGGCTTTAGAGTAAAGGGTACCCAAACAAGCAGATTCCTCGATCTTCACCCATTACAGGCTCATACGGATGAGTTCAGTTTAGGGGGACACATTTCTCACATGTTTGCACGGAAGTGAAAACTTCACGAAAACATAGGTACGAATGCAATCCCGAAAGCGATCAAATATCCTGCACAAAGGTGAAAACCTCACGAAAGAGTAGTTTCCCACTTCCACTTAAAAGAGTAGTAAAAGATGCATATGAATGCAAACTTATACTAGCAATATCAATATAATATAGCATCACACAAAAATGCAAAGGACCGAATATTAAACAAAACCGAGTGTTTAAAAATTTTAACAAAAAAACCCGAAAATAATCGATTTTTTGGCTTGACTCTCTTTTATTTTAAAAAATGTCACCAGTGGAGTCGCCAAGCTGTCGAAACATTTTTTTGAAAAAGTTTCGAAAATATTTTTAATTGAAAAATAGGAGTCGCCACCAATCTTTTTTTATTTGGTATGATTAGATCACCACAAAATGTTTTAAATCTGTTTTGAAAACATTTTGGTCTTCGAAATCTAGAAAACGGGTTCGGGAGTCAGTTACGTGAAAGGAAGGATTATCACTCTCACACGCCCGAAATTGGTACCACGTCGATTATTATCCGGTCTTGATTGTTAAAAATTTGAAAACTTGAGTGAAGTTTAAAATATGATCCTCGTACACATAATTTATTTTGTATGATTTTTGAAAATTGAATTTGAAGAAAAATGCTCGTGTATTTCAAATTTCGCGGGGAATTGAAGACGTGTCCAACACATTAGGGCACGATATCCCCGGAATTTCGAAATTGAAAGACATTTTGAAAGGTTTAAAAGAGGATATTCGATTGTCCGAATTATATGAAAAATCACACCCAGCACGTTAGGTCACAATTTTTCACAGTTTTCACACAAAAGGATATTGCCTCGATTTTAAAATCATTTGTATTTAAGAACAGAAAACAATTTTAATTTAAAAAGATGAGTGCATAAATTAAATACGAATGTACAATTTATTTGCAGAATTAAATAATACAAAGTTAGAACAATTATACGGATAAATAAATATGCAAAATTTAAGCGTAAAATTAATAAAGTATGAAATACGAGAGAATCGCAAATCAAAAATCTTTTAAAACAAATATCAGGATTAATTTGAAATATAAAGACAATAATTTAATTTTATGTACAAAGAATCGAAGAAAATAAAAAACAAGGTTGAAAAATGAAGTTTTGGAGAATTTGAGGTGAAAATGTAATTTTTGGAAACTTTAGGGGTCAAAATGTAACTTTTGGAAAGTGGGGTCAAAATATGATTTTGGGAAAGCTTGGGGGTCAAAATGTGATTTTAAGAAAGTTTAATGGTTAAAATGTGATTTTAGAAAAGTTTAGGGGGTTAAAATGTGATTTTGGGAAAGTTTAGGGTTAAAATGTAATTTTAGGAAAGTTTATAGGTCAAAATATGATTTTGAGAAAATTCGGGGTTAAAATATAATTTTGGAAAATTTTATAGGTCAAAATATGGTTTTTTTGAAAGTTCAAGGACCTCTTAAGCAATAAACCCCAAAAAGGTGACACGTGGTAGCTTCCCAGGCTTCCATAAGTCAAAGGACCAAATTATAAAGCTTTTAAAATTACTAAGTAATTTTAAAATAAATTAAAAATGTTAAAAGGACCCAATTGTAAAAACAAAAAAATGCGGAAGGATCATCCGCATAAATAAACCATTTTTTTAAAAACATAGATCTCAAGGGATCTGCACGGATCGAGTCGGGCAAGGCAAAACGGTGTCGTTTTGGTTACTGAGCCTTCACACCAAAACGACACCGTTCTAATGTAGTATTTAAACCATTTTTTTGCTGAAAATTTAATCCTTTCATTTTGTTTTACAAAAAACCTTTCTTTTTCTCTTTTTCTCTCTCAACTCTCTTCTCCGATTCCCCCTTCGGCCCTAGGGTTCCGCCATGGTTCGTCGTCGTCCACCGTTCCTCGTCATCGGTCCGTCGTGCCTCAATTGCCACGTGCCACCGTCCACGACGGAAAAGGTAAAAAAAATCTCCCTTTCTCCTATTCTTTTTTCATTTTTTAATGAAAACAAAACAGATCCGGGCTTAGATTTATCGAATCTAGTTTGGATTTTTCAAAAAAGCATGAAACTTTAGATATATTTTTTTTAAATCGATTTGCAAAAATGGTTTTCTGATTTATCTTTTTGCTTTATTCAAAAACAAATTTAATATTTCCTTTTTATTTTATATCTATATTTTTAAAAAAATCCAGATCTGAAATAGATCCTTTCGGATCTTGAAAAAGATTTTGATAATCTTGGTATTTAGCTTTTGAAATGTTCCCTTTGTTTGCATTCTATTTTTGCTTAATACTAGATAGATCTTCGACAGCGGAATCCCTCACGATCATAGCCATGTTCGAAGGGATTTCATTCGCACCTCCGGTGACGTTTCGGGTCCAAGGTACATATTTTCAAATTTCCTTTTTTTATCTTATTTATTATTATGTATTTAATATAATTATTTATTATATTTTGAAATCAATACTAATAACGGTAATAATAACAATATAATAAATTATATATTAATATATACTTAAAATAGAAACGTTTCAAATTTCAAATAATAAATAAACAATACCTAAATATACCTTGCTAACAGATATTGATGTGTTAAATCTACGTTGCTCTAATCTGTGTATTTTTCTATTGATTTTGAATGCACTATCATTTTTGAATTCACTGTCTGTCTATATTGATATCGAAAAAACTTGTTTGTGTTTTGATTTTGAATGCTAGAACTTGTATTGATTTCGAAAATGGTCTGTAACCAATACAATTGAATTGAATTCGGCTTTTATAACTAAAATTACAATGATGATAATTTGTTTTCTTGTCATTAAACTCCTGTATTTTCTCCTTTGCAGGGCAGGTTAACAATGGCGGTGGTGCAAGTGGTGGCAAGCTGCTGGTGGCGGTGCTGACGTGGCAGGAGCTGAGTGGGCAAGGTAGGGCGGTTGGCAACACAAGTTGCTGCCACTAGGGTTTTTTCAGATTTTTAGGTTTAGAGTTTTGGCCACTTGAGCTTGTTCGGGTATTGGGTTAGGTTAGGTTAGGTTTAGGGCCAATTAGGTGTAAATGTAATGGCTCAAGGGTAATTGGGCTTTTGTAAAAGGACACTTGGATTTTGTATTTAGACATTCTAAATTTAAATAAATTTAAATTCAAAATTGTACTTGATAATTTAAATTTAAAACTTGTTTATTAATCTGGGTTTAGAATGGGCTAGGTCTAATTGGGCCTACTACACAATCTTCATCAAGCACTTGATGTACCAAAGGGTAATGGCGAATGCCACTAAGACCGCCCTATGGGATTCACAATTGTAAACCACAATGCCCTTCTTCAAAGAGTCAGATACAGAGATGCCTAGCTACTAGCTGCTGCAATTATAAATACAAAGGGCTAGTATTAAGGTAACAAAAAGTTAACACTAGCTAGCAACACAACAAAGGTATTTCTTAATTGTTTTCTAACGCTTTCACTATCTACATATTGATTTTTGTTCCCCTTCCCCTTATTTTCCTTCTTTGGTGTTCGTTTACCGGAGTTGTTCTGGTGGGTTGCTCGACATTCAACATGAAAAAAAGGAATGGGTTTTTCCCAAGATTGACCTCGATGAACTCCAATCTGTTTTGGGCAAAACGGTTTGGGAAATAGATTTTGGGGATGAACGATTTATGGGTTCACCAACAGCAACAACAACATTTGACAAAGTTCTTCTTCTTCTTCAAGGAAAACCTTTTTCTTTTAAGTTAATCGTAAGGTTTTTGTTGTTGGGTTTTGGAAACATCATTAACTCAACAAAAACAGCACAACACATATGACTTTAGTTATCATTTTTGGAAATCTATGGAGCAGCTTGTTAACTTCATAATATGCCCTCCCAGAGCTGAATGCAATCCAGAAAGTGATTGTGGAATCAGCCACACTAATAGCTTCAAGTATCTGATTTTATAACAGTTTGATTGGGAAGTTCCAGATTGGGGAAGCAATTTTATTTTTAAAAATTTTCAAGACAGTAGAAACTAAAATTATTTCCCAGAGCCATTTTAAGCAAGGGGATCTTGAAACCTACAAAAATGGCTTCTTCCCCATGGTTCTTGTTCAAATCCCTATGTGTAATGAAAAAGAGGAAAAAACCAAGAAAAATATTTATCATTTAAAAACAACCCATTGTTTGGCCATGGGTTACTTGGATGATGATGAGAAGAATAAGTGGTGTTAGATGGAAAAATGGGGAAGAAGATGAAATTAGGGAAGAAATAATGGGGGAGAAGATGAAATTGAAAATTAAAATTATTTATTTTAATAATTTTATATTTAAAAAATATTTAAATAAATTTAAAATCATTTGTTGATATGACCTATAAGACAAAATAGTGTCATGTTAGCATCTACATACGTGTGACGCCTAGGTGGAATTTTTTTTTACACGTCAGCACCGTTAGTCCGTTAACGGCCACGTCAGCAAGACAGTTAAAAAATGATTAATTTGACCAAAAAGATTATGTATGAAAGTGAGCGCAAAAAAAAAAAATCTTAAGGACCAAAGTGATCAAACACCAAAACGTTAGGGACTAATTTTGTCATTATGCCTTTTATTTTCTATCTGTCTGAAGGGATACATAACTTTTAGGATATAATGAAAATCTTCATTTAAAATTTAAAAAAAAAATCTTTATACGGAATTGTTTTTAAATATTAAAATTAAACTCATTTTAATCAATTTTTTGGATAATACAATCTTATTTGGTATCATTTTAATGACAGGCATCGTGAAGGTGATAATACTTTCCTCACACGTAATCATATTCTTGAATAATTTGGACTTTTATTACGTAGATCAAGAATTGTCTTTTTAGTTAATTTTAATAAATTTTAATTTGTTGGTGAATTACAATAACAAGATAAACCCAAACAACAAACGTAATTAATGGAACTCGAACTCAGGTTACATCTGAGATAGTGAATAATTTTAACCATCATGCCATCACATTTTAATTTTTATTAACGATAAACATTTTAAGTGATGAATCACACCTTAACAAAAAAAAAGTAACAACTTTTTAAAAAAAAAAATTCGTCTAGTGGTCTAAAATCAGTTATAGCAGGTATCCAGGGAAGGTTGCTTTCCCTTTAAATTTCTTCTCCTAGAATATAAAAAAAGAATTTGAAGTTTGGATTTAATATATGTCATGAGCACAATACATTATAATTAAGCAAAATGTTATATATTTTGTATCGTTAATTTTATCATAGCAAGATTCCAAAAACTTCAAACTATGGGCAAATTTCAATCAACCTGTGATGCTTATGATGGAAAAGAATAAATAGGCAAATGAAAAGAAGTGCAGCATAAGGAAAGTTAAAGATTCCCTTCTTTTTATTTTTTAGGTTGCCAAGAGATGAAGCAAAAGTCTTCAAATCACAAACTATAGTGAAGTGATTTGAAAACTGAAAACTTATCCCTTCTTCATAGCTATAAGGATTGAATCACAACTTATGATGATATGCATGGAAAAAATAACTAGACGTGATTAGGTACAATGGTCTCGATAGTATAGAATAAGATGGTGACACCTTTTCATCTATCAGAATCATGCAAACAAAAGATATCATAATTGCCGAAAGGAATTTAGCATCACTACAGGAAAACAGGTTTTTAGCGGTGTTTTTTTGGGTCTATAAACGCCGCAAAAAATGCCGCTAAAAATAGTGGCATTTATGAGGAAAAACGCCGCTATAGAACATGGTCTTTAGCGGCACTTATCCACAAACGCCACTAAAGAACATGGCCTTTAGCAGTGCTTTTCCCACAAACACCGCTAAAGAACATGGTCTTTAGCGGCTCTTTCTCCACCAACCCCGCTAAGGAACTTGGTCTTTAGCGGCGCTTTTACCACAGACGCCGCGAAAGAACATGGTCTTTAACGGCGCTTTCCCAACAAACGTTGCTAAAGAACATGATCTTTAGCGGCGCTTTTCCCACAAACGTCGCTAAAGAACATGGTCTTTAGTGGCGTTTCTCCCACAAACGCCGCGAAAATTAATAAATTTTAACAGCCTATTTTAATTCATATAAAACCCTAATTTTCAACATTTTTTCTTGTAAATTCAAATCCAATCAATAACTTCAAATCTAAATGTAAATTATACTATCACGAAAGAAATATATATATGATTTAAATAAATAAAAAATATTATACAAAAATAATATTGTGTATATTATTCTCACAATAAAAAAAATAAAAGTTTAAGATGACGAATTCTAAGGTTTATCACTATTTATTTCTTTCGAATTTAGAGGATTTTGAATAATACTTAGATCTTAGAATCTTCTTCTAGGCATATTATCTATAATACACGTAAAATAATTGAAACATTAGTAACTAATTACAATAATAATAGTAATGAATATATTTCACAAGATTAATATTTAAATTATATTATTATATATAACTTATTTGATAAGTTACAACATTAAGACGTATATAAAAAATTATTTAAGAGAGTAAAATTAAAGTCGCATAAACTTAGGATCTAATCAACATTACCACACTTTACGACAAGCAATGGATTGAGAAAGAGATACGAGACAGGAACAACCACTTCTATGTTAGTTTCCCCATGAAATCAATAGAAGTAGTTGCACTAAGGGAGATAAAATACATACTTAACAATTATCTAAACTAAATAATTTGAAACTTATCCAACAACAAAAACAAATATTCCACTAGTATCAAGACAACAAATTGAACTCATTGAGACATCATAGGAAGTAATTGAAGTCCTGTATAATTTTAAACATGTTTCTAATGGTAGACTAAATGAAAAAATGATATGGTTTTATATTCCCAAGGAGGGTAAAAACCCAATATTACTATGTTAAAGGAAGAACAGCTGGTCATCCATCCCAATAATTATTAGACAAGCTTGATCTAGTATATAGTTTCAGACATAATAAATCTATTCAGACATATATGAGATCCTTTCTTACCATCAAGCCCTGACTTTGACTAATTCCAAGTAGTGATGCTAGAAAATGCTCTAGATCTACAGGATAAGCCAAAATTACAATATTCCCTTTTTGTAAAAATAAAGAATTAAAAAAAATGTGCAGTGAAAGAAATAAAAAAATAAACATTGATGCAAGGATTTATGTCCTATATCTAAAGAAGAATACTGTGATATATATTCCGAAAGGACTAAAAATATAAGATACCTTTGTTTTCTGCGAGGGTGAGCAATAGAAATAAAGATGCTAATGATATACTATGATTGTTTGAAAACAAATACGCAAATATCCCAAACCTGCACCAACAATAATTTCAAAAAATCAATACAAATTATAATTCACTGCAATCTTGCAACCATAGTAGGAAAAAGTAACTATATAACAAACTGTTGCATCGCCTATGTATTCATCACATATATAGTTGCTTTCCATATATTTTCAGTTATGAGAGTGCCTAAATAGTTGTCTGTGTTTTCTATTTCCCAAGTAATGGTCAAATCTTAAGGCAGAAAATGAATAAAAACATATCTAATGCCACCAAGTAACGGTTAACTCTTTTGAGCATGGACTAAGCCTCCAGACTGGTGAAGCAATCCCCAAGTTATAACACAAATAAAATTTTATTTTTAGTTGGAATCAGCTTAGTGGTGAAACAAAATACTACTAGTAGACCTAAAAGAATTGTTTATTGACACTGTCAAGAAGTCAAAGATCAACTATGACATCAGAATAGAAAGATGCCAACCTTTCTATACACGTATTATCATCCCTAGGGCTGCCATCGGAACTAAAAGAACCAGACAGCTTGAATTTAGACATCATGAAAGAGTTTCAAGATATTATTCCAAAAATACATACCCCAATATGTAAATAAGCAAGAAGCAGATCTATCAGAAATTTAATTGTCACACACCAGATATCTCTATTCTTTTAAAGCATTTGTAAATTTCTTTAGAATTAGAAGTACAAAACCAAGAACAAAAAGAATCATAAACTTACTTTATTCTCTCCTAACTTCAGTAGTAAAAGTAGCAAGCGAAGTATAAGTAAACTCAAAAGGTTTTGGGAGACAACTCCACTTAAACGAGATTTGCCAACAGAAAGCATGTTCTTGAAGTAGAAAAGATCATCTACAATTTTATCAGTTTTCAGAAATATGTCCTCGTTTCTTTGATGAGTGCCTTTACCCTTGCCCATTGTAGATTTTACCTTTAAAGTTAAGGCTTTAAAAATTAACAAGAGAATTAATTATGAAACAATTCTCTAACAAATTGCAAGAAACATACTCTGAGGAATTGACAAGGGCATCTAATTGTAAACATTTCTTCCTTAAACTAGAAACCAAGTCTGAGAAGTAAATCGAGGCTGGAGGAATTCTCTAACAAATTGAAAGGAACATACTCTGAGATAAAGGGTTATTACACATTTCCAATTACCCCAACAAAGAACTGCAAGTACAACGAAAAAAAAATTAATAAACACCGAGAAAGAGGAAAAAAGATAATTATTAAATCTACTACCGCAGAAGTTAGCAAACTGCATTTAGAGAGAAGAAAACTATCTGAGAGCAAAAGGAAACAATAACTTAATAGGAATGAGAATTTGATTTGGGGATTTGGGGGGAAAAGAATGGATTTGGGGGTAAAAACATAAAACCAAAATAATTTTTTTTTTAGTTATATAAGTTTTAAATTTTAATAATTTTTTTAAAATTTTAGAATTTTTTTTAGTTTATATAAGTTTTAAAATAATTGTTAATATTATTAGTTAATTTAATTTAATATATATATAATTTAAATAAATTAGCGGCGCTTACGAAAAAACGTCGCTATTGTTTAACCTTTAGCGGCGCTTGCCCAAAAACACCATTATTGCTCTGACCTTTAGCGATGCTTACCCATAAGCGCTGCTATTGCTCTGACTTTTAGTGGCGCTTACCCATAAGCGCCGCTATTGCTTTGACCTTTAGCGGCGCTTCCCATAAGCGCCGCTATTACTTTGACCTTTAGCGGCGCTTATGGGAAAGCACCGCTATTGCTCTACCCTTTACGGCGTTTATGTAAAAACGCTACTATTACTTTACCTTTTGTGGCTTTTTCTGTCCAAACGCCGCTAAAAATGCCGCTTAACCTGTTTTGCTGTAGTGCATCTATGCAGTTGCATTGCCTCACCCATTTGAACCACTAGCTGATTAATGTGAAGTGTTGTTACCCTTAGAGTATTTGTATGAGTAGAATAAGATGACACCTTTTTCATCTACCAGAATCATGCTGTGGACAGGGTTTTAACAAAAGAGATCATAATTGCTGGAAGGACTATAAGAAGGAACCTAGCATCTGGGCAGCTTGCATTGCCAGACTAAAATATTTGAACTTCTAGCTGATTAATGTTAAGTGGTGTTATCCCACATCTATAAAGTATTCAGTTTCTTATATTTTAAGCTCAAGTTGGGTCTCTCCATCTAATGCCATTTGCCAATTAGTATTAAGTTGGATGTTTAATGTGGTGCCAAAGTTCATGAGTTTGTTCACGTGTATGCTTCCTGGCTAATCCCATGCAAGGTTGATGACCCTTTCTGAGTTTGTTCACGTGTATGCTTCTTTTCAAGCCCGTTTCTTAATATTTTTGGGTTCTAAGCAAAATAATAAATTGGTATTTTAGGTTTCTTAAATGTTGAAGAAAATTTTTTTTATATCTTTTAAAAGTTAGTAAAAAAAAAAACTTTGAAGCCCTTAAAAGCTAAAAAAATAATTTTGGGACCCCTTAAAAGTTGGAAAAAAAATTTAGCCTTTAAAAGTTAATTTTTTTAAACCCCTTAAAAACTAAAAAACAATAATTTGAATCCTTTTCCGCCTTAAACACTAGATAATCGTACCTCCAAACGACCCAAAACTAAACTTGCTTCTTTTGAGCAACATGTTGTGTTATCCCGCGTCTTTTGAGAATTGGGCTTCCTATGGGTTTTCTGTAGCCAATTTTTTTAGGTTTGATGCTTAAAAATTGAAAACTAAAAGAAAGAATTTTTTACTTTGAGCAACTCAAATTAGGTCTATCATAGTAAACCATAATGATGGAATGACTATATAATTTTCTAAAAAAAACCATTTACATCAATCAACTCATAGTTGAGGATAAAGATCGTGTTCACCATATAATCACACTTGTGTTATTTTTGCATATATTTGTGAAGATGTAATTGAATTAATTATTTAATCAGAATAAAATTATAATTAATTGACTCAATATTTGACTGGTGCAATATGGAGAATTAAATTAAATGAGTGATAATATTAATCAATATTATTGTTTTGCATAACCTAAAGATTGATGTGATTAAAATTGTTTCAGTATAAAACTATATTGTTAATTCGCTATATTTGATGTATGCTTATGAAGATTATTAAATTGATCTAACATAAACATATGCTAGAAAGGTTTAATAAGTTCAATGAGTATACTTGCATCAGTTAATAAATAATCGAGTTGACATTGAATTATCCGTAACATCATTAGCATTGTTTTAACAATTTTAAGTTAAAGAATAAGATTAATCTAACACACTTATATCATAATATGTCATAATAATTAAACTCTTTAAAGTCATGCTTTTACATTGTGTTCACATTTTAATTTAATTTGTTACTTAGTTAATTCTAGTTTAGCTAGTAGCTCACTCCTTTTCAAATTAATTTTCTCACCAATTTGCTTAAGTCTTGTTTCACAATATTTGCCTACACAGTCCCTGTGGAGACGATGTTCGATACTTATCATTTTATTATTTATTAACGATTATGTACACTTGCACATTTTCACGAACCACCTTGACGATCCGATAAGGAAAAATGAATTCTTGAAAGAGGGGAGAAAAAAGAAACGAGAATAAAAATATAGAATCAGGAAGAACAAAACAAACCGAAAAAAGAAGGAAAGAAAAAGCATATGATTAAAATAAACTAGCAAAAAAAAAGAAGGAAAAGCAAGAAAAAAGTGAAAAAAGAAGAAGGAAAAAAAATGGGGCAAAGAATGGTGGGCATATCCTTAACTAACGGCATGATGCAGTTGCAAATTGTTTTCACATCCAATTTGCGATGGTCTTGCGTCATATGTGTAGCAGTGCATGTATGGGGCCCTTCAAATTTCCGAATCATCCACAGTTGAATCCTTCGTATAAATGTAGCTCGAACTCATCAATTACACCATTCTCTAGATCTCCAACATTCCCCAATATATAATGTTGGTGTAGACTTTGCGACTTTGAAGTCTACCAACACCTTCACCCTATACCTCTTTATGGAAAATAAGCAATCCTCCTTGTTCACAAATTGTTGCCCCACGAACAAATCTTCCAATTCGAAATCCGCCACCAATCGATGAGTAGGTATTATGTCTAGGTAATAAGGGAACTCAAATGCAAGTGGCGCTCGGGGTCTACACTCAGCATGTGGGCCCCAAGGTCATTTCGTATAACTAAGCCATGACTCGAGTTCTCGATCAAAAGGGGTGTACATCTTTAGCCTCCTCCCGCCTTCATCGTCGATATCTTTAGGGATCTTATCCAAATTGGGGTCACTAAAATCTTCACCATTGTGATGAGAATGACAATCACTATCTAGCCTTTCTTCACCATCTTCATTTATGCCCATCAACTTGGGATATATCTCTAGACGAGGACTCATAATAGGGTTGCTATATGCAGTCCCACCATAGTGAGGATTTTCAGCCCGTGTCAATGTCCCTCCATAACCTGACTGTTTTGCCCATCCAATATTAAGATAAAAGTCAAACGCGTATTATTGACTTATTGGAGTGATATTTTCAACGGGCTCCACATCAACTAACTCCACAAATAACTCACTTGGTTCAACATTAACGTTCCAAGTCGAGCAATAAATTGCTATCATAGTGTCCAAGTCATCATCATCTATAACTTTCATCTCCTCTTATTTGTACAGATTTGAGGAAAGTGGAAATTTGTAGAATAGTTTGGACATCATCCTCTCACAACGGAAAGCTATTTTGGCACTAATATTTTTTTTCATTTCTTCAACCTTTATATTCTTATTAAATCTCATCCCAACTTTCTAATGAGCTTGAAATACAACACCAACTATTGTTTGTAAAATTACTCCCTCGAATTTAATATTAAGAATTGGTTATCCATCTTCAATACAATCTCTCTTCTCCCATAAAACACAAATCTTTCCTTTTTTTTTTCTATCTAAACTTCAACAAAAACCAAAGCTAATATAGATTTGGCCAAACTGGTGGAGATATGTATATTGTGTTTGGAACTAGTGTCGCTTGACAACGCGACGACACTTAAAACATTTCAAAATTCTCTAATTTCGATGCTTGACAGCACTCATAAAAAACAAATTTTTAACTATTTGACACCAGAGCCGCCAAACAGCATGACGACACAAAAAAAATTAACTTTTTCAACTATCTAACGTTGATGTCGTAGATAGCACGACGAAAAAAAAATACTTTTTTACTTACCGACACCGATGCCGCCAAACCGCCCGACAACACAAAAAAAGATTCTTGGCAATTTTTTTGAATCTAACAAAAAATATATATTTTAAATTCTCTGGTGCTGCTTGAAAAATTGATTACACCTATTAAAAAATATATATTTTTGTTTTTTCCTTCCTTGAATATCCTTAAAAAATACGAATATTTTAAAAAATATATACTAATGCCGTCTATCCCTATGGCGACACCAAAAAAATTATTATTTTTTAAATGCAATGATTGGAACATCATTGGTGAACAATATCGTTGATTAGTTTGGTGACATTGATAAAACATTATAGATTTTAGGTCATTCTTGTAAATAAATTTTTACTTGAGTTATTTTTATAAATAACAATTTCTTTTGAGTCATTTTCGAAAAAAAAGAATCCAATGCATGATTCTACCCATATCCTAAGGCAATACTGGCTGAAACTTTGACTCTGTTTCATATTGAGATGAAACTAACCTGCTTTTTTTTTTTTGTGTTGCAGTGATGAATATAGTGTTTTAATGATACCCAAAGTAGACGATGTTTTAGGTCCAATCTTCGTCAAGCACTTGATGTACCAAAGGGTAATGGCGAAAGCCACTGGGACCGCCCTATGGAATTCACACTTGTAAACCACAGAGCCTTCTTCAGAGAGTCAGATACAGAGATGCCTAGCTACTAGCTGCTGCATTTATAAATCCAAAGGGCTACTATGAAGGTAACAGAAAGTTAACACAAGCTGGCAACAAAAACAAAGCTTTTTCTTAATTGTTTTTAGTTCCCCTTACTAGTTTTATCTTTTTTGTCCTCTTCATGTCTTGCTTTTCTTTCATACAAGAAAATGGTAGTATTAAGATAAATTCAGAGTAATATATTAGCATGGTTTAAAATTTGGAAATTCATTGAGTGTTAAAGTGAGTTTAAATGAACGATACGTTTATTCACGAATAACATAAAAATAACAATGACGATAAAATTAAATATTGTAATAATACTATAATGTAAAATTAAAAATAAGTTAAACTAAAACTAAAAATAAGTTAAACAAACTTGATCACACCTTACCCATCTAAACTTATCCTAAGTTGATATCCTCCAAGCATTATGGTAAGAGTTGAGCCAAGCAAGGTCCAAGAATAGAATCTCCTACACCCATGTGCTTATAAAAGATAATGGCAACGAAAAGGACTTTACGAATGCCGTTGCCATTATCCTAAAGAAGAAACAAAAATATAGTAGCAACCTTACTTAGCCAGGCATCAGGAGAGAGACAACACTAAAGAACTTGGTAGTTCATATGGAACTATTAACCAGAAAATTTGATGGTACAATACTTGGGTGTGTGTAGGTGTTTGAATAAATTAATAGCATCCAGACTCCAAAGATTGAGCATGCATTGAAAAGTCAGTGCTAAGAGAACCAAAAGCCAGGAGGCCATCCATTGTATTGTTAACACAGACCTCACTTTCCATCTCTGATCTTTTAATTCATTTCACAGTACTGTCATCATCTTTCTTTCTCTCTCTCTCACATGATTTCCTTATCTTCTTTTAGGTCAAACTTCTTGATAATTACGTAGCAACTGTATCATTTCATTTGTTTTTCCTGTAGGAAGTGGAACTGAAAACGCTCCTTGGAGACATCATCATAAAAACATTATGGGTAATCTACATAGATAGATCATACATCTAGGGTTTACTTTTTTATTACTCAATTGTTAAATTTAATTTAATTGTACTAATAGAAAGATGACGTGGAAATTGAAACTTATAATACTAAATTTAATTTTAAACTTTTACATATTAATTCAATTTAATTATGATTTTAAAAAATTAACCTTCAAAATTAACAAATAATTTTAATTTTAAAAAATTTAAAAAAATATAAATACTTAAACATTTTCAAAAATTATAATAATAAATTTAAATTTTATATTAATATTAAATCAAAATAATTATATTAATATTAAATATAAAAAAAATTTCTCACCCTATTCCCCTCTAGACATGTTTAATCAATTAATCGATCTAAATTAATATTAATCAAATTAATTGAATTTTTTAAATCGTTAATAGTTAACCGAACTAAATTTTTTTGATTAATTTGATCGTTTAACTGAATTAATTAAAATTTATATGTTTTTTTATTAAAATAAGTATAAAACATAATTAATCGAATTAACCGAATTAAATAAACATAATCTATTGAAAATAAACCAAAAAAATGTAAATTTTAATTAATTAATCGATTTTAAACTGAATTAATCGTTAATTAAATTTTCAAAAAATTATTAACTGACTTCGATTGAATTAATTCGATTAACCAAATTAATTTCATTAGATAAATTAAATTAATTGTACCCGAAATTTACGCACCCTATCCCCCTCACCCTCACCCTCACCCTCACTGAAATTTTAACATTTTCAAGCAATAATTGGGGGGCTTTGATTTATTTGCAAAGCTAAAAAAAAAAGGTCAAAATATTAACCGGAGAATGGTAGGGAGGGGTTTGGGTTAGTCTAATCTTCTAAAAGTTGAATTTTCTTATGCTGCGCTATTCAGAACTTGACATTTTCAGACGTCTGGTGGGAGAATCCAGTGTTGAAGGAGACGATGGTGCTGTTGCTGATTGAATCGAGGATGACGTTAATGTTATTGTTGATGATAAAGTGGACGGTGGTGATGAGGACAGATCATCATCTCCTTCCCTTGGCTTTCTTTTGTTGATTCCTCTTCTTCTTGTTCTTGTTCATTCTCTTTGTTTTCCCACTCTTAATCCTGTGGTTGTGTAATCTATTATGCGTTTTGACATCTGATAATTTCACTGGTTTCGCCATAAAATTCTCTGCTCCTTCCTCTAAGCATCTATTCATCAACAATTTCCTGATCCATTATTTTTTTGAACCCAATTTTTTCAATGATTCAAGGCCACGAAAGTTGCTAAAAGAACCTGATAATTTAATATTAAATTTAAACTATTATATATATTTTTAAAACATTTGGGTATTTCTTTACATTTCTTTGAATTTTTAAAATTAAGATTAAATATATAAAAATTAAAAGTTAAATTTATTATTATATTAATTTTTTATCTATCACCTTAATATAATTAACGAAAATGAAATAAATAAAATAATTTAAATTAATTAATTATCAATTTAAAATCATAATTGGAGATAAAAAAGAAGTTTAATTGTTGATATATATATATCGTTAATTAATTAAATAGATTAATTTTTTTAAATTTAAAGAAATAACTCAATTTTAAAGAGAGAATAAAAACATATTCAATTGAACGAATTTTTGTTGACACGTCGAATTAAAAACGCTTTTCAAAAATTCTAAAGAAATTCTAAAGAAAACATATGTAATTGGATGTGTTTTCTGCACAATTTATAAAAAAGTTTGTTTAATTGAAAGTATTTTTATTTTCTCTTCAAAAAATTCATTCAATTAGACGAATTTTCTTGATAACTCTGCAAAAAATATTTTCAATTGAAGTGTCAACTATGCAGAAAACGTGTTTAATTGAACATATTTTTATATTTTATCTATTTTTTTAAATCTTAAAAAAATAAATTCATAATCAAATAACTTATTTAAAAAAATATATAATTTGAGTGATGAAATAAGTCATAATTGGATGTGTAATTTATTCAAACATTGTTGGGTTTTGGTTTTTTCTTTTTTCTCGATGGACGGGAAGTAGCATTAAAATCATCAGAAAACATGAATTGACAACTGAACTTTGAACAAAGGTTGGAAATGAAAAAAGAAATTAAGAGAAGGAGAAAAAGACACAAACAAACTTATTATGTTCTCGAAGTAGTCCAAAATAAGCATTGAAATTCTCAAAGAAAAACAGAAAAGAGTTAACTAGTTACTACTAGAATAAATTATTTAATTTTTGAAATAGATCCCAATAATTTGCATTGCAGTGCCCCTTCTGCCCTCTGATGAGTGATAAGCGACAGTCAATATTAGGAAATGAGGTACGAACCCTATGCTCCTCTACTAGACAGTCTAGTCTTACTACAGTACTGGGATCCAGAGATGAGAGATGAGAGCTGAGAAGCCCCCACCTGCCATGCCGCCCTATCTTACCACCTGTTAGCCCCTTATGATACATCTATGTCCATAGCCTTTGTTAAGCTTTTTCTCTATTCATACTCCTCTCTCTCTCTCTTAGCTGTCCTCGTGATCTTACTGTTCTGCGAGGTGGGTTATGTCTTTATGAACCTCTTCATTCAACAGTTTAAGCCCCATCTACCTTCTTTGGTTCTCTCGTTTGATCAACACCAACCTCCTCATTCTTCAACCCTTTATAAATAACTGTAAAACCTGCAGCTGCATCACCATCATTATCTCTTTTTTGTTTTTTTTTCTTCCTTAGGGTTCTTCTTCATACGTTCTCTCAGAGCTTTTCTGGTTTTTTTTCTTTAAATCTTGTATTTCACCATATTTTCGAAAAGCTTGTTTGCAGCTCGGTTAGCAGTCTAGCATGTACATAGAATCTTCATTTCTTATGGTGTTTTTAGCCTTCAAGCTCTATTTCCGAACTCCAAATCATTGTCATCAAGAATATTGAAGAATTTCCAGCAAGTTTTCCGTATGTTCTTAGTTTTGACGTTTAGAAATACAAAGTTGGTCATTTCCTTATAATGCAAGTTCTAAAGGAGAAGTCTACAAGGGAAAAAGTGAAGCTGCCAGCATGATCTATCTTCGGTTAGTAAGATGCTAATGCTATATTGCTAACCCTAGCTAGGTCATGCTGCGACAGCCTCACTCCTTCCTACTTGGGATCCAATATTTTCCAGTAGAACTCTTCAAAGATCAACTCTATACTCCAAAGCCAGAAAAAGAGAAGACAAGCATAAGGGTAACTCTAATACAAAACCGTATGGAAGTATATTCCTTTTTCTTTGTCTTCTTTTGTTTTGGCAAGGTTCAATCATGCGTTTTTAACTTTTATCTTTCAGTTTTTAGCATAGGCAGCTGACAGCCATCTGTTTGACTAGCAGCTTTGTGTTCAGTTGTTCATCTATTTGTAATGGATGTATTTGCATTACACCGTTTGCGAATGCCATTATACTCATGTTGAAAGTTATTAAGCTTCAAGCCAAATGAAGGTGCTCGTTGGTCCCAGTAGAGCCTACCACTCTCCCTCCTAAAAGGAAGAAATTCTTGTAATTGGGCAATGCTGATATTTTTCTGCTATTAGATTACCCAAAGATCATGTATCTGTTTGGTGAAGAAGTGATATTATATTATTCTGTTGTTCCTGGATCTGTAATGCTCTATTATTCTGAGGTTAATGAAGTTCCTAAAGGGCGTGAAGAATATATGTTCCTATCTCTGTAGTCTGTAATTTCTAATAGGCCATCCTTGTAGTCTACTTTTACTGTCGTGCATTAAATGCTAGTAAACAAAATGCGAAGTGCACCTTGGATTTGGAAATTTTGTTTGAGACTCTGCTGTTGTTCTTGTAGAAAAATAGAACTCGAAATGTTTTTGTTGTCTTGAATGTCCCCTTTTATTGCGCATGATAATAAAATAATGTTGTAATTGGCTATTTATTTTTTTGAAAATATTATTTGAAATGGTATAAATATGATGAATTAATTGAATAAATATTTGAATTGAATTATTTGATTTGCATGAAATTTTAATTAATTAAATTAAAATATTTTGGTTAACTTACTTAATTGAATTAATAGAAATTTATATATTTTTATTTTTCGTTAAAATAAATAAAAGATATATAAAAATATGTTGTTTTTGTTTATTTTTATTTTTTAATAGTATAAAAAAATTTAAATGCAAGTGAAAATATTAAGTAAGATATAAGAAACATTACTGAAGTCAACAAAGATAACATATAATAAAAATTTATTAGTTTCTAATAATTTCTATTAACAAAAGTTGGCAAAGTGAAAATAATAATTTCTATTTGTTCTTCGAAAAAAATTTCTATTTAAAAAAAATAGCATATAATATAAATATATGCATTTAAAAAGATTTAGTAATATGATAATAGTCATTTTGCCCTTAGTGTCTTGATACCACGAGTCAATGTTGTGATAATAAAGCCTTTTGTCCTAGGTGTCATGACTCATTTTTCTAGCGTTGCGATATTGATCATGTATATTCTGTTTTGGCCTGAATAAATCTTGAATGACCTTTTATTGTAAGCAAACTTTAAAAGAATACTAAAAATGACTTAATTAGATTCAAATGAATCTATTTTGGTTAAAATAAAGTTTTGAAATCGATGTACGAGTTACGTAAATTTTAGTGTTTAAATGTGACATTTCTTGCTCGAAGTATATCGATTCATTTCGAGTGAGAGGAGTGTTACATTTGTTTTGATATCAAAGTCTTAAGTTTTTTAGTTCTTGGGTCATGAACGAGTTTAAAAGTACATGTGATATAGGATATTGATGTGATGAGATGATGATTGATAAAGTTGTGAATTATAGATCGGAGATGTCAAACAATTCTCGTGAAGCAACAAAGTAGGAAGTAATAAGTAGAGCTTCAAATGCAAATTGAGAGGGAAATAGAGAAAAACCTCGAGAACAAAATGAGCTAGGAGAACCTGCAAATCTGAGGCTTACTAGAGAAGGCAAGCATGTGGAAAGGCAAGAAACAGGTAGAGAAGCAAGAGGTAAATCGAAACAAGTGTTTCTTGGGGAAAAATGTCAACACACGAGGTTTTCTTCCAAATATTAAATCAATTACTTCAATAGTTCATAAGAGTTCTTATTACTCCTCCAGCTCTGCCTTCAACCTCACCTATTCTTTCTACTGAACGTGAACCTCAATCTCTTGCTTTGACTCAATGATCTCTTTTAAAAAAATGTAATATAAACCACCTTCGAATCGGCTCGAGACCTTCCCCAACAGTACATGGTGAAGGGACACTTTATCGGAAACGACTGTTGCTCCCATGACGACTGACCTATCCACTAGCAGATTGAGTTGTACCGTTACATCCTCGAGCGTGATTGTACAGTCGTCGTACGGAAGGTGAAAAGTGTGTTTCGGGCCTCAATCTCTCTACCAACGTGTTGATTAGTTGGAAATCGAGTTTGGAGCCCTTAGACATGCAAGTGGCCGTGAATTTCAAGGATCAGAGCCTTTCCCATATTATGAATGAAGCCTTCCAAAACACGATCATCGACTTATTTACACAAAAAACAAATTTGTTAGCCCTAGTTTTTCAGGTATCTTGATATAACAAAAAGTACATTAAAAATCCCTACTTAAATTTGCAAAAATTGTTCATAAGTCCTTCAAATTATTTTCAAAGTGTTGGACAAAATAAACTCTTGAAAAGCCTTGAAATAACTTAGTTTTTAACACAATTTTTGAAGCTTGGAAGACTTCTAACGATACTTAGTGGAAAAGTATCGGTATAACACAAGGTAGAAAAACCTTTGTAAATGCTTCAAACTTCTACCGGTAGAACAAGACAAACTACCGATACCTGTCTGACTTCTACTGATACAACCATGACTTTTACCGATAGAATAAACTCTAGATAGCAAACAAGTTGAGGTCTGGGACTTCTACCGATACCTGAAAGGCTTCTACCGAAACAAGTCAAGTCAGTAGCTAAAGTTCAGCATCCCCTACACTTTTACCGAAACTCTGATGGGTTCAATCGATACCAAATGAAACCCTCAGAGTTCTACTGATACAAGTTGGTATCTATCGGTAGAATCACTCTAATGGTCATATTTTGCAAAGACTTCTACCGATACAAGTCTTTTTCTACCGGAACAATGAAGTTGTTGTTTGCATTAAATGTTGGTTTTAATGGCTGCAACATCTCTAATTTATTTCTAACGGCTACAAACGTCCACAAGGTTGTTAGAGGACTTAAATACAAGGTCAAAGCTCCCCATTGAAGTCAACAAAGACAAGAAATAAGTGCTTAACTTTGAAGAACTCATTTTTTCATCTTTCATCAACCTTCTAGCAAACTTTTCTTGTACATACTTGTGGGTTAAGTTTTCAATAATTCTGTCAAGTATTGTCACTTTGTGTGTGGAGTACTTATTTGTTGATCATTTTCCTTTTGGAGGTGCATTCTCATTCATTCTTATTTTCTCTTATTTTTGTGAGGTGTTACTTAAGGTTTGAGTAGAAAACCTTAAGGGGTAATGGTTCTATCTTACCTTTGAAAAGATAGAGATTTGTAAGGTTAAACCTTGTCCTTAAAGGTTCAAATCTAGTGGATTTGGGAAATCCTTAGTTGAGGAAAGCTAAGGTAGTGGACGTAGACAATTGAGGCCGAACCACTATAAATTCTTGAGTCTTTTGCATTTCTCAATTTACCAAAACTTTTTAAAAACACCAATTCACCCCCCCTCTCGGTAAATTTTGATCATAACAAAATTAAAATTAAAACTAAATTAAATTTAATAGTATTCAAATTAACAAAATTTAAACTTTCGTATTACCATTGCTAATTAGATAGTGAAAATATGCTCGTTATCAAATCGAATTAGAGAGGCGGCCACTTTTGAATAATCGAGTTCAAATAGAAAAAATAGAGATATTTAATACAAATATTATTTTTAAATAGAAATATCAGAAACAATTAAAACGAGAAAGTTGAGAGACTTTAGAGGATTTGAGAGAGTTTGAGAGAAGGATTTGAATGAAAAATTGAAAAATGGAGGGTACTTATAAGGTTAAAAAATTTAACCGTTGGATATTAAATTTTTTTACTGTTGGCACGCTCAAAAAGCCGTTGCTCATGACCGTTAAAGGAAAGCACACTAGCTAGGCAAGCTTTCCCTTAAAATTTTCATATATGCCTTATTTTGCTCAATACAGGTTGCAATTTTTTAATTTAATTATGTTTTATACAATAATAATTTAAGCGCGCGCGCGCACACACACACACATATATATATATAACTTATTGTTATCGTTATTTATCAATAGATCATAAATCTCAATTGGATATATGAAAATTTTATCCTTTATTATTTAAAGTTATTACGTTTAACTCTTTTGCATGTTTATTAGCTTATCAATTACTTTCATTTATTTTGCTTCTTATCTTTTTATTTTGCCCAGCGATAGTGCAAGCTTCTAGGTTAGTTACCGCTCGCCTTTTTCTCCTGTACATCAACCTTCTCTTTCTTTCTTCTTCTCATTCACTCTATAAACCCTTAAATTCGGCTTAAAAAATGTAGCCGAATCCAGAAGGTCACTATTGTAATTTTGCCCTCAAGATATCATTTAATATATATATAATTTAATTAAAAATAAAATGATCAGTAAAATAAATCAACTTTAATTTTTTGTGATGAATTTCAAATGTTTATAAATTCGAAAAGGTGATTATTAAAAATAATCTGAATAAAACCTATTAATGAAAGCAAAAGTATAATCAAAATATCCAAATCCCAAATATTTGATAACAAAATAATTCAAATAATGAAAATAAAAATATTAAAAAACAAGAGATCCTCCGAGTACCAAGTCACTTATGTACAAAGTATCTGAAAGAAAAGCTATGGAGAATGAGCTAAAAAATTCAGTGTGTTGTTAAAGTGTATACATCCACAGTCACAATATCACAATAAAGTGTATACATCCACAGTCACAATATCACAATCATTCATAGCATTCAAATAACCAGATAGCATATTATAGATCAATGCAAAGAAAACATAAGTATAATGCAATTCATCCAATCTCTAACATACCAACACAGTGGAGAGGTTCTCCAGAACCCCTTCTCAACCAATCGTTACCAATTGTAGTGTGGTTTTACTATCAACCGTTTGAAGGAGTGATTACCACGTCTTTCATCGTACAATCCCAACTCATGAGCTCACAATGGCATGATATCACATTTAACACAGTCTTAATCCCAATCTCATGATATATATATCAGAGTACACAATGTTTTTAATCAAAATATTTAAGTTATCCACAAACCGACAAGAATGCATGCAATATCAACATGCGATCACATAACACAACACAAAATCATGTCATTATTCCATCACAGATCAATATCACATAATGAACTCAACACAAACAATATCAGACAAAAGGATGTAACATAAATAGAAACACACCTCAAGCGGTAGAAGCTCTAACGATGAGGAGAACGTCTCCCATGCTAAGATCTATCACCGGGTCTAACTAAATTAGAACCTACAAGAATAAATTCTTTATTAAGTCTATCACTATGCCACCTACTAAACACAAAACTAAATCGAAACCTTTAACCTAGTAAACTTTAAACTCTAATATCTCGGTCTACACTTAATCTTTTCGTATGAAACAAATTCTGTTCATCTACATATTTACCCACAATTGATTTCGAACCTTTAAACCACTTAAAACTACACATTTTAAAATACTGAATATTTTTTACATACAATGACTATAACAATGAAAAGTCATTAAAACTCGAGAAATACTTAAAGAAACTTCAAAGTAATTTTAGAAACCTTCTAATCATGTTAAAACAAGTTGAAAAATAATTTAAAACCAAGTTTTAATCCAGAATCCCAAAATCCGCCATTAACGACCCAATTTTTGGGTTTTATTTAAAACATGAATTTAAAAGGTTAAAAATTTAGTTTAAGAGACTAGATATCATTTAAAACTAACAGAAAGATGATTGGTTACCTTTGATGGAAGAAAAATAAACTTTGACACAAATTCGAAAATACCCACTTTTGGAGAAGATGATAAAAGGTTTTAGGTGTTTTCCTTGGCTTTTTATAGGCATTTAAAGTTTAGAGTTATTAGAATTCAAAGGAAATTAAGAGTTAGAAGTATAAATCAATTGGGAGAGATGGAAGATCAAGGGATGACAAACACAAACTTGGGTTTTTTTTTAACGTAAAAAATATAAGTGAAAGTAGGGTTTTTAGTTTGATTTTTAAAGTTTGATCAAATTGCTTCATAAAAACTCTCAATTTTAATTCTTTTACAAATTAGTCCTATTTTCCAAAATAAAGCTATTTAAAACTCATTTTCAAAAATTGATTTAATATCTAATAGTCATTGTCAAAAGCATTACTAATTATCAACCTTACAAAATTCCGAACATATATAGGCTAAAATTCCTAAAATACACTCAAAACTTTTAGGTTCAATTTTAGGGTCTAACAATTTTTTTCCTTTAAAAGAAATTTCGGCCTCAAAATTTTCCTAGAAAAAAGAGATGCGGATATTGGACCTTGATTATGGCTTTGGGCTAAAAAAAGCAACTCATTCAGATTTTCCTTTGGCTCAATAAGAGGCACAAGATTGTTGACAGCCCTAATAGTACAACCTCGATCGTGACTAATCGTAAGTCTAGAACTCATACGTAGTGACATAGTAAACTATCTACAAGAATCACTAAAGTAATATTTGGTACCGGAGTCTCGGATTTAATTTCAACTTAAAATTTTTAAAACAAGAAGATAATTATAAAATAATAGGTTTATAAAAAATCTTTATTTATCCCAAAACTTTTGGAATGCATTTAAACATTTCAAAACTTTTTGAAATTAACTGTTGTGAGCCTCACAGTCTGAGAATTAAACTTTGTTCTGATATCACTAATTATAACCCCGTAAACTTGGCTTAGAAGATGTGACCGAATTTAGAAGGTTACTATTGTAATTTTGCCCTAAAAAAACCATTTAAAATAGATATATAATTTAATTTAAAATAAAATGATCAGTAAAACGAATCAACTTTTATTTTTGTGATAATTTTCAAATGTTTATAATTCGAAAAGGTGTTTATTAAAAATAATCTGAATAAAACCTATTAATGAAAGCAAAAGTATAACCAAAATACACAAATCCAAAATATTTTATAACAAAATAATCTGAATAATGAAAATAAAAAATATTAAAAAATGGGAGATCCTCCGAGTACCAAGTCGCCAATGTCCAATATTATTTGAAAGAAAAGCTATGGGAGAATAAGCTAAAAAACCTAGTGTGTCTCTAAAGTGTATACATCCACAGTCACAATATCACAGTCACTCATAACATTCAAATAACCACATAGCATATTATAGATCAATGTAACGAAAACATAAGCATAATGCAATATCACACAATGAACTCAACACAAGCAATATCACACAAAAGGATGTAACACAAATAGAAACATACCTCAAGCAGCAGAAGTTCTAACGACGAGGAGAACATCTCCCACGCTCAGATCTACCACCGGGTCTAATTGAATTAGAACCTACGAGAATAAATTCTTTATTAAGTCTATATCACTATGCCACCTACTAAACACAACACTAAACTGAAACCTTTTTAACCTTGTAAATTTTAAACTCTAATATCTTAGTCTACAGTTAATCTTTTCGTATAAAACGAATTCCGTTCATCTACATATTTACCCACAACTGATTTCTAACCTTTAAACAACTTAAAACTACACATTTTGAAATACCGAATATTTTTGACATATAATGGCTATAATAATGAAAATTTATTAAAACTTGATAAATACTTAACGAAACTTCGAAGTAATTTTAGAAATCTTCTAATAATGTTAAAACAATTTAAAACCTAGTTTTAATCCAGAATCCTGAAGTCTACCATTAACGACCCAATTTTCGGCTTTTATTTAAAACTTGCGTTTTAAAGACTAAAAATTTAGTTTAAGACTAGATATCATTTAAAACTACTAGAAAGATGATTGGTTACCTTTGATGGAAGAAAAGCGAGTTTTGATGCAAATTTGGAAAAATCCACGTTTGGAAAAGATGATGAATGTTTTTGGGTGTTTTACTTGGCTTTTTATAGGCATTTAAAGTTTTATGGTTACTAGAATTCAAAAGAAATTAAGAGTTAGAAGTATATATCAATTGGGAGAGATGGAAGAGCAAGGGATGACAAACACAAATACTTGGGGTTTTTTTTAACGTGAAAAATATAAGTGAAAGTAGGGTTTTTAGTTTGATTTTTAATGTTTGGTCAAATTGCTTCATAAAAATTTTCAATTTTAACTCTTTTACAAATCAGTCCTATTTTAAAAAATAGAGCTATTTAAAACTCATTTTAAAAAATTGATTTAATATCCATTAGCCATTGTTGAAAACATTACTAATTACCAACCTTACAAAATTCCAAACATATATAGGCTAAAATTTCTAAAATACCCTAAAAACTTCTAAACCTTATTTTGGGGTGTGACACACTCTATGTGTCTTCTCTCTTATTAGTTTGCAGATATATTTTCTGAGTATTTTTGTTGTCTTCACAAGTTGTGATGGATAAATGATGATATCTATCATCGTTGAAACACCACCAACCATCGATAGTTTCTTTTAGAAAGTAGTGGTTCTTTGTTGGCTTTTTAATTTGTTTTTGTTTTGAGAGTATTTTAGAATAACAAATGATTTTATGAGTCGATTTGGACTTGTGTTATCTTAATATTTGTATGTTTTTTTGTTTATTTTTAATTCTTTAATAAAGTTTCACTTTTAGAAATTTTTATCTACTCTTGTAATACGTTTTTTAGTCTTACTTATACATGTAGTCTTGCTTTTTCAAGTGATTTAAATATGTTTTGTGTCCTCATTGTAACATCTCAAGAATATAAGTATAAATTTATATATAAAAAATTTAGTTTAGAGGACATATACTTGATGGGAAAAGAGGAAGACCAAGAATCAAGTCTAAATGCACCATTTTAAGCCCATTATATTTATTATTATTATAATTATTCTTTTTTTTTCTCACATCTTTACCCACGTGACACCCAACACCAAAACCCCTTTTCCTTTATTTAAGGGATCAATTGCTCAATAAAATCTCAATTCCTAACCAAATCACTTCTCTAAAATCTCACTCTAACTTAACTAGAATTCCTATTAAAAGTCCTAATAAACCATAAAAACCTAACCCTATTTAAATACCCTCATAAACTCAAAAGCTTCTCTTCTACCAATCTATTTCTAAACAACTTGTTGCTAGAAATTCTTGAAAATAAACCTTGGAAGTTCTTGAAGATTTACAATCAAGCCTAAATCATCTCTTTCGTTGAATAGTCGAATATTGCGTCAAATCTACATCAATCTCATCAAGATCAACCCCTATAAGTTAGAGGTGAGTATTCGATCGAGTCAAGTCAAATCGAGTAAAAATATTTCGAGTTAATCGAGTTGACAAATTCTATTTTAACAACCAAACTCAATTTAAATTTCTTTCGAATCAAATCAAATCGAGTCAAAAAATTTAAAGTCAAGTTGAGTCAAGTTAACGAATCCTATTATTTATACCCAATGTTACGTTTACATGGATCGATTATTTAACTAGTAGACAAAGTACAAGATTATTTAACTACATAAACAATCTAATGGTTTTGCCTCTTAACTTAATAAGTAAATATTTATCAAAATGACGTAATTTTGCCTTTTCTTATTCGAATTTTTGAATAACTAGAATCGTGTAATTCATATTCAAGTTAAACCGAAAAACTTAATTTTTTTATTCAAGTTGATCCAAATAACTTGATTAACTCAAATAACTCGAACTATTTAATTCAAAATTTGATTTTTTTTATCGAGTTTTTCGAATCGAATCGGATTTTGCTTACCCATACTGTAGGTACCCCGAACCAAGTTTGAATGTGGGGAGGTCGTTCAAGGTCCCAAGAAAACAAGGTGGGTGTTCTTTTATGAAAAATCGTCAAAATTCGGAACTGCAACTATTTTACAGTTTTGCCACTGGTTTTCTAGATTTTACAGTTTTACCACTAGTTTTCCAGATTTTAAAATTTTGTCATTGGTTTTCTAGATTTTTCAGTTTTGCCACTGGTTTTCTAGATTTTATAAATTTTCCATTATTTTTCAAAAGAATTACAATTTTACTATAACTTCTATTATTTTATGCAAATCAGCCCTTGATTAGGATTTTTATAGCATCTAGTGAACTAGAAATTACATGTAAAACCCAGAATAAGGATAGGATAGGTTATGGATAAATTTATGCACTTTTATGACTTAAATTCGTGACTGAGACTACAAAATATGTTTAATATTGCATGAGAAAGACTGCTTAAACCGACAAGATAGTAAAAACTATTTAAGTGATTATGCTACATGATATGAGTAATTAGATGATTCTTAGTTAGTTAATTGTAATATATAGTATGAATAATATAAAGAATTATTAATTGGTTGAATATGTTAAATAAATCAAATGATAAGATGATTGGTAATTGGTTAACTATGATATAAACGACAAAATAGTTAGTATTCGATTAACTATGTTATATGACATGAACGATAAGATGATTATTATTTGATTGGTTATGCTATACGACATGGTAAATATTATTTGATTGACTATACTATACGGTATGCATGATATGGTAAATATTATTATATTAAGTATTCTATACGATATGCATGATATGATAAATATTATTTGATTAATTATAATATACGATATGCATGATATGGTAAAAGTTATTTGATTGATTATGCTATACGAGATGTATGATATGGTAAATATTATTTGATTGATTATGCTATACGATATGCATGACATGATAAGTATTATTTGATTGATTATGCTATACGATATGTATGATATGGTAAATATTATTTGATTGATTATGCTATATGGATTTGCTTGACATGGTAAATATTATTTGATTGATTATGCTATACGATATGTATGATATAGTAAATATTATTTGATTGATTTTGTATGCATGACGTGGTAAATATTATTTGATTGATTATGTTATACGATATGTATGATGTGGTAAATATTATTGGATTGATTATGCTATATAATATGCATGATATGGTCAAAATTATTTAATTGATTATGCTATACGATATGCATGGCATGGTAAATATTTTTTGATTGATTATGCTATACGATATGCATGGCATGGTAAATATTATTTGATCGATTATGCTATACGATATGTATGATATGGTAAATATTATTGGATTGATTATGCTATACGATATGCATGATATGGTAAATGTTATTTGATTGATTATGCTATACGATATGCATGACATTGTATATATTATTTGATTGATTAATTATGCTATACGATATGTATGATATGGTAAATATTATTTGATTGATTATGCTATACGATATGCATGATGTGGTAAATACTATTTGATTAATTATGATATGGTAAATATTATTTGATTAAGTATGCTATACGATATGCATGATATGGTAAATATTATTTGATTGATTATGCTATACGATATGCATGATGTGGTAAATATTATTTGATTGATTATATTATACGATATATGTGATATGGTAAATATTATTTGATTGATTATACCATACAACACACATGATATACGTTTCGCTCAACCATAAGTTTCTTCTATAAGATGGAACATTGTACGGTCTCTGAATGATTAAACTATAAGATTTTGTTTTGCATGTGGATGGAGGGAATTATGAAAGGAGGAAGTATGCACAGTTTACTGCATCCCTATTAATTGATTGGTTATGATATGCGATATGCTTGATATGATAAATGTTATTTGATTGATTATGCTATACGATATGGTAAATATTATCTGATTAATTAAGCTATATGATGTGCTTGATATGAATTTCATTATTCGCTTATGCTATGAGCTCGATATGAAATATGCTTTGTCCAGTAAAAATAAGTTTCTAGTACATAAGGAATGCTTTACAACCTCTGACGGTCCGACTACAAGTTATGTATCTTTTGCATAAGCATGAGGGAAATTATGAAAGGAGGAAGTATACGACAGTTTACTGCATCTATATGTTATAAGTTATAAGTTTGTTGTGTACCCACAGCTTAAGCATATTCCAACTACAACTATATGTATGAAGCATCCACGATTTTCTCTAACAGCTTTCATTTGTGAGAAATTGTGGATCCTCAACCATACAATAGCTTGTCTATACCTTCTGTGTATTCACAGCTTAGCAGATTTCAACTGCGGCTTTTATACGGAGTATTCACAACTTTCTCTAACAACTTTTATCTTCGAGGGGTTGTGGATCCTCAACCATACGACAACTTGTCTGCATCTATAAGTATAAGTGGAGTGATAAGGAAGAGGGGTTCTGGGGAACTCCTTATCTAACATGTAGCATTCAAGGGTAGGATTTCCGAATGTCATATGATACGTTATACGACTGTGACATGAACATACCATGCATTCTCATTAGAAAATATATTACGAGTCATTCAAATTCATAAATGTGTAATGTGAAAGTTTCTTTGACTCTGTGATTGTGTTTACTATCATTGAATTCATTTAAATGTTGATTGTTCTGGTTATCTAGTGTGTTATAAATTTAATTATTGTATTATTGGAATTTCTAAGTAAATGTGATCATTATTGATATACATGTTTGAATATTGATTAGATTTATTGTAAAAGGTATCCCACTGAGCCTGTTAAGCTCACCCCCTATTTTCCCATAATTTCAGATAATCGAACGAAATAGGCGCAGGCTTGATGCACGAAGGGTCTCAGCTTGATCTTGTCAGCAATTTATTTTTAATATTATTACTATTACTATTACTTTATTTTACTAAAAACAGTGGTATGAGATATTTATTTCTAATTACATAGGATGCATGTTATTTATTAATGTTGTTTACTGTCATTTTTGATTTATGATTATTTTAATATTTGACATTTATTGAGAATTAGCTAATTAAGATGATATTTATTTATTAAAATGATTTTAAACGATTTTATTTTATATATATATATATATATAGATTATGAACTTATTTTCCGTTGCTAAAACCCGTGTCAATTCTTAAATGAGATATTCACTTACATAACATAGATTTAAGTATTGAAAACTGACTTGAAAAAAGATTGAGCCACCTCAATGGCGAATGTGATCTTTCTGATCAAGTCTACTATCTAGGTCGAGTTGGAGAGGTTACAGTCCTCTCTAATTTGGTGGATACTTAGTTCTTTTGTCAATTTATGCTCGTCATTTTGGACCATTTGGGCTGATTTTCTTATTATATTAAGTGTTTGCAATCACTTCATTTATGTTGTGCTTGAGTTATGACAAAGTCCATTGTCAATGTGTCATAATATTCTATTGATGTTGAAGCTAAAACTTTTGTTGTGTTGATAGAACTTGTCATTCACCGCCTACAACGAGTGTTTATTATTTTTTCCTCTCCCAAATTATATGGTCTTATTCATGGAAAAGATTAATGAAATTCTCTTTAAAAAAATTATTATGTTTAATTTAGATTTTATATAAATAAATGAATAAATATAATTAAATATTGGTAATCAATTGTAAAAGTCGTAATTATGGATAATATGATAAATAAATAAATATTAGTAAGCAATCAAGAAAAACTTATTGTAATCAATAATATATTAATTGATATACATTGAAGCTCAAGTCATACTTTGATTTAGAGAGTCGTAACTGATATATACTATCTTTAAAACACATCTCTTGGAATTCTTATTCCATAATAAAAAGATTTACATTTTCTCTTTCAATTACATTCTTCCTTAAATCGCACTAATCATTCAAGGGAAGCTCTTCATTTTGAGTTTTAGATGTTATTATGGAATTGAAATTAGCATTACGAGAGTGGTCAGGCAGGTTCGACATGGATAAAGCAGTTTGCAATCATGGTTTCTTCATGATGCCTCCCAACGTTTGGATCCCTTCCACTAAATCTTCGACTCGTAGACTCTTCTCGCTCCGTTCCGTCACCATCACACACCCTCTCAACCACCCTTTCCTCCTTATAGAAGTCCATCACTCCCCCATCTCCTCTACCGATGAAGCTATTATTTTTGTATGTATATCATATCATATAATTAATTTTCTCAACTATTTTTTGATACAGAAACAAGTTGGAACAATGCTTAGAATTTCAAACAAAGATGAGAGGGATGTGATGGAATTTCAAGAAATGCATTTATCGGTGAGGGAGAATGGTTTGGGTCGAATATTTCGGTCCATTTCCTTTTTCGAAGATGTTGTTAAGTCCATCCTTCTCTACAACTGCAGGTTCAGTTATTCCAATTAATACTTCATTCTGTTACTTAGCTTTGATGGTAAATCCATTTAAAATACAGAAGCTAGAAGAGGTCATTGGACATGGCTCGAGCTCTCTGCCTGCTTCAGCCAAAAATAACATTGGATGGCATCATGGCAATGCTCATTTGAAACGAAAAAGATCCAAGTGTTCGGATGATATAGGGAATTTTCCAAGCTGGAAAGAGCTGCTAGCATGGTCTTGGGTAGATGATAAGTACCTAATAAAACAGTGCAATGTTGGTATAGAGTTGCCCGTATTCTTCATCTTGCTACAATGTTTGCCCGAGGGGGTCTTCGTAAGGATCACATCGCCAAACTTGAACAATCTTTCGATCCAACATCCTTTTGACACTTTATATCAACAGTTGTTGAAAATCAAAGGTTTTGGTCCATTTGTCTGTCCCAATATTATGATGTGTGTTGGATTTTATCAAAGGATTCCCTGCGATTTTGAAACTATCATGCACTTGAAACAGGTCGTTTTTTTTTTTTTTTTATTCATTCTATTTTATTCAACTATTTATTTATTGTCTTCCTAATATTAATTAGGTACATCAAGCAAAATTTCTTTAAAGAGACAATTGGAAAAGATGTTGAGGAAATTTATGGCGAATATAATCCATTTCAATGCTTGGCATACGGGTGAAGCAACACGGTTCAAAAATTTTTTAACACCCCAAACCCGCATCCGTCGTTGGGTAAGGTTATGGAGCATAATCGTACAATACGAGCATATAACATCGAAATTACCACAATAATTCAACTCATTCATACAGTTATATATAAATGCAAATAAATTCGAACTTAGTCATATGACCTTAAAACGTGCATTTGATACTTTAAAAATAGTTTGGGAACAATTCAGGACTGATCTGAAACCATTTAGAAAGTTTAAGAAAAAGTTATAAAATTTGGTGAGACAGGGGCACACGACCGTGTGTCAAGTTGTGTGTCTATACTGACTTGAGACACACGACCGTGTGCTAGGCCGTATATCTGCCCGTGTGGTCACTGCACCTAACACACCCAGGACACACGCCCATGTACAGGTCGTGTGTGACCATTTGTGACAAAAACCATGCTCAAAATTCACCTATATTCTTAAGGACTAAAACCAACACATACCATCATATATTCTTATGTCTAAAACACAAACCAACCTCTTCAAATTCATGCCAATACATTTAACATTTTCCCAACACTAATGTATCATAGAATATATCATATTTGTACATGCAAAAATAATTCAACTAACAATGTTGAAACTATACACCAAAATCCAAAATAGAGATTTACTCTAAATAAGTTCCAAAAAAAAAAATATCACTATTTCATGATTAACATTCTAATTACATGCCACGACCCAACATAGATACAAAAAGATCTACCAAGAAGTGGACAGTGTAAGCTCTGCCGATGATCTTTCTAACCAATCGAATTGATCTTTACAAAACAACATGAAAATTTAACAAGCTTACATGGCTTAGCTTAGTAAGAACGTAGAGTTCATAAAATTTAACACATCAAGTCATGTTAGATTCAAACAGGGCACTGAAGTGCAAACAACAACCAACACGCATCATTCACATACCATTCTATATATATACAATCAGTTCATGAATTGATTACAAGTAAATAGCAATAATTCTTTAAATGAAAATTGATAGGTAATAACTCAATACGAACTTACCTCAACTCTCACGTTCATCCTAAAGTGCCGACGATTACTTCGTAACCTTCGCCTTTCCTCGATTTAAGTCTGGTTGTTGCGTAGCTTGATCTATAACGTAATTCCATTAAAATAACAAATCACAAATACTCAAAATAATTAATTTGAGTTCATGCAACATTTGATGATAATTTTACTAATTTACTTTCAACACTTTGGCATTTAATCAAATAAGTCCCTAAGCTAACATTCATGAAATAAATCCCAATTCATGCAAGAACAAGCAAAAATCAAGGCATTTCATCTATTCATTTCAAACCCTAAACTTCCACTACTAAACAACATATACATAGTATTTTTTTTTCTTTTTTCACAAATAGGCCTTCAACACCAAATCATCAAAATCACTTCATGTAATACCCATGATTTACAATAATATTCAACTATCTAACAACAAGATTCACAAACACATCAATCCCACTCGTGGGCAGATCCTTAAATATTTAAGGGTTTCACAAATCAACCCCGGTTGGACTAAATTGAGCTAGGAATAACTCAAAAACATGCAAATATTTAAAAACTAACTTCAAAACTCACCCCTTTTTCTTCAAAATAGCTTGATTGAAATTTCTTCTTCCCAACAATGGCTATTCACGTTTTTGAGAGAAGAAGATGAAGTAAAATTCTTTTATCTTCTTCTTTTCCTTTATTTTCCCTAACATCACCTCATTTTCTCACCTAATATTCACTTGACGAAATGTTTTTTTTTTAAAAGTCCAAACTTTTATTTTTAAATTTGAAAACGGAGTCGCCACCAATTCTTTTTATTCGGTGTGATTGAAGCATCTTAAAACATTTTTAATTTGCAAAATACAAATAGGTCTTCGAAATCCAAAAAATGGGTTCGGGAGTCGGTTACGTGCGAGGAAGGGTTAGCACCCTCACAGGCCCAAAATCGGTACCAAGTCGATTTTTAAAAGGTCTTAATTGTTGAAAACTTGAAAACCCGAGTAGAAATTGAAATACAATCCCTAAGTGCATGATTAACAGGTTTAATATTATTTTCCAAAATCAAACTTCTTGAAGAAGGCTCGTTATTTTGAAAATATCGAGAAAGGAAGTCGTGTCCAGTAAATTAGAGCACAACACCTAAAATTTTTAAAAATAACAAGCATTCCAATTTTTAAATCTCACGTTTTATTATATTTTTTAAAAGGAAGAAGGATATTCGATTATTTCGATTTGAAGAAAAAAACTTACTTAGTAAATTAAGGTACGACTTTTCAAGTCACGAAATAATGAACATTGACTTAATTTTAAAAATTTTATTTTGTCCAAATATAAATATTTAATTTTTTTTTAAAAAAAGGATGAATGAAATTGCACAATATAAACATATAATAATAAAATATGACATGACATAAAATAATAGACTAATGGCATATGACAAAACAACATACTTATAATTGCAAGAACACGGAACCAATAAAATAATATTTAAAATAAATACATATAACAGCGAGTACACGAAGAAATAAAACAACAATGCACAGATTCAATACGTAGAATAAATAAGTTAATATGTTAATATATAAATAAATAAATATAAAAGGATTGACTTAAAAATAAAAGAATTAAAACAGTAACAGGAAATTTAAAAAATTAAAAAAAATTAAAAGAATTTAAGAGGTAATCAAATTTTAAAATATTTAAAGGTTTAAAGATAAATGAAAAAACATATTAAAACAAATTTGAAAGAAAAAGGAATTAAATTAAAATAAAATTTAAATAGTAATTTTATTTTTCAAAAGCAAACAAAAGATTTGAAAAGGAATTTGACAGAATCAAAATAAAATAAATAAAAAAAGGCCAAATGGGAAATTCTCATATATTTTAAAAAAAAAATGGTGGTCTGAGGACCAAATTAAGAGAAAAAAAACAAAACTTGATTACTAAATAAAAAGATTTAAAGGACAGAATGGATTAATTTAAAGTAAAGTGAAATACAGAGAGACTTTGTTAGAAAATTTCCACTTTTATTTATTAGTTTTGTCGCCGAAACAACGATGTTTCAAAGCCATTGATTTGGCTCGAAACGATGTCGTATAGGGGTGGCATTTGAAGACACAAGGACCAAATTGGAACGCCACGAAATGATGAGGGACTATGGACTCAATTTCCCCACTTCACGAAAACGAGCGGATCCTGTAGCGGATCCAGGGCAGGTCGCAGGTCGGATGCCAAGACTACTTCGTTTTGGCCATTAAGCCTTGATGCCAAAACGATGCTGTTTGAATATGGGTATTTAAGTTAAATTTTTTTTCTAAAATTTTCATTTCTTCCATTCTTCTTTCAAAAATCTGTTTTCTCTCTTTTTTTCCTCACTTCTGACCCCAGAGTCACCCCTTGGTCCACCATTGCTCCGTCGTGCCCCACTGTCCTCCGACGTCGATGAATCGCCGCATATGGCGGCCAGGTAAAAGAAAACCCTTTTTTTTTTTTGCTTTTTTCTCTTAAAAACTAGATCTAGGCTCAGATCTAACAAGATCGAGCCCAGATCTTTGAAGAAAAATCGAAGGGGTTTTTATTTTTTGATATTTTTTAGAATCTATTTTTAAAAGAAAAAATTTAAAATTGATACCCCCTTGTCGGAGACCCTCACGAACATGGACGAGTTCGGAGGGACTCCTTCATGGCTACGACAGGGACGGCCAAGTCAGCTACAAACCCTAACTTTTTCTTTATTTTTTATTTATTTAAAAACTATTTTGAAAGAAAAATAATAATAACAATAAAATAAATAAATAACAAAATATAAATAGAAAATATATATATGTAACATACCTTGAACAAACTGGAAATTTCTACTTCAAAAATTGTATTCTGATATAAATTGTTAGTTCTTCGTGAAAAATCGAAGAGAAGATCCATTACAAAGCTTTTTCTTGTGGTTTTTATAGTCGAAAATGGAATCATTACATTTTGTTTTTTTCTATTTGTTTTTTTCTTCTTATCTTTGTTCTTTTCTCTTGTCTCTTGCAGGTTGCTTTCGACGGTGATGATGGCAGAGGCGTAAGGCGTCAGAAGCGTGGTGTCAGACAGCCTCGAGAAGGTGCACTCGCTGATGTGGGGGTTGGTGTGGGTGGTAGTAGCGGCTGGATAGATCCTTTAAAACTAGGGTTTCAGATTTTCTTAAAGTTTGGGCTTGTATGGGCTAGTTTGAGTTTAGGTCTTAGGGTTTGATTTGTATTGGGTTTAGGTAGATGGATTGTTGTAAATGGATATTTGGGTATTTTGTGTAAATGGACATAAACATTTAAAATTAAAAATGGTTTTTAATTTAAATGTTTTATTTTATATATATATTTGTGTTGGATTTGGTTTGGGCTCAGACAAATTAGGCCTTCTACAGTTATCCCTCTTTGCTCGTTATCATGTAACAAGAACATAGCAAGGACTAAAAGGAGGACCAATTTCATCCGGTCCCACTAAATTTGGCTTCTTCGGTGCTTCTTCAAGTAACCCGTTTTCACTTCATTGGTCATCCAACTTCACTGTATCTATTTCTCTACATCTTTAGGAAGATAGGATTTAGTATCATGACTTTATCTTGCCCCATGGCAACTTCAAAAAGATAAAATTTGTTGTTGTAACTTCACTCCATTCTACTGCAACTTCAGAGAGATTGAGATTCGCTATTTGTTTTAACCCATTTCTTTGTACCTCACCAGGAAGATGGGATTTGAAGTCTCACTCTATAACAGCTCCATTTTTAGTGGTGTAGAAAACAGTGGTTTCGGGACCATAACTTCGACGAGTTGAGTCGTGAATTTATTAATTATTGAATATTTATGATTTCATTAGTGACATATTGAATTTTGGTTAGGGAATGATATCGATTAGATAGTCAATTAAGTAAAAAGGATTAAATTGAAAGAGGTGCAAAAATAGAATTATTTTATTAGAAGGACTAAATAAGGAAATTAGCCAATAGAGGTTGAGATAGTGGAATATCATGGCATTTAGGTGTTAATTAGAATATTAATTAAAGCTAAAAGTGATTAAGTAAGCTTAATTAAGAAAGTTACAAAAATTACAAAATTGCCATTACTATATAAATGAATTAAAAGAAAGAAAGTTGGAGATTTTCATCTTATTTTCTCCTTTCTTCTTCTTCCACACGGCTAAGGAGACAAAGAATTAGGGTTTTCCATTTTCAATTTTGAGTTTGATTTGGGTAAGCAAATGTTAATCGTTTTTAGTAATTTTTATGTTTTTGAGTCTGTATCAACTTAATTTAGCTTATGTAAGGACTAATTTATGAATCTGTCAAATGTTAGAAAACTTTCCATTGTTGAAAATGCTTGTTCTTGAAAGCTTTTGATTTATTTGACTGTTTGATACTTGGGTTAAATCTTTTTGTAAAGTGATTTTTGATGAAATTAGGGTTTAAGGACTAAAATGTGCAAATGATGAAATTTCATGTATTGTTGTGAAAATAAATGTGTAAATGGGTTGGATAGACACTCAAGAGAATTTGTCTATGGTTGGTTGTGTGAGAGAATGCTTATTTTTCATGTTTTGTGTTGAAAGGACTAGATTGAATAAAATGAAACTATTAGGGGTAAAATCATAATTTTCCCAAAAAAGAAAAATTATGTTGAATCATTAAATTATGTGACTGAATGTGAGAATTGAATGATTTATGAATGTAGACTACGATCATGCTACAGACCGCAAAAAAGAGAAATTGACGGATTAGTCCCTGAAGTCTTTCCTAAATTGCAATCCAATCCGGTAAGTTTGTAATGTAAATTTTACTTAACATTACTTGTTTTAATGTACATAAAATTGGAAGCAATTAGAATTGAAGACGAACGAGGAAAAGAAACGAAAGAGATAGTAGGCTTTATGCCGTTGAAATAGTACCAACGCAATGGTTGGGGTACCACATATGTTGCGAGTCCTCGATAGCTCGTGTGATCAACATCGTGACTTAGGGAAAGATATGGATCCTAAATGGATTATAGGCCTTATGATTGTTGGGACTATGCTTTATGCATACTCTCGACTGCTCGTGTGAGTAGTATCGTTAGGGAACAGTTTATAGTACAGATAAGCACGGTACCGATGGCTAGAGTATCGCATATGTTACGAGTCCTCGATAGCTCGTGTGAGCAACATCGTGTACTAGTAACTGAAAGTTATAGATAGGAAAGGAAGTTATAATAACATAAGGAGCAATGGAATTCTGTTGGCTCGATAGAGTCATTGTTACTTAATACAATGTCTGGTAACTGTTTAGACTATCGAACTTACTAAGCTATGAAGCTTACCACAATTAATGTTGTTGTTTTGTAGATTGTTGCTGACTGAAGATCGGATCATCGTGATCTCTTCGAAGTCACACTATCGCGGAGCTTATCGATAGTTTTTGCATCACTTGGTCTTATGGCATGTACGAGGATGATATTAACCTTTGTTGTTGTATTAGAAGATGTTGAAATCTTACAATGTTGAATGTGTATATACATAATGTACAATTTAGATGTTTTAAGCTTAAGCTGCTTGTAAAGACTTAGAAGTTATGTATATTGTGTAATGACCTAATGCATAACTTGTGTTGGATGTGTTTGAGATGTTAAACTTGTGTCTTGTCATAATTCTTGAGATTCTGCTTACTTGTTTCGGTAGTACTTATGCATGTATCTGTAGAAGTGCAGGGTAGGAGAGAGGCTGTTCTTTGACTTGAGTTGTATCAGTAGCTGAATTACAAGTATCGGTAGTTTTAGTATAGATGTATCGGTAGCTTGTATGCTTATATCGGTAGAAGTTGCTTGGTGAGAATTTTTGTTCTCTGGAGTTTTTGGTACCGGTAGACGCATGACTTGTATCGGTACAGCTAGCACAAGTACCAGTAGAAATCTACACAGTTTCTAAATTGTTCACTACTTGGCTACTACCGATACTTGACCATCAGGTACCGGTAAAAGTCTCCTAAAATATTAGAAATGCCATTTTTACCCTTGTTGAATTTTATTTATGATTAAATGCTGATTTGTAACATGAAAAGTGAATTTCTTAATAAATAAGTTGATTATTAAGATGTTTAAAGATGAATAGAGATAAATGAATAGAAAGCACAAGAAACCTAATCGGCGACTGTATTCGGGTTTTGGGTATTTACATTTAGTGGTATTAGAGCTTTCGATTTAGCCGTTTATTGGACATTTATGATTGTATTAAATGATTCCATAGTACATGCCATATGAACCTGTGATAGTGTGATACAGATGAATCTGATCTAATCATAGTTTGTAGATAAAGGTAAAGATACTTGAATTTGAAAGAGATGAAACTAATGAAGTAAACAAAAATGACCCGACAAGTGATTTCGGGGCTAGTCATGGGGCCCCTATTTTACTGATGATAGAAAGCGAAGCTAAAAATATGTTCTTCGATTTAATGGGACAATGATTCTCGAAATTTATGCAAAATAATTGAATGCCACCACCACCTTCACCTCTAGCTACACAGCCTACTGCTCGACCTACGACACCTCTTGTAATGCCTCCACCTCATCCGGTAATTGAACAGAGGCATCGTATTCTAACAAATAGGGTAAGGAAGTACGGGGCAGAGAAATTTCACGGAAATACTGAGGATGATCCATTTAGGGCCGAGTATTGGCTAAAAAACACTCTAAGAGTACTGAATGAAATGGCTTGTTCGCCCGAAGATTTTGTGAGGTGTGTCGTTTCGTTGCTAAAAGACAAAGCTTATAATCGGTGGGAATTGATCATGGTAGTGATACCGAAAAATGAGGCTACTTGGAAATTTTTCCGAACAGAGTTTAAAAAGAAGAATGTCAGCAAGAGATATCTGGACAACAAAAAGAAAGAATTCTTAGAGTTGAGAGGGGAACAAGACTGTGGCAGAATACGAACGAGAGTTTGTATTTGTTAGTAAGTATGCACGGGAAATTGTACTTACGAAAGAGGCTATATGCGTCCAATTTGAAGATGGTTTGAGTGACGAGATAAAAATGATGGTAGGTGGTTCATAAATTCTACCATTTATGGTACTGACAGACAGAGCATAGAAAATAGAGGAAGTATACAATCAAAAGAAACAGGGAGAAAAGAGACTTCGGGAATTTGGGAAGAAAAATCCCACCCGAACTTTCTCAATGCCACCCCCAAAGAGATTTTGAGATAGTGAAGTCCGCGGAGTAGTCTCTTTTGGTTTTCTGAGCAGAAGCCGATCGAGACCACTAAAATCTAGATTTCAAAATCGACCTGCTGATAATGTGGCTAGTGTTCGCAACGTGCCAACACCGATGTGTGAGCATTGTAAAAGAATCCATTCGGGCAAATGTCGGTTGGTTAAAAAAGCCTGTTTTAAATATGGAAATATCGGCCACTTCATGCAGAATTGTCTGATGAACTCAGAAGCAAAAGAAGATCGGAGTGTTAACCCTCTGATTGCACCGTAGTAAGGCAGACGCCCGAGGCAAAGTAGCAGAACGGGTGGAAATCAAAGTGAACAGAGAGACAATGAGAGCAGGTTAAAAGCTCGAGCACCTGCGCGGACTTATACCATCCGAGCTAGAGAAGAGGCTACCGCTCCTAATGTTGTGACTGATATATTCTATCTTTTTAATGACATTGTATGTGCTTTGATTGACTCAAGGTCAACTCATTCATATATTTACACTAAAGAAATTGTTTGTTGAATTGACTGAATTTGATATGCAAGTCACAAACCCATTGGATCAGAGTGTCATTGTTAACTCGGTATGTCATAAATGTCCACTGAAAGTTCAAGGCTGTAAATTTTCTGCTAATCTAATGTTATTGTCATTCACCAAGTTTGATGTGATCTTGGGTATGGATTGGTTATCTGAGTATGATGTGATAGTAAATTGCAGGCAAAGATAGATTAGTTTGAAATGCCCTATAGGTGAGGTAATTACAGTGGAGTCCGATAGATTAAACAGTGAAACCAAGGTGATTTTGGCTATTTCGACATAGAAGATGGTTCATAAAGGCTGTAAAGTATACATGGCATGCATACTAGATAATCGGGGCTCTAGAATAGAATTGGATCAAGTACTAGTTGTTCAAGAGTATACAGATGTGTTTTCGGAAGAACTACTAAGTTTGTTGCTAGTCAGAGAGGTAGAGTTCCGTATTGATTTACTACCTGGTACTGCTCCGATCTTTATTCCACCGTACAAAATGACACCGACCGAATTGAAAGAGTTGAAAGCTCAGTTGCAAGAATTGTTAGACAAATTGATGAATTATTTGATCAGCTAAAAGGTGTAATCGTATTCTCCAAAATAGACCTTCGGTCAGGGTACTATCATATGCGAGTAAAGGACTGTGACATTATGAAAATGACATTCAGAACTCGGTATGGTCATTATGAGTTTTTGGTTAAGCTGTTTGAATTTACCAACACCCCTACAACATTTATGGACCTAATGAACAGAGTATTTCAGTCCTAGTTGGACAGGTTTGTGGTTGTGTTTATTGATGAAATATTGATTTACTCCAAGACAGAATCAGAGCATACTTAGCATTTGAAAGAGGTGTTACGAATTTTGTGAGAAAAGCAATTGTATGCGAAATTCAGTAAATGTGAATTTTGGCTTCAAGAGGTTGGATTTTGGGGTCACGTAGTATCCTCGGAAGGAATACGTGTTGATCCTAACAAAGTTTCAGCTATTCTCAATTGGAAGGTACCGAAGAATGTCTCCGAGGTACGTACTTTCTTGAGATTGACGGGTTATTATCGTCGATTCGTGAAAGACTTTTCCATCATAGCCTTACCGATACTAGGTTGCTTAAGAAAAGTATTCAGTTTGCGTGGTTTGAAAGGTGCCAACAAAGGTTTGATTAGTTGAAAAAGTTGTTAACTGAAGCTCCGATTTCTACATAGCCAGAGTCGGGAAAGGAGTTTGTTGTTTACAACGACGCGTCTTTAAGCGAATCGGGGTGTGTTTTAATGCAAGATGGGAAAGTTGTAGCTTATGCTTCTCGACAGTTAAAATTGCACGAAAAGAATTATCTGGCTCATGATCTGGAGTTTGAATTAAAGATTTGGCATCACTACCTGTTTGAGGAGAGATGCAACGTCTTTACTGATCACAAGAGTTTGAGATATCTGATGACACAAAAGAAGTTGAATCTGCGACAGCACTGATGGTTAGAGCTGTTAAAAGATTATGATCTTGTGATCGACTATCATCCGGGTAAGGCCAATATTGTTGCTGATGCTCTGAGTAAAAAATCGATGTTTGGTTTGAGAGCAATGAATGCCTATCTGTCCTTGGATCGTGATGGTTCTATCACCGTAGAGCTTAGGACGAAGCCGTTATTTCTACAACAAATTTAAGAATTACAGAGAAATAATACAAAGCTCATGGCTAAAAGGGAGTAGATGCATAATGAAGTTACCAAAGAGTTTACAGTAGATTCAAAGGGTATGCTATATTATAGAGGCAAAGTATGTATTCCAAATGATTCAGATATGAGATGAGACATTCTAATGGAAGCTCAGAGCAGTACTTATTCCATACATTCGAGGAGTGTGAAAATGTATAATAGCCTAAAGAAATTGTATTGGTGGTCAGGTATAAAAAGAGAGATTTCAGAGTTTGTGACTAGATGTCTTATATGCCAATAAGTGAAAGCAGAACACCAGGTGCCATCTAGGTTACTAGAACCAATTTCCATACCAGAGTGGAAAAGTGAGTGAGTCATAATGGATTTTGTCACAACTTTCGGTAACACCGCGAAAGAAAGATTTGATCTGGGTGATTGTAGATAGATTGATGAAGTCAGCTCATTTCATTCCCATTCGGGCATATTATCCACTTGAAAGACTGGTCGAGCTATACGTGTCTGAGATTGTGCGATTACAAGGAGTACTAGCCTCTATCATCTCCAATAGGAATCCACGCTTTACCTCGAGATTTTGGGGTAAGCTGCATGAAGCTTTAGGAACCAGGCTGAATTTCAGTACTGCATATCATCTGCAAACGGATGGTCAGTCAGAGCGAGTGATATTGATTCTTGAAGATATGCTATAATGTTGTATACTTAAGTTTGAGGGAAGCTGGGAGAAATATCTGACGATGGTAGAGTTATCATATAATAACAACTATCAGTCCAGCATTAAAATGGCACCGTTTGAAGCATTATACGGTCGAAAATGCAAAACACCTTTGTACCGGTCAGAATTAAGCGAGCCTAAGTTGATTGGAACCGACTTAGTTCATGAGACTGAGGATAAAATGAGGGTAATTCGTGATTGTTTGAAATCAGCGTCTGACCGAAAAAAGTCATACGCAGATCTTAAGAGAAGAGATATAGAATTTACTGTGTGAGATCAAGTTTTCCTGAGAGTTTCTCCTTAGAAAAAAGTGTTGCAGTTTAGTAGAAAGGGAAAGTTGAGCCCGCAGTTTATCGATTCGTATGAAGTCATCGAACGGGTAGGCCCTGTAGCATATAAGCTAGCTTTACCACCGGAGTTAGAAAAGAGTTATAATGTGTTTTATGTCTCAATGCTGAGACGGTATAGATCGGATCCTTTTCATGTGATCGCACCTTGTGAGATCGAGATACAGTCGGACTTGTCGTATTCAGAAGAACCTGTTAGAATACTGGCTCGCGAGGTAAAAGAGTTGAGGAACAAGAAAGTAACGCTGGTGATAGTATTGTGGAATTGACACAGGTAGAGGAAGCCACTTGGGAGACAGAGGTTTTGATGAAATCATATTTCCCTAACCTATTTAGTGGTAAAAAAATTTCAGGACGAAATTTCCTAAAAGGAGAGAGTTGTAACAACCCGATTTTGAGTGGTGTTGAAAACAGTGGTTTCAACACCATAGCTTCGACGAGTCGAGTCATGAATTTATTAATTATTGAATATTTATAACTTCATTAGTGACATATTAAATTTTGGTTAGGGAATGATATCGATTAGCTAGTCAATTAAGTAAAAAGGATTAAATTGAAAGAGGTGCAAAAAGAGAATTATTTTATTAGAAGGACTAAATAGGGAAATTAGCCAATAGAGATTGAGATAGTGAAATATCATAGCATTTAGGTGTTAACGATATGATTAGTTAAAGCTAAAAGTGATTAAGTAAGCTTAATTAAGAAAGTTACAAAAATTACAAAATTGCCATTACTATATAAATGAATTAAAAGAAAGAAAATTGGAGATTTTCATCTTATTTTCTCCTTTCTTCTTCTTCCACATGGCTAAGGAGACAAAGAATTAGGGTTTTCCATTTTCAATTTTGAGCTTTGATTTGGGTAAGCAAATTTTTTGTAATTTTTATGTTTCTGAGTTTGTATTAGCTTAATCTAGCTTATACAAGGACTAATTTTTGAATCTGTCAATTGTTAAAAAACTTGCCATTGTCGAAAATGCTTGTTCTTGAAAGCTTTTGATATATTTGAATATTTGATACTTGGTTTAAATCTTTTTGTAAAGTGATTTTTGATGAAATTAGGGTTTAAGGATTAAAATGTGAAAATGGTGAAATTTCATGTATTGTTGTGAAAATAAATGTGTAAATGTGTTGGATAGACACTCGAGAGAATTCAGCTATGGTTGGTTGTGTAAGAGAATGATTATTTTGCATGTTTTGTGTTGAAAGGACTAGATTGAATAAAATGAAACTACTAGGGGTAAAACTATAATTTTCTCAAAAATGAAAAATTGTGTTGAATGATTAAATTATGTAATTTAATGTGAGAATTGAATGATTTGTGAATGTAAACTATGATCGTGCTACAGACTACAAAAAAAGGAAATTGGCGGATTAGTCCCTAAAGTCTTTCCTAAACTGCAATCTAGTCTGGTAAGTTCGTAATGTTAATTTTACTTAACATTACTTGCATGTATATTGTAAATGTACAGCAAATTGGAAGCAATTGGAATTGAAGATGAATAAGGAAAATAAACGAAAGATATAGTAGGCTTTATGCCGTTGAAATAATACCAACGCGATGGCTAGGGTACCGCATATGTTGCGAGTCCTCGACAGCTCGTGTGAGCAGCATCGTGACTCAAGGAAAGATATGGATCCTAAATGGATTATAGGCCCTACGATGGTTGGGACTATGCTTTATGCATACTCTCGACAGCTCGTGTGAGCAGCATTGTTAGAGAACAATTTATAGTACAAATAAGCATAGTACCGATGGCTGGGGTACCGCATATGTTGCGAGTCCCTGATAGCTCGTGTGAGTAGCATCGGGTACTAGTAACTGAAAGCTATAGACAGGAAAGGAAGTTATAATAACACAAGGAGCAATGGAATTTTGTTAGCTCGATGGAGTCATTGTTACTTGATACAATGTCTGGTAACTGTTTAGACTATCGAACTTACTAAGTTATGAAGCTTACTACAGTTAATGTTGTTGTTTTGTAGATCGTTCCTGACTGAAGATCGGATCATCATCATCTCTTTGAAGTCACACTATCGCAGAGTTTGTCAGTAGTTTTTGCATCACTCGATCTTATGGCATGTACTAGGATGATATTGACCTTTTTGTTGCACTAAAAGATGTTGAAATCTTACTATGTTGAATGTGTATATGCATGATGTACAATTTAGATATTTTAAGCTTAATATGCTTGTAAAGACTTAGAAGTTATGTATGTTGTACGATGACCTAATGCATAACTTGTGTTGGATGTGTTTGAGATGTTAAACTTGTGTATTGGCATAATTCTTGAGGTTCTGTATTCTTGTTTCGGTAGTCCTTATGCATGTATCGATAGAAGTGCAGGGTAGGAGAGAGGTTGTTCTCTGACTTGAGTTGTATCAGTAGTTGAATTACAAGTACCAGTAGTTTTCGTATAGATGTATCGGTAGCTTGTATGCTTATATCAGTAGAAGTTACAGAGTGAGAAATTTTGCTCTCTGGAGTTTTTGGTATTGATAGACGTATGACTTGTATCAGTAGAAATCATACTTGTATCGGTAGATCTAGAACAAGTACCGGTAGAAATCTGCACAGTTTCTAAATTGTTCATTGACTTGATTACTACTGAAACTTGACCATTAGGTATAGGTAGAAGTCTCCTAAAATATTGGAAATGTCATTTTTACCCTTGTTGAATTCTATTTATGATTAAATGCTTATTTGTAACGTGAAGAGTGAATTTCTTAATAAATAAGTTGATTATTAAGGATGAAAGAGATAATGAATATAAAGCACCGAAAACCTAACCGACGACGGTATTCGGGTTTTGGGTGTTTACACACTCCACTCTACTGTATACTCAGGGATGTTAAGCTCGGCTTTATTTTTTTGATTCAACACATTGTTTTAACCCACTTCTCTGTACCTCACAAAAAAGATACGATTTGAAGTCTCACTCCACTCCATTTATCCTCAAGGACGTTGAGCTTGGCTTTATTGTTTTGATTCAACATACTTTATTGACCCACTTCTCTATACCTTACCAGGAAGAAGAGATTTGAAGTTTCACTATACTACACTCCACTGTATCCTCAAGGACGTTGAGATCTACTTCGTTGTTTTAATTCGACTCACTGTAACTCAGGGGTATAGGATTCGTTATTGTGGCTTCAATCTGCTGCTCTTTAACTTTAATGTATAAGATTCGCCTTTGTGGCCTCAATCTTTCCCGCCTCATTTCTAGGGTACAAGGTTTGCCATTGCGGCTTCAACCTATTTCCCTCCATACCTTTATGGTATAAGATTCACCATTGTGGCCTCGATCTTTCCCATAGTTTTTGAAGATATAAAGTTCACTTTTACGACCTCAACCTTTCTGTTAGACCTTTGTGGTTGCAGATTCGCCATTGCGACCCTAATCTTTTCATGGTTCGAGATTTATCGTTGCGACCTCAATCCTTCCTATCATGTTTCTAGGGTACAAGGTTTACCGTTGCGGCCTCAACCTTTCCTCTTTATATTTTCATGATACTAGATCCATCGTTGTGGTCTCGATCTTTCTCATCACGTCTCTAAAATACCAGGTTCGTCGTTGCGATCTCAAACTTTCCCTTCATATCTTCATGGTATCGGATTCACCGTTGCAACCTCAATCCTTCTCATCACATCTTCTAAGGTACAAGGTTTATTGTTGCTGCCTCAACCTTTCCCTTTATATCTTCATGGTACCAGATTTACCGTTGCGGCATCAATCCTTCCCATCACATCTTCTAAGGTACAGGGTTTGCCGTTACGGCATCAACCTTTCCCTTTATATCTTCATGGTATCAGATTCGCAAATGCGGCCTCAAACCTTCCCATCACATCTTTTAAGGTACAAGGTTTGCACTTGCGGCTTCAACCTTTCCCTTTATATCTTTATGGTACCGAATTCACTGTTGCGGCCTCAATCATTCCCATCACATCTTTTAAGGTATAGGGTTTGTCGTTACGACCTCACCTTTCCCTTCACATCTTCATGGTACCGGATTCGCCGTTGCAACCTCAATCCTTCCCATCACATCTTCTAAGGTACAGGATTTTCCGTTATGGCCTCAACCTTTCCCTTCATATCTTTATGGTACCGGATTCGTCATTACGACCTCAATCTTTCCCATCATATTTTTTAAGATACAGGGTTTGTCGTTACGGCCTCAATGTTTCCCTTCATATCTTCATGGTACCAGATTCACTGTTACGGCCTCAATCCTTCCCATCACATCTTCTAAGGTATAGGGTTCGCCGTTGCGACCTCAACCTTTCCCTTTATATTTCCATGGTACTAGATTCATCGTTGCGGCTTCAATATTTCTCAACCTTGTTTTAAGGTACAAGGTTATCCATTGCGGGCTCAAACTTTCCTTTTATATCTCTATGTTTCCTCGATTCATTTCGTCATTTCATGGTAATGAAACCTGTAGAATATGTTTTAATGAGCCTCTATGTAGACCAGATTATTAAGATGTCATGATCAGAATGAATCATATGCTCCTAAACAAATATGTATGAATGATGAATGCAAAAATGTTATCTTTGAGAAATAATTTTATTCTTAGTCCTTAGTCAACATTGTTCGTCGTTTGTCTAAGTCCTATCACTGATGTGTTATCATGTTATTCTTTTGGTATGGTATCTTTGTCGTGAAACCTAAAGAGGTAGTCATAGTTTTAACTATTTATTTCAATACCCTTCTAACCCTCAAGTTTATTTATTTCCAACTAGTGGTCTTATTTAAGGTCCCTGTACTATTTAGAAAATTTCCAAAGCGATATGCAGAAATCCTTTTATTCCTTATATCGTTATACCACTAACCATTATTTCAAATGGAAAAATGGTTTAATCAAATTTGTAAGGTGGATGAAACCGAATTTGATTTAAGGCAAAGCTCACCTCAATGAAAGATCATTGGTTCATTAACCATTATTTTGATGCAGAAATGCTTGAACATGGTTGTAAGGTGAACAAAATTGAATTTTATTGGAGGTAAAGATCACATGAATGAAAAGATTAAAAATGACCCATACCGGTCAAAAGTTATCAAACATAATACGAGCAAAAAAATGGAGTTAGGTGCCTCAGATATCAAAGTATGAGTTTTGCTGAGCAAACTTGATAAGGATCATTTTGAGCTTGACATGTGTCCACGAAACTTGGAGTACTTCGTCAATGCCTCAAGGTGTAAAGTTTCTCCACCTTGTTATTTTTTAGAGAGAAGACCACTTCATGCCTCTTCTTTTTTTCAAAATTGAGTCGCCTTTTCAAGTTTTCAACTCAAATCTCCTTAGGTTTCTAGATGCCCTTTACAGGTTTGCGCCTCGACCTCTCCTTTTTCTTTTTTTAGTTTTTTCTTTTTCTTTTTCTTCTTTTTGGGTGAAATCTTTTCTCATCGAGTTTGAGTTCATGAGATTGGGCAGGTCCTTCCCGTCCATCTCGGTCAAAATTAAAGCTTCTCCCAAAAGGGCTTTCTTCACTTCATGAGGTATTTCCAAATTCAGCATCCATTTTTCTTGGAAATCTTTTGTAAGCAAGATCTTTTTCAAAACCACGGCTTCCCTATGGAATTCTCTAGAGTGGATCCTTCTTTGTTATTGGTGTATCTAACCATGACAGATAGCCTTTAGCATCTTTCAATCAAGTTTTACTGACCGCATCTGGATTGAATCAATTATGCTTTATCCATTTTAACAAAATTTTGGAGGGAAAGAAACTCGACTCCAATGGGCGAGAATGCTTCTATTCCGCAAATCATAGGGAAAGTTGTTGCCCTAGCAAAGTCTTGGTTAATTTTCAATAAGTGTAGAGAGCAAATGATAACTTCTCATGCCAATCTTTGTAGTCTTTGCTATTTTACAATGAATCCTTTGATGTTCTTATTGGTCACATTCAATGCCCCATTCACTTTTTAGCGACGCGATGCTGAGTTGTGATACTTGTTCTTGAATTGGCTGCAGACTTTTACTATTGTGCTGTTGCTCAAATTCAAGTAGTCGTTGGATATGATCCTTTTTGGCATCCCATTTTGACATATAATCTCTTTTTTTCAAGAACTTGCTAACTGCCGATTAGCATAGGAAGTAGTAATACGAATTGATGCTCATTAGAAACTCTTTCGCAAAGTTGGCTCGGTGATGTCCATGCTTCACATAGAAAAAGGCCATGACGTGGAAAGGTGAAGAAGAATAATAAATTTTCAAGATGTGATTTGCGAGTTTTTGTCTTGAATTTTTCTTTCCTTTTTATTAGGTTTCAAAATGCCTTTTACGGGATTTTTGTTTTTTTTATGACACATCAAACCTCCATCTTTGAAGTTTTGTTGAATTAGGTTGTATTCTTCGTTTATGAGAACCTGTGTGTCACGACATCAATTCCTTAAACCTGACCTTCTTTGATAGCACCATGCAAAGACCTTTGGATTCTCGAGGCAACTTGTCTTGTTTCTGCAAAGACACATGTCTCAATTGTCATTTAAAATCACAACTCCTCGAGGTGATGTTCGTTTCTTGTCTTGCTCAAACATTCGTAGTAGATCGGGAGACAAATTACATCCTTGATCATTTTCAAAGTCTTAAAGTTTTCCAGGACATATGTCCTTCTCAAAAGGGTCTAAGTTAACATCAGTGTCGCTCGTTACCTTGATATTAAGGGATCTAACATTTGGGTAAGAGAAACTCAAAGAATAAATTAATTTAAGAATGATTAACCATATGATATGAGTACGGCTAAAAAAGAAAAGCAAAATGTTTGCCAAGTGAGATAAAAAAATGCATCATTTTCATTGAAATAAAAGACGGTGGTCATGTGCCCTTTATAAATGGATCCCTATTACTCTCAAGCTTAGAGTGATAAGTGTGTTCTAAATATTTTCTAGAAAAGTCCTAAAAACTACAAGAAGCTACTCCACAGTCTAGCTGTCCAAAATACTTCCAAGGGCGTAAGGCCAAACTCTCGATGGGTTCCACTCTCAGTAAAAAAAATTTTAACATTCTCTAATTATCTTGATTTATCATGTCTCCCCTTAGTTTTCATTTAGGGTTGGTGACTCTCTCACACACGAATGTCTCAGATATGTGGGATTTTATTAAAATTTAATGCATGAAGTGCAATGCAAATGAATGGTAAAATGCATGCAAAAAAAAGCGTTGATTCTTATTCAATTCCATTAGAACAACTTTACTAGAAAACAAATTTCTTTACATAAGGTAGATACATGTATGGTTGTGCCTTAATGCTAAAGTCCTAATCTTCCAAGCTAATTTTTTTTTTGCTCCGGTTTGACCTTAATTTCAAGTTCAAAATGTCAGTCTTGAATAGCTAAAGTCTGCAAATGGTTAGTTGTTTCTCGTACTTGGGTCAAATCCTTGCTTGCGACATGGTCTTTATCTCAGACTTGTCCCTGAGTGCATTGAAGTCATTCCTCTCTTATTTTGATTTTCTTTGGCAATATCTTCTTGTCTTTGGATAGACATAAATTCCTTCAACGAAGAGTAGTCCTCAGAGAATACTCAATAAGTGACCCTTTCAACATTCCAAAAATGCCTACTGAATCATACTAACAAAAGTTGTGCACCAATACACCTTCTTTTGCCCTTTCTTCGACAGACATTTAATGGCTAAGATTGCTAGAACATGAGTGATTCTCTTGTCGAGTTGGTCAAACAAATTTGCAACTGCGTCCTTTATGTGCCCCAACATTTTAGGGAATACGTCTAACTTATACGTGTTTGAGGCGAAGATGTTGACATTCTTTATTGCATCTAAGTGTACTATGTCTTGCAGGTTTTTTTAAAAGCAGTGCACTTATTATTGTCTTTTTCCTAAGCAAGGTTGTAATTCGATGTCCACTCATCTAGAGTAGGTCTTATTATTCTGAATCATTAGGCAATGGAGCGACGTAATGTATTCTTCTACTTTATGTTCATGTTTTTGAAAGTGAAGCAACTAAGCTAAATCCCGATACTGTGTTAGGGCTCGAAAAAAAAAGTGTGTATCTACTTTAACCTGGAGTAGGTAAGGTAGATCACCATATTCATATTAGAACATCTGCCTCATTTTGTCTTCCATACTTCTTTTAGTTCTTGCAAACTGTCTTGGGTTACATTTATTTGGGTGTAATCCCAAAACCCTGATATGTTCCCCTTTGACAGGCCATCATCTTTTCATTGTTGTTTTTCTTTGACCACATACGCATGACCACGTTGACTTCTACCTTATTAAGGAATCTGTTTTCTTATGACCAGTTCTCTATTTAGCAATAGAATAATGAATCAACACATTTTTTTAGATGAAAATGCAATGCAAACAGATTCAAAATAAATAACTTAGTGTGATTAATACAAGAATAAAACTTGAAAATAGATTGTAATTAAAAACAATAACATAACCGTATCCCTTACCTTATTTGGGTAACCACTAAAGGTTTGGCACAATTCTACTTAAGGTAGGCTCTCATGGAATTATATGCGAGCTAATAAAATGTGCTGCTCATGAATGCATGTATGCATAAAAAAGGCATTGACTCATAGCTCAATTCTATTAGAAAACTTTACTAGAAAACAAATTTCTTTAGATAAGGTAGATACCCATATGATCGTGCCTTAGTGTTCAAAAGCTTTTAATCTTCGTAGGACATCATCCAATTTTGCCCTAGTTTGTCTCTGATTTTTTATCCAAAATGTATCTTGAAAAATTAAGTGATCAACCACTTCTTGTTGTTATGCGGTCTTCGTTTCTGTCTTACTTGTCTAACAAATCATTGGTTTTTTTCGTCCTTCTTTTTGACCATATGTGCTTGACCATATTATTTTCTACCTTATTAAGAAACTCGCTTTCTTATGACTAGATTTCTATTTAGTAATCAAGTTTAAATCCACACCTTTCCTTAGATGAGGATGTAATGCAAGCAAAAATCGAAAAGCAAAAGAAAACAAGTCAATTATGATGACAAAATACAGATATAAAACAAAGAACCTAGGCCTGGGAGACTACTAACATCTTGGTGTAGTTCTATCCTAAGGCAACCGCTATATGCGGTTTAAGTTCTAGAGTAGAGGTACCTAAATCAATAAATTCCTCAATCCTCACCCATTACAGGTTCATATGGATGAGTTCGGTTTAGGGGGACACATTTCCCATATGTTTGCACGGAAGTGAAAACTTCACGAAAACATAGGTACGGATATAATCCCGAAAGCGATTCACTATCCTGCACGGAGGTGAAAACCTCACAAAGGAGTAGCTTCCCACTTTCATTTATAGGGTGTAGTAACGAATGCACATGAATGCAACCCTATACCAGCAATAATATCATCATAATATTTCATAGAAAATGCGAAGTATCACATATCAATTTAAACCTAGTTTTTAAAATTTTTAACAAAAAGACCCGAAAATAATCGACTTTTGGCTTGACTCTCTTATTCTCCCCAGCGAAGTCGCCACCAATTCTTTTTATTCGGTGTGATTGAAGCACCTTAAAACATTTTTAATTTGTAAAATACAAATAGGTCTTTGAAATCCAAAAATGGGTTCGGGAGTCGGTTACGTGCGAGAAAGGGTTACCCTCATACACCCAAAATCGGTACCAAGTCGATTTTTAAAAGGTCTTAATTGTTGAAAACTTGAAAACCCAAGTAAAAATTGAAATACGATCCTTAAATGCATGATTAACAGGTTTAATATTATTTTCCAAAATCGAACTTCTTAAAGAAGGCTTGTTATTTTGAAAATACCGAGAAAGAAAGTCGTGTCCAGTAAGTTAGGGCACAACACCTAAAATTTTCAAAAATAACAAGCATTCTAATTTTTAAATCTCACGTTTTATTGTATTTTTTAAAAGGAAGAAGGATATTCGATTATTTTGATTCGCAGAAAAAAAAACATACCTAGTAAGTTAAGGTACGACTTTTCAAGTCACGGAATAATAAACATTGCCTTAATTTTAAAAATTTTGTTTTGTTCAAATATAAATATTTAATTTTTTTTTTTAAAAAGATGAATGAAATAGCACAATATACACATATAATAATAAGATATGACATGACATAAAATAATAGATTAATGGCATATAACAAAACAACATACTTATAAATTGCAAGAGTAATACATGAAACCAATAAAATAATATTTAAAATAAATACATATAACAGTGAGTACACGAAGAAATAAAACAACAATGCACAAATTCAATACGTAGAATAAATAAGTTAATATGTTAATATATAAATAAATAAATAAATAAATATAAAAGGATTGACTTAAAAATAAAAGAATTAAAACAATGACAGGAAATTTAACAAAAAATTTAAAAAAATAAAAGGTTTAAAAGAATTTAAGAGGTAACCAAATTTTAAAATATTTAAAGGTTTAAAGATAAATGAAAAAAACATATTAAAACAAATTTGAAAGAAAAAGGAATTAAAATAAAAAATTTTAAATAGTAATTTTATTTTTTAAAAACAAACAAAAGATTTAAAAAGAAATTTGACACAATCAAATTAAAATAAATTAAAAAAATGTCAAATGGGAAATTCCCATATTATTTTTTTTTAAAATGGTGGTCTGAGGACCAAATTAAGAGAAAAAAAACAAAATTAGATTACTAAATAAAAAGATTTAAAGTACAGAATGGATTAATTTAAAGTAAAGTGAAATACAAAGGGACTTTGTTAGAAAATTTCCAGTTTTATTTATTAGTTCTGTCGTCGAAACGATGACATTTCAAAGCCATTGATTTGGCTCGAAACGACGTCGTATAGGGGTGGCATTTGAAGACACAAGGACCAAATTGGAATGTTACGAAATGAGGAGGGACTACGGACGAAATTTCCCCAATTCACGAAAACAAGCGGATCCGGGGCGGGTCACGAGTCGGATGCCAAGACTACGTCATTTTGGCCACTAAGCCTTGATGCCAAAACGACGCCGTTTAAGCATGGGTATTTAAGTTAATTTTTTTCTAAAATTTTCATTTCTTCCTTTCTTCTTTCAAAGATCTGTTTTCTTTCTTTTTTTTCTCTCTAAAATTTCCTCACTTCCGTCCTTAGAGCCACCCCTTGGTCCACCACTGCTCCGTCGTGCCCCACAGTCCTCTGACGTCGACGAATTGCAGCATATGGCGGCCAGGTAAAAGAAAACCCTTTTTTTTTTTTTTACTTTTTTCTCTTAAAAACTAGATTTTGGCTCAGATCTAACAAGATCGAGCCCAATCTTTGAAGAAAAATCGAAGGGGTTTTGATTTATTGATATTTTTTAGAATATATTTTTTAAAATTTTAAAATTGATACCTCCTTTTCGAAGCCCCTCACGAACATGGACGACTTCGGAGGGACTCCATTTGTGGCTACGATAGCAATGACCAAGTCAAGTACAAACCTTAACTTTTTCTTTATTTTTTATTTATTTAAAAATTGTTTTGAAAGAAAAATAATAATAAAAATAAAATAAATAAATAACAGAATATAAATAGAATATATATATAATATACCTTGAACAAACTGGAAATTTTTGTTTCAAAAATTGTATTCTGATATAAATTGTTTGTTCTTCGTGAAAAATCAAAGAGAAGATCCATTACAAAGCTTTTTCTTGTGGCTTTTATAGCCGAAAATTGAATCATTACATTTTGTTTTTGCTATTTGTTTTTTTCTTCTTGTCTTTGTTCTTTTCTCTTGTCTCTTGCAAGTTGCTTTCGGCGGTGATGATGGCAGAGGCGTGGGACGTCAGAAGCGTGGTGTCAGACGACCTCAAGAAGGTGCACTCGCTGATGTGGCGATTGGTGTGGGTGGCAATGGTGACTGGAGAGATCCTTAGTAATTAGGATTTCAAATTTTGCTAAAGTTTAGGCTTATATGGGCTAGTTTGAGTTTAGGTCTTCGAGTTTGGTTTGTATTGGGTTTGGGTAGATGAATTGTTGTAAATGGACATTTGATTATTTTGTGTAAATAAACATAAACATTTAAAATTAAAAATGGTTTTTAATTTAAATGTTTTATTATATATATATTATTTGGGCCAGATAAATTGGGTCTTGTACACCACTAATATCATCATTTTTATTTTTACAAATAATCTCAAGCCACACATAAACAAGAGTTGGCGGTTTCCACCATACCATAATCATTATTAGGGTTATTTCACATATTAGGCCACCTATTTCTATTTTATTGACCATTGACACACTTTTAAAATATAGCATTCAAATTTTTAATTTTTACCATCTAACCATTTTCACTAATTTAGTAACCAATCAATGCATTTAATTTTTTCTTTGCAAATTTTTTTATTTTATCAATGCTAGTTTCCCGAAATTACTAGATTTAATAGTATTTATCGGTCTACTCGTCAGAATGTGTGGCCTCAAAATCACTATTCTCGATGACATTGAAATCGGATCATTACATTTTTCTTAATTTTGTATTGGATAAATTACCCGTTACTCTAAATATATGTTCTTCTTAGTTTACTCATCCCAAATTTTCTTTGTTAACTCGATCACCCAACATAGAAATTGATCAAATTGGTACTAAAGACTAACAATGCTTTTTCATATTAACCACTCTAATATTAAGATAAACTACTCATCAGTCATTCTAAATAAGAATCAGATGATATAGTTTACCCTATTGTATATTATGTTTCATTTAACTAAATTAATTAGAGTTTTTAATGAAATTAAATTTATTTAATAATATTTTTAATGTACTTGGACAATTAAATACATATATTGAAAAAGATAAATGTTGTTTACCATTGTCATAAATATATTCAAACTATTTGAAACTGCCATTAAGAAGCATGTAAATCTATAAATCCCTTATTGTTTATTATAATATCTAATAATTATTAATAAAAAATTCTTCAATAAGTTTTAAACTTGGTTTTTGAAAATTTTTTCTTCAAATCTCTCCTTTCGTCTACATTATCAGAATCTACTCTTTTCTAGTCTTGAAATTTTTCTTTTTAAGAAATTGAGGCATGTATACTTTTTTTTTATGGTTTTTAATTTGGCAATTCCAGCTTATGGATTAGTGCTTGAATAATTAATTGCAGGGTGGAACTGATTGAGGAATATGAAAACAAATTTGGGAAGCTGCCAACTATCATCTTATTACTGCCCCTCGTTAGGGGCGTGTAAAATTCAGGTAAAATAGAATAAATATTTTGAAGTTCGGTAAACGGTTAATTCGGTTTGAAATCATATGGTTAATCGTATTAATCGATGCGGTTAATCGAATTAATCGAATTTAATAACTAATATTATAATATATAAGTATTTTTTATATGTTTTATACTTGTTTTATCCAAAAATTGACCGGTTAATTCGGTTAATGTTTTATATGTTTTATACTTGTTTTAATCAAGAATAAAAAAACATATAAATTTTGGTTAATTCGGTTAACCGACCAAATTAATTGAAAAAGTTCAGTTCGGTTAATTTTTTTTGAAAAAATTTCAGTTCGATTAATAGTTAAGGATTTAAAAAAGTTGATTAATTCGATTAATGATAGTTCGGATTGGTTAATTGATTTAACACTCCTACCACTCACTGCTTAGGGACTAGGGAGTAATTAATTAAACTGATTAATTGTCTAATTTCACAATATTTATCTATTATTCAGAAATCTCATATATGTTAACAGTAATATCATTATAATTTTTTGTAAACTCTACTTTTTTTTATACAATACCTAAAACTACTCGTAACCCTCTCCAACGCTAAACCTTAAAATAGGAGGATAGTGCTCTTCAACACACTCGAATCCATATCCTTCTGTACTGGCAAAATATCGATGCTAATTCACATATTTTTTAATTATATATAAATTTAGGTATGTGTTAGTATTTTGTACTTGTGTATTTTTTTTTTGTATTCTACTAACAGACTTAAAAAATTAAGCAATTTTTTATACAATGCACATACGATTAGAAAGAGTAAATTTCTATCATATACATTATTAGCAAGTGAAATTTTTACTCAATTTTAATTTTCAATTAATATTAGACTACCATTTTGGATTAAGTGTTTAATATTTAATATTATGATTGGTTACATATGATTTTTACGTTTTGTATATCTTAATTCTTTTTCTGTTACTTCAACTTTCCAAAACGTATCCTACTTTTATTTTCTAATTCCTCCCTTAAGGTCGAGCTTTATTTTTAATTTTTAACATCCCCCATCTGTCTATGAGTTAGAAACTTTGGCCAAGCTCACGTCATTCTGCAAGCCTTTCCTGAGGTAATGCCAGACCACTTGTACGATTTCATTTCAGCATATTTGACAACAAAAGTGAAGGCAAACATGCCAATGCTTTGGTCAGATAGCAAGGACTTATGACGGTAAAATAAGTATGCATAAGCTGGAATTTAAATTATAGTAAAATATTCAAATAATTAAGTATTATAATATATATACAATAAATAAAATATATTGTGGAGTGTGCTTTACATTTATCGAACTTTTTGCAAGAATTTTAAACGAGAATCGACGAACAATTGAATAAGAACCAAAATAAGTCTGACGTCAAGACGAGGAGCGTCGGCTCGTCGGGACGACGCGATGGACAACATCATGACGAGGCGAATGGGACATTGCGCTATCACAATGTCTTCTCCTATTTGGCAGTTTCATTTTAGACTTCAAGTAAGATTGCTTTTTCCAGTTGGACTTTAATTATTCTAGAGATATTTTAGTATGCTTAAAACTCTAATTTAAGCCTATTTAAAAGGGTCACTGTATCCTTATTTGTAAAACCAACAAGAAAAAAGAGTTTTTCTTTGGGGACGACAAGATGTAGTTATATATGAGTTTTGGAGAGAGTTTCATAATAATTATGGAGAATATTCTACACCTCTTTTGTGAGTGTCCTATGAAGATTTAGGATTTTGTTTACATGTTTGCTCTTTGGGATTTTGAATTTTGTATTCGGACTTTTGAGTAATGTACATTTAGTACATTTAGATTTATTTTTTTCATATTGTACTCTTGTTTGTTTATTCATTTACTGAAAAGCCAAAGCATCCTTTACTCGTGGTTTTTCTCTCTTTGAGGGTTTTCGACATAAAATATTTGTGCTCGATCTTTTTAATTTCTTCTCTACTTTTCTTGTTCATTGTTTATAAGAGTTGATCCCCAACAAAGTAGTATCAAAGTCTAATTTAGCTTTTGCAAGTCGACTCGTTCGGTGACACAACAATAATTTTGGATATTTAGAAGTTTGACAGATCATAAATTTCAGTTTTTGGCAATTTTGAAAATTATGAAGGCAGCTAATGTGGTCAAGAACAAAGGTGATGATTCGTTGCTCTACACATAATCCAGTTGAAGGTGAAGTCGGGTCATATGTCAAGCATGTGCCTGATTTGGAGAAGAATCTCATCCCTTTTTTGTTTTAAGGACTTGAATGGTTTGTAGAATGTTTTAAGACAATGTTGGTTGCAGAGGGTTACAATCAAGTGGAGAGAGTTAATGTTTTCTCTCTTGTTCGGATATTATTGACCCTTGTTGCATTATACAACTTTGATTTGAGGAATAAGAGTCTTTTAGTTTTCAAGTTCGAGCACGATTTGGACTTGGTTGACATTCTCCAAAATTCGAGTTAGGCATGTGACGGGAATGGAAAAGGAGGTGTGATAAATACGAGTTAAGGTGGAGATTTGTGAGGTTTGCCTCATATACTTCTCTCAGTTAAACTTTAGTATCTTTTCCCCATTAAACTCTGATTATTTTAAAGATATTTAGTATGATTAGACCTTTAATCTTATCCCATTTAAAGGGGTATTGTATTTTTGTTTTGAGATGCCAATAAGAAAAAGAGTTTTTCTTTGGTGGGTAATAAGATGTAGTCGCATATGAGTTTTTGTGAGAGTTTCGTGGTAATTATGGAGAGTATTTTATACTCCTTTTGTGAGTGTTATATGAAAAGTATAGGGACTAAATCTTGGAAATAAAAGTATAAGGACTAAATTCTAAATTTGTGAATACTATAGGGACCTATGACATATTTTAACCTTTTAAAATATAAGTATAATGACTTATTTAGCCCTCCAACTTTACAAAAAAAAAAAAAATTCGCCCTTTATATAATTTTTTTCCTTTTTTAACATTTAAATTTGTTTTTTCCAAATCACCCCAAAAGATATAAAAAAAAAATTAACATTTTTTAACTTTACTGATGTGACATACATGTGGATAATATGTCAATATTTAACTATTTTTTAAATTTAAAACAAAATTAAAATATATTTTTTAAAATATAAAATCATTAAAATTATTTAAAAAGTACCAAAGTTATTTACAAATATTTAAAAAAATTTTAAATTTTTTTAAATTAATTAAAGCTTAACATGCAAAGTGGCAATTCACGTCAACAAAATTAATAAACATTAACTTTTTCTTCAATTTTGAGATGATTTGAGTTTAAGGTTTAGAAAATACAATTTAAGTATTTAATAATTTTAAAAAGTTTTTAAGAAAAATAATTTAATGTGCAATTGTAATTTGAACTCATGCTATTTTTGAAAAAAAGTGAACACCCAACTAATAAATTATAATTTGATGATGAATTTAGTATATTATTTTATTTCCAAACATGAAAAAAAAATGATAGTTGCAGTGTAGGTTAGCTTTATCAAGTTACTCGAATCTTACATTGATAAGAGGAGCCCAATTGGTAGGGTTACGGGGTCCAAAACTAGGACGAGCAAGTCTTAATCTGAGGCCTTGTGGTTTATCAGCATAGCCCACGCTATTGCCTTTGGGCCTCATTTGTAGGGGTTGTAATTTACTTAACAGGTTTCCAAGACACGGCAAAGACAAGCCAGTCGTATGTCTCCAACAAACGCAATGAAAGAAAGCAAATCAATGTCGCAAGTTCTTTGTTGTTCTGGATACTGCTAGACACTTCTCATTTCTCAAACTCAGACCTTGCTTCGCTGTCGTAAAACCACATAAAACCTTGCTAGGCGAAAGCCCAAAGACACAAGGCAGAAGAATGTTCGGAGTGGTATTCCCCAACCGAAGCTTCCCAATGGACATCTCTAGCTTCACCCAAATTGATACCTTCCATTGGGTGCTCGATATGAACACTTTCGTTGGCGAATCCTACCATCAAATTGGTGATATGTGCATCTTCCTCTTGAACAACTTCACTTTGCCCCCAGATAAGGCTTTGGCTGTCTACGTCCAGTCCCCTGGTTCTGCCTTCGTTTTCTGTGGCGCCGTCAGTCTTCAACGCCCCTCCGCCGTGCTTTCCCTGATTTGGCCTGAGCCTGGAGGGCAGATGCAGTTGACTGCTCCTGATTCCGCCGCGCCTTCCGCCAAGATTGGTGTGTCTGTGGAGGATCTGGTTGCGTTGCCGTCTTTAGATGTTGCTGCTGAGAAGAAGATCGAACGCATGGCGTTGAAAGTTGGGGAAAACTTGTTCAACTTTATGCAGTCGTTCTGTGGGGTTGATGGGTCTAAGTTGGTAGTCCCTATGGACATTATGGATAGATGGTTTAAGAAATTCCAGGAGAGAGCCAAGCGTGATTCTGATTACTTGAAGGGTTTTGCCTTGTAATTGTCTTTATCTTTCTTCCTCAAGGTAGGCTTTTTAATCAAGTAAACCATGCAATTAGTGTAGTTAAAAATTTTATGGCAATATTAAAATAGAACTACTCAAGTTTCCTGGGTTTAGTCTCAATTCTTCCTTTAATATCGCACGCGAATCCAACACAATTGGATTGGTGGTAGAATTATCACTTATGACTTCCCACAAGAGGTTGTCTCAGTTACTGTTGCTGAATGCTTCAATGTTACTAGTTGCTTTATGGACTAAATTCTATAAAAGTGAGTATACTGATTTCAATCCAAATTCTATCCATAGTTTTCTGTTTGGATTCCCTTGTGGCTAATCAATTGAGGTATTTAACTTTAGGGTCTGCTGTGGTTATCTATTTTGGCCGTACTAGATGCTTTTGGCTGGTAAGAGATCCTTTTGTCATTCTCTGCTTGTCTCACGATTCTGCTTCTCTCAATCCTGCTGAATAAAATTGGTTTCTCAAACTTTCTCTCTTGCTAAAGCATTGGGCTTTGAATTTCCATAAAAGTCTACTGAGATTCCAGCAGATTTGGTGGAGAGTTGTCGTTTCAAACTTTCAAGGTTTGGGTTTTTTTGGTTATTGTTTTTGGCTGTTCGGTGTTGCTGGAATTGGTTGATTTTACATATACTCTGTTTCTATAAATTGTTTCTGGGTTAATTGTTTTTGGTTAATTGTCGTTTCAAACTGAAATTGATTATTCTTTGTGAGATATTGAGATTTTCTTTGTCATTTCTATAAACTGTTTGTTTAGTTAATGTTTGCATTTTTTTTTCCTATAAACCTCTATTTTACATATAATATGGAGTTATTTCCTATGCTATAATTCAGTGCTTTATATATAGATAGATAGATTTAATCCTACTAGTTAATTTCTTTGGTAGTTTGTTCTTGTTTGTGGTTTCTATTGTTTTTGGTTGATCAATTTCCATTTTCTATCTTTTTCCTTTCTGTCACAGAAATATTTTCAATATTGAAAAAAATGAACAGATTTTCTTAGTTTGGCAGGAGTGTACATCAAGATAGCTATATGATATTAAGGTGAGACACATGTAATTTTAATTGTACCTTAAATCAATTATCAACCACACAACAATTAACAAATTGAAAACTCAAAAACTAAGTAATCTGATTGCATGGAGTTCAAGGTCCATAAAGTGTGATCCCTGTTGGACAGGGTATTTGATTGCATGCTATTGGCTGGAGTTATGAGAATGTAGCTTATTAATTCATGTTTTTTTTTTCATGAGAAATTACACACTCCAAATAGCAGCATATGTCTGTCTGAGATGAAGCAGTTACAGAGTTTGAAGCTTTTGGATTTTTTGTTTTTTTTTCCTTGTTGCCTTCTCTTGTTTCCTATGTTTCATTTTTCATATGTTGGAACACTTGCCAAGTAACAGGAATGATATGGTAATTGGCAAGCCTTAATTTGTGTATATGTATTATGTTTATAATATTTTCTTACGCCATAATATTATATTGATAATTTGTTTAATATAAATTCCAACATAGTTTGCATATTACTATCACATTCATATTATTTTTTTAAATCTTCAAACAGGTTTATTGTAGTATACTGAAATAGTCTGTTATTTATGGAGTTGAAAATTCGTTATTTGTAGGAAAATTCAAAGTTCCCTACAACTTGTTCAAATCTTTGCATTATCTGGTCAAGCACCATTTTGTTTATCTTATATTTATGTTGTTTTTCAATTCGGTTAGAATTAAGTTATTGGGGATTTTGTTATGAATAATAGAATCAACAATCACCATCATCAGGAATTCTGAAGTAATGGTTGATGGTCAATAAACATTTATTGATTTTTTTTTTTCTCTCCTTTACTATGCATCTGACATCTTTCTTTGATGGTTGTATCTTTTCTAATACATAATACATAATCCATCATTCAAGTTCATGTATTGATTGATTAAAATTTTCAATTAACAATTTAATTTTGACTTTCACATGTTCTCTTGATGTTTTGCTTGTATTGTTGAAACCATTTTTTCGAAAAAAGTCTCGACTTTTATTTTAAAACAAAAAATTGGAGTTGTCATCGATTTTTTTTATTTGGTGTGATTGGATCACTATAAAATATTTAAGTTTATTTAAACAAAAGTTTTGATCTTCGAAATTCAAAAAATATGTTCGGGAGTCGGTTACGTGTGAGGAAGGATTAGCATTCTCATATGCTCAAAATTGATACTTAGTCGATTATTTAAAGTCTTGATTGTTAAAAGTTTAAAAACTCAAGTAAAATTTAAAATACGATCCATAACTATCGAATTAAATTTTGTGGAAGAAGCTCATTTATTTTGAATCAATCAAGAAAAATCATGTCCAGTAAGTTAGGTATAATATTTTTGAATCATCGAAAACAAAGAACATTTATCGATTTTTAAATAGGATGTTCAATTACTTAGGTTCAAAGAAAAATTATACTCAATATGCTAGGGCATAATTTTTCGAGTTCCCTAAAATAAACGAACATTGAATATTTATCGATTTTAAATAGGATATTTAATCATTTAAGATCAACGAAAAATCATACCCAACACGTTAAGATACAATTTATCGAATTCCCTAATTTTAATTTTTCATGAAAATATTAGGGAATTGATTTATCACATATGAATATGCATATATAATATGGTAATGACGAAATGGAATTGTATAACAAACAATAAAATAAATAATACAATAAGTAATATAATTGATAGCATAAAACAATGATAACATAAAAAAATAAATAATAAAATAATAATAGTAGAGATAAAAATGTGACTATAATAATAAATATAAATAATTCACAATGTTAAAAATAACACATAGATATAATCATGATCATGGTAGAATAAAGTACAATTAGATTTAAGAAAAAAACGATCAAGAGAGCCAAAATGAATAAACACATGAATAATAAAATGATATTATACTAATCAAAACAAAATAAATGATAAGATAAATAAATGAGTAACAATGAATAAATATGAAAATTATAGATGCAATACAAGTGATAACATGAAATAAATCAACCATGAATAATGTCGAATCAAAGAGGAGAATGGAGGAAGAGTTGCTCGTCTTAGGTTGGCAAAAGAAGAGAACGAGCCAATTAAGGATCATTATGAGGCAAAAGATTTTGAGGAGGATTTTCAACTCTGTCTCGTCGGTAAGGTTCTAACCAATAATGATGTACACTTTTCATCAATAAGAAACGTGTTAGCAGAAATCTGGCACCCAATTGAGAGGGTGACGATATCAGAATTAGAAGATAAAAGGGTGCTATTTAGATTTTACAATGAGATTGATCTTCAAAGAGTTATGGAAGGTATGCCTTGGTTTTTCAATAGACATCTGATTGTATTCCATAAATTAAAAGAAGGAGAAGACCCGTTACAAGTCCAGATTGCTTACACAAATTTTTGGGTTCAAATTCATGATCTCCCCCTAGGTGTATGTCAGACGGAATGACCAGACAATTGGGGAATTTTATTGGAGATTTTGTGGATTACAATGCAACAATTTTTGCAAAAGGGGCGAAAAACTTTATGTGCATCAAAGTAAAACTAGATGTCCGAAACCCTCTTAGAAGAAGGAAACGTATTATCTATGGAAGGGACAATACTACCTTCGTTCACTTCCAATATGAAAGGCTTTCATTATTTTGTTTCCTGTGTGGAAAATTAGGTCATGGGGAAAGTTTTTGCCCTTTACGATTGGTAAGGGGGGGTTTAAGAAGACGATCTTGGTTGGGATCTTTTGTTGCACTCCCCACCGCGTCGAATGGAACCCACCCCCAACAGGTGGCTCAGGGAAAGAACTGAAAAGTTTGTTAGAGGAGAAAAAGCTTTACAGGTTAATGCTCAAAATAATAGTGGACATATTGAGAAAAATAAGTGGGGAAAATCACAAAGACAATATGGGGGTGAAACATAAGCCACAACGAAAAATTGGTTAGTATTACCTTTAAACAGAGATACTATGGTGGAGATAAAGGTAAAGAGAATTGGTGATCTTGAGAGTTTACCATGTGAAATAATGGATGGTAATAAATGACAAAGGGTATCTAATAAAGGTGATATAGGGATGGAAAGTGGGATGGATACAGATACGTGTGATAATGAGGGAACAACCATTAGCTTGGTGGCCAATCGATCCTAAAGACCATAATTAGTTGAAATGTTCATGGCCTTGGGTAGTCACGAACAGTTAATCGTCTCAAGAACACTTCGAGACAAAACAGGCCCAAGTTACTATTCTTAATTGAAACAAAGGTGAATAAAAAAGAATGGAGCAAATTCGGCACCAATGTGGTTACAAATTTGGAATAGACATGGGTGTTAATGGCTCAAGGGGTGGGCTTTCATTAGGGTGGAATGAGGAAGTAAACATTGTGCTAAAAAGTTTTTCAAAAGGTCACATTGATGTTGACGTTGATGATAAGAGTAGAGTCGAGCCATGGAGATTTACAGGTTTTTATGGGGCACCTATAGAAAGCGAAAGACGAGATTCTTGGAATCTTTTGAGACAATTAAAAAGCAATAATAGTCAACCATGGTTAGTTCTTGGTGACTTCAATGAAATATTATTTTCTTTTGAAAAAAGGGTGGTAGGATACAAGAGGAGAGACAAATGATGGCGTTTAGGGAAACTCTCGAAGAATGTGATCTATATGATTTAGGTTTCTTGGGGCAATGGTTTACATGGGAAAGAGGGAGATTGGTAGATAACAATATTCGCGAGAGACTTGATAGAGGAGTGGCAAATTCAGAATGGTGGGAACGATTCCCTAAGTATTTAGTGAAACATTTACCGCATGGGTTCTTAGACCACTGTCCAGTGTTTATCCGCACTAATAGTAATCAAGTTGGGATAATGCGTAATGAAAGAGGTGTTTTCCGATTTAATGCATATTGGGCTTTAGAAGATCAATTTGAAGATTAAATAAAAATTGGTTGGGGGATAAGGTGGATACGTTACCAACCAAATTGGAGAGATTAGGAAGTCATTTGACAAAAATGGGCAGTGGACGTTAGATAAAAGAGAACAAAAAAGAAACGAGATTTGATTGATCGACTTAAAAAGCTTAATGAGGAAGACCTTGAAGAAGAGATCCTAGCTGGAATTACAGGAATTAAGCTAGCATTAAAAATGGAGGCTGATAAAGAAGAGGTATATTGGGCCCAATGGGCAAGGTCTAACTGGATTAAATTGGGTGATCGTAATACGACTTACTTTCATAGAATTGTAACCCAAAGGAGAAGGAAGAATTTCATTCAATCTTTAGAAGATAAAGGTGGTAGGCTGATTGAGGGAGAGGATAATCTTCACCATATAGCTATGCAATATTTTAAAGAGTTGTTTGAAGCTAAACCGGTTCGAAATAGTAGTAGTTTAATGTCCAAAATTGATCCGTGTATTTTGTCACAACACAATGAAGAGTTAGTACGGAATTTCACAGCAGAGAAGGTTGTAGAAGCTTTAAGAGATATGACACCTTTAAAAGCAGCACGTACGAATGGTTTTCCAATCTTTTTCTTTCAAAAATATTGGCATTTAATTGGGGAGGAGGTATCCAAGTACTGTTTGGATGTGTTAAACAATGGAAAACAATTAGAAGAGGTTAACAAAACCAATATTGTCCTTATACCTAAAATAGAGGCACCAAGAAATATGACTCATTATAGGCCGATAAGTTTATGCATAGTGATTTATAAGATAATTTCGAGGACTTTGGTTAATAGATTTTGAAAAGTATTAGAGCTTTGTATAGATGAAACACAAGGAGCTTTTGTCCCGGGAAGACAGATTGCTGATAATATTTTAATTGCCTATGAGGTGCTACATTCGTTAAAAAGAAAAAGAAGAGGAAAGGTCGGTCCATTTGCTTTAAAGCTCGATATAAGCAATGCTTATGACAGGATTGAATGGTCTTTTTTGGCAGATATGATGGTGAGTCTAGGCTTTTGTTCTAAATGGGTGGAATTACTTTTACGATGTATAAAGAGTGTATCGTACTCAGAAGTACTAAGCGGAGCTAAAGGGGGAGAGTTTAAACCGACTCAAGGATTAAGGTAGGGGGATCTGTTGAGCCTTTACCTTTTTATCATTTGTGCAGAGGGCTTTTCAAGGCTATTAAAAATTGCAAAGAATGAAGAATCTATTAGCGGTGTAAGGCAAGGAAAGGGGGGAGTTGATATAACCCACTTATTTTTTTACTAACGATAGCATTTTATTTGAAAAAGCTACTTTGGAAGGAGTCGTTGCTTTAAAACAGGTAATTGGCGAGTATGAAAGTTTATCCAGACAACTCGTTAATTTTGAAAAATCCCTTGCTTATTTTAGTAAAAATGTGGAGGAAAACATTAGGAATCAAATTATTCAAGTCTTAAGGGTACGGGTGGCAAATAACCCAGAAAAATATTTGGGATTACCCACAATGGTGGGCTATCGTAAGAAAAATGCTTTTCATTTAAGGAAAGTTCATTCAAAAAATAAAAGCATGGAGTATTAGAAATCTGTCCATGGGAGGAAAATAAGTTTTTTTAAAAGCTATTATGCAGGCTATTCTTACTTATCCTATGTAGTGTTTTAAATTGCCAACTACGTTATGTCGCGAATTAAAAAATCTGATGAGTAGATTTTGGCGGAGAAATTTAAAAACAAATAAAGGCATTCATTGGTGTGATTGACAGTCTATGTGTAGACCAAAAACGTAAGGAGGGGTTGGTTTTAGAGATTTTACCAAGTTTAACACAACCTTGTTAGCAAAACAAGGATGGAAGCTAATTACTAACCCTTTTAGTTTGTTTGCGCAAGTTTTTAAAGCGAAATATTATCCAAATGATGATTTTCTAAGTACGAGATTTGAAGCTTACCCCTCGTTTACCTAGCGGAGTATTTGGGGTGCTAGAAGTTTGCTGGAGAAAGGACTGGGGTGGAGAATTGGGAATGGGCAGAGGATAAACATCTGGAATGATGTTTGGCTACCTAAACCTAGAAATGGAAGGGTATTAGTACAAAATATCAATATACAGTTCACTAAAGTAACAGATTTAATAGAACTAGACAGTTTTCAATGGAAAGAAGAAGAGATTAGAAGCTTGCTACTGCCTGAATAGGCAGATAGCGTGATGTGCATCCCTCTAGTTAATCCACACAACAAGATGAGATTGTATGGCGAGGTGACAACACAGGCGTCTACTTGGTAAAAGGAGGTTACCAGTGGCTGATAGAAGAGACGAGCTGCTTGAACGGTACCGGTGTATTACAAATAGATAATAACAGCAAATTATTTACAAAAATCTAGCAGCTTAAAATACCTAGTAAAATACAAATCCACTTATGGAGAGCTGTTAATAACTATCTAGCCCTACTGTCTAACCTAGTACAAAAAAAAATACAATCGAGAGCAATATGCCTAGTATGTGGATCTGAGAATAAAATAGCATAACACTTGTTCTGGAAGTGTACGTTTGCCATGGAAGTCTTCAGATCTTTAGGCATAACCCAAATCAGCCTCAACATGCAAGATGATTGGAAAGCAAAGTTAAAGACAATATTCAACTCTTATAATGAAGAATAGTGCTTAACAATAGCAATCTTTATATGAGCTTTGTGGTTCAGTAGAAATAAACTCATCCACATGGGACAAAGGGACAATGTGCAGAGCGTAGCAAGTTTCATTTTATCATATAAAACTAAAATAGAAAGATTAGATTCGAACCTATCCAGTATTACCATGTATAGGGATGAACGGTTGACTCCACCTGAGCAAGGAAAAGTCAAAGCCAACTTCGACGCTTCCTTTTCCCAACAATCAAAGACAGTTGTAGGGGGTTGTATCATAAGAAATGGCAGGGGGTTGGTGATAGGATCATGTATTCACCTGTTCAAACATGTGAAAGATCCAACCACTGCCGAGGCTCTCGCATGTTTAGAAGCGATTCGTTTTGCAATAGATCTGGGGTTTGGGAAGGTTTGCATAGAAGGCGACTCGTTAATAGTTATAAAAAAAACTTAAGTTGATGGAAACAGACAAATCATAGTTTTGCAAGATTGTGGAAGAAATAAAGACGCAAGGAAGAACGATTCGAAACTTATCTTTCCGATTCACACGCTGATCTGCTAATGACACTGCACATCAACTCTCCAAATGGGGATGACGACTTGAGTTTTCGCAACACTGGGTTGAAGAAGTGTCTCCAGATCTAGTTGGGATCTTGAAGGAAGACTTATAAGGATAAAAAATAAAGAAGGTAAAGACGCTATAAAATTTCTGAGACTGAAAGAAAGGAACAAGAAGGAAGGCTTTCGATGAAATCTCAGGAGATATGTGGAACTTGTAACAACCCGTTTTCTAGTGGTGTCAGAAATAGTGATTTTGGGAACAACAAAACCCGATGAGAAAATTTTTATAATGAGTGTTTAAATTAAATAAATCAATAATAATTTTATATGGAATTTTGAATTGACGAATTTTAATTATTAATTAAAAGTTAGTAAGTGATTTGGTTCAAAAATCAAGTGGTTTTAGAAAGTGAGGTATCGGGACCTCGTTTTTTAAATTAAGGGCTGTAAATATTTTTATTAAATATTTACAGAGTCTTATTATATGTGAATTGAAGTTTGGTTGAGTAATTTTGATGATTAATTGCTTAATTGAGGAAAAAGGAGTAAATTGTAAAAGGGGTAAAAGTTAATTGCTATTGATTAAAAATAAAAGGGACTAAAGTGGTAATTACATCATGGTAAAAAAGTCCAAGCGTTGGAGGATATGATTACCTTCCACTAACTTTTGGAATATTTATTTCTTTAGTCCTAAGTAGTTTAAGGTTAAATTGAAATAAAATTTATTTAGTTGAAATTTAAAATAATTGAAGGACCAATTGTGTAATTGGACCCTCCTTAAATGGCTTAATAATAGAAATGAAGTGGGATTCTTTAAATTTTGGAAAATTGCTATTAAATCCTAATTAAATGAGGATTTACTAATTAGTCTATTTTTTTATATGATCGAGAATGGTGATTTAGAGGTCACAACTTCGATTTGTCAAGTCGTAAATATTAGATATTAATATTTACGAGGTCATTAGTATTGTATTAAAATTTAGTTATGAAATTTAATCGTTTAGATACTCAATTAAATGAAAAGGATTAAATCGTAAAAGATGAAAAAGTTGAATTAAAAATATTAGGTGTCAATTGGAGGTTTAGTTGAGGCACCTAAATGGTAATTAAACCACCTACTATGTGTATGGACGGTTTTGGCTTTTTAAATGGCTAATTTCATGAAAATTAATTAAGGGTAAAATAGTAAATTACTAAATAAATGGTTTTTAAACCAAATAAAGAAAGAACAGGTTTTTTTTCATCTTCTTCTTCCCCAAAATAGAACCGAAACCCTAAACACCATGGGAGGGAGCTTCGACCAACTTTAGTTCATGGGTTTGGTATGTAAATCTTGTTTGTTTTTAGTAATTTTTATGTTTTTGAGTTCGTATTAGCTTAATTTAGCTATCCCGGGGACTAATTTTTGCAACTATTAAAGGTTATAAATTTTTCCATTGATGAATTTGTTGTTTCTTGAAAATTTATTGAAGTTTATTAAGCTTGATTGTTGGATTTGATTATTTTGTAAAGTGGTTTTTGATGATTTTAATGTTAAAGGACTAAAATGTTTAAGGAATAAATTTGTAAGGACTTGAGGTGAAATATTGAAAAAATTTGGCTGTATAAATGCTTATAAACATTCGGCAAACTTGAAATTTAAAAATAAAATGGTTAATTTGCAAGTTTGAGCTAAAGAACTAAATTGAATAAAAGTAAAAAGTTAAAGGTAATTTTGTAAAGATACCAAAAAATGCTTAATTACATTAAATGATTAAAAATTCATGATTGATTTAAATAATGAAATGAAATTATTAAAATAGATCAAGATCGTGTTCCGATCGTGAAAAAGGGAAAATTACGGATTTACCCCTAAAGTTCACTTTAACTGCAATTTCATATGGTAAGTTCATACAGTAAATATTTGATTTAATTTTTGTTTGTAAATTATTGAAATAATTTAAGAATGTTGTATTTAAATTTGTTTGCTTAGTAAATATTAAATTAGAGAATGAAATTAAATTGAAATGAAATGGAATTGAGGAGCATGATTGAAAGTAACAAAATGATATAGTTTAAATCTGGTGACAACGAAACGCTTAAATGATTAAGTGTTGTGTTAGTTATTATTCATGTTACGAATGAATTAATTTGATTGATATATGACAAATAGTAAATCGAACTAAATGACATTGTTAGTTATTCGATATTATGTTTGGTAAATAAGGATTATATGGATGTTTGCTCGAAATGGTATAATATGATGAAAGTTAATTGCAATGAACATAGTACATGACACATATGAACCTCGTAAACAATTGGGACATAAAGGACATGTCATTAAGGGCTAAACAAAATCGGGAGCTAGTCTTGGATGACTTACTGACGAATAGTCCTTGTACTTGAGCCGACATTACAAATCAATCTGGTAAGTTCCTATTGTTAAATTCCAATTTAAATTGCATAATTTGTACTTGTATACAATTGTCGTAAATTTGGAGTGATGCACGGAAGTGAGGAAGACGGGAACAAATGAAAGGAAAAGATAACGGGCTTTGAGTCGTAAATGCAAAGGGTTCGATGACTATGTGTCATCGTGAGTATATGAATCCTTTACAGATTATGAGGTCCGATGACTATGTGTCATCGTGAGTATATGAATCCTTTACGGATTATAAGTCTGATGACTATGTGTCACCGTGAGTATATGAATCCTTTACGGATTATGAGGTCCGATGACTATGTGTCATCGTGAGCATATGAATCATTGTCGAATTATGAGGTCCGATGACTATGTGTCATCGTGAGTATCAAATGAGAAATGAATCCTATTACGGATTAAAGGTCCGATGACTTCGTGTCATCGTGAGTTACCAAATGCAAATTGAAACCAACCTCGGATGAATACAACTTACTCCTCTTGATTAAATTTTAGATTGTACAACTTGAAAGTTTGGTAAACCTATTTAACTCTATGAACTTGCTAAGCTATGAAAAGCTTACTTGTGAAATTGTTGTTGTTTTGTAGATTCTATTTTACTACTTGAAGATCGGATCGTCTTGAATAAATCACACTATCTTGGGAGCTTGTTCGGTAAACTGTAAATCACTTGGTTATATGGCATGTACTAGGATGGTGTTGTCCGTTATATTACTTATTTGGGATTGTTGGATTCCTTGATATGATCTTAATGAAATACTTTATGCTTGTTCAATGTGAAATATAGACTTTAAGTAAAGTGATGTATTAGGATCGTGTTACTTAAGTTGTTTTTTGTGTAATGGTTAAATAGCATGGTAACATTTTGATGAATGTTTTGATAGATATTCTTTGTTGTTATTTGAATCATTAAATACCAATATAAAATGTTTATGTAGGTATGATTTTGAGAAATTGGTAAATGTTGTGGACTATTGTGAAAACTTGGAAATTTATGTATATATTTGACATCTACATACTTGTTTCGGTAGTATTCTTGTTTTTATCTGTAGAAGTACAGAGGAAGTGAGAGTAAATTACTAACTTGTGTTGTTTCGGTAGATGCAAGATAAGTATCGGTAGTTCTACTTATAGAAGTATCGGTAGTCTGTGAACTTGTATCGGTAAAAGTTGTAGGATAGAACTTCTTAACTCCCTGAAGTTTTTATTATCGGCAGAAGCATGATTTGTTTTGGTAGTTGTGTCGCAAGTATCGGTAGAACCATCTTGAGTATCAGTAGGACTCTGCACCATTTTTGAACTATTTTCTGACTTGCTAACTACCGATACTTGTCCAACAGGTACCAGTAGAAGTCTTAAAAAAATCATGGAAATGACCTTTTTGCCCTTGTTGAGTTATGATTATAATTAATTGATGATTTATGACATGATATTAAAAGATGGATAATGATAAATGAATAGAAAGACACCAAGACCTTGACTGATGACGGTTTTAAGTTTTGGGTGTTACCTTTAGTGGTATCAGAGCTATGGTTTAGCCAATTCTCGTACTAAGTGTAGTGTGAATAAAGTTTAGAAAGTACATGCCATATCAACCTGTGATAGTATGATATCGATTGATCCGATCTAACACCTATTTTGTTACAGATTTTAAAGATGCTATTTGAATATGCTCGTGATGAAATTAACAAAATTAATGGTAATATTTTGACTACTGATTCAGGTACCAGTCATAATATACTGGTTTCATGAATATTTGAAAATAAAAAGGTGAGTAAAAGTTTATCAGTTTTACAAAAGCGTGAGGGTAAAGACAAATGTCTTTTGGATTTAATGAGATAGTGATTTATAGAAATTGTGCAAGCCAATTTAATAGTTTTGCGATTGTTATCCCTGCGTATAGGTAAATAAAGTGAGATCGAGGGCATAATGATGGATCTGAAGTTATAGTCTTCGATATTATTTCTGGTATGTTCTTTTCTCGGTATTATTTATTGTGAAAGCATTGATTACGATGGGATTACTTATTCTCACATTACATTATATTAAAAATGAAAAGGGATTTATTTCCTAACCAATGAGATTAATGTTTAAATCATAATCCGATAGGCTAGAGCTGGAATGTTAAAACTATTTGCTAAAAATTTATAACTGTGATTTTTTCTTGATGATTTGATGATATTATTAAATCATGAATTTGATATTATTCAGAGAATAGATTGACTGAAGTTATACGATACTATAGTGAACTATAGCCTAAAATGAAATGACTTAAATGGCGGACTGATTTACTTATTATGGTTGAGTTTGGTAAATGAGATAGTATAAATCAGAGCTGTTCAGATGACTGTGAATAGGAAATGACCTAAAACTATTGAAATATATATATCTTATACAGGGAACTTGTTCAATAAGTTAAAAGGACGTAACAGTGTATTTGAAAATTAATAAAGATTTAGTTATTCAATTCTAGTTAAAAATATGAGATGCTAGAAAAAAACTCTTTGAATTTGAGATAATCATTAAGAATTCTGGTAATATTGTCTAGATTAACTAATGTCTCTGTTGATTTATGAATATGATGAATCGGACTGTTCAACCTTATCTAGATATTTAGATACAGTTGTAATATGATTATTGAGGATATTCTGATATACTTCAAATAGGATCAGTGTATGCGTAATATGTGAGAGATGTATTGTAGACTATGTGTGAGAAATAATTTACGTGAAAACTATCAACCGTGAGTTTTGGTTTTGTGAGGTTAATTTTCTTGGTTATGTAAAATTTGACAGATGGATTGGAGTAGATTTGAGTAGGAAGATTTTTCTATTATTATATGAAAACTTCAGAAAACATCTCTGGAATTTTCTGTTTGATCTATCCTGAATCTAAGAAGGAAATTGAACACCAAGTAAATGTCTAAATTATTACCGCTTATTATGATTCCTGAGTAGGGAAAGTCAATATAAAATTTGTGTTATTTGAGATAATTATGAGATTGTTATTTTATATATTGGATAAGATAGTAATGATTCCATTGTGAGAAAAACTTTAGAATAAACAAGTACTGTTAGATAAAAATTTCGAGGACGAAATTTCCTAAGGGGGAGAGAGTTGTAACAGCCCGTTTTTCAGTGGTGTCAGAAACAGTGATTTTGGGAACCACAAAACCCGACGATAAAATTTTTATAATGAGTGTTTAAATTAAATAAATAAATAATAATTTTATATGGAATTTTGAATTGACGAATTTTAATTATTGAATTAAAAGTTAGTAAGTGGTTTGGCTCAAAAGTCAAGTGGTTTTAGAAAATGAGGTATCGGGACCTCGTTTTTGAAATTAAGGGCCGTCAATATTTTTATTAAATATTTACAGAGTCTTATTATATGTGAATTGAAGTTTGGTTGTGTAATTTTGATGATTAATTGCTTAATTAAGGAAAAAGGAGTAAATTGTAAAAGGGGTAAAAGTTAATTGCTATTGATTAAAAATAAAAGGGACCAAAGTGGTAATTACACCATGGTAAAAAAGTCCAAGCGGTGGAGGATATGATTACCTTCCACTAACTTTTGGAATATTTATTCATTTAGTCCTAAGTAGTTTAAGGTTAGATTGAAATAAAGTTTATTTAGTTGGAATTTAAAATAATTGAAGGACTAATTGTGTAATTGGATCCTCAATAAATGGCTTAATAATAGAAATGAAGTGGAATTCTTTAGATTTTGGTAAATTGCTATTAAATTTTAATTAAATGAGAATTTACTAATTAGTCTATTTTTTATATGATCAGAAATGGTGATTTAGAGGTCACGACTTCGATATGTCAGGTCGTAAATATTAATTATTAATATTTACTGGGTCATTAGTATTGTACTAAAATTTGGTTATGAAATTTAATCTTTTAGATAATCAATTAAATGAAAAGGATTAAATCGTAAAAGGTGCAAAAGTTGAATTAAAAGTATTATGTGTCAATTAGAGGTTTAGTTGAGGCACCTAAATGGTAATTAAACCACCTACTATGTATATGGATGGTTTTGGCTTTTTAAATGGCTAATTTCATGAAAATTAATTAAGGGTAAAATAATAAATTGCTAAATAAATGGTTTTTAAACCAAATTAAGAAAGAACAAGTTTTTTTTCATCTTCTCCTTCTCCAAAATAGAATCGAAATCCTAAAAACCATGGGAGGGAGCTTCGGCCAAATTAAATCTTGTTCGTTTTTAGTAATTTTTATGTTTTTGAGTTCGTATTAGCTTTATCTAGCTAACCCGAGGACTAATTTGTGCATCTATTAAAGATTATAAATTTTTCCATTGATGAATGTGTTGTTTCTTGAAAATTTATTGAAGTTTATTAAGCTTGATTGTTGGATTTGATTATTTTGTAAAGTGATTTTTGATGATTTTAATGTTAAAGGACTAAAATGTTAAAGGAATAAATTTGTAAGGACTTGAGGTGAAATATTGAAAAAAGGCTATATAAATGCTTATAAACATTCGAAAAACTTGAAATTTAAAAATAAAATGGTTAATTTGCAAGTTTGAGCTTAAGGACTAAATTGAATAAAAGTGAAAAGTTAAGGGTTATTTTGTAAAAATACCAAAAATTCTTAATTATATCAAATGATTAAAAATTCATGATTTATTTAAATAGTGGAATGAAATTATTGTAATAGATCAAGATCGTACTCCGATTGTGGAAAAGGAAAAATTACGGATTTATCCTTAAAGTTCAATTTAACTGCAATTTCGTATGGTAAGTTCGTATAGTAAATATTTGATTTAATTTTTGTTTGTAAATTATTGAAATAATTTAAGTATGCTGTATTTAAATTTGTTTACTTAGTAAATATTAAATTGAGGAATGAAATTAAATTGAAATGAAATGATATTGAGGAGCATGATTGAAAGTAACAAAATGATATAGTTGAAATCTGGTGACAACAAAACACTTAAATGGTTAAGTGTTGTGTTAGTTATTATTCATGTTACGAATGAATTAATTTGATTGATATATGACAAATAGTAAATCGAACTAAATGACATTGTTAGTTATTCGATATTATGTTTGGTAAATAAGGATTATATGGATGTTTGCTCGAAGTGGTATAACATGATGAAAGTTAATTGTAATGAACATAGTATATGACACATATGAACCTCGTAAACAATTGAGACATAAAGGACATGTCATTAGGGGCTAAATAGAATCGAGAGCTAGTCTTGGATGACTTACTGACGAATAGTCCCTGTACTTGAGCCGATACTACAAATCAATTCGGTAAGTTCGTATTGTTAAATTCCAATTTTAGTTACATATTTTGTACTTGTATACAATTGTTGTAAATTTGGAATGATGCACGGAAGTGAGGAAGACGGGAACAAATGAAAGGAAAAGATAACGGGCTTTGAGCCATAAATGTAAAAGGTCCGATGACTATGTGTCATCGTGAGTATATGAATCCTTTACGGATTATGAGGTCCAATGACTATGTGTCATTGTGCGTATATGAATCCTTTACGGATTATAAGGTCCGATGACTATGTGTCATCGTGAGTATATGAATCCTTTACGGATTATAAGGTCCGATGACTATGTGTCATCGTGAGTATATGAATCTTTTACGGATTATGAGGTCTGATGATTATGTGTCATTGTGAGCATATGAATCCTTTTCGGATTATGAGGTCCAATGACTATGTGTCATCGTGAGTATCAAATGAGAAATGAATCCTATTATGGATTAAAGGTCCGAGGACTCCATGTCATCGTGAGTTACCAAATGTGAATTGAAGCCAACCTCGGATGAATACAACTTACTCCTCTTGGTTAAATTTTAGATTGTACAATTTTGAAGTTTGGTAAACCTATTTAACTCTATGAACTTGCTAAGCTATGAAAAGCTTACCTGTGAAATTGTTGTTGTTTTGTAGATTCTATTTTACTGCTTGAAGATCGAATTGTCTCGAAGAAATCACACTATCTCGGGAGCTTGTTCGGTAAACTTTAAATCACTTGGTTATATGACATGTACTAGGATGGTGTTGTCCTTTATATTACTTATTTGGGATTGTTGGATACCTTGATATGATCTTAATGAAATACTTTATGCTTGTTCAATGTGAAATATAAACTTTAAGTAAAGTGATGTATTAGGATCGTGTTACTTAAGTTGTTTTTTGTGTAATGGTTAAATAGCATGGTAACATTTTGATGAATGTTCTGATAGATATTCTTTGTTGTTATGTAAAGCATTAAATACCAATATGAAATGTTTATGTAGGTATGATTTTGAGAAATTGGTAAATGTTGTGGAGTACTGTGAAAACTTGGAAATTTATGTATATATTTGACATCTGCATACTTGTTTCAGTAGTATTCTTGCTTGTATCGGTAGAAGTACAGAGGAATTGAGATGTAGGTTACTGACTTGTGTTGTTTCGGTAGATGTAAGATAAGTATTGGTAGTTCTACTTATAAAAGTATCGGTAGTCTGTGAACTTGTATTGGTAGTAGTTGTAGGATAGAACTTTGTAACTCTCTGGTGTTTTTAGTATCGGTAGAAGCATGATTTGTTTTGGTAGTTGTGTCGCAAGTATCGGTAAAACCATCTTGAGTATCAGTAGAACTTTGCACCGTTTTTGAACTATTTTTTGACTTGACAACTACCAATACTTGTCCAGCAGGTATCAGTAGAAGTCTTAAAAAAATCATGTATATGACCTTTTTGCCCTTGTTGAGTTATGATTATAATTAATTACTGATTTATGACATGATATTAAAAGATGGACAATGATAAATGAATAGAAAGACACCAAGACTCTGACCGGCGACGGTTTCAGGTTTTGAGTGTTACAGAACTGGCTTGTGGTGAAACTTGGAAATGAAAGAAGAAACGGCACAAGAAGGCCAAAGGATCATACACAATAATCTAATGAAATGGAAAATGTTAAAATGAAGGGGGGAGAAGTCATTCTTTTTAGGGTTTATAGAATAGGAAATTTAATTTTGATTTTTTCCTTATTCTTTTAGTTAGGCATGATTATCTGCCTATTTTTTAATTTGTTTCTGAGGTGTTGTTCCATCACCCTAGGGCAGAGGTTTGCGTGTGTCAGTAAATTTAGCATTTATTTTTTTTACAGCTACCGACTGTTTAAACCAACAAAATGATGACAGCTGGTTAGTGTGGTGGTGAATGTGTAATGTTTTACCCCCTTCTTTATTAAGAATCATCAGACATTTTTCAAAAAAAAAAAAATACTGAAAATAGGTAATAAAATAAATAGAATGAAAATAGAAAAATAAAGATTATAGAACAACATTTAAAATATAAATTAAAAAGGAAATGACATAGAACTAAACTAAAAATTGAAAATAATAAAAACATAGTGAATAAATAAAAAAAAGGAAAGGATCGAATCAAAACAAAAATAAATTAAAGATCTAAATTGCAAAAAAATAAAAGAATAAATGAAGGATTAAATCAGCATGATATAAAAATATAGGGACCAGGGCTAATAATTAAACCAACCAAACATATATCATTCCCCAAAAGAGGCCAAGGATTGATCAAAGGATCAATCCACAAACCAATTAAAATTAAAGGGAACAATTAAAAATAAATAATATAACAAAAAGGAGGAAATTGTAACAAGAGAAAAATGCAGAAGGACCAAGGGCATAAATAGCCCCAAAGCTAAAAACACATAGATCATCTGAGGTACAAGCAGGTCGGGTTCGGGTCTATACCAAAACAACATCATTTTGGAGTCGTGAGAACAAGACTCAAAACGACGACGTATTGCCTCCTTAAATAAGCTAAAATTTTTACTTTCAAAATAATTTTACCCTTCCTTTTAAAAAAAAAACTCCAAAAACCTCTCTTTTATTCTCTCAAATAAACTCTAGAGCAAACCACCTGAGCCACCACCCTGCCATGGCCACCAGTAGTCGGAGACCACACCAATAGTGAAAGCTATCCAAGACGAGGACAAATATTAGCAAATCTTAGAGAAGTTGAACTATTTGGAGATGATTGCCACTAGACCATCTACGCATGAATCATCCCATATTAGTGGGCATTACCATGAAAGCCAACCCCAAGAGGTTAATTATTTGGGAAACAGGGGCAAAAATCTCTATTCCAACACTTATAATCTAGGTTGGAAAGACCATCCCAATCTCAAGTAGGGATATAACACCCGATTTTGGGCGGGTTCTGAATTTGGCGAGCAAACCGAAAGTAATCTGAGTGGCATAGAGCTATCTGCCCAACTGATGCTCTTGGCAAGTAGAAGTGGGTGCATAGCAGACGTAGACTTGTTCATGGGTCGAGCTATCCATTTAGGCCCAAAGGTCTGCCCGAAACTTAGGAGGTTTTTGGAAAAAATATTAAGCTTGAAAAATGAGTTTAGGTAAAAAAATTAGGCCTGTTTAAAATATGGGTCTGGCTCTCCGGTCGGAGCCAACCCGTTTTAAATTTATAATATTTTATATTATGTTATTTTTATATATTATATAATTTAGAACACATTTAAAAAATAAAGATATACTAAAAATATAATACTACTCTAATGTAAACATTAAAATAATGTTAAGATGACTATATAAAAAATTTCAAAAAATAAAAATTGTATAAAATTATTAAATATTAATATAATATAATATAAATATTTTTAAAAAAATTAAAAAATAAAATGGGCGTGCCTAAAACGGGCTTAGACTAGTCTTTTGCAAATATGGGCGGGTTTGGACAAAATTTTCAATTCAGATTTTGGGCTAGGTCGAGTTTGGGCAAACATAAAGTATATTAATATCATACTTAAGTCTGACCCAAATCTGACCCAATCCGATCCAACCCATAAACACCTCTAAATAGATGTTGGAATATTGTAAAGAATATAATAATACAATTTTAGTGGAAGGATTGTTTTGCTCACTTATCTAATGAATAGAGATTATTTGACTTTTTCCAATAAAAAATAAAATGCAATCCAATGTGTGTTGAGGATTTTGTAATACTTTTACATAAACTAAACACATCAATATATAATCCCCGGGCATAATTCTATTTGATAAAATAAATGCCCTTGTATTTACCAAATATCCGCTTCTATGTTTCACTTTTCTTTATTTTAAATGAAAACAAATAGAATGGAATTGAACAGATTAATTATACAACTTAACAAAATCAAAATATAATAGGGAACTTTTTAAATATTGGAGCATACTATAGGCACCAAATTTAGTTTCAAAATTATCAACTTTCCCCCTTTGGCAGCCAATGAGGCTGTTTCAGCAACATAACACTGGATTAATTATCAAACCTAAACACTAGGTTTAGCATGAATTGCTGAAATTAAAAGGTTTATCTTTGAAACCATATGATGACTTGATGATCAAGAGTGTTTACTGTTCCATATATGATTTGAATTCTAGTCGTATTAATCGCATTTGTTATTCAAATTTTACCTTATTATTATAATTCATAAAAAAAAAAAAAAAACCTTATCTTCAGCTTTCTAGAGTTATTATTAATTCCAACTAGAGCACAGGAAAGACCCCCTTCAATGATGAATTTGCTAAAACAAAGAAAATATGGACCAACAAATTCATTTATTTCAGGAAGTAGAAATGCGCTTCCAGCTTTCAAAGACCATAGATGGACTTTTTTTTAATATATATAAAACTAACCTAAAAAAATTAATTAATTATGTAAATGACTCATTTTTTTGATTAAATACGTAAATGATTTAAAATCTAAAATGAAAGTTGGTGGAGTCAAATAATATGACGCCACCAACATGCCGCATTAGCAATTCAGATAAAAAATCAATCAAAAAATTGATTTTTTTATTTGAGTTGTTGACGTGGCATGTTGGTAACGCCATATTATTTGGCTCTACCAACTTTTACTGTAGATTTTAGATCATTTATGTATTTAAAAATGAATAATTTACGAAATTAATTAATTTTTTTAAGTTAGTTTTATAAAAAAGCCTCATAGATAGGGGTGAGCATTCAATCGAATCGAATGGAAAATTTTCGAGTTAATCAAGTTTTCGAATCCTATTTCATCATCCTAACTCGATTTGAATTTTTTTACGAATTGAGTCGAGTGAGATAGAATTCGAATCGAATATATTTGTTCGAGTTAAATTAAAAAAAATAATTTGATGTTGTTTAATTTTATATAATTTAAAAAAAATATTTTTATTTAATTTAGAGTTTTTTTTAAGAAGAGAAAATTAATTTTGGGTTTAGTTTATGAGTTTTTTTTAAGAATAAAATTATATTTGGGTAAGGTAAAAAGTAAAAAAATTAAAAATATTTGGGTTTAGTTTATGGATGAGTTTTAATCTTTAGGGAAAAAATTGGGTAAGATAAAAAGTTTGGGTTTTGAGAGAAAATGGGGTAAAGTAAATTAAGTCTGAGTAATATAAGTTAAAATTAAAAATAATATAGTTTTATTCGGTTTATTCGAATTCAAAAATTTAACTTGATTCGAACTCAAAATTTGAAAAACAAATTAAATTCGATTTGTTTAACTCGAATAACTTGATTCGAATAATTCGAAATTCAAAATTTTTTCGAATTTTTCAATTCGAATAGAGTTTTGCTCACTCCTACTCATAGATGCGTAAAGTGGATGGTTACATGTGTCAGACGTTCACGTGAGAGGGGTTTGATACTTTTCATATTTGAGATATTTCCAAAATAGGTCCCTCACTTTTATCTGGCTTTTAATTTAGCCATACTTTTTTCTAAATTGTTTCAATTCAGTTCTAAGTTAAGTCTAATTGCATTAAATTTAATTATTTATTTATTTTATTTATGATTAAAGTTAAATGTTATGCTTTTATTTATATGAATTTTGGATTATTATTGACATCTTTAGCATGTTTAGTTTGATTTTATGAATAATTTATGAATTTTATGGATGTGGTTGAGGGAAGGTTGGTCTTGGAATCTCAAGAGAAGGTATAATCCCACTTGGATATTTTGACTCCCATAGGTAGCACCTTGTTGATGTAAATACAAGTTACAAGATCATGTAAAAGGTGTCAGTATTGTTAGAAATATTAATTATGCAAAGTGAGTTTCTGGGGGATCAAACCATCAACTAAGATTTACTTTGAGTTGTTTGAGTCAATCGAGTTACAATAGTTTGAGTTATTTGAGTTAATCGACTTATTCGGATCAACTTAAATAAAAAATAAATCTTTTCAGTTTAACTCAAATTACACAATTTGAATTATCCAAAAATTCGAATAAGGAAAGGCAAAACTAAGTTGTTTTGATAAATGTTTACCTTTTCTAAATTTTCAAACTCATTAAGTTAAAAGACAAAAGTAAATCGTTTTAATAAATATTTATCCATTAAGTTAGAAGGCAAAACCATTATATTGTTTATGTAGTTAAATAATCTTTTACTTCGTCTACTAGTTAAATAATCGATCCATTTAAACACAATATTGAGCATAAATAATAGTATTTGTTAACTAGACTCGACTCGATTTGATTCGGAAAAAAATTCAAATTGAGTTCAATTGCTAAAATAGGATTCGTCAACTCGACTTACTCGAAATTTTTTTATTCAATCGAATTTTCACCCCTAACCACCATCAACCAAGGTGTATACAAGACAAGTGTTACCAAGTATATTAAGGTAAGACATACAATCAACCCATATATCGAGTATACAAACTAGTTTTACATAATTTGTCAAACTACTCTATCTAAACTCTAAATGTTACATTAATATAAATATAATATTAAAATTTTATACAACTAATAAATTAAACACATTAATATATAATCCTAGGGAATAATTCTTTTTGATAAAAAAAAGTTACCCACTTAAAAAAAATTTATCCACTATGATAAACACATCGCACTTTTAAAAAAGAATACACATTCTAACTTTAGAAACAATAAAATTATTGAAACAATCCCTAAAACGGACCTGAGCAATATAAAAAAACTGCCCTTGTATTAACCAGATATCCGCTTTTGTATTTCAATTTTATTTATTTTATTGAAAATAAATATAATGAAATTGACAGAATAATTATAGACGTGGAAAAATCTATTTATTTTATATTTCAAATCTATTTATTTTATATTTCAGTTTTTTATTTTTGAAATTCAACTAAAAATATTAAAAATCAATATTGGAATCAGATAGAAATAATCGGTATTCACAGTTTCATACAATCTTATTTTATTATAGGGACAAAATTTAATATTAAATTATCTACTTTTTCTATCCTTCGGCAGCCAATGGAGGTGCTTCCGCATTCTGCAACATACCATAAATTGAACTCCCATAGAATGAGTCGACTCTCAAGGCTGGATTAATTTATTGGAATCAGTATTGTGAATTAAGAACTGAAAAGCAATCTAAGTTTAGCATAAATTGCTGGAATTGAAAGGCTTATCTTCAGTTTTCTAAATTTATTACTGATTCTGAGCTGAGGAAAGCCCCCTCATTGATGAGTTTGCTAAAACAAAGAAAAGATGAGCCATCATGTTAACATATTTCATGTAGTAGAAATGCCCTTGGATCTTTCTAACACCATAGATGCATAAAGCAGGTGGTTCCATGTATCAGGAACACCAGGCAAACACCACTGGCTGCAATCCGCCACCATTGCAGGGGGCTTCTGCTTTCTCAAAACCAAAAACTTCCCTTGCTTCGTTGCGTAAATGGAAGAATGTGCATCGACTCGATACTGGCTGAGCCTTGTGATGTTCAAGTTCTTTACCATGTGCATCGACTCGATACTGGCTGAGCCTTGTGATGTTCAAGTTCTTTACCGGTGTCCTCATGGCTTGAAGCGTTTGCTCTACAATTTCTTTCAGTGATTTACCGAATGTCAACTTGTTGGACTCATCCATGATGGGCCTGGTTGATTTATAGCACCAGTTTTTCCCGAAATGCGGCGGCGGAGACATACCCCTGAAGTACACTGCTGTTTTGCTTGTGTCCGCGTTTTTCTCTACCCAACGAGCCCAAGTCTTCATTGCAACCTTAAATGCTGTTTCGATTTTCATATCAGCAAACACCTTCCTCTTGTATCGAAAAAAATCCCACCTGCAAAATTTTCACCACTTATTTTTTTTACATATATGTATATATTTGTACATGTGCACGTGATTCATGCATTTACCTTAGGCGGTTCGCCCACCAGTGACCAGTGTTGAACACCATAATGTCTGCATCTTTCCATTTCCTAGCAGTAGGGACCAGTGAATCAAGTTTTAAAGTCTTTTTGCCATCCGTCTTGTTCAAAAGTACTTCCATAAGAAACTCAGTCCAGTGAAACTGAATAACCAAGTTATAAGACTGTAAAATCAACTATGTTCTTGTCAACACAACAGCAAACAAAACCAAAGCAAGTTATTGAAAAATGTTAAAGTCTTAAGGACCCAATATTGAAGAATTAATTTAAAGAGGAACATGTACGTACAATAAATTGCTTCTATATATATGGTGAAAGTACTTTCCAAGTTCTTTAATTATATGCTTTACCTCTGCCCTGAAGACCCGATTCCGAGCATCGAAAGAAGATAGGTCAGGTATAGCAGAATACAGAAGGCAAGCAAGAGATTCAAATTGGCTATGGTTGATGGAGTCCCCACAACTATTACAACTCTCTTCCCTCTAAGCCTTTCCAACATGTCCTTGGCATTAAACCTTTAGAGGGAAACAAAACAATAAAATATGGAAACTATGTCAATTATTTTAAAAACTAGTGTCAAATTTTGTTGCTCACCGTGGAATCTTACACTCATTAGTTTTCCACCTCCATTTCTCATATTCCTTGTCCGGTCGTCCAATCCTTCTGCAACTCGTTGTATCGCTTAAAAATTGACACATCGCTGAATCATATAGAGGACTTTCCTTAGGATCGTAAACCCATTTGCCTTCGAAGATGTTGCATTTGCTTCCTTCCTCCATTGTCACCGGTACCTCGTCATCATTGTCTTTGGGTTGTTCTTGATTTTGCACCTCCAACACAGAAACCAGAGAAGAATCTGCTGTTCTTGCTTCAATTTTATCACTCAATTCTGATGGTTCTGCATCTCCTAAACCGGAGGGCTGCTGGAACGAAGTGGTTGCTTGCTTCACACTATCAGATAAGTCTGGTAAGGCTGGTTTTGAGTTTTGCAAGCCTAATAAAGGAACCTGAGAAGAGGATGTTTCAGTTAGATTTATGCAAGATTGAGAGCTGGACAAAGGTTCATTTGAAGATTTATCTGGTTCTTCATTCTCAATGACGCTTGGGGGCATGGGGAAGCCATTGAAAGCTTCAATCGGCATTGTTAGATTTTGAAGTACTGATATATTGTTGTTACCAGGGCTGTGGTTGAGGAACAATAGAAGAACAACTATAAAGCTGGCAAACGTTACAAACCACCTTCTTTCAATGATGGTGGAATTGCTCATGGCTGATGGCACTTCTTGCTTGAACACAAGGCTATGGTTTTCTGAATCTGTCTTGAATTCACCTTGTCTAAACTATAAATATATAGTTCATAGCTAAATTTTGTTTTTGTAGTAATTATTTGGAGAAATACTCAAATAAAGCTACTTTTTTTTTACTAGTTTTGGTTTAACCATGTGCTGATTTAAAAGGAATTTGGAGCCAATCAAATTATGAAATGAGGCAAAAACAAAATTAGTTAATGGTTTTTTTTAAATTTACTCGAAGTCTTTATATTGCTGATATATTTGGAAGTTAGTCTTATTTTTATTTTAAATAATTTAATTTATTTGTTTTTCGAATTTTAAAATGTAAATTCAATTGTTAATAATGGTAAAATTTTTCGTTAAATTTTAGTTTATTATCGTGTCATTTCTTTTATTATATCACTAACAAATGAGTAATTTTTTTTTTAATTTTAAAATGTCACATAAATTAAAAAAATTAATCATGTTAATAATTAGAGTTAAATTTTGAAAATTGAAAAATAAAAATAAATAAAAATGAACTAACTTTTTTCTCCTTTTCCCCACGTTTTTGTTTCATCTTCTTCCTCCTCCTCTCTCTCTCTGTTAAACTCTTCTCTTTAATACTATGCTTTTGTGGATTGAAACTTGAACTGCCCTGGATCACTATAAGAAATAAAATAAGAGATTTAATTATGCATTCTAGCACGTTAAGTGTCTCAATAACATTTACAGTTTATTCAAGCACATACATGTCCATAAGCTGAGGAATCTCAAGCAAAAAACTTTGGTTTGCTAGCAGAGTTCGATTCATCTTCCTCTTCTGCAAAATGTGTTAGGCAAATTCAACAAACTCCGTGCATCTGGATTTCAGGTTTGGGATCTCAATTATCTGCAAAGCCAAAACCCAATCTATATCTGCAAAAGAACTTAAGATTGCTAGGGACCATAAAGCAAAACTTAGAACATCAATGATCAATGCATCATCATTCACCATCTTCATAAGATGCTGAACTCATGTCCTAATTTTGTCGGGGCTTGTGATTTGACTTCAAGTTTTGAATTTATTGTTTAGGTTATGAACTTTCATTTTTGGGCATGATTACTTTAGTTTTAAAATTTATTCGTTGTCTTTTCAATTTTAAAATTGAAGTAAATTACGGGTTAAATTCGATTTTTTTTTTTTGAATGGAGGGTTAAATTCGATTTATTTTGCCTTCAAGTTCAAATTTTAAATTGAACTAAGTTTAAATTTAGTTTAATATTATCTTGATTAACTTGAAATCATTTTGAATAAATTCTAATTTAATTTAATTTAGTTTTGGAACTTTTGGCATGAAGGTTGATGTTGATTTTTCAAAAAATAATAGAAAATTTTTATGGGAAATTTGATTTGAGAGAAAAAGAAAAGATTAGTTTAGATAAAATCATTTTGGGTTTGGGCCTTGTTGAGTAATATTTTGCTCTTGTCTTACTAATAGAAATGTTGGAGGTATTTATACATATTGTTACTGGTACTATTATAGCTCATAACAAGACTCATTATTTTGTCTCGATTCTATCGCCTCCGGTATTGACATTTCCTATCCCAAGTACAAACATTCTTTGCGATCTTCAGATTTGCTGAACATGTGTCTAAAGAGCATGCAATCCTTTTGTTCCTAGGGTTGAAACCCTGAGCGAGTTTCGTACTTGCTAGACACGTATCTGGGTGACCACACGGTCCTTTTTGAGAGCCTCTTGGGTGTATGCGAACTGAGACCGTGGTTTCTCTAGGTTCTTGCTAGCTGGATTTGTGACCCTACCTTGCGAGTTGTGCCCACGAACTCCCTCAACGAGCTGTGTCTACGAGCTCGCCTTGTTGTCCTTTCATGGTTTGCCTTACATTTGGTCTTCAAGTAGGACCTGTTCGGGTCACGGGTCGGAAACCAAGATCCTTCCTAGGGCTTGGGTTGGTGGCTATTGACGTATAACAATCTAGCCCCCCCAGTTGACCTAATGAGTGTTATAAAGTGAAGCTCCTTAGGTCCATCATGTCAAACTTAAATGAAGCTTGTTAGGCACGCTACAAGCTATATTGCATAACGATCATTTTGCCACGTGCATGGGCGGATATTAGGTGCGTGCATCTAGCTGTCGAAAGCTGAATGGTTTCTATCTACTCTCTTCTTAGCCGTTGATTTCCTTTGGCTATGTGAACCGTCAGAAAGCGGGGAAAGTTCCTTCTTTAAAAGGAGGACTTTCGGTGCCCTAGATTTTTACACTTAGCATTTTCAAGAATATGAGGTAAAGGTAATTCCCAAAACACTTGCTTTTTAGTTTATGCTTTTGTTTTCTTTTATTGATAGTATGGTAAGGATGAGAGGAACTTGTAACCACATCGTCACAGTCTGTCCGCCATAGGAACGATCAATTTCGATCATGGTGACGGAGAAAACCTATGTTTGTACCATTGAACGGGAGGAGTTTATGTAACCACTTTTACCTGACCTAAAAGATATGATCAGATCCAAAAGGGTCACTATTGTAATTTTACCCTCATGCAAACTTACTAAACAAATTCATTCGTATGTATGTATATATATTTATAAGTATAAATTAAACTAAATAATTAATAATACTCAAACAAATACCAAAAATCTCGAATTTAAATTATAACACCCAAAAACCCATAAACCAATACCGGTTAGGGTTCCAATGTCTTACTATTCATTTATCATCGTTCATCTTTAACATAATATTAAACAAACTTATTTTTATTAAAGAATTATATTCCACACGTTATATGTCACCATTTGATCATAAACACAATTCAATAAGGGCAAAAAAGTCATTTTCGACATTTCTGGAGACTTCTACTGGTACCTGTTGGACAAGTATCAATAGTTGTCAAGTCAGTAAACAGTTCAAGAATAGTACAAACTTCTACCGATATAAGTGACTCTTCTACCGATACAATCTTACTTCTACCGGTACTAAAAACTCCAGAGAGCTAAAAGTCTTACCTTGCTATTTCTACCGATACAAGTATACAAACTACCGATACTTGCTATTCAACTACCGACACAACCCAAGTCACTGAGCAACCTCTCTCCTATCCTGTACTACTATTGATACATGCATGGATTCTGCCGAAACAAGTATGCAGAATCACAAGAATCATGCCAAAACACAAGTTTATCAACACAAAGCATTTATGACATCAATATGCATTAAGTCAACACAAAATACATAGATTCCAAGTCATAACATAGTACTTTTAAGTCTAAACTCCAATTTGCACATCATGCATTTACTACATTCAACAAAATAACAAGGTTTTCACAATCCTAAGTACATAAAGCAAAAGATAACATCATCCTAGTACATGCCATAAGATCGAGTGATGTAATAACTACCAACGAGCTCCGCGATGGTGTGACTGCTAAGAGGTGATGATCCGATCTTCAATCAGCAACAATATACAGAACAATGACAAACATCTTTGGCAAGCTTCATAGCTTAGTAAGTTCGATAGTTTTAAAGAATTACCAAGCAGTTGTACAACCAACTATAACTCAACCGAGTCAGGATAGTCCCATTGCATCCTCGAGTCAATTATAATCTTTTACTTTCCTGTCTATAACTTTTCTGTTACCAGTACCCGATGCTTCTCACACAAGCTGTCGAAGACTCGCAACGTATGCGGTACCCCAGCCATCGATACGGTGTCTGTCTGTAACTGTCCCCTAACGATGCTGCTCACACGAGCTGTCGGGAGTATGCATACAACATAATTCCCTGCCATCGTAGGGCCTATAATCCATTTAGGATTCATATCTCTTTTTTGAATCACGATGCTGCTCATGAGCTATTGAGGACTCGTAAATTTATGATACCCCAAACATCACGTCGATACCTTTTCAAAGGCTTAAAGCCTACTATCTCTTTTGTTTCTTTCTTCAATCTCTTCAACTCCAAGTGCTTCCAATTGTTGAACAATGATAATGTACAAACAAGAAATGCTAAGTAAAAATTTATATTATGAACTTGTCGGACTAAATTATGGTTACGGTTTGACTTTAGGGACTACTCCACTAATTTCCCTTTTTCGCTATCTGAGACACGATCATAGTTTACATCAACAAATCATCCAATTCTTACATTAAATCAAACAACCAGGTCATTCAACACAATTTAGTCCTTTTGGGAAAATTATGATTTTACTCTTACTATTTTTCTTTTATTCAATCTAGTCCTTTCAACACAAACATGAAAAATAACCATTCTCTCACACAACCAACCTTAGCCTAATTCTCTAGGGTGTTTATCCAGCCCCTTCACACATTTATTTTCACAACCATGCATGTACTTTCATCATTTTCACATTTTAGTCCTTAACCCTAATTTCATAAAAAATCTCTTTACAAAAAGATCTAATCCAAGCATCAAACACACAGAACCATCACAAGCTTTCAAGAACAAGCATTTTAAACAATGACAAGTTTCATAACATTTGACAGATCCACAAATTAGTTCGTGGATTAACTAGATTAAGTTAATACGGACTCAAAAACATAAAAATCACTAAAAACGAGCAATGTTTGCTTACCCAAATCAAGGTTCAAAGATTGAATGTGAGACCCTAATTTTCTATTGTCTTTACCGTGTAAGAGGTAGAAGATGAGTGAAAATGATGATATTTTCACTTAAATTTTCTTTTAATTTAATATATGTATAAATGAAAATTTTGTAATTTTTAAGACTTTAATCATTAAGTTTTAATTAATCACTTTTAATCTTAATTAAACCTATTTACACTAAATATAAATCATGCTAATCCACCCATTAAAAATCCTTTGGTTAATTTATTCATTTGATCCTTCAAATCAACCACCCCTACTTTTATACTTATTACAATTTAATCCTTTCTACTCAATTAACTATTTAAACATTAAATTTCCTCACCAACTTTTAATATGATGCTAGTGAAGTCATAAATATTCAAATAAATAAATTAACGAGTTGACTTGTTGGAATTGTGATCCCGAAATCACTATTTCCAACACCACTAAAAACTGAGTTGTTACATAAATTAACCTTACAAACCCAAAATATTATAATAATAACATAATATGAAATCCCAAAATAACTTATATGGAGAAATAAAAGAAAATGAAACTATATAAAATAAAAATAGTAATAAATGTTCCTTCGGGTACCAAGTCGCCATGTCCAAAGTATCTGTAAGAAAACTATAGAGGAATGGGCTAAAAAGCCCAGTGTGTCTCTAAAGTGCATACATCCTATTTACATTGTCTCAATAATATCATAACATGTAAAGTAACCATAAAGCATGATACAACCACAAGCATAATGCAATGCACCCAATCACATGCACACTAACACAGTGGAGAGGTTCCCTAGAACTCCTTCCCAACCAATCGTCACCAACTACAATATGGTTTTATATTAGCTGTTTGAAGGGGTGATTACCATGTCTTGTACCGTACAATCATAACCTATGAACACACAATTGTATGATATCACATTTTTCTCAATCTCAATCTCAAACTCATGATGGTATATATATCAGAGTTCTCAGTATATTAATCACATTATATTAAATTATCCACATTCTGATAGGCATGAATGACAACATTAATATGCTATAACACATCACAGTACATAATCATACCATTTTCACAACACAAAATATCATCACATTGACATCATAACTCAGAATCATCACATGATAACACAACACAAATATTACCATACAATAGGATGTAACACAGTTAGAAACACACCTCGAGAAGACTGAAACTTTAATGACGACAAGGACGTCTCCCACGCATAGATCTAGAACCTACAAGCACAAATACTACATCAAAACTATTCCTAAGCCACCAACTAAATACAATACTAAGCCGAAATAATTCACGTGTAACTCTTGGAGCTAGTGCAGGAGTAGGTTGCATAGGTGGAGGAGGAGGAGGTAAATCATCAGCCTCGGAGTTGTGATCACCTAAACATAAAATATCTCACATCAGATTCCCAAATTTAATCTCTTAATAAACACTAAGTACACAATTAAGAGTAAAATAGCTAAAATGAGGCTTAGTAAAATAGCTAAAACGAGGCTTTCGAGTTCAAATTTAACGAAACGGATAGTGGAAATGGACTCAGGACATCGAAAAATAGTAGGGTAAGGTTTCTCTAAAAAGTTAACGGGTTTGGTTTGGGTTGGGTCGGCTTTGATCAAATCGGTTTGGGTTTTAGGGATGGTTTGGACTTGGGTTAAATGATTGGGCTTCAAGGTTTGGGTTGAACATTGGGCCTGTTCTTGGGTCACATGGCTTGATGGATTGAGTTTGAACAAAAGGCCCATCCCCTTAATAATAGCAAACTTGAAAATTAGGGTTTTATAACCCTAAACGACACCACTACAAACCACCAAGATAGAACAACACACACATGATGGATAACACCAAAAATGTCTTAAAAATGGCCCCAACAAAAGACCCACAACTCACCAAAGATAAGAACGACCTCAAGCATGACGGAGTGCACGGAAAAGGAACAAAACTCGAACGATTTTTAGCATCATTCACACAAACAGACTACGAAGAGGAACAACGAAGAATGAGGTTTTGTTCGCACGGACGCAAAGGAGAGGATAATGGTGGCGGTGCACAACACGGACGATGATGAAGGGTAGAACAACGTATGGTCGAAAAATATGAGGAGATGAGGAGAAAGGAAGAAATTCGGCAAAGGGGAGAAGGGAGAATGGAAGAAGAAAAGTCACAATAAGTAGAAAGATGGGTTTTTATACCCAACAAAAAGGAACAATTACCTGGAGGCCCGTACAAACCACTAGGGTTTTCGAATTAGACCTAAAACTTCACACGTATCACAATTAAGTCCTAAAATTCTCAATTCGAGCCATAGATTTTATTCCCAGTTTAATTAAGCCCCAAACTTCTCCAAAATCATGAATTAGACCATTAAATTCTCAAATTTATCAATTAAGCCCTTAAAATAAAATTAAGGTGTTATAGTTAGAACGAGCTCTAGTAGTGCGAGGGATGAAGCTCTTTAATTTCATGTATGAATTCTTCCTTCAAGAGGGGCCACATCGGTTGTACGAGACCACAGACGATAGCTTTTTGCTTCTAATGCACGTGCTTGAGGTTGGGTTTCATTTATCGCTTCATCCTTTTTTCTACAATGTTTTGAATGACTACAATATTGCTCCCGGTCAACTTTCAGGCTTCTCTTGGTGGTTGGTTATGGCATACTTCCTTGACTGTAGTCAGTGTGGTGAGGTCTCGATGCTCGTCGGTTTCCAACATTTGTACCAATTGAAGTGTCATGATCTTGGGGATTAACGGGGTTCTATTACTTCTCCCCTCTCAAGAAGGTGAAACCAATCATTCAAAACCACTGTAGTAACTTCCCTTGAACTGGGGAAAGTAAGTCCGTGTTTGCAACATACTTGATGAGGACTTCGGGTTCCCTGTAAGATGGTCCTCACCTAGTTCAGACATGTGCGCATTTTAACGAAGCCTTGCTACAGATAAAGTTTTTGCTCAGTTTCGAAGGCTTTGTGTTGGTCGCTGACCACCTCCGAACGTATTCTCATTCAGAGTATAATTTGAGCTTTCTGCAAGTATACGGGTCGAGTTGTAATATAGTTTACAACGGGATACTGATCTATCATAATTCAACCTAGCAGATTAAACTAGTTTTTGCACTTTAGGAGCTTAAAATTAATCATTTTCCTTAGATTTTCTTAGGGTTTAGTTTAGTTTTCTTATGTTGATAAAATGGATAAAAAGGTGAAAAAAGGTGCTTTTATTTACTTTAGGGTCGAGTGAGGCCTAAATGTAAGCTAACGAACTTTGTGAGTGTGAAGGAGACCTTTAGAAGACGAACAATAATGAAGCTGATCACTATGTCACGACACAGAATGATCTATGTCGCAACAAACGGATCAGACTTGCAGAATACAAAAGCTTTATTCCATGTCACAACATAGGCATAGTGTGTTGCAACAATGCTTGGAAAATCTACCAAGGAGCGGATTGTCTTCTACGTCATGACACAACATCTGCGTGTTACGAATTGACTCCTAAACATGGAAATAACACCAAGTGAAGAGCGTTTCAATCTTTACAATGCCACTTAAACATGAAGAATGACAACTGACCTAGGGTTAAGGAAAACGACCATCCAAAGGCTATAAATAGGGTCATTTAGAACTTAGGTGGACACATCCCTTTTCCCTATTTTAGTTTTTCCTTTATAATTTAGGTTTAGTCATTTTTCATTTCATTTTATTTCATTTTTGTTTGTAGGGAAACAAGATTTGTAACTTTGCATAAACGATTGTGAATTCTTCCTAATAGATTATTATACATTTCTTAGTTTCTTTCAATTCATATATTCGATCTTAAATTTCATGTTTACTTATTTTATTGAATCTATGATGTGCAAAGAAACCATGAGGAAGTATGATTGTTTGATTATTGTATAAAAGGATTTTCAATGGATCAATTGTTTGGAAAAGGAAGAACGTGAAACAAATCCTAGGCCTGGCAACCTAAGGAAGTCATTTAGGTGGTAATTAACCCAAAATTAGTATTGCCCATTTCTGAACACCTTTACTTCAAACCAATCTAGACTGTGACATCGGAAGATAGGTTGTCTTTGTTGACTGTTATGTTAGTGGAAAATCGAAAGATCATATTAGGGTAGCGACTAGTTGATTGAATAAAAACCCAAAAAAAAAAGATTGATATATTGGTTTTATACATAGCAGATTGAACTACTTTTCACATTTGACGAGCTTGAAAGCAAGTACTTTCCCTTATGTTTTAAAGATTTTAGCTTAGTTTTTACCTTTCAAGTAAATTGTGCTAAAATGTATTTTATTGCTTTCAAGGCCAAATGAGGCCTAAACATTAGCTAACGTACTTCTTGAGTGCGTAGGAGATCGGTCACTACGCCACAACATAGGGAGTTCTATGTTGCAACAAAGGGGCCAGCAGAAAGGAAAGGATTCTGCTTGCTTTGTTACAACACAAGTCCTAGTGTGCCGTGACATTGACCCTAGAATGCAAACCTGCATTGATTGAGGGGCATTTTCGTCTTCACAATGTGACTTAAACATGAAGGACGACAACCAACCTAGGGTTAATGAAAACGGTAGACCAAGGTTGTAAATAGGACCTTTTTGCACTAGGTTTAGGGACACTGTTTATTAGCTTTTAATTTTTACTTTGTATTTTCATTTGAAATGGGATTGTAGCACTCGTATAAACGTTCGAGGAATTTTTTTCAACAGATTGCTAATACAAATCAAGTTTCTTTTTCATTTGAAGTATTCAATTATACGTTTTATATATCTTTGTTTCCATTATGATTAAGAAAACCATGAGGAAGTAATTCCATTTTGGGGAATTTGGGAGTGAAAGTATGATTGTTTAATTTTTGTTTAACAGGGATTTACCTTTCGAATAAGCTGTTTGAGAAAGGAAGAACATCAAACAAACACTAGGTTTGACAACCTTAAAACGTCATTTAGGTGAGAATGAACCCAAAATTGGTATTACCCATCTGTGAAAACCTTTTCCCCAAATCGGTTTAGACTGTGACATCTAGCGATAAGTGGTCTTTATCGACTTGCTATGGTGGCGGAAGATCGAGAGATCTAATTGGGGTAATGACTAGATGATTGGAGGAAAATCTCCAAAACCCAATAATTGAAGAACTCATATGGAAGCAACTTAAAATCCCCAAAGCCATTTATTGATCTTCTAGATCTCAACTCTTTACTTTATTTCGTTTCTATTTATGCTTTTCACAATAAACTCTTTTTATTATCTTTCGTACTATAATCCCTAAAGTGATTACTAATTACTTTTATTCTTTTCAAGGATTTAATTTATTATTGTCTCAAGCCTCCTTTTAGGTATGATCCTTGGAATACTACCAAGGGTTTCGTTGTACACACCATATTTATAACTTGACTCGTATACTTGTGGAAGCCCAAATCTACACTGAACGAGAGTATGTTCGAAGGTAGTCAAGTTGTTGGCGTTGTTGTCGGGGAGGCAAGACTCTAGTAAATTTTATTCTTTCTTTGTCAATAAAATAGTTAGGAAAATTTAGGATATAGATATGACTTAACAATACTAACAATTTTTATTTTTTTTCAGATTTACAACTTTCCTCTAATTTCTATCATATTACTTTTAGACCATGGATGCCTACGATTATTTTGTCTAGATGACATTTATAACGACATCTCTGACGATGATATCTATGAAGATGGGTATTATGAAGATTGGGATATCTAGGAAAATTAAAAATTATTAATGCTAGAGTTGAGTCAACTCCGTGGAGAAATCCAAATCCTCGATCAACATAATGATCAATCTTCTAAAGCAGCATATTTCGAATCTAAACAAATGGAATGAGAACAAGTAAAAGGGCTAGATGTGGAAACAAAAAAAGAATTCTTTGAAGAATTTAATGATTGAACCGACGAGCAAATCGATAGTACATCCTTAGAAGGGGAGGTGGAAAGCTTTGAGAAAATCGAGATTGAGTCTCAAGCCAATGAAGAATCACTCCCTACAGAGGAAGATGACGCCTCCAATACACAAAATTTAGATCTTTAGTTAATTACTGTTACAGACACACTGACAAAAGGAATATTAGCTGAAGATATTATAGATCAGAGATCCAATTTCCAATGGAAAATGGTTACGATGTACAATACTTTCCTAGTGTAACAATTCCCTAAAGAAATTACTAATGTAAATTTTTTCAGTTTTTGTAGATAACAGAAAATATTTATAAGCCCAAGCCTTAGTTCTTAGATAAAATAATAATCAAATCCTTAGAAAAAGAAAGAGCACGTCCGTGGGCAAAACAATGATTGCAATGGTACCACAAACCAAAAGATGCAGAACGATGTGATGGAAATTATGAAGAGGAAGAGATGGCTGTAGCAACACCAATACAAAGATATCTAATAAACCAATTGTTTTTACTGAACGGAGTAATCGAGTAGCTATTAATCCACCAGACAAGAGCGTACTAATTCCATAAGTGGATCAATCATGAAGGCAATTTTGAGAATGGATGATGGCAAAAAAACACAGTTGTTGTGAATAGATATGATCGATGAAAAGAGTTGGTGGTTATCAATGCAAGAAGAAAAGAAAAATTTAGAGAAGGAGATAAACGTCAAAGAGTAGCTTGGCACGACTGCTGCTGGACGAACACTAATAGAACGAACTATTTGTGGCTGCCGAAGTGTACACTAACACTCTTGTCAGACAATTTTGAAAGGTATTAACACGTATTTTTATATTCATAAATACTAACATACTAACTCGGCAACATTTTTTTGTTTCAGGGTACTTTTCTCAGACTAACACGTTTGTTACGACACAGCCTCTCGATGTCATGACAAAGAAACCAAACTACTCCAAGAACGCTCAAGCATGCTATGATGTGACATACCCCTTATGTGTTGTGACAAAGGGGTCAGATTGCTGAAAATCCAAAACTGATAGGTTTGTTGCGAGATAGAAGATGCTATGTTGTGACATAGGGGTTAGATTGTTGGAAATTCAAGATTGACAGGTTTGTCGTGACACAGGGTAAGCTACGTCGTGACTAACATGGTATTGGAAGGTTGGTTGTGATAATAAACCAATTGTTTTTACTGAATGGAGTAATCGAGCAGCTATTAATCCACCACACAAGAGCGTACTAATTCCATAAGTGGATCAATCATGAAGGCAGTAATGAGAATGGATGATGGCAAAAAAACACAACTGTCGTGAATAGATATGATCGATGAAAAGAGTTGGTGGTTATCAATGCAAGAAGAAAAGGAAAATTTAGAGAAGGAGATAAACGTCAAAGAGTAGCTTGGCACGACTGCTGCTGGATGAACACTGATAGAACGAACTATTTGTGGCTGCCGAAGTGTACACTAATACTCTTGTCAGACAATTTTGAAAGGTATTAACACGTATTTTTATATTCATAAATACTAACATACTAACTCGGTAACATTTTTTTGTTTCAGGGTACTTTTCTCAAACTAACACGTTTGTTGCGACACAGCCTCTCGATGTCATGACAAAGCATCCAAACTACTCCAAGAACGCTCAAGCATGCTATGATGTGACATACCCCTTATGTGTTGTGACAAAGGGGTCAGATTGCTGAAAATCCAAAACTGATAGGTTTGTTGCGAGATAGAAGATGCTATGTTGTGACATAGGGGTTAGATTGCTGGAAATTCAAGATTGACGGGTTTGTCGTGACACAGGGTAAGCTACGTCGTGACTAACATGGTACTGGGAGGTTGGTTGTGACATACTTAGGCTATGTTGCGACATCGTCTACAAAATTTACAAGGTTGACCCTACCCATTTACGCAACTCGGTGGCCAAACCCATATTTTTCTTTATTTTTAAACCCTAAAACCCTAAAAATCAACACCTTTATATATATATATATATTAACTTAACACTAAAACATATGCTTCACCTAAACACTCTCTCAAATCCCTTCTTTCTCTCCAAACCTAAAACCCCATTCCTCCTAAGGTTACACTACACTCTAAGGCTTTCAATCTCATTGGCAAGGCGCAACTCCAAGATATTTCTAAACAACGTTACTGTTACATTCATCACTATTCATCTTTGTTTCTATAGATCATAATGCCTCTCCGAAAGAGAACCATGGTTCAAGATAATGATAGCGACTCGAATTATGAACAGTTTGCAAACACTGAACTTAAGAAATACTTTTTGGCTTCACAAGGTTAGACTCTCATTTAAGAACGAGGTTTTAAACCCTTGATGATTCTCTGTAAAGAGGTATGACCACTGGTGCGGTACCATTAATGAGAGCAATTTTGTGTTCTTCCGACAGGTAACACAGTAGTGCCGACAGTCCATGAACTGTATGCATCCCTTAAGGATGACATGATTAAGAGAAAACCTTTAGGAGTAGTGGTAGTTAGAGAGTGCGATGTTCGTATGTCACCTAAGGATATCTGCAAATATTACAATATACCGTATTATGAAAAAGATTATGTAAAGAAAGTGGGATTTAATTTATTTAAAAATGTGAATATGAAGGAAATCATTAGGTTTTTGACAGAGGGGACCAGGTGTTTGGAACTATAGACCTGACACAGGCACACCCTCTAACTTCAACCAAGCTATCATGTTTTTGGTAGCTAAAATGTGGATGCAATTCTTGTCTACCCGAATTATACCTGCATTAAATGTCTCTAATGTTAATTCTTTGTGAGCTTTGCTATTATATGACATTTTGTAAAGTAAACTGATTTGTGTAGGCTCTTGGATTTTTTAAGAAATGAAACAGTGCACCCAAGGCCAAAAGAGTGGTCTCTTCTTCTCATACTTGGTAACAACCTTATGTAAAAAGGCGGGCGTACCAATGAAAGAAAATGAACAATTCCTAAAGCCGACCCGGGGAATCATAGGAGATTCATTGTATAAGCAATATGTCGAGCTTCAGAGGAAACAAATCAAGGAGTGGAATCAAAGGAGAAAGGAAAAAATAGATGTACCGACTTCATTGAAAAGAAATGTGAAAACTAAAAAGAGCCAAGGAAGCATTGAAGCCAAACTCGATAGAATGTTATTTTGGATGCAAGAAATTGGACCTGTTCTTCAAGAGTTTGCACGAAATAATGGGTTACCAGTCCCATATTATCCATTGAGTATATTTGGGGGAGAAAGAGATAATAAGGAAACAAATTTAGATAATGTGGAGCAAGAAGGGCATGAGACAGAAGACGAGAATGACGCTATGTTCCAGCCTCAATATTCGACACCCAAAGGGCCAGTAATTCGGAGTCCAGCAATGCAACAAGGTGGAAGCTCTTACCAAACGTACTCCGATAAACACAAAGCTCTCATGGATCCTCAATCTGAATATGAGGATGATTGAAGTGTTTAGGATTTATTTACTTTAAAGACTTGTAATTTTTGGATTATTTTTTAATTTTGTCTCTTTTAAGACTTATATAATTTGTAGGAGTAGGATTATAATTTATTTTTGCATATATGCCTTAATCCTTTTTGTAGGAGCCCCGCACCATGGAGAGATAAAAGTTTCAAGCATTCACGCTAAAAGGGAGAAGGACAACAACCATGAGAAGCAGAGGAACTTCACGACTAATCGTGTAACTTCTTTTCTTACTACACATTGAGGACAATGTGTTTTCTAAAGTGTGAGGGGTAACATAGGAATTTTGACATCTAGTTTTCATTTTTAGTTTTTATGTTTATTTTGATGTGTGCTTGAGCTTGTACAATAGGTTGATTGTATTTATTTGGTAAATTTGGCATGATGATGAGAGATTTTTAAATTTTGGGCATGAAATTTTTTAAGCTCTATAGGTTACATTAAGTATAGGTAGAAAAGTATTATTTATACCAAATGATATGCTTAAATTGGGGAAACGAGCATACTAGTATATATGATAGATAGTCATATTGAGATTTTACAATTAAATTGATATTTGTGCATATTGAGATGATTAGGGATGACTTAAGGCATTGTTGGGATGCATTTTGAGCTAAAAAGCCAACCCCTATTTGGACTTTTCAATTAGTACTCATCTTTGAGCCTTATGACCCTTTTTTTATGAACTACACTATAAACCTCTAAAGCCTCAAATGATGATTTGTGTATACTCTCTTTTTTGGTCCTGTTTTGCATGAAAATAGACGTATGACCATATGTATTGATGGTAGGTAGACACATTACAGTGGAGGTTTAAAATAAAAGAGGGAAATAGAAAAATCAATATACTATATGAACTTTAGCTTAGCCAAAAATAAAAGAATAGTAGAAAATAAAAAAAAAAAGATTAAAAAAATGAGCAAATACAAAATAAGAGAATCTTGGGTAGGGAAACAAATAAAGAGTGACAAAATCATAAAGTCATCAAAAAGACTAAGAATCGTACTCGAGAAACAAATAAAGTACTTATAGGTTGCCTAAGGGGATTGCTTTATATTGTGATTACCTAAAATTGGAGAGAAAAGGAAGGTGAGAGAAGAATAAATTAGGGGGTGAGATGAAATGGGACATTAAGGGAGAGAATAGGGAACAATACAATGTGCCAAATAGTTTTCATGTTTGTAACCCTTTTGTGCTTAATTGTTCTTTGATATTCATACCTATCTTAAGCCTTAACACGTTACAAGCCGAAAAGCGTTATATGACATAAACAACTCTATGCATGAGTAGATGTGAACATTGCATTATCTCATTTTAATTGTCTATATTGTAATAGGATAATCAAAATACTTATATTAGGCATTGATAGATTTATATCGATAAAAATTTGATATTTGTATTTCTTGTAATTTATTGAACTTATATTGTTTCTACTTAAAAATGGTAAAATTGCTCACTCATCATGATAGAAATATCTAGGCATACATAAGGCATAGAGTAGATGTTAAGAACCTAATCCTTGTACAATACATTTTCAAGCTCATTTGTCTTTCTCTTGTTATTTCCCTTCTTTGTTATAGTTTTCTTGTTTGCTTAAGGACAAGCAAATACCTAAGTGTGAGGGAGTTTGATCTGCTGGTTTTATACCTAGTGGATTGAACTAGTTTCACATTTGAGGTGCTTGAAAGCACGTACTTTCCCTTATGTTTTTATAGATTTTAGCTTAGTTTTTACCTTTTAAATAAATTGTGCTAAAGGGTATTTTATTGCTTTCAAGACCAAATGAGATCTAAAGATTAGCTAACCTACTTCGTGAGTTTGTAGGAAACCCTTAGCAGCAGAGCAAAAGTGAAACTTGTCACTACGTCACGACATAGGGAGTTCTATGTCGCAACAAAGGGGCCGACAGTAAGGAAATGAGACTGCTTGCTTTGTTACGGCACAATACTTGGTGTGTCGCGACATCGACCCAAAAATGCAAACTTGCATCGATTGAGGGGCATTTTCATCTTCACAATGCGACTTAAACATGAAGGTATGGCAGTCAACCTAGGGTTAATGAAAACGGTCGGCCAAGAATATAAATAGGACCCTTAACACTAGGTTTAGGGACATCGTTTATTAGCTTTTAATTTTACTTTGTATTTTGATTTGAAACGATATTGTAGAACTCACATAAACGTTCAATGAATTTTTTTCAACAGATTGCTAATACAAATCAAGTTTCTTTTTCATTTTGAAGTATTCAATTATATGTTTTTATATATATTTGTTTCCATTATGATTAAGAAAACAATGAGGAACTCATTCCATTTTGGGGAATTAGGGAGTGGAAGTATGATTATTTAATTGTTGTTTAATAGGGACTTTACCTTTCAGATTAGTTGTTTGAGAAAGGAAGAACATGAAACAAATACTAGGCCTGACAACCCTGGAATGTCATTTAGGTGAGAATGAACCCAAAATTGGAATTGCCCATTCGTGAAAACCTTTTTCCCAAACCGGTTAAGACTGTGACATCTAGCGATAAGTAGTCTCTATCGACTTGCTATTATGGCAGAAGATCGAGAGATCCAACTGGGGTAGTGACTAGTTGATTAGAGGAAGATCCCCAAAACCCAACAATTGAAGAACATATATGAAAGTAACCTAAAATCCCTAAAGCCGTTTGTTGATCTTCTACATCTCAACTCTTTACTTTATTTCGTTTCTATTTATGCTTTTCACAATCAACTCTTTTTATTATCTTTCGTACTATAATCCCTAAAGTGATTACTAATTAGTTTTATTTTGTGCAGGGATTTAATTTACTATTGTCTCAAGCCTCTTTTAGGTATGATCCTCAGAATACTACCAAGTGTTTCGTTGTACACACTATATTTACAACCTGACCTGTATTCTTGCAGAAGCCTAAATCTACACCGAACAGGAGTACGTTTGGATGAAGTTAACGACGATTGAAGAAATCATACTGAAGAGATCTAATCTCTTATTAAATTTGTTTCTCGAATTTCTCATATATATTTACCTTACTTTATTTTATTTTATGTTATTTATTTACCAAATCCCAAGACCCCTTGATTTTCCTTTCATACTATATACCTTAAAGAAATTACTAATCACTTCTTTTCTTTTTAGGGATTCTAATTAATATTGCTTCAACTCCCTTAGGTACGATCCTTGGAGTATTTGTTACTTCGTTGTAACTATATTACAACTCAACCTGTATACTTGCGGAAGCCCAAAAATACACGTCGGAAGGGAGTATGTTCGGAGGCAATCAGGTTGTTGGCGCCATTGTCGGGGAGGTAACGTCTTTAGTGATTTTAAATTTTTGCATTGTTATTAAAATTGGAAAACTTTTAGGATATAGTTACGATTTTTATTTAACAAATCCTATCAATTTTTACTTTCAAATTTACCACTGTCAACCATATCCCCACAATAATTTTGTGCCATGGATGATTACTACTACATGTGGTCAGACAAGGAACATAATTACGATGACGAAATTTATGAGGATGATTTTTATGAACATTGGGAGATACTGGAAAATCAGAGATTATTGATGCTCGAGTTTAGTCAACTTTGAGAAGAAATCTCAATCCTCGAATAGACTTATGATGAACCCTATGAAAAATAACATGAAGAACTCGAGCAAAAAGAAAAAAAGGAGAGGTCATTCATTATCCAGGAAAAAGAGAGAGAATCTTCTGAGAAACATGTTGGCAAAATCATTGAGCATACAGAAGAGGCATATCATTGGAAGAGGAAATTAAACATATTCTGAGAATTGAAAGTGAGCCTCAACCCAATGATGAAATGATTCCTCTAGATAATAGTGATAACCTCCACTTACAGAATATGGGTCTTCAATTAATATTTGTTGTGGACGAATATACAGAAGAAATGTTGAAAATTGAAGAATCCAGCGATTAAAGATTAAAATTTGAATGGGAAATGGCTATAATATACAATATTTCCATTTTGAAGCAAATTCCCATGGAGATAAATAACATTGGGATATTTCATACACTTCAAATAAACAGAAGATATACATCTATGAACCATCACCTCGCTCTTCAGATGTCAAAGTAATTCTGTCCTTCATAACAAAGGAAACAAATTTGTGGAAAGTTCAAATTTTTCGATGGTTTCAAGAACCATGTGTAGAGATGTTATTCAATAATGTAGAAAAGTGCAATGGCAGTTAGGAATGGAATTTTGGAGAAGATATAGTTGCACCAACATCACACAAAAATCCACTAAGAAAGTCGTTCTTACTAGATGAGGCAATTGAGCATCTGTTAGGGCACCATGATCAAACCTATATTTTTTACGATTGGTACAATGAAGGAAGTAATTACAAAGTCAAGTGGTGGTGTCGGTTCATACCCATTACTGATAGATATGACCAACATAAGGAAATATAGATGTTTAATGCGGGATGAAAGGGAAAATTTAGGGAAAGAGACAAATGCCAAAAGATAGCTTGACATGGTGGATGTTGGACTAATAGTGACAGAACAAACCACTCCGAAATGCCAAAATGCACACTAACTAACTTGCCAGATAATTTTAGCAGGCACTAATAAATATTTTTATTTTTCAATTGTACTAACATGCTAACATTTAAATATTTTGTTTCAGGAGACATTGATGCCCATGTCACAACATGGCTTGCCCGTGTCGTGACAAAGGAACCATAATATTTAAGAGCCACCAAAATACTTTGATGACGCAACATATATATCTGATGTTGCAACACAGGAGCCAGACTATCTACATTACAAGAAAATTAAATACTGGTTGGTATGTCGTGACACGAAGGAGTCTATGTTGCGACAAAAGCATACTAAGGGGTGTGTCGTGACATAAAAACCTCTATGTCATGATGTCGTTTGCAATTTAAATAGGGTCAACCCAACACGATTGCACAATCTGGTGATTTAAAACACATTTTACCCAATTTTTTAACCTTAAAACCCTAAATTAAGGCTTCCCTATAAATACTAACCTTAGCCTTAACCTCTTTAAACCTTAAAAACACTTATATTCATTTTGAACTCTTGACCACACCCGAACGTACTCCCGTTTGGCGTAGATTTCAGGTTTTCACAAGTATACGGGTCAGGTTGCAAATATAATGTGTTACAACCAGACACTTGGTAGTATTCCGAGGATTATACCCAAAGGAGGCATAAAGCAATAGTAAATAAAATCCCTACAAAGAATAAAATTAATTAGTACTTATTTTAGGGTTTATAGTACGAAGAATAACAGAGTTTGTTTTGAAGATCATAAAGTAAAGCAAAAAATATAACATAAAATAAAGGCAAAAGATTGAGTTGTAGAAATCTTATAAACGACTTGGGGATATTAGGTCATTTTCGTATGAGTTCCTCAATTGTTGAGTTTTGGGGATTTTCTCCAATCAACTACTAACTACCCAAGTTGGATCTCTTGATCTTCCATCGGCGTAAGTCGATAGAGATTACTTATCGCTAGATGTCATAATCTAAACCGGTTTGGGGAAAAGGTGTCCACGGATTGACAATACCAATTTTGGGTTAATTCCCACCTAGATGACTTTCTAGGGTTGTCAGACCTAGTGTTTGTTCAATATTCTTCCTTTCTCAAATAGCTGATCCGGAAGGTAAAATCCTTGTAAAACAATAATTAATTATTCATATGTCTACTCCCTAATTCCCAAAAATGGAATTAGTTCCTCATGGTTTGTTTATTCATCAATAAAACAATATATACAAATATATAAGTGAAGAAGAGAATGAAAAAGAAGGTAGAGATATGTTAAGCAATCTGTCGAGAAAAAACTCCTCGAACGTTTATGCGAATTTCTACAATCTAATTTCAAAAACTAAAAATACAAATAAAACTGAAATTAAAGTCTAATGTATGGTGTCCAAACCTTAGTGCTAAAGGTCCTATTTATAGCTTTAAATGGTTATTTCTCCTCAACCCTAGGTCAGCTACCATCCTTCGTGCTTAAGTTGCATTGTGAAGATGAAAATGCCCCTTTCTTGATGCAGATTTGGAGTCTAGGGCTTATGTCGCAACACACTAGGACTTGTGTCGCGACGTAACAGGAAGTCCTTGGATTCCTCGTTGCTGATCTCTTTGTTACAACAGTATGTTGTGATGAAGCAGTCAATATCATTATGGCTCAACTGCTGCTAGTCTCCTGTGAACTCATGAAGCAGGTTAGCTAATCTTTATGCCTTATTTGGCCTTGAAAGCAGTAAAATAACATTTTTAGCACATTTTATTAAAAGACAAAACTAAACTAAAAATCCAATAAACATAAGGGAAATTACTTGATTTCAAGCTCATCTAATGTGAAAACTAGTTCAATCTGCTAGGTACGAAACCGGCAGATCAAACTCCCCCACACTTAAGTCTTTGCTTGTCCTCAAGTAAACAAGAAAACAAAAGCAAAAGTAAAAGACAAGAAACAAAGGAAAGAAAAGTGAGCTTGAAACTATATCATACAAAGATTAGGCTCTTAACATCAACTCTACGTTTTATGTATCTTTTGATAATCTTAACATGATAATGAGCAATTTCACTATTCCTAAGTAGAAACAATCTAAGTTCAATAGGTTACAAGAGATACAAATTTCAAAGTTCTATCGATATGATTCCATCAATACCTAACATGAGTACTTTGATTATCCTAGTATAATACAAACAATTATAATGAGATTATGCAGTTTCTACATCTATCCATGCATAGAGTCGTTTAGGTCGCATAGGGCTTTTTGGCTTGTAACCTATTGAGGCTTAGGATAGATATGATTTTCAATGAACAGTTAAGCACACAAAGGGTTACATAGCACGAAAACAGTTTAGCACATTGTATTGGTCCCTATTCTTCCCCTTTTTGTCCTACTCCATCTCACCTCTTTATTTCTCCTTCTCTCACCTTCCTTATGTCTCTAGTTTTAGGAAATCACTCTAAAGTCATTCTTTTAGCTAGCCTATGAGTACATCATTTTCTTTGATTTTTGAGTAAGATGTCTTCTTCTACTTTTTGGTGACTTACTGATTCTTTTCACACCTTTCATGTTTTCCTTACCCAAAAGCTTTTCTTTTTCGTCCATACTCATTTTCTTTTTCTTTTTTTCACTATTTTTCTCTTTTTTAACTAGGATAAAATTCATACCTTATCATGATCTCCCTCTTTTGTTTTAATACCTCCATCGTAATGTGTCTACCTACCCTCAATACATATGGCCATATGTCCATTTTCATGCAAAATAAGATCAAAGAAAAGGATATACACAAATCATCTTTCAAAGCTTAAGAGGCTTATAATGTAGCTCATCAAAAAGGTGTTATAAGGCTCAAAGATGGGTACTAATTGACAATTCAAAACAAGGTTTGGTTTTTTTAGCTCTAGATGTGTACAAACAATGCCTTAGTTCATTCCTAAATAACTTAATATGCATAAATGTCAATTTAATCACCTAATCTAAAAATTATTGTCTATCATATATACTAGCATGCTCGTTTCCTTATATTGTGCATAACATTTGGTATCAGTAAAACTTTTTCTATCTATACATAGTGTAATCTATAGAACTTCAAAAATTTCATGCTTAAAAAATGTAAAATTTCTCAACATCATGCCAAGTTTATCAAGAAAACACAATTAACCTATTATACATGCGCCTAACCAATCACTTGTATTTCTACAAGCTCAAGCACACATAAAAAAAAGAAAAAATAAAAACTATATGCTAAAATTTCTATGTTACCCCCTACACTTTAAATAACACATTGTCCTCAATGTGTAGCTCAAAAAGTATTTAAGGAAAGAAGTTACCCGATTGATTGTGAAGGTCCTCTTCTTCTTATGATGATTGTCCTTCTTCTTTAGGCATGAATTCTTGGACTTGTTGTGTCTTCAGAATGTGGGGTTCCTATAAAAAGAATTAAATCATATACAAAAATAATTCTTAATCCTATTCCTACGAATTATAAGTCCTTAAAAGTTAAAAATTATCCCGAAAATTACAAGCCTTAAAATAAATTAAAGTCTTAAAAAAATTAAAGTTTAATCTTCATCCTCCAAATCGGGTTGAGGATCCATTTGAGCCTTGCTTTGTGCTGGGCTCCGAATCACCGGTCCTTTAGGAGTTGAGTATTGAGGCTGGAACATTGCCTTATACTCGTCATCAATGTTGGGCTCCTCTTGTTCCTCATTGGTCCCACCTAACTCGGTTTCTTCCTCGCCTCCTTCTTCATCCTCAAACATGTTAGGAGGGTAATACGGAGTGGATAACCCATGTATCCTTGCAAACTCCTTCAGCATAGAGTTGTTTCTTGCGTCCACCTAATCATACCATCTATCTTCCCTTTGAAGCTACCAACGTATCCTTTTCGAGCTTTTGTTGTTTCTTTTTGTTGTAAGGATACTAGTATGTCCATCTTTTCTTTCCTTATTTGGTTCATTTCCTTGATCTACTTTTGTTGAAGCTCATTGTATTTGTTGAAAACTGAATCCCCAATAATGCTTCTTGTTGGCTTCAAAAACTTCTCATTTTCGCTCATGGGAATCCTCACCTTCTTGTAGAGTGCTATGACAAGATGAGGAATGAAAAGACCAGCTTTTTGGTTTTTTGTATAGTGCTTCATTTACCTATAAATCCATCTCCCAACAAAAATTAATTTTTTTGCAAAATACCATACAATAAAATGGCTCGAAAAGTGTTAACTTTAGACATTTAGGGCCAGTGTGATCCTAGTGGCCAAGAATTGCATCCACATTTTCGTAATAGGGAACATGATGGCTTGATCAAAATTAGACGGTGACCCAGTATCTGGTCTATAGTTCCGGTTACCACTTCCCTACATTAAAAATCTAACAATTTCTTCCATACTAATATTTCTAAATATGTTAATCTCATATACAATCTTTTTCATAGTATGGAACATTGTAAAACTCACAAATTTCTTTAGGGATGATCAGAACCTCTTCTCCCCTCACAACTACCTCATCAATGTTTGCTCCATATCCCCCTCTAATTAGTTTATCTTTCAAAGAGGCATAAAATTCTTGAATTATGGGGACATTAGTGTTACTTGTAGGGGTGACACAAAACTATTCCCATCGATGATGTATTACCAAAGTCCAAATCTCCTTGCAATGTATCATGGAAGGCTCAAACCCTCGTTCTTGAATCAACGGTCTCCTTTGTATAGCTAAGAAATATCTCTCGATTTCGATATTATCAAAGCGATCGTGATAAAAAACGGCTTGAGTTTGTTGATCCGAAGTTTTCTTGCTCTTTCTTGGATGTATTTTTGTCTGTCGAAAGAAAGATGAATAGTAATGAATGGAATTGTAACACCCAAATCCCGTACATCGTCACCGGTTAGGATTATGGTGTTTACTATTAATTTTATACTGTTCATCTTTTACAAATATCAAACTATTTGTATATTTAGTCAATACAAAATTCATTTCTCCCAATTTAAAACAATATCTAAACATAACACAATTTTATCAAGGGTAAAAATGGTATTTCTAACATTTTAGGGGACTTCTACCGGTACCTGATGGTCAAATATTGGTAGTAGTCAATTCAATGAACAATTTTATAACTGTTCAGATTTCTACCGGTACCTGTACTGGTTCTACCTATACAAGTCATGCAACTACGGATATCGAAAACTCTAAAGAGCAAAAATCCACACCCTGCAACTTCTACCGATACAAGCTTACCTACTATTGATACGTTAGTAATATGAAATACCGATAATTGCAATTTAACTATCGATACAATCCAAGTCAAAGAACAACCTCTCTCCTACCCTGTACATCTACCGATACATTCAATAATTCTACCGAAACAAGTATGCAAAATTTCATTAATGATGGCAAGACACAAGTTTAATACCTCAAACACAACCAATATAAGTTATGCGTTAAAACATCACAACACACACATAACTTCTAAGTCTTTACAAGAATTATAAGCTTAAGCATCAAAGTTATACTTCATGCATTTACAAAATCAAAATAGTAAGATTTCAACATCTCTGGTTCTATATTGATAACATCATAGTTCATGCCATAAGACCAAGTGATGCAAAATCTACCGACAACTCCGTGATAGTGTGACTTCAGGTGAGGTCGATGATTCAATCTTCAGTTAGCAAAACGGTCTACAAAACAACAACAATAACTGTGGTAAGCTTTATAGCTTAGTAAGTTCGTTAGTTAAGAAATACCAAATGTTAGTAGCAAGAATGACTCATTCGAGCCAATGTAGTTTCCATTTCTCTTGAGTATTTACAACTTCTCTTCTTATTCATAACTTTTTGTTACCAGTACTCGATGCTGCTCACACGAGCTATTGAGGACTCGCAACTTATGCGGTACCCCAACCATCGGTACGGTGTCTATCTGTTTTGTAAACTGTTTCCTAATGATGCTGCTTACACGAGCTGTCAGGAGTATGCATAAAGCATAAGTCCCAGCTAGCGTAGGACCTGTTATCCATATAGGATCCATATCTTTTTTTCGAGTCACGATGCTGCTCACACGAGCTATCGAGGACTCGCAACACATGCGGTACCCCAGCCACCATGTCGATACTATTTCAACGGCATAAAGCCTACTATCTCTTGCGTTGCATTTCTTCTATCATCTTCAATACCAAATGCTTCCAATTTACTGTACATTGACAATATATACATATACAAAGATATTATGTAAGACCTACACTACGAACTTACCGGACTGAATTGCAGTTTAGGAAAGACTTCAGAGACTAATCTGATAACTTTCCTTTTCCACGGCCGGTAGCACGATTGTATTCTACATTCACAAATAATTCAATTTTTCATATTAAATCACACAATTAATTCATTTAACACAATCAAACCCCTTTTTGGTAAAATTATGATTTTACCCCTAACATTCCCTTTTTATTCAATTTAGTCCTTTCAATACAAAACATGCAAATTAATAATTCTCTCACACAACTAACCATAAACAAATTCTCTTGGGTATCTATCTAGCCCATTCACACATTTATTTTCATAATAATATATGTAGTTTCACCATTTTCACATTTTAATTCTTAAACCCTAATTTCATCGAAAATTACTTTATAAAAAGATTTAACCCAAGGATCAAACACTCAAATGCATCAAAAGCTTTCAAGAACAAGCAATTTCAACAATGTTATGTTTTCTAACATTTGACAAATTCAAAAATTAGTCCTTGCATAATCTAGATTAAGCTAATACGGACTCAAAAACATAAAAAATTACTAAAAATGATCGAGGTTTACTTACCCAAATCAAAGCTTAAAACTTGAAAGTGTAAAAACCCTAACTTTCTCCTCTTGGCTAAATGAAGAAGAAGATGATGAGAAATTATGAAGGAAAAATGTCTTTAATTTCACTTATATACTTAATGGCAATTTTGTAATTATTTAGACTTTCATAATTAATTTAGTTTATCACTTTCAAGTGTAAAAACCCCAGCTTTCTCCTCTTGGAAATTTTGTAATATCACATATAATATCATTAAAAAGATAAAATATACTAGTCACCACATCAAGAGCGATAGCCTTTTCTCTAGCTCAAATGACATAAGTCCGTGCAGGTGCTCGAGCCTCTGACCTGCTCCCACTATCTCTCTGTTCACTTTGAAATCTACCTGCACTGCTACTCTACCCCGGGCATCTACCTTTCTACGGTGTAATCAAAGGGTTAACACTCCGATCTTCTTTTGCTTCCGAGTTCATCGGACAATTTCGCATAAAATGACCGGTATTTCCACATCTAAAGCAGACTCCTTTAACAAACCGACATTCGCCCAAATGAATTCGTTTACAATGCTTGCACACTGGTGTTGGCATGTTATAAACATTTGCCACACTGTCTGCAGGCCGATTTTGAAATTTAGATACTGGTGGTCCTAATCAGCTCCTGCTTAGAAAACTAGAAGAGACTACTTCATAGGCTCCGCTATCTCTAAATTTCTTCAGTGGTGGCATTGAAAAAGTTCGGGTGGGATTTTTCTTATCGAAATCCCGAAGTCTCTTCTCTCTCTGTCTTTTCTGGTTGTATACTTCCTCCATCTTCTGTGCTTGATTTGCCAATACAACAAATGGCTGAATTTTTGAACCACCCACCATCATCTTTATTTCATCACTCAAACCGTCTTCAAAACAGATGCACATAGCCTCATTAGTGGGTACAATCTCTCGAGCATACTTATTGAGAAATACAAACTCTCGCTCATATTTTGCCACTGTCTTGCTTCCCTATCTTAACTCTAAGAATTCTTTCTTCTTCTTGTCTAAATATCTTTTACTGACATATTTCTTTTTAAATTCTGTCTGGAAAAATTCCCAAGCAACTACATTTTCTAGTATCACCGTTACGATCATTACCCACCAATTGTAAGTTCGTCTTTTAGTAACAAAACAACATACCTCACAAAATCTTCAGGTGGACAAGCCATTTCATTCAACACTCACAGAGTGTTTTCTAGCTAATACTCGACCCCGGACGAATCGTCCTCAGCATTTCCACAAAATTCTTCTGCCCTATACTTCCTTACCCTGTCTGTTGGGATACGACGCCTCTGTTCAATTACCGGGAAAGGTGGAGGCATTACAGAAAGTGCCGTAGTTCGGGCAGCAGGCTGTGTAATTGGGGTGGAAAAGGTGGCGCCATTCGGTTATTCTGCATAAATTTCGAGAACCACTGTTTCATTAAGCCAAAGACATGTTTTTAGCTTCTCTTTCTATCATTGGTATAATAGAGACCCCATGACTAGCCTCAGAATCATTTGTCGGGTCATTACTGTTCACTTCATGGTCTCCTGTCTTTCTGATTCAGGCATTTTTACTTTTATCTGCAAAAACTATTGTTAGATTAAATTCATCTGTATCACACTATCACAGGTTCATATGGCATGTACTATGAAATCATTTAATATAACGGTAACTATCCAAGAAACGGCTAAATCGAAGGCTTTGATACCACTAAATATAACACTCAAATCCCATACACCATCGTCGGTTAGAATTTCAGTGTTTACTATTCATTTTTTACAAATATCCGACTATTTGTATCTTTATTCAAAACAAAAATCATTTCTCCCAATTTAAAACAATATCTAAACATAACACAATTCATCAAGGGTAAAAATGGTATTTCTAACATTTTAGGGGACTTCTACCGGTACCTGATGGTCAAGTATCGGTAGTAGTCAATTTAATGAACAATTTTAAAACTGTACAGATTTCTACCGGTACCTATACTATTTCTACTGATACAAGTATGATTTCTACTAATAGAAGTCATACAACTATCGATACCAAAAACTCCAAAGAGCAAAAATCCACACCCTACAACTTCTATCGATACAAGCTTACCTACTACCGATACATCAGTAATATGAACTATCGATACTTGCAATTCGCCTCGATACAATCCAAGTCAAAGAACAACCTCTCTCCTACCCTGTACTTCTACCGATACATTCAATAATTCTACCAAACAAGTATGCAGAATTTCATTAATGACACCAAGACACAAGTTTAATACCTCAAACACAACCAATTAAGTTATGCGTTAAAACATCACAACACACACATAACTTCTAAGTCTTTACAAGCATTATAAGCCTAAGCATCAAAGTTATACTACATGCATTTACAAAATCAAAATAGTAAGATTTCAACATCTCTGGTTCCATATCAAAGGTTAATAACATCCTAGTACATGCCATAAGACCAAGTGATGCAAAATCTACTGACAACTCCATGATACTGTAACTTTAGGTGAGGTCGATGATTCAATCTTCAGTTAGTAAAATGATCTACAAAATAATAACAATAACTGTGGTAAGCTTTATAGCTTAGTAAGTTTGATAGTTAAGAAATACCAAATGGTAATAGCAAGAATGACTCATTCGAGCCAACGTAGTTTCCATTTCTCTTGAGTTTTTACAACTTTTCTTCCTGTTCATAACTTTTTGTTACCAGTGCCTGATGCTACTCACATGAGCTATCGAGGACTCACAACTTATGTGGTACCCCAGCCATCGGTACGGTGTCTATCTGTTCTGTAAACTGTTTCCTAACGATGCTGCTCACACGAGCTGTTAGGAGTATGCATAAAGCATAAGTCCTAGCCATTGTAGTTCATGTAATCCATATAGGATCCATATTTTTTTTCGAGTCACGATGTAGCTCACATGAGCTATCGAGGACTCGCAACACATGCGGTACCACAGCCATCGTGTCAATACTATTTCAACGGCATAAAGCCTACTATCTCTTATGTTGCATTTCTTCGATAATCTTCAATACCAATGCTTCTAATTTGCTGTACATTGACAATATATACATATACAAAGATATTAACTAAGGCCTACATTACGAACTTACCGGATTGAATTGCAGTTTAAGAAAGACTTCAGCGACTAATCTGCTAACTTCCCTTTTCCACGATCGGTAGCACGATCGTAGTCTAAATTAACAAATCATTCAATTTTTCATATTAAATCACACAATCAAACCCCTTTCGATAAAATTATAATTTTACCCCTAACATTTTCTTTTTATTCAATTTAGTCATTTCAACACAAAACATGCAAATTAACCATTCTCTCAAATAACTAACCATAGTCGTATTCTCTTGGGTATCTATCCAGCCCATTCATACATTTATTTTCATAATAATATATGTAGTTTCACCATTTTTACATTTTAATCCTTAAACCCTAATTTCATCGAAAATTACTTTACAAAAAGATTTAACCCAAGGATCAAACACTCAAATACATCAAAAGCTTTCAAGAACAAGCAATTTCAACAATGACAAGTTTTCTAACATTTGACAGATTCAGAAATTAGTCCTTGCATAATCTAGATTAAGCTAATACGGACTCAAAAACATAAAAATTACTAAAAACGATCGAGGTTTACTTACCCAAATCAAAACTTAAAACTTGAAAGTGTAAAAACCCTAACTTTCTACTCTTGGCCAAATGAAAAAGAAAAAGGTGAGAAATTATGAAGGAAAAATGTCATTTAATTCTTTAATTTCACTTATATACTTAATGGCAATTTTGTAGTTATTTAGACTTTCATAATTAATTTAGTTTATCACTTTTAATCCTTTAATTAATCATTTCATTAGCCCTTAAATGCCATGATTTTCCACTAACTTATCTCTTTTAGTTTATTTACTCATTAGGTCCTCTTAATTAAACATCTATACTTTAGCACCTATTACAAATTAGTCCTTTATATTCAATTATTTAATTAAACGTCAAAATTTCATAACCAAGACTTAATACGATACTATTGACATCACAAATATTAAATAACTAATATTTACGACACAACTCTTTAGAGTTGTGATCTCGAAATAACTATTTTTGACACCACTAAAAATCGAGTAGTTATAGGAATAGTGAAATAGTAAGAAATACCTTTACTTTTGACTATTTGCTTTGTTAATGGAACAACCTTTCTTCTAGGGATTGAGTATGGCCTTTAAGGGAGTGATGTTTTGAGTTTGAATGAGAGGATAGTAATGAGAGTTTTTGAGGTTTAGGAATGATTTAAGGAGTGTTTAAGTGAGAAGAATGAGTTAAGTGTAGGTTAGTATATATAGGGGGTGTGGAAATTAGGTTTTAAGTGTTAAGAAATTGGGTAAATAGGGCTTTTAGAAGCCGAGTTATGCTATAGGGTCGGGTCAACCCTGTAAAAATTGTAAACGATGTCGCGACGTAGCCTAAGTTTGTCGTAACCAAACTTCGTGTGCCTATTTATCATGACGTAGCTGACTCTGTGTCACGACAAACCCTTTAGTCCTGATGTTCCAACATACTGTCTCTTATGTCACAACATAGCTCTCCTAATGTCGCGACTTCGCCATCAATTTTGAGTTTTTAGCAGCTTGACCCTTTGGTTGAAAATTACGAGGGGCATCTCACGTCTTAGCATGCCTGGATGGCCTTTGGAGTAGTCTAGTTGGTTCGTCACGACGTTGCCTACTTGTGTCGTAACAAACCTGTCAGATTCGAAAGAAATACCTCGAAACAAAAATTATTATTGAGTTAGTATGTTAGTGATTATAAACTTAAGATTGAGTGTTAGTACTTGTCAGAATTGTCTGACAAGGATGTTAGTGTACACATCGACACCCATGAATAGTCTGTTTTATCGTTGTTTGTCCAGTAACAATCATGCTAGGCTACTCTTTGGCGATTATCTCTTTCCCGAAATTTTCCTTTTCTTCCTGCATAGATCATTAGCAGCTCCTTTCATCGATCGTATTTATTTACAAAGCCTGCAAATTTATACCACCACTCTTTCACATGATTGACTTTATCATCGATCCACCTGTGAAATTCACATGCCTTCGTGTGATGGATTAATAGATTCTCGATCACCTCATTTAGTAAAAATGGTGGGTTTATTGCAAATTTATGTGTTGATGTTGCTGCAGCTATCTGTTTCCCCTTATCACTATGTTTTGTTTCCCTCAGATCGTGGTACCAGTGCAGTAGTTGCCTCTTTGGCTGGTGTGTAATATCTTGCTCTACGGATGTAATTATTAGGCTAGTCGAAGGTTAGGGCTCTTATAACACCAAGAACTCAACACTATTGTAGGTTAGGATCCCGGGGTCTTTCAGATTATTTACCATTATTTAAATCCTTATATCACAACTATATAGTATCACAAGAATATATATGCAATTAAATTTTAAGCTTTAGTAACATTTTGTTTCAATAAGGGTTAAATATGTCACTTTACAAAATCTGAGGGACTTCTATTGGTACCTATTGGACAAGTATCGGTAGAAGTTAAGTCAGTAAGCATTTGAAAACAGCTGCAGTTTCCTACCAGAAGAAGTGAAGGTTGTACCGATACAAGTATGGGTACTACCGATACAATCCATACTTCTATCGATACAACGAGTTCTAGAGAGCTAAGAAGATTTACCTTGCAACTTTTACCGATACAAGTGTTCAGACTACCGATACTACTATGATCAAAACTATCGATAATTCAAAGACTTATACCGATACAACACAAGTCAGTAACCAAAGTTCAAATACCCTATATTTCTATCGATATATGCAAGAGTTCTACAGAAACAAGTAGATTTCAAATATACACATAATTTATCTAAGTTTAACAGACATACTTCATCATATGTTAAATTCTCAAAACCATGCTGGCATAGTCAACTACATGTTGGTACATGATTCATCATACAACCACAAAATACATTTGGAATTAACATTAAAGATGCTACCATTTTAGTAAAATTTTACACCAAAATAACTCAAGTACAAAATCCTAATACATGCCATATAAGCCAAGTGATATGAAAGACTACCAAACGAGCTCCTGGGATAGTGTGATTCTTCTTGAGGATCCGATCTTTAACAGCAAAATGAATCTACAAAACAATGAATAGATACACAGGTAAGCTTATAAAGCTTAGTAAGTTCGTAGAACAATTAACTTATAGAATAGTATATTCGGTTATAGAAAGAGTAATTAAACAAATTCGTTGTCTTGTGACACTTGCATCAAGTTGACCTCTTCGAGTCTTCCAGAAATTTTAGGTCAAATGAGCCCAAACAAAGTTTAGCTCTTACAAGCCCAGGCAGAATATTACTCTTACGAGCTAGACAGAATATCACTCTTACGAGTGAGATAGAATATTGCTCTTATGAGCTAGACAAAATATTTGCTCCATCGAGCCAGAATCTAAAATTTTCTTCAGTGTCTTCCATCTCATTCCAACAACAAGAATATATCCAAATAATTGTAAATTATAGTTAGCAAATAGAAATTTAATCACACAAACTTACTGGATAAAATTACAATTAAGGCTAACTTTAGGGACTATTCTACTAATTTCCTTTTTCCTTGATTCGCAGCATGCTCGTGATCTAAATCAATAAATCATTCAATTTTCTCAATAAATAAAGAAATTTAAATCATTCCTTGCATTCAATTCTTTTCTGAGAAATTTACAAAATTTCCCCTAACATTTTATTTTTATTCAATTTAGTCCTTAAACCTAAAATATGCAAAATAAACATTTTTGATTCAAACTTGTACTAGCAGAATACACAAGGTTTCTTTACCAATCACCACATGTAATTATTTTACAACAAATACATGAGATTTTACCCTTTTAACAATTTAGTCCTCAAACTTTAAAATGATCAAAAATCACTTAACAAAATCATCAAATCTAACAACCAAACTCACAATACTTCCATAAAATTTCTAGAACAAGCTCATTCATCAATGGCAAGATTTAGAACATTTGAAAGATTCAAAAATTAGTCCTTGGGCTATCTAGATTATGCTAATATGGACTCAAAAACATAAAAATCACTAAAAACGGGCGAGATATCACCTACCAATCGAAGGACTTATCAAGGCTGAATGTTCTTCAACCTTCAACTAGGGTTCTTGGCTACTTAGAGAAGAAGTAGATGAAATTATGGCTAATTTCACTTTTGTTTTTACTTTAATCTATTTTATTCTAAAATTACCATTTTATCCTTAGTAATTTTAACCAAATTTTCACTATTTAAAACCTAAAATCGTCCACTATACCTTTTAAAGGTATAACTACCTATTACGGATCCTTTTACGCCATTCCCTTTCAAATTAGCATATCAAATACTTGATTCCTACATTTCTCAACCTTTACGATTTAGTCCTTTTCACTCAATTAACTATCTAAATGATAAAATTTCTTAACCAAAATTTAATATGACATTAATAACATCATAAATATTAAATAATTAATATCTATTATCTAACTCATTGAATTTGTGGTCTCGAAACCATTATTTTTATCACTATTGAATATCGGGCTGTTACAACTCTTTCCCCCTTAGGAAATTTCGTTTTGAAATTTCTTACCAATGAATAGATTAGGGTACTGTGATCTCATCAGAGCCTCTATTTCCTTGTTTTGCAACTCTTTCACTTCACAAAGCCAAAGTTTTAACCGATTCTTTCAAATACGATAAATTTGGTTGTATCTCAACTTCACAAGGAGTAATCACATGAGAAGGATCTGATTAGTACCGTCTCAGCATCAAAACATGAAAGACATTATGAATCTTCTCAAGTTCTAGAGGTAAGGCTAGCTTGTAAGCTACCAGGCCTACTCTCTCAATGATCTCGTACGGCCCAATAAACCGTGGACTTAACTTTCCTTTCTTGAGTGTAACACCTTCTTCCAAGGTGATACTCTTAAAAAAACTAGATCTCCGATAGCTAATTATATATTCTTTCTCTTGAGATCTGCATTAGACATCTAACGATCAAAGGCTACCTTTAAACAGTCACAGACTATCCAAACCTTATCTTCTGCCTCATGTATCAAATCAGTCCCAACTAGTTTAGATTTACTCAGCTCGGACCAGTACAAAGGTGTTCTGCACTTTCTACCATACAGAGGCTCAAATGATGTCATTTTAATTCTAGATTGGTAGCTGTTATTATATGCAAACTCTACCAATGGTAGGTGTATTTCCCAATTGCCTTCAAACTCAAGTACACAACATCGCAACACATCCTCCAGAATTTGTATCACTCACGCTGACTGACCATCTGTCTGTGGGTGATATGCAATATTGAAATTCATCTGGTTCCCAAAGCTTCATAAAGCTTACCCTAGAATCTCAAAGTAAAACGCGGATCTCTATCAGAAATTATAGATACTGCACTCCATCCAGTTGCACAATCTCTGCCACATACAGTTCTGCCAACTTTAATGTGAAATCTACACGTACATGATTGAAATAAGCTGACCTAGTCAATCTGTCAACTGTAACCCAGATCGAATCTTTCTTCCTTGGTGTTATTGGCAACCCTGTAACAAAGTCCATAGTGACTCGCTCCCACTTCCACTCAGGAATGGTAATAGGCTGCAACAAACCAGACGGTACTTGATGCTCAACTTTTACCTGCCGACAAACTAGATATTTAGTTACATACTCAAAAATCTCACGTTTCATGCTAGGCCACCAATACATTCTCTTCAGATCATTATACATTTCCACACTCCCTAGATGAATGGAATAAGTGCTACTGTGAGCGTCTATCAATATATCTTGCTCAAATCCAAATCATTAGGAATACATACTCTGTTTAGATAGTATACTATGCCTTCAGCATCTACAGTGAACTCTATAGTGGAATCACTCTGAATTTTTTCTTTCTTAGATATCAACTTTGGGTCAGTTTTCTATAATTACCGGATCCGTTGTAGATCTAGTGGCCTTGTTCTAAGCTCAGTCGTAACGGAACCATCACTTTCCATTAAAAAATGTGCGTTCAACGCCCTCAATGCAAATAATGATTTTTAGCTTAGGGCATCTACAACAACGTTAGCTTTTCTCGGATGGTAATCAATCACCAGGTCATAATCTTTCAGTAGTTCTAACCACCGACGTTGCCTCAAGTTCAATTCTTTTTGAGTCATCAGATACTTCAGACTTTTATGATCTATGAATATATGACATCTTTCACCATAAAGATAGTGTCGCCAAATCTTCAATGCAAAGACAATGGTAGCTAGCTCCAAATTGTGAGTTGGATAATTCTTCTCATGCGGTTTAAACTATCGGAAAGCATAAGCTATCACTTTTCCAGCTTGCATCAATACACATCCCAATCCATTCAGTGACGCATCGCTGTAAACAACAAATTCTTTCCCTTAGGCTGTGTCAAAACTAGAGCTTCTGTTAACATTTTCTTTAATTGATCAAAACTCTGCTGACCCTTTTCTCACCAGACAAACTGAACATTCTTCTAAAGTAACTTCATCATTGGTAAAGCTATAATGGAGAAATCTTTAATAAATCGACAGTAATAACAAGCCAATCCTAGAAAATTGCGTACCTCAGAGACATTCTTCAGAATTTTCCATTTGAGAATGGTTGAAACTTTTCTCGGATCGACCCGTATTCCTTTTGAAGATACCATATGTCCCAGAAATCCAACCTCTCGAAGCCAAAACTCACATTTACTAAACTTGACATACAGTTGCTTTTCTCGCAAAATCTATAACACCTGCTGAGTATGCTCTGACTCCGTCTTGGATTAGATTAGTATGTCATCAATAAATACCACTACAAAACTATCCAACTGAGGATGAAAGAATTGATTAATCAAATCCATAAATGTTGTCGGAGTGTTAGTTAACCCAAATGGTATCACTAGAAATTCATAATGTCCATATCAAGTCCTGAATGCAGTCTTCGACACATCACAGTCTTTGATTCGCATTTGATAATAACCTGACCTTCGATCTATTTTAGAAAATACTGTTGCGCCTTTCAATTGATCAAACAACCTATCAATACGAGGCAACAAATAGTTATTCTTTACTATAACTTTGTTCAAATATCGATAATCAATGCACATTCTCATCAAACTGCCATTTTTCTTTACAAACAACACTGGTGCACCCCAAGGCAAAACACTCAGACGGATAAAGCCTCTGTCTAGTAACTCTTGCAACAGTGCCTTAAGGTCTTTCAAGTTAGTATAAGTCATTTTATACGGTGGAATCAATATCGGAGTGGTGCAAGGTATCAAATCAATGCCAAACTCCACCTTTCTGAATGGTGGTAATCTCGGTAACTCTTCAAGAAATACATCTGTAAACTCATTAACAATCGGTACCTGATTCAATTCTGTTATTGAATCCCGAGTATCAACTATATCAGTTAGAAATGTCTCACAACCCTTACGAACCATTTTCTGTGCAGAAATAGCTGAAAAAACTCTAGCATCACTGTTCAACTTACCGAACTCAACTGTAATTATCTCACCAGTCGAACATTTTAAATCAATTCCCCTCTATTTGTAGTTAACTACTATATCATGCTCAGATAACCAATCCATACCCAAGATCATATCAAAATCATAGAAGCGTAATAACATCAAGTCAAGAAATTCATAGCCCTGAACTTTCAGTGGACATTTACGACACACCAGGTTAACTATGACATTATGACCCAATGGGTTTGTAACTTGAATATTAAATTCAGTTAACTCGACAGACAAAATTTTATTAGTTTCTAGAGTAGTACATATATAAGAATGAGTCAACCTAGGTCAATAAAAGCACATACAGTTACTTCTAAAGGATAGAATGTACTAGTCATAACATAAGGTGCAATAGCCTCTTCTCTAACCTAGATAGCATAAGTCCTGGCATATGCTCGAGCCTTAGATCTATTTGCACTATCTTTATTATCTCCCTAGTTTCTACCCACATTGCTACACTATCTCAAACGTCTCCCCTTTTGGGGTGTGATTAGAGTTTTTACACTCCGGTCCTCCTTATCTTCATGTGCTACTGGACAAGTTCGAACTAGATGATCAGTTGCTCCACACTTGTAACATGCTCCCTTCTTAAAATGGTATTCTCCAGGATGAAATCTCTCACAATGCTAGCATGCAAGAGTCGGTGCATTTCGGACACTAGCCACACTATCCACAGATCGATTTCGGAATCTAAACTCAGGTTGTCTCAATCTGCTCCTACTATGAAAACCAGATGAAGCAGCCACACAATTCTCATTTTCTCTAAATTTTTTCGACGACGACATAGAGAAAGATCTGGAAGGATTCTTCTTACCTAACTCTCAAAATCTCTTCTCTCTCTCTTATGATTATAAATTTCTTCCATTTTCAGAGTTTGATCTGTCAAAACAACAGACGTTCGAAGTTCTACACCATCAACCATCATCTTGATTTCATCATTCAATCCGTCTTTAAAGGTGATACACATAGCTTCATTAGTCGGTACTATCTCCTGAGCATATTTACTGAGATGTACAAATTCTCGTTTGTACTTAACCATTGATTTGTTCCCCTATTTTAATTTTAGAAATTCTTTCTTCTTTCGGTCCAGATACCATTAGCTGATGTATTTCTTTCTAAATTCAGTCTTAAAGAATTCCCAATCAATTTCATTTTTAGGAACCACTACTAGCATTGTTGTCCACCAAATATAAGCCTCATCTTTCAATAGCGACACAACACATCACAAATAATATTCAGGAGGGCATTCCATTTCATTCAGAACTCTCAAGGTGTTTTCCAACCAGTATTCAGCTCTAGACGGATCATCCTTGGTACTACCCTGAAATTCCTCCACACCACCTTATCTGTTGAAATTCAATGTCTCTGCTTGATTATCGGAGGAGGTGAAGGCATAACTGAAGGTCTTACATGTCTTGGTTGTGTAGGAAGAGGGGAAGGCTGGGAACCATCGGGTTGTTTCTCATGAACTCATAGAACCATTGACCCGTCAAACCAAAGAACATGTTTTTAGCTTCATTTTCTGTCATCGGTATAATCAGTACACAATGACTCACACCGAAATCAGAAGTCAAAATGTTACTGTTTACCTCATTAGTCTCATGACTTTCTAGGGTTGTAAGGCCTAGTGTTTGTTCAACGTTCTTCCTTTCCAAAACAACTATTCGAAAGGTAAAATCCTTGTAAAACAACAATTGCTAATTCATACGTCCACTCCCTAATTCCCCAAAATGGAATTAGTTCCTCACGATTTTTTATATGACAACATATAAGTGAAGAAGAGAATGAAAAAGAAACTAGAATTATATTAAGAAATCTGTCAGGAAAAAAAACTCCTCGAATGTTTATGTGAATTTTTACAATCTCGTTTAAAAAAATTGAAAATACAAATAAAATTAAAAACTAAAGTCTAATGTATAGTGTCCAAACCCTAGTGCTAAAGGTCTTATTTATAGCTTTAGATGTTTGTTTCTCTTAAACCCCAGGTTAGCTACCATCCTTCATGCTTAAGCTGCATTGTGAAGACGAAAATACCCCTCACTTGATGCAGATTTTGAGTCTGGGGCCGATGTCGCGACACTCTAAGACCTATGTCGCGACGTAGCAGGCAGTCCCTAGATTCCTCACTTCTGATACCTTTGTTGCGACATAGGGTTGTCCATGTCGTGACGAAGCGGTCAGCATCATTATGGCTCAACTACTACTAGTCTCCTGTGCACTCATGAAGCAAGTTAGATAATCTTTAGGCCTCATTTAGCCTTGAAAGTAGTAAAATGACCTTTTTGGCACATTTTATTAAAAGACAACTAAACTAAAAATCCAATAAACATTAGGGAAATTACTTGATTTCAAGCTCATCAAATGTGAAAACTAGTTCAATCTTCTAGGTATGAAACCGACAGACTCAACTCTCTCATTCACTTTCAATCCTACCCAAAATCCCCAAAGCTTTCATACCCATTCTTAAAAGCATAGGAGAACGAAAATAAACAAGTTCAATAACGAGTGATTCAACAAAAGCACGAAACAAGGATTAAGGTATCTTCGAAATTTCACTGTTTCATTAATTATTGTTCATCTTTAGTTATTGTTTGAAGACTAAAGGTTCCTCTTAGAAAGAACAAACGAACCATGGTGTAGCAAAACCAGGAAGGTTCGGAACAGCCAAAATTGAAACGTATTTCTTAGCCTCCCAAGGGCGTCCTTTAATCCAAGAATGAGGGTTCGAACCCTCTATGGTTCAAAGCATGGAAATTTGGAGTTTAGTACGATATCATCATTGAGAGCAATTTTGTGTCACTTCGACCGATAATGCTGTCACGTTGGTAGTCTAAGAATTTTATGCATCCTTAAAGATCACATAATCAAAGGGGGGTATGGTGTAGTGATTAGGAAGGTAACAGTGTGATAAGAAGAAGCCTTAATATCCCCGGAAGAAATTTGTGAATTTTATAACATTCCATATTACGAAGAAGATTATGTAGAAAGCATAGATTTTAACAAATTTGGTAATTTTGATGTGGAAGATGTTATTAAATTCTTGACAGAAGGAAGAGGTATATGGAATTACAGGCCAGATACGGGTTTACCATCCAACTTTAATTAGGCTATCATGTTTCTAATTGTGAAAATATGGATACAATTTCTTTGTGCTATAATAACACCTGCTTTAAATGTATTTAATGTTAATGCTTTTAGAGCAGTGTTGTTATATGGTACTTTGCAGCGAAAACAAATCTGTGCAGGAACATTGGATTTACAGGGAGATGAAGCGTTGTATGCAAAGTTAAAAGGGTTGTCTTTTCTTTCCACACTTAGTAACTGCATTATGGAAAAAGGCGAGAGTGCCAATAAGCGAAAACGAGCAAATCCTAAAGCCAACTCAAAGCATCATCAGGGATTCCTTATACAAACAGTACTTTGAGATTCAACAGAAACAAATTGCTGAATGGAACAAGTGGAGGAAAATAAAAATGGGTGTTCCAACCTCATTGAGAAGGAAAGAAAAATCAAAGACTGGGAAATAGATCATTGAAGCAAAACTTGATGGTATGATCCGTTGGATGCAGGAGACTGGGCCTATCCTTTATGAATTTATGCGAATGAATGGGTTGCGAAGCCCTAATTATCCACCGTACATGTTTGGAGTAGAAGCAACATTTGATGGAGGAATTAATAAGGAGGCCGATTTGGAGGAGACCAATATGGTGATCGAGGACCTAAACACAGAGGATAAATATGAGGCAGCTTTTCAACCACAATATTCAACTCCAAAGGGACCTTTAATTCGGAGTCTAACAAGAAAATAAGGTGGGAGCTCCCACCAAAAGTACTCCGACAAAGGCAAGGCTTCAATGGACCCACAATATGAGTCAGAAGAGGATTGACCGTTTTAATTTTTAATTTTGGGACATTATTTTTAAAAGACTTGTAATTTGGATGATTTGGTTTTTGCTTTGAAGACTTATTTACTAGTAGGAGTAGGAGTATTATTAGATTTATTTTTGCATATATATTTCTAATTTTTATTTAGGAACCCCATGCAAAGGAGACACAACATTTTGATTCATTCACGACAAAATGAGAAGGAACCCACCATTAGTAGAGGAGCTTTGCACGATCAATTGGGTCACTTCGATCCTTACTTTTAGGGGCTACACATTGAAGACAATGTGTTTTCTAAAGTGTGGGGGGTAACATAAAAGTTCTTGCATTTTTCTTTTTTTTTTCATTATTATTTTTTTGTTCTTGCTTTTTGTCGTGTGCTTGAGCTTGTAAAAATAAAACTGATTGGTTTGGAGCATGTACAGTAGGATGATTTTATTTGTTGAATAAATTTGGCATGATGATGAGTAATTTTTAAATTTTTTAGCATGAAACTACTAAAGTTCTATAGGTTAGACTAAATATAGAAAAAGAGATACTATTTTTACCGAATGACATGAATAATATGAGGAAACAAGCATGCTAGTATATATGATAGATGATAATTTTGGAATTGTGTGGTTAAATTGATGTTTATGCATATTGAGATATTTAGGGATGACCTAAGGCATTGTTTGGATACATTTAGAGCCAAAAAAGCAAACCTTGTTTTAATTCTACCATTTAATACCAATATTTGAGCTTATTGACCCTTTTTTATGAACCAAATTACAAACCATAAAGCCTAGAAAAGTCAAATTGTGTTTACCTTTTTCTTTGGTCCAAATTTGCATAAGTATAGATGTATGGCCATATGTATTGAGGGTAAGTAGACACATCAAAATGGAGTTTGTAGAACAAGAGTTAATTAGTAGAATCAATGTGATATATGAACTTTAGAATAGTCAAAAATATGAAACAAGAAAAATCCCAAAAGAAAAAGAAAAGATGAGTCGAAATAAACAAACGAAAACAATCTTGAGTGAGAAAAGTATGAAAAGTGACAAAGTCACAACAAACCGAAAGGAGAAAAACCTTCTTCAATAATGTAAAGGACTTGTAGGCTAGCTAAAGGGATTAGATCATATTGAGTTTCCTAAAAAGGAGAAAAAAAAAGGTGAGAGAAGGAGAAATAAGGTGGTGAGAGGGAATGAGATATTAAATGGGGAAGAATAGGGAACAATACAATGTGCCAAACTATTTTTGTGTTTGTAACCTTTTGTGTTTACTATTCTTTTGAACTTCATACCTATCCTAAGCCTTAGAACGTTACAAGATGAAAAGACCTATGTGACCTAAATATTTCAATGTATGAATGAATATGACATTACATAGTTTCATTATATATATTTATATTGTACTAGGATAATTAAAGTACTTGTATTAGTCTTCGATAAAGTTCTACCAATAAAATTTTTATATTTGTATCTTTTGTAACTTATTGGAATTAGATGTTCTAAATAAAAAATGTAAGATTACTTGCTCATCATGTTGAAATTATTGGAAGACATATAATGCCTAATGTAGATTTTACGAACTCGATCCTCGTATGATATATGCTTAAGCGGTTATGTTTTCTTTTTATTATTTTTATTTTTGTTTACTTGAGGACAAGCAATGACTTAAGTTTGGGAGAGTTTGATCTGTTGTAATTCAACCTAGCAGATTAAACTAGTTTTCTCACTTTAGGAGCTTAAAATTAAGCATTTTTCTTAGATTTGCTTAGGATTTGTTTAGTTTTCTTATGTTGATTAAAATGAGTAAAAAGTGTAAAAAGGTACTTTTTATTGACTTTAGGACCGAGTAAGGCCTAAATGTAAGCTAACAAAATTTGTGAGTGTGCAGGAGACCTTTAGAAGATGAACAAAAATGAAGCTGATCATTATGTCACGACACAAACTGAACTGTGTCGCAATAAAAGGACTAGTCCTGCAGAATACAGAAGTTTTCTTTCATGTCGCGACACAGGCATAACGTGTATTAGGGAGTGGAAGTATGATTATTTAATTATTGTATAGGGATTTTCAATGGATCAACTATTTGGAAAAGGAAGAATGTGAAAGAAATCTTAGGGTTGACAACCTAAGAAAGTCATTGAGGTGGGAATTAACCCAAAATTTGTATTGCCCATTCGTGAACACCTTTACCCTAAACCAATCTAAATTGTGAGGTCAGAAGATAAGTAGTTCTTTTTGACTCATTATGTTAGTGGAAGATCGGAAGATCAGAAGATCTTGCTAGGGTAGCGACTAGTTGATTGACGAAAACACAAAAAATAACAGTTGAAGAAACCATACCCAAGCGAGTTAGTCCACCATAAAATCAATTTATCGAATCCTTATCTCATTTCCTTTGCTTATTTTATTTTTATGCTTTTTATTATTCTAAAATCAAACTCTTCATGTTAGATTCATACTATAATCTTGAAAATAGTGCTAATTAGATCTTTTATGTGCAAGGATTGAAATTACTATTGCTTTGCCTCTACTAGGTACAATCCTTGGATTACTTGTTACTTCATTGTAACTATATTACAACTCGACCCGTATACTTGCAGAAGCCCAAAATACACGCTGAACAGGAGAATGTTCGGAGGCGATCAAGTTGTTAGTGCCATTGCCGAGGAGGCAACATCTTTAGTGATTTTAATTTATTTCACTTTTAAAAAGAATAGTTAGGAAATTTTTAGGGCATAGATACAATTTTTTTATTTATCATTATTATTATTTATTTTTTTATTTACTTTCATTAAGCATTTATTCTTGTTTAGTTTTAGTTTATGACTCGAAGCTAAGGAAACTTGGTAGATCCTATCTCTAACCCCGAAGCACTCATCAGGAGAAATGGTAGACAAGAGTAGTCAATGCAAAATCTACCACGCCCGTCGAACTGTGACCACCTACGAATGTACTTTTGTTTGGTATAGGTTTTCGCCTTTCGCAAGTATACGAGCTAGGTTGTAAATATAGTGTGTTACAACGGAATACTTGGTAGTATTCTGAGGATCGTACCCAAAGGAGGCGTAAGGCAATAGTGAATCAAATCCCTACAATGAATAGAATTAATTAGTATTAAATTTAAGAATTATAGTATGAGAATAAAATGAAATGTTGGTTGTAAAAAGCATAAAAAGAAATAAAAGTTGAGATGTAAAAAATTTGATAAATGGTTTTGGGGAGATTAGGTCGCTTTAGTATGATTTCTTTAAATGTTGGGTTTTGGGGATTTTCCATCAATCAACTAGTCATTATCCTAGTTGGATCTTCCGATCTTCTACCAGCATAGCAAGTTGACAGAGACTACTTATAGCTAGATGTCACAGTCTAAACTGGTTTGGAGAAGAGGTTTTCACGGATAGACAATACTAGTTTTGGGTTCATTCCTACCTCAATGACGTTCTAAGGTTGTCATGCCTAGTGTTTGTTTAATGTTCTTCCTTTCCCAAAAAGCTGAACCGATTGTAAAATCCTTGTTTATACAACATTTAAATATGCATACTTCCACTCCCTAATTCCCCAAAATAGAATTAGTTCTTCATGATTTTCTTAATCATTATCAAAACAATAATATATGAAAACATATAATTGAATAAATAGAATGAAAAGAAACTTTAATTGAATTGGCAATCTATCGAGAAAAATTCTTCGAATGTTTATGTGAAAATTACAATCTCGTTTCTAAATGAAAATAGCAAAGTAAAATAAAAAACTAAGAAAAGGTATGTTTAAACCTAGTGTTAAAGGCCCTATTTATAGCCTTGGCCGACCGTTTTCATCAACCTTAGGTTAGCTGCCATCCTTTGTGTTTACGTGGTATTGTAAAGATCGAAACACCCTTCACACGGTGTAAAAATTACGTTTAGGGGTCGATGTCGTGACACACCAGGGCCTATGTCGCGACAAAGCAATCAGTCCCCTCCTTAGCTGTCATCATGCAGGCATTGTCGCGACATAGCTTACGTATGTCGTGACAAAAGTCAGTCCCTTAATTCTTCAAGTATGATCCTTGTGTTGTGACGTAGAACATCTTATGTCATGACGAAGTGATCAGTTCCATATTTGTTCAACATCTCATGATCTCCTGCACACTAACAAATTACGTTAGCTAACATTTAAGCCTCAATCGACCTTAAAGACAATAAAACCCCCTTTAGTTTTAGTTTGTACTTTTCTATTTTTTAAACGAGATTGTAAAAATTCACTTAAACGATCGAGGAGTTTTTCCTGACAGATCACTTAATACAATTTTAATTTATTGTTCATTCTCTTTTGTATTTATATGTTTCCATATATTGTGTTATTGATGAATAAAGAAACCATGAGGAAGGAATTCCATTTTGGGGAATTATGGAGTGAACGTATGAATAATTGATTTTTTTACAAGGGTTTTACCTTTCGGATCAATTGTTTGGGAAAGGAAGAGTTATTGGCCTGTAACGTCACAGCAGTTGTGCAAGCGGACACACATCGATGCAAATATAGTTGATTGATTATTTTTATCGGATATTGATCCCACAAGGAATAGGTTTTTGATGTCTATATGTCGAGGCAATTAAAACTAAGATTAAAGACAATGTGAGTAAAGATGTCAGTGCAATTAAATCTGATCTGCATACTAAGATAGTTAAAATTGTCAATGTAATTATAAAAGTTAAATGTCAGTGAAACTGAAAGTAAATCAAATAGTTATGGAAGTTTTGAGAATTTAAATACAGAAAAGTAAAATGATGATCAAGTGTGAAGAACTTGTAACATCCATTGGCTCGGGTCCAGTGACCGGACTGGGTGAGGGGTGTTACATTTAGTGGTATCAGAGCTATGGTTTAGTCGATTCTAGGACTGAACGTAGCATGTATTGACTCTGGAATTACATGCCACTTTATAACATGTGATAGTGTGATGACTCCCAATCAATTTGACTTGTTCTCTTTTATATTAAAAGAAAATGTCAATTGAATCCAATCGAGTAAATTTTGACGGAGTACATAATTATTCTCCAACCACTGATTAAAGGGTTGCACATAAGGTAACTGGGTTTATTTGGCTTAAATAAAGCTCATGATGATTGTTATCAACTGTAATTTAAGGGTAATTGATATTCCTGTCTTCTAGTTAAATGAATTCTATATGTGTGAAATTACATTGATTATTTATGTTACACTGGGAGTTACAAATATTTATGTGTATATGAAATTGAGAAGAGAGTATAGTAGTGATTCTTAGAAGTGTATTAGATTTATACGTGAATGAAATGAATTAGATATGTATAAGGAAATTAAGAGGTGCCCCTGATTGCACTTTGATACCTTTATCTTGCATCTATGATGCCCCTAGAAATAGTAATAATCGAGTATGTGAATGAACTAGTGATGAAGTAGTTAAGTTGATATGAAAGTTTCTTTGAATTGGTATATCTTTGGCATAATGAATATCATGAAAAAAAAACTATGAATAATGTATTTTGAAAAATATTAGTGGACATGTTATAATTGTTAAATAAACTATTGATACACAGACTAAGATTTTCATAAATGTAAAAGTAGCAGAAGGTAGATGAGATATGATTAAGTGATGAATTATGAAAAATAGACTAAGAAATGAAATATGTTACTAAAAGTGAAAGACATAGTTACATGAAATGTCAAGATAAGGCTTAATTGTTGAGTAAGTAAAAGTGATAGTTGATATATATAATAAAAAATATTAGTGAAATTATGGGAGAGTATTAAATATCGAGACAAGTTATATGTGTTAATGAAAGAGGAAGATATAAATTATATGAAGTATTATTATAAGGATTAAATGGCTAAAAGTGTAAAAGTAATGTGTGTATGTTATGACCTGCTCAATTAGACGAGATAAGAACTACTGAAATATTAGTGGCATGCCATTAATGAACCTTAGCGCGCTCTCAAATTATTAGCACTTCAGTGCTTTCTGATATGCACATCTGTGCTATCTGTTTATCTGCTCCGACTGTGTTCTATTTCCGTATATCTTGTGTGTTCGACTAAGTCTACTAGGCCTCTAAGAAAGGTACAAAACTATTTTAATGATTATTGAATTATATAGATTATATGTGTTGAAAAGTTGTGATTGGAAAACATAAGAAATATATGGCTGAGATAAGAAAAATAAAATTAACTAAAAATTTTATCTAATTTGAACAAAGATCTGAATGCAAACCTGTTGTTACTTGTATGCGAGGTAGATGACCAGAAATTTGAGACACTTTTATATGCACTAAGTAACATAAATATTTTGTCAGATGTGTTACATGAGTATATTATTAAAGAAATGAACTCTTTTGGGCTAAAATGTCATAGTTAATTGGTTTGCAAATAGTATTCATTGAAAATTGAAGGTTGCGACTTTTATGTTTATTTGATGTTATTGTCTTTTTAATAAATATGACATAAACTTAAGAATGGATTGTTTGGAAATGTTAAAATGAAGAATATAATTTATACTGGTGAGAGTGAATGCACAAGTATGAATACATGAAATAGAAAGGTGATGCTTAATTGTTATGTGATGAATGAAGTGGGTACATGGCATGATTATTATTATAGGTTCTGTGGGTATTGAAAATTGTACATCACCTTGTTACATTTACTAATATTGTGAATTATGTGTTAAATGATTATACAAAATAATATATAGAAATAGATATATGAAATGATTATATTAAGTGTTTATATGAAGTATTTGTAGAATTATAAATATGCGAAAAGGGATCATTAATGATTAATCAACCGCACGAGGATTCGGTACATATAATTTTTATGAATTAAGAATCAATTTAATTGTTTACGAGACTATGTGATTTGTATGATCGAGGATCAAAGTAAGATTATAATTATCATATGAATGAGACTACGATTACGAGTACTTAATGTTATGAATTAGACTGAATTGAAGAGAGTAGAAACTCTAAATTTTAGTTGCCATTAGATAGTTGGTATAGTAAATTTGAAGCATGTTATGACATAAGACAATTGATTGATTGAAATAGAATTTAAACCTAAAGAAAGTGAAACTAGCTGAATTATAAAATATGACATCTTACGATTTGGATTTATATATATATATATATATAAAATAAGATAAAATCTCAAAGACCACTTGAATACGAGTAAAGTTTATAGACTCAGATTTTGTTGAGAAGTTAAGGTGGAGTTGAAAAAATATGTATATGAAATTTACACTAAACAATGAAATATTGCTCATGATTGAAATGGTAAGTTTAACTAACTATGCGATAAATAGAAAGTAGTATGATTTATCCACTATGTTGTACTCTATGTTAAGTTGTGATTGATGAAATAGTGAATTGAACTTATAATGGAATTGAAAATTTGTTACTTGTTACATGTGAGTGATCCTTTGGTTTACTTGATAATGCATAGTGTGTGTGCTAGTATAATTATGTTGGTTCATTCGATAATGCATTACATTGCTAAATTGAGATACAAATGGGTTGATTTGGGTATCTAGTTGAGTCTGAGTAAGATTAATAAAGTTATAACATATGAATAGGTAAAATAAAATCTAAATGGAGTTGATAATTGTAACTAGTGATTTGGATGAAAACTTCGACATATGAATATTGATACTATGTAAAAGACTATGTGATCCGGTTAAACGAGTCAAAGGATTAATAAGAAAGGATTGCAAATAAATTAGTTGATTCGTGAATGATATCTTAGTACCCTCCATTTTCTAAGTAAATTTCAAGGACGAAATTTTCTAAGGGGGAGAGTTGTAATAGCCCGATTCTAGTGGTGTCAGAAACAGTAGTTTTGGGGCCACAAATCCGACTAACGAGTCCGTAAATATTAATATTTAATATTTACAGGTCAATTATTAGATTAATAGTAAGTATTAAAGTGATTATTTATGTTGACTGAATTAATGGGTAAGTTCAAGTGGGTTTGAAAAGTGAGGTTTCGGGATCTTGTTTTTGTAAACTGAGCCCGTAAATATTTTTGTTAAATATTTACGGAGTTAATATATATGCATATTGAAGTTTGATTCGAAAATTTTAATGATTTGATTTTTTTTAATTTAATAAAAAGAGGCATATTAAATGTTAGTAAGAAATTTAATGGATTGATTAAGTGATTATGCAAAAAGGATTTAATGAAAAGAGATTTAAAATGATGAGGTATGGTAATTGAAATATCCAACAAAGTATAAGTGGGCATTGTAGGGATCATATTGGCAAATAAGCCAACTTGAAGGAGAGGTGCGGTGACACCCCTTTTTCCTAAGATATTTTAGTGGCAAATTTTGAATTTATTTTAAAGAAAGAAAAGAAATGGGTTTAGGTGTAATTGAGTGGAAGAGAATGAAATATAGGTAATAATTATCCACCTTTAGGTTTTTATGAAAGAGAAAAACAATGGATAAAAGAAATGTAAGTTATTTTCATTATAATTTTGAGTGAAAATGAAAAGAAAAAGTAAAGAATTAGTAATAATATGATATAATAAAATGAAATAAAAGATATGATAAGTGGTGGTGGTTGGAAAAGGAAACATTTTTTTTTGTTTCCCACCAGCCACCATTCGAAGCAACAGAGGAAGGAGAGAACGCACAGCTAGGGCTCAAAAGTTTGAGCTCAAATTGGTTACTGTAACTTGGTTTTTTTCTTATAATTTTTATGTTTTTAGAATTTTGGTATTTCAATCTAACTAATCTATGTTTTATTTTTCGATATTGTCAAATATTTTAGATTTCATCATTGATGAATTCTTGTTGGTTTTGATGTTAATGGAGAGTTGAAGTATTGATTGTTGATTTGAAAGTAGTTTATTTTGTAATTTTTTTTTGTTGGTTTTGAGCCATGGATTTAGTTGTTAAAATAGCAAAGTTACATGGTATTCTTGTAAATTTGGAATAGTTATAGATTGTATTAAATTGAAAATGGAATCAGCCAAATTGAACATTTAGCAAATTTTGCTAAATTAAAGATTTTAAGTTTAGTGACTAAATAATGAAATTTCAAGTTTCGGCATTAGGGACTAAATTCATAAACGATAATCTTTGAAGACAATTTTGTAAATTTTTATTATTAAAAGTTATAAGTTAAATTGATTATTTTAAATGTTGGAATGAGGTTAATTGAACAAAAATATTTATCTAGATCAATAAACCACTCGATCGGACCCCAATTGCGAAAAAGTCAAAATAACAGAATAGTGGTCAAATCGCGTTAGAAGCTATTATGCAATCAAGGTAAGTTCGTATTTCACTTTAAAAGTTTATAAGTGAATTTATAATTTTAAATGAAATCATTATATAAATTGTTTTTATGTCATATTTGGTCTTGATATATTTCTTGAAAAAGAAAAAGACCACGGTTGAAAGACACCATGGCAATATATTCGGTATTTTCGAATAGATGAAAAAGTTGAAAAGAATATTATTCGGAAGGATAGTAAATGAAATGGTTGAAAAAGTAAATTTATTAAATTAATAATTTAATATTTTGTGATATAATACGTATCTATTTAGGTAGTAATCGAGTTTATTTGCTTGAGATCAGTATGATATGATTTAGATTATAAGAAGATGATATTTAAGTTTATTACTATATTTGGGAAAATGTGAAATATATTGATGTCCTACCAATGGTTGAGGTCCAGCATTTGTTGCGAATTCTCCATAGCTTGTGTGAGCATATATGATTACATGTTACAGATACAGCTCATGTGAGCATTACTTGTTATATGGGTGTTGATCTTAGATGTCCTACCGATGGCTGAGGTCTTGCATTGGTTGCGGATTCTCCACAGCTCGTGTAAGCAGCATCGTGTAGCCCTACATCTTGACCCACAACTCGTGTGAGCATTACATGTTATATGGGTGCTGGTCTTAGATGTCTTACCGATGGCTGAGGTTCGACATTTATTGCGGATTCTCCACAACTCGTGTGAGCAGTATCATGTAGCCTCACATCTCGACCCACAGCTCGTGTGAGTAGGCCCATTTCACAGCTCGTGTGAGCATTACATGTTATATGGGTGCTGGTCTTAGATGTCTTACCGATGGCTGAGGTCCGACATTTATTGTGGATTCTCCACAGCTCGTGTAAGCAGCATCATATAGCCTCACATCTCGACCCACAGCTCGTGTGAGCAGACCCATTTCACAGCTCGTGTGAGCATATATGATTACATGTTACAGTTACAACTTGTGTGAACATTTTCATGATTATCTAGTGTTAATCCTTTTTGGACCAGCGGGTGATAAAGGTTTAAATAAATCTATATATATAAGATGTTATATGGTTAAGGTAAGTGAGTTGACATATGTTGTTACAAACATTTGAAATGGGAATGTATGATTAATGAGTATATGATGGATTAATTGTTGAAACAAAATGTATAGTACAGAAAGATTATGTATTATATAAGTAAATGAAATGATTATAAGTTATGGTATTAGGGAATGAATTTATGTAATGATTATGTTAAATGACTATGTGCAAAAATGTGTTGGATTGAGACATTAAATATAGATATTTGAAATGTATTGTGAGTGTTAAAGGCAAATATGATGGTTGGTTTATATACCAAATGTGTCTTCCATGAATAAGTTTAATATCAGGATAAAATTTTATGTATTATATATGAACTCACTAACCTTGTGAGATTTGTGCTGTATAGGTAATTTTAACAAACTTACGATCAAGATATTTAATTATCTTGTAAAATGTTAAAATTACATCCTTCATGGTAAGTTGAAGTGTAAGTATATTACGAATTTACTAAGCTTTAAGTAAGCTTACCTCGTTTGATTTTCTCCTTTGCAGACCGTCAGATTCGAGCTGTCAATTAGATTACTCTTGGAGGTCACACTATCTGGTAAGTAATCGTTTATGTTGGTCCGGTTATAAGTGACATGTAATTAGGATGTTATCTACATGTGTTATAAGCCTTATGATATGTTCATTGTTAATCGAAGCATGAGATTTGTATATTGATGAATTTCTTAAGTGGTTTTGGCTACTGCCTAGGGTTATATTGATAGTTACCCTAGTTGTATCAGTAGTTAGATTTGGGTATCGGTAGAAGTCCCAAACCAAAACTTCCTTGCTTACTGGAGTATGTTATACCGGTAGTTGTTTTAGTTGTACCGGTATAACTCAGACTTGTATCCGTAGAACTACCAGTTCTACTGGTAGGATTCTATAGTGGTTTTTGAAATTTTTATTCCTTGAATTCAATCGATACTTACTCAACTAAGTTTCGGTAGAAGTCTCTCAAACTAAAAAAAAAAGAAGAAGAGAAGAGTGATTGTAAAGATCATTAAATTGTTTCTGAATGTATAATGTATGTTGTAGCATCCATTGGCTTGGGTCCAGTGACCGAACCAGGTGAGGGGTGTTATAGAACTGGAGTGGATCGCTAACTTCACTAAGTCGCAACGTTGGATGCATCGACAAGGTACTGTATAGATGAATTGTCGCAGCAATAAAGCTCCAATGAAATCTTACCAATAATAGCTATATGTTTAATCGAGACTCAAGTACCCACAATTACCCCATCCCTCGATGTAGGTAACGTTGTGCACTTAAGAATAAGTGATAGAATCTTTTCTAATCCCAAGCAGCTCTCGCTGACTTGCTTGTTAATCTAACTTGTTACTGATTCTCTCAATGTCGGTAGACTGCAATTCTACTCTCATGTTTAAAGCAATTAAATCCAAGAATAAATAGAAAAGAAGAATTAAGTAAGAATCAAAGTGATATAACAATGAAAGATATTCTCATATTCATTCAACTGTTAAGAGTAATTCATCGGCATAAAATAAGGGTTAACAAATACATCGAAGCTTACTATCTCTAGACTACTAGGATTATTCCTTAACAGTTCCTCTTGTGCCTGCACCAACCACTCCTCGTCAGGAGTTGTTGCTAGTCTGCTCAGTCAGCTCACCGATCTCCAATAAAACTTCAAAAACACAAAGTAATTGCAGATTTAATCCCTTCCCTCTTGATATCTTTCTTCATCTTTTCTCCTCTATTTATAGGCTTCAAGAATGGAAAACATTCTCTCTTCTCAGATCTAGATCCAATTACAGCTGTAAAATTTTGTTACAGTCCAGTTGTACACTCACGCAGATCTGGTGTGAACTTCATGGATCTACAAATTGTCGCAAGATATCTAGGCGCAATTTGAAACTTTCAATTGCAGTGACAACATGCTTTTCTCCTACGCTGGTGCTTCTAGGTGTGATTTCAGCTTGAATTCACTTATTCCAAGTGAAGATACCTATGCGGTGACAACACTAGTCGCAATTTCAAGCTGAACCTATGGCTGCATTTTGAATTCTTTTTAGCTTTGGTCTTCTAAGATGGATCATTGCGTTGACAATTTTAAGACGCAATATATATGCTGCATGTGATGAAATTAATGCACAAAAAGAGATAAAATAACAAGAATTTAAACCAAGCATAAATGAGTTAGACAACATAAGTACTAAGTATGAAATGCCTAACATGCATGCTAAATATGGTACAAAAGAGACAAATAATACACAAATTTAGGGAGAAAATAGGTGTCATTTCTATTGCTATCATACCCCCCAAATTTGAGTGTTTACTTGTCCTCAAGTAAAAATAAAAAAAAAAATCACATACAACATGTCACTGTAATTATTATTCTTACAACTTAAATTTTCTGGGATTCTAATTTACAAATTGCATTCACGTGATAGAATAATGCGACGACAATTTAGAGGCATGAACAATTAAAACTGCTACATCACTCATGTTAGTAACATGCTTTGAATCTTACACTTTCTTAAACCAATACATCATTTATAGCAATTTTTCTTTCTCTTTTCTCTCTTCTCTTTTTCTTTTCTTTTTCTCATTTAACATTTTTTTACGTGACTGAGGATGTCATTGCATTACTCTACCTTGGTTCCTGGGCAGTAACGATGGGTGCAACAAACCCCCAAGAGGTATGTAATTGCGTCGACACACACTCTTGTAGTGACGACCTTTGGCTAGATGATATTTCTAACACATGCAGTGGAGTGTTCTCCCTTGATAAGTCACAATGCACTCACATTAGAGTGTTTTTATTAATACATTGTCACTGCAATTGGCAAGTTAGTTCAAGATTCACAGATTGCTACTATTCATTCATTACTGAAGCAATTTAATTATTCATTCAAAAATAGAAGAGCTCAATATTCATTCACATTCATCCAATTCATAAATTAGAATCCCAATCAATTTAAGATTTATGCATCAAATAAAAAATTGTGGCCACATTTTTGTTGAAATACTGCATATTTTCATTAACTAAAGAAACAAGTAAATTTCAAATATGTAGGCGCAATCACATTTTCATTTCACATAATATCCCTCCAAACTTAATGTCTGCATTGTCCCTAATGCACTGACAATATTATACAAATAAGAATGGAAATGCAACTACAATGCAGTTAAACTAATATGAAAAATGAAATGACAAATAACAATGCAATTACAATGAAATGAATACAACTACCTACAGAAAAGTAAACTAACTCATTTATTCAGCAACCGATGTCGTGGTTGCTTTGATTTTCTTTTTCTTCTTCCTTGGGCGTTCTCATTCCTCCTTGTGTTTCTTTTTTTTTTCCTTGCGCTTCCTCTTTCTTTCCTTTGTACCAACCGAATTGACGGATTCCTCCTCCTCAGCTGGGCTGAGTGGTAGCCTCGTCGATAGTCACATCTGATAGATAGACCTCAATAAGCGGGGCCACATAGGGCACGATAGCTAAAGGATTAAACTCTTTCGCACTGCTGGTAACTACCTCAGGCTGGCTCGCATCATGTGGAGCCATGTCGTCACTAGATGCCCCCACACTTACGAGTGTGCCGATAATATCCTTAGAGATAATTATCGAGGCATCTTCCTTCTTTTCTTCCTGCTCCTCTGCAGGGTCTTTCATCACACGCTCTTCTTCTTCTTCTTCATTCTCTTAGCCTTCAGCTTGTTCTACACCTTCATCCTCAAGTTTCTCAAGTTCAGTTGTGGCAATGTCAGCTCCATCCTTCGCGTCCATACCCATAGCCGCCCTCTCTGCCATATTAGCCCCAAGGTTGTTCGAGAACTCTTCTTCGAACAAATTGGCTATAGTTTTGTAACAATCCTCCATGTCATTAGAATGCTCCTCGTCATCTAAAATATGGATTCTTATTGGAGAAGAGACATGTTGAGGCCTACCATCAATAGTAGGTTGTTCGGAGGATAAGGGAGCTTCCCTAATAATGGGTAAAAAGACAGGGAACTCAGGCAAAGGATTTGGACTCAGCCTTCTCAATGCGTCGACAATAGACTTGTTCCACACTCTTGTGTATGCATAAAATAAATTTTTTCTGTAGTCCATCTCCTCCAATTTGTTGACAATACGCATTTGGCACAAATCGATGCGATCAATGCTGATTTCTATTGCAACTAATTTCTTCCACAACTGAGGATCTCTGGGCGCATCATCTTGTTTTTCCTTTTTCTTTGTCCTTCTTCTTTGATACTTCTCTCGCCAGTGGCATCTCTTGGCCCCTCGTCATCCTTTTTGTTTACTTAGAGGCGGCCTCAGCAATCTTACTGAAAGTCATTAAATATCGACGGTGCATGGTGTAGTTGTGTGAGCCATTGCCCGTCTAGACCGCACCCTCAACGCAAAGGTCCTTCATGACTTGGTTAATTCCTTCATCATCCAATTTTTCCAAAAATGGAGTGTGGTCATCTACCCTCTCAGGAATCCGAAGCAAAACATTAATATGGGCAACACTCTAGGGTATTAAACCCTCTTTTACAAAAAAGAACTACTCAGAATCGACAAGATTTGCATAAAATCCCCTTACCATTATAGGAGAGTTTCAGCGAGATGGTCGTAGAAGAATTTTTAGCCCAATCTATTGATGGTTCGTGTGATCTATTTCCCTAATGTTTGTTGTGGAGACAACTGTAATCCTTGCTCCGGATGGCAGTTTCGTTTCAGCATCACAGTATGATAACGGTCTTTGGTTGCTTTTGACAAAAATAAGACCGACTTTGTTGGTGGAGGTTGGTTGGTAGACTGAATTACGGTGGCAGAAGTTTTAGGGGTGGCTTTAGGAGGCATCTTCGCCCCTCTTGTTCTGGCCATAATAACTCAAGAAAAAGGGCAAAAAGAAATTTGCAAAAAAATAGTAAACTGGTGAGATTAAGAGTAAAAGTAACAAGGAAGATAAGTTGCAGCAACAATGACTATTGTGAGTGGAAAAAGAAAACGGTAGAGAAGGGTTTATAACCTTGAAAATTAAGGAGAAGTGATTATTGTAAAAGTTATGGGAAAACATTATGTTTACAACCAATAAATGCTAAGCTGCAGATCGTACCCCTTTGTTTTAATCCAACGGTTGAGGAGAGAAGAAAATCAATCGACGCGATCCTTGTTGAAAAAAATTTGCTAAGTCATCATAGAATGCACTGACAGTTGTGCTCGTGATGCATCGACAAAAAAATGATTTTTATTCCTACATAAAATTGAAAAGAAACAATTAAAAGTGAAACAAATACAAATAAATATAATAATGCATTGACATTATTTAAATGTGACCCGATCTATGGTCTCGCTTGGTTCTTTGACTTCTGGGCTTGTATAATGCTTTAGACATTGGCCATTTCGTGGATGCTGTTTTAAACGTGAATTAAACAAAAGTACTAACTGACCAAGGCTAAATTATTGACGCAAGATGATATTGTTGTGCCATCTCTTGGTCTTTTCTTTATATATTGCGACATTCTCATAGGCATTGCGGCAAATTTCTTCTAGTTCAGCAATGTCCAATAATCTTTTCCTTCCAGCAACACCATAAATCAAATTCACCTACTTGATTGCCCACATGGCTTTATGCCCAAGCTCAACTGGCAGGCGGCATGACTTTCCAAACACTAGTTGATATGGTGACATCCCCAACGGGGTTTTATATGCAGTGCGAAGCGCCCACAATGCATCCTGTAGCCGTGAAGACCAATCTCTCCTAGAAGGATTAACCACCTTCTCAAGGATGCTCTTAATTTGTCAATTGGACACATTCGCTTGGCCATTTGTTTGTGAATGGTATGTTGTGGCCATATGATGCTTTAGACCATATCTTTTCAATGTTGTTGCTACTTGATTATTGTGAAAATGAGTACCTTGATTACTTATTAGTGCCCTAGGTGTTCCAAATCTTTTAAGGATGTAAGTATGGAAGAACTTTAACACCGTTCGAGCATCATCTTTTGGCATCGCGATTGCTTCGATCCACTTTGAGACATAGTCAATAGCAACTACAATGTATACATTCCCAAAAGAGTTAGGGAATGGCCCCATAAAATCTATACCCCAGACGTCGAATAACTCTACCTCCATAATAGGCTGTTGGAGCATCTCGTTGCGTAGAGATATTGAGTCAGTGCGTTGACATCGATAACATTGTTGTGCAAAGTTGTGGGTGTCTCGAAACAATGTGGGCCAATAGAATCCTGATTAGAGGACCTTTGTAGCAATCTTTACACCACCAAAATGACCTTCATAGGGAGCATCATGGCAAGGTCTCAGGATTGAAGTCATCTCATATTTAGGAATGAAGTGACGGAAAATATTGTCGACGCATACTTTGAATAGGTATGACTCGTTCCAATGGTACTTTACACTGTTACGCAAGAATCTAACTTTCTTGTGACCAACAGCACTCAAGGGTAGCTTCCCACACACAAGATAGTTGACAACATCAACATACCAGGGTGATGCATTGACAAAGAACAATTGTTTGTTTAGAAATGTATCGACAATTTGGACTTTATTTCCATATTCACTTCTAACTTCTAGTCGAGACAAGTAGTCAGCTACTTAATTCTCGGATCATTTTCTATCCCTAATTTCACCATCTAACTCTTGTAGTAACATGATCCATCTAATCAACCTTGGTTTGGCATCTTTCTTCGTAAAAAGGTACCTCAATGCAGAATGATTTGTGTACATTATAATTTTTGCACCGAAAAGGTATGAGCAAAACTTGTTGAATGCAAAAACTACTGCTAGCAACTCCTTCTTAGTAGTTGTATAATTTACCTGCGCTTCAGTTAAAGTTTTACTAGCATAATAAATAGAATGAAATATCTTTTCTCTACGGTGACCCAGCACAACTCCTACAGCAAAGTCACTTACGTCACACATTAATTCAAATGGTTGCGTCCAATCCGGTGCGACGATAATCGAAGCTTGTACTAGCTGCTTCTTTATCGTGATGAATGCATCCAGACAAGTGTCATCAAACACAAACCTTTTATTCTGCTCTAGCAATGAACATAACGATTTAGCAATCTTGGAAAAATATGGATAAATATCCTATAGAAACTAGCATGTCCAAGAAAGCTTCTTATTCCCTTAACATTTGTTGGTGGTGGCAATTTCTCGATGACTTCAACCTTTGCTTTATCTACCTTAATGCCCTGACATGATATACGATTGCCGAGGACAATGCCTTCAATTTCCATGAAGTGGCATTTCTCCCAATTCAGATCTAGATTTGTGTCCTCGCATCTCTTCAGAACTTTCGCCTAGTTGTCAGCGCATTGATCAAAAGTTTGCCCATAAATCGAGAAATCATCCATGAATACCTCTAAAGAATTCTCAATCATGTCCAAAAAGATAACCATCATAGACCTCTGGAATGTGGTTGGTGCGTTGCACAATCCAAAAGGCATACGTCGGAAGGAAAAGGTTCTAAATGGGCATGTGAACGTGGTCTTTACTTTATCTTCTAGCGCAATGACAATTTGGTTGTATCTAGAGTAGTCATCTAAGAAGCAATAATAGACTTTACCAACTAGCCTATCCATCATCTGGTCAATGAAAGGTAGTGGATAGTGGTCGCATTGAGTCGTCGATAATCCATGCATACTCGCTAGCTAGTCGTAATGTGAGTAGGGATCGACTCGTTCTTGTCATTTCTCACAACTGTGAAGCCACTCTTTTTGGGCACACATTGGACAGAGCTCACCCTATTGCTATTAGAAATAGGGTAAATGATGCTCATGTCTAGCCACTTGATAATTTCCTTTTTCACTACTTCTTTCATCTTCTCATTAAGTCTTCGCTATTGCTCAATGAATTGCTTCCCTTCATCTCCCAACTTGATCTTATGCATGAAAAAAAAGGGATTGATGCCTCTAATATCTACAATGCTCCAAGCTATGACTCTTTTGTGTTTCTTTAAAATCATGACAAGCTTTTTTTCTTGTGTTGCGTCGAGGGTTGCGCTGACAATTACAGTAACGTATCATTGTCACCCAAAAAGACATATTTCAAATGTGTCGGCAATGGCTTCAAATCCAATGTAAGAGCTTTTTCAATAGATTGTTTAAACACGAGAATCATCCTATTAGACAGATCTAAAGATTCCAATTGCCAATTCTGTCTCAGGTCACAACTATTAACCTCAGCATTGTGGTCACATTCAGTTAGGATTTCATCAACGGATGTCACTGCATTTTCATCTAAAATTGCTGAACTCCATTCGTTAAATTCTTCCACAATTATTTCATCCAGCACATCAATGTGGTGACACTACTTTTTACTCTTGGACGGAGATGCCTCGAATACACTAAAGGTCACATGCTCATCATTATGTCGCATGATAAGCTTACCCTTGAAAACGTCGATAAGAGTACGTCCCATTGCTAAGAATGGTCGCCTCAAAATGACGGGCACTTCTTTGTCTACCTCGCAGTCAAGGATTATGAAATCAATAAGGAACACGAGCTTATCAACTTGTATAAGGACATCTTTGATCTGGCCTTCAGGTTGCGCTAGAGATTGTCCGCAAGTTGCAATGTCACCATAATGGGCTTCATTGATCCTATTCCTAATTTCCTAAATGTTGACAAAGGCATTAGATTAATATTAGCTCCCAAATCACATAAATCTTTACCTAAATAATGATTCCCAATGGAGCAAAGGATTGTAAAGTTGCTAGGTCATTCATTTTTTATGGCAACTTGTTTGTAAGCACATCGCTGCACCCCTCTGTGAGCGTAATCGTCTCGATTTTAGACAATTTCTATTTCTTTGATAACAGTTCCTTCAAAATTTCTCATAATTGGGGATCTGCACAAGAGCATCTACAAGAGGTATGGTATTATGTAATTGTTTCAAAGTAAAAATAAACTTTTGATAGTTCTTATCATGGTCTTTCTCTTGAAATCTTTGTGGGAATGAAAAAGGTATTGTAGCAGTGGTTGTTGTGGAATAACCGGTTGCATCGACACAGATAATTGCGTTGACAGATTTGTTGGGCGTATGGTAGGCATAGATGTCACTAAAGTTGCCTTTTCCTCATTTATTTCTACTAAGTTTCCTTCAGCTGCAACTTCTCCTTGTTGCGTTGGTTCGATTGCCTCGATATGGTCTTGGTCTGAACTACTTGGTTCAGCCATTTGCTTTCCACTTTGCAGTGTAATAGCCTTACAGTGCTCTTTTCCTCTTTACGTTAGGTTCTCAGTATCACTTGGTAGAGCATCTGGTGACCTTACATTCAGATTAGAAGCCAACTGTCCTAGCTAGGCTTTTAATGCTCGGATAGAAGAAGAATTATCTTGCACTATCGCTTCAGTTCTCGTGATATGCTCTCGCATTAGTGGTTCAAGAGCAGCCATAAGATTTGACCTTTTTTGAGAAAACTGTCATTGTTGTTGATGCTATCCTTGCATATGTGGCATTGCATTATGTTGTGGCTGTAATCGTGTTTGTGGTTACATCTGGCCATGTGCTTGCAATTAATTAGGGTACGAATGTACCTGCGAATTCTGACTAAAATTCTACTGTTGATTATTGTGGTAACTCCTTAGTCTATAACTCTCTTGAGCTGAGGAATTTCCATAAATATATGACGAAGCATTTTGATTTCCCCAAGGTTGTTGGGCTTTGTTGTTGTATGAGTTACCATAAGAACCTCATCTGATGTTATTAACGTACAATTCATTTTTAGCATGTTGTGGGCAATCCTCATAACTATGGTTGTCATCATAAATCTCTCAGGAAAATGTCGGCACATCCATCTATTGGGCCACTTGGATAGGAGCAACGTCACTTGTCCCCTTCATATTCTTTATAATATTGGCCAAAGAGGATACCTACACACTCAAATCAGAAATATCATCTAATTCAAGAACACCAGGGTTAGTTTTTACATAAGCAGAATGAGAGATTGGATATTGATAATCATTCTGTACAATTCTCCCTAGAATTCATACAGCTTCAGTGTAGGTGCAATCCAACAAGGGACCATTAGCAGATGCGTCGACAAAATTTCTTGTCTGAGCTTTCAATCCATTATAAAATATCTCTATCTGGGTCTCTTGTTGAATTCCATGCATTAGGCAATGTCTAAGTAGAGTCTTATAACGTCTCATGTTGTATGTGAGTTCTTATCATCCAGCTGATGATAGGCTATAATGTCATTTCCCAATCTTGCATTCATTGTCGGCAGATTAAAACGTAAAACAAACTATGTTGCTAACGCATTCCAAGATATAATGGATCCAGCCGATAATCCTAAGAACCATGTTCTTGCTTTACCTTACAATGAATAAGGAAATAATTGCATTTTCAATGCATCATCAAGGACACCATGTTGACTAAAGGATGCACAAATAAGCAAAAATGATTGGAAATGTTCTCTTGCATCTTCACGAGGCAAACAAGAATATTGCCCATTTGAATTAAGCATCTGAAACATCACCGATTTCAGGTCAAAATTTCCAGCTTGTATAGCTAGTCTCACAACCCCTGGTTGTAAATCATCAAGGATAGGAACAACAAAATCTCATATTGTCCTATTTTGGACTTGTTCAACTTATGGAGGCGGTGGTATAATATTGACGATTTGTGGCTGTACCGGAGGAACAACATTTTGTGGTAGCAATGGTGGTAGGTTGTTATTGTTGTTGTTGCCAGCCATTTTTTTTTATCTTGTCTCCTCTTCCTTAATGTCCTCTCAAGTTCCGGATCAAAGCTCGAAATATCCTTAGGATTTCTCTTGTGGACATGCGACACTTAAGGAGTTCTGAAAGAAGTTAACAAATTAGTAAAAGTTAGAAGTTATGTAAGAAGAATTAATTGCATCTACAAACATAAACATCAAACAAATGCCAAATTACCCGGCAACGGTGCCAAAACTTGATCGGCCTGTAACGTCACAGTAGTTGTGCAAGCGGACACATGTCGATTCAAGTATAGTTGATAGATTAATTCTATCAGATATCGATCCCATAGGGAATAGGATCTTGATGTCTATATGTTGAGGCAATTAAGACTAAGATTAGAGACATTGTGAGTAAAGATGTCACCGCAATTAAATATGATCTGCACACTAAGATAGTTAAAATTGTCAATGCAATTATAAAATTTAAATGTCAATACAATTGAAAGTAAGTCAAATAGTTTTAGAAGTTTTGAGAATTTAAATGCAGAAAAGTAAAATAATGATCAAGTGTGAAGAATTAGAGTGGATCACTAACTTCACTAAGTCGCAACGCTGGATGCGTCGACAAGGTACGTTATAGATGAATTGTCATAGCAATAGAGCTCCAATGAAATCTTACCAACAACAGCTCTCTGTTTAATCGAGACTCAAGTACCCACAATTACCCCATCTCTCAATGTAGGTAACGTTGTGCACTTAAGAACAAGTGATAGAATCTCTTCTAATCCCAAGCAGCTTTTGCTGACTTGCTTGTTAATCTAACTTGTCACTGCATCTCTCGATGTCGATAGACTGCAATTCCATTCTCGTGTTTAAAGCAATTAAATCCAAGAATAAACATATAAGAAGAATTAAGTAAGAATAAAAGTGATATAACAATGAAATATATTCTCATATTCATTCAACTGTTAAGAGTAATTCATCAGCATAAAAGAAGGGTTAAAATATACATCGAAGCTTACTATCTCTACACTACTAGGACTATTCCTTAACCATTCCTCTTGTGCCTGCACCAAGCACTTCTTGTTAGGAGTTGTTGCTCATCTGCGCAGTCAGCTCACCGATCTTCAATAAAACTTCTAAAACACAAAGTAATTGCAGATTTAATTCCTTCCCTCTTGAAATATTTCTTCATCTTTTCTCCTCTATTTATAAGCTTCAAGAATGAAAACTTTCTCTCTTCTCAGATCTAGATCTAATTGCAGTTGTAAAAGTTTGTTACAGTCCAATTGTACACTCACGCAGATCTAGTGTGAACTTCATGGATCTGCAGATTGTCGCAACATCGCTAGGCGCAATCTGGAACCTTCAATTACGGTGACAACGTGCTTTTCCCCTATGCTGATGCTTCCAGGTGTGATTTCAGCTTGAATTCACTTATTCCAAGTGAAGATTCTTATGCGGTGACAACGTTAGTCGCAATTTCAAGCTGAACTTGTGGCTGCATTTTGGATTCTTTTTAGCTTTGGTCTTTTGAGATGGATCATTGTGCTAACAATTTTAAAATGCAATATAAAGAGATAAAATAAAAAGAATTTATACCAAGCATAAATGAGTTAGAAAACATAACTACTAAGTATGAAATGCCTAACATGCATGCTAAATATGGTACAAAAGAGACAAATAATACACAAATTTAGGGAGAAAATAGGTGTCATTTCTAATGCTATCAAAGAGCATCAAACAAACACTAGGCTTGATAACCTAGAAAGTCATCTAGGTAGGAATGAACCCAAAATTGGTATTACCCATTCGTGAGCACCTTTTCCCCAAACCGATTTAGATTATGACATCTAGCAAGTAATCTCTATCGACTTGCTATGCCGGTGGAAGATCGAGAGATCTAACTAGGGTAGTGACTAGTTGATCGGAGGAAAATCCCCAAAACCCAACAATTGATGAACTCATACGGAAATGAACTAATATCCCCAAAGACATTTATAAGATTTCTATAACTCAAGCTTTTTTTTTATTTACTATTTTATTTTATCTTTTATTTTATGCCTTCTACAACAAACTCTTATATCCTTCATACTATAAACCCTAAAATAAGTACTGATTAATTTTATTCTTTGCAGGGATTTTATTTACTATAGCTTCACGCCTCTTTTAGGTACGATCCTCATAATACTTCCAAGTGTTCCATTATAAACACACTATATTTACAACCTGACCCGTATACTTACGAAAGCCAAAATATACACGGAATGGGAGTAAGTTCGGGGGTGGTCAGTTTACAAAAAAAAGGGTATTTGAAATCATTCTTCCTCTCCTCATGCATGGCCGGCCAAGGTTCAAGGGATTTAAGCTTCATTGTTCACTTGATTTAAGCATTTAATCATGCTAAATCAAGTAGGGATCAAGACGAAGTCAACTGCAATCTTCAGGGCCTGATTTTGATTTTTCTTCAACTGTAGGGGCTCCTAGCGATTATCCCAAAATTCCTTATTTGGAAGCCATTGTATGTGCCAAAATTGGGCTCTTTGTTCACTTAGGTTGGACGATTTTGTGACCCAGCAAGCAACCACAACTGTCCAATTCACATGTCAATTAATTTGGGTCAAATTAAATAAATAATTAACCCATATTTTTTATTTACTGGTTTCGAACCTAGTAGATTGAACTACTATTCATATTTTAGGAGTTTGAAATTATGCATTTTCCTTTCATTTCCTTAGAAATTAGTTTAGTTTTCTATTTTTGAATAGACTGTGTAAAAAGTGAAAAATAGTGCTTTTTATTATCTTTTAGGCCGATTGAGGCCTAAGGGTTAGCTAACGTACATCATGAATGTGTAGGAGACCTTTAGAAGTTAATTAAGGATGAATTTGATCATTATGTCATGACACAATCTGCTCTACATCACAACAAAGGGACCAGACTTGAAGAATATCAAAGCTGACTTCTTTGTCGCAACATACATCACCTATCTCATAACAACGCTTATAAGATTTCCCAAATGGAGTAGATTGACCTCTCCGTCACTACAGGACTCCTATGTGTTACGAAATTGACTCTTGGTTACGGATTTGACACCGAGTGAAGGGTGTTTCGATCTTTACAATGCCACTTAAACATAAGAAATGACAACTGACCCAGGGTTGAGGAAAACAACCGTCCAAGGCTATAAATAGGACCTCTAGCACTAGGGTTTGTAACTTTTCATAAACAATTGTACAATTATTTCCCAACAGATTGCTATACAATTCAAGTTTCTTTTTACTTCGTTAATTAAATCTTATATTCATTTACATTATTGTCTTTATGATACTTGAAGAAACCATGAGGAACTAATCCCATTGTGAGGGATTAGGGAGTGGAGGTATAGATATTTAATGATGGTATAACAGGGATTTGTAATCGGATCAACTTTTTGTGAAAGGAAGAACGTGAAACAAACACTAGGTTTGACTACTCTAAAAAGCAATCTAGGTATGAATGAACCCAAAATTGGTATTGCCTATTCGTGAACACATTTACCCTAAACCAATTTAGATTGTGACATCTAGCGAATAAGTAGTCTCTATTAACTCGTTATGTTGGTGGAAGATCGAAAGATCCTACTAGGGTAGTGACTAGTTGATTGAAGAAAAGTCCCCAAAACCGAAGATTGAAGAATCCATACTGAAGTGACCTAATATTAGAAACATGACTATTGCTTTCCAATTGGCTGTTTTTGCATTAATTGCTACTTCGTCAATCTTACTGATTAGTGTACCTGTTGTATTTGCTTCTCCTGATGGTTGGTTGAGTAACAAAAATATTGTATTTTCCGGTACATCTTTATGGATTGGATTAGTTTTTCTAGTGGGTATCCTTAATTCTCTTATTTCTTGAATCTATCCATTCTGGATCCAAAAATGACCCCTCCCACGAATTTTTCAGATTTTGAGACACATTCAATAATATAGAAGTATAAGGTGCCAAAATGAAAATAAAAAAAAAACAAATTAGAGGGGGGGGTCAGTCAAACTTCTGTAATCTGTAATGTAACTTGAATGAAATAAATAGAATTTGAATGATGAATGAAAAGAAAATAATAAAATCGAAATCATAATAATAAATTCTAAATAGACTAAATATAAATAATAACTAAATAGAAATAATAATTTAAATAATATTTAAATAAAATAATAATATATATAATAATATTATAAGAATAATATAATAATAGATAATATAATAATAGATAGAATAATAAAATAAATAATATAGAAATATAGATTTCTAAATCGAAATATATTAATATAAATATAAAAATATATTAATTATTAATATAAATATAATATTAATATAAATATTATTAATTACTTAATATATTAATTACTTAATATAAAGATTATTAATTACTTAATATTAATAACAAATAATATAAATTAATAATAATTGATAATAACTTGTAATTTGATTAATTGATAAGCATTTGAATTGTTATATAATTTCGATTGTTAATTGGTTTATTCGATTGTTAATTGGTTTAGTAGTGGAATTTGATAAAATCGCCCTGAACTGAAGAAAGTATCTGTCCTAGCTCTGACCATAGAAAAAAAATACGGGTTCGGTTCGTCTTTTTTGAGATAGTTTTTCATTAGTATACCTATAAAAAAAAAATAGGTATATCTTGCATCCTTTCTAGAGTTTCGATAAAAGTAAGGATTCCTTTACCAACAGTCAACCCCATTTGTTAGAATAGCTTCCATTGAGTCTCTGCACCTATCCTTTCCCTTTTTTATTATTCTCGCTTGCTGAACCTTTGTTCATGTTTATTTTCGTAAAATAATAATAAAATAGGATTTGGCTCAGGATTGCCCATTTTTCATTCCAGGGTTTCTCTGAATTTGAAAGTTATCACTTAGTAGGTTTCCATACCAAGGCTCAATCCAATTAAGTCCGTAGCGTCTACCAATTTCGCCATATCCCCTTTTGTGTCTTGAGATTAGGATCTCATTAGGATGCCCCTCCTTCCCCCTCTATGCCTTGCGGTAATGATTCCTCTGGCATTACGACCTTTACCACAACGATGCTGTCCATAGATCAAATTATTTCGTGGATTGGATTTCACTTGACTGTCTACGGCTCCATTGCGTGTGCCCGGGGTAGAAGTTTTGTATAAATGTATCGCCATGCTATTAAGTATTTTGATTTAAGTTCTTTTCGTTGTAAGAGGTGGAATAGAATAACCCGGTTGAAGCGTAATGATCATACGCCTGTAATGCATTGTATGTCCCATAATAGGTGTGCACACTAGCTACCTTGTCAGACAATTCTGACAAGCATTAATACGTATTTTTATTTTTATCTGTACTAACATACTGACTTTGTGATGCTTTCATTTCAAGATAACCTAGGCGAAACTAACGTGTTTGTTGCGACGTTGTTTATCTGTGTGGCAACAAAGCAAGTAGTATACCCCAAGGACATTAAATAGCTTGATAACGCGACACACCCCCTCGTATGTTGTGACAAAGGGGATAGACTACCAAAATTTCAATATTAATTAGTTTGTCGCGACAAAGGGTGGGCTACATTGCGACAAAGGGATACTGAAGAGTTTTTCGTGACACACATTACCTACATCACGACATCATCTGCAATTTCAGCAAGGTCGACCCATCTCGATCGCACAACTTAACGTTTTAACCCACATTTTACTCGATTTTTAACTCCAAAACCCTATTTTTTCACACCCCTATATATAATAACTTAAACTAAACCTATTTCATAACTTAAACAGTTCAAAAACTTTTCAAAAACTCTTTAAATCTTCTATCTTTTTCTCCCTAAACCTAAAATCCCCATCTCTAACATCAATTAAGAAGGGTTCATTCTAACAATCCAAGGCTTGATTCCATCCATTCGACAAGGCACACACTCGAAGGAAAAGGTATTTCTAAACTTTTGTTGTTCCATTAATGATCATTTATCGTTTATTTGAGATGCCTTCCAGAAGAAGCAAACAGACCATCGTTTAGGAAAGTGATAATGATTCAAATTATGAAAGGTTTGGAAATATCGAGTTCGAGAACTATTTCTTAGCCTCACAAGGATGGTCGCTCATTCAAGAATGAGGCTTTGAACCATCAATGATTCATTGCAAGGAAATATGATCGTTGGTACGGTATAATCGATAGGAAAAATTTTGTGCTTCCGTAATAGGTAACACTGTCATTAGTTCATGAATTTTTTACATCTCTTAAGTACGATATTATTAAGAGAAAAACGTGTAAAACAGTAGTTGTGAGGGGGAAATATGTGCCCATTTTACCTGCCGATATCTGTGAATATTATAATGTCCCATATTATGAGATGATTATCTAGATAATGTGGACTTTAATTTGTTTAAGAATGTTGATATGGAAGAGATTATTAGGTTCTTAACAAAAGTTAGAGGTGTTTGGAACTATAGACCCAACATAGGCACACCTTCTAATTTTAATCAAGCTATTATGTTCGGTTGCCAAAATGTGGATGCAATTCTTGGCAACATGAATTGCACCAACTCTAAATGTCTCTAATGTTAATTCTTTTCGAGCTCTTCTATTGTATGACATTTTGCAGTGAAAACAAATTTGTGTAGGTGCTTGGATCTTCAAGGAGATGAAAGGGTGTGCACAAGGTCAGAAGAGTAGTCTTTTCTTCCCTCATTCGGTGACAACACTATGCAAGAAGGTGGATGTGCTAATGAATGAGAACGAACAATTTTTGAAATCGACCTAAATCATCATCGGGGACTCTTGTACAAACAATATGTTGAGCTTCAGCGTAAACAAATTAAGGAGTGGAACCAAAGAAGGAAAGAAAAGATGGATATATCGGCTTCAATAAAATGAAAGGAGAAATCAAGGGCTGGGAAGAAAAGCCAAGGAAACATCGACACCAAGCTTGATGACATGATTTGGTGGATACAGGAAATAGGTCCTATGCTAAACGAATTTGCGAAGATGAATGGGTTACCGATCTCGAACTACCCACCGAACATGTTTGGGGAAGAGGAAAGTGTTGTTGAGGAAGCTAAGTTGGGAGGGGCCAACGTGGAGTAAGAGGACCCTGACACTGAAGATAAATACGAGGCCATGTTCCAGCCTCAATATTCAACTTCGAAAGGGTCGAATATTTGGGGTCTAACAAGGCAACAAGGTGGGAGCTCTCACAAAAAGTTCTCCGGCAAGGGCAAAGCTCTAATGGATCCCCAATCCAACTCAGAGGAGGATTGAGAGTTTTGGACATTTTTAGAGACTATATTTTATTCATTTTTAAGACTTGTATTTTGGATAATTTTTTATTTAAGACTTATTAGTAGGAGTAGGAGTAGAAGTAGAAATTATTTTTACATGTACAAGACTTAATTTTTATGTTGGAACCCCACATGATGGAGACACAACATTTCGAGATATTCACAAATAAAGGGAGAAGGACAACCACCATTAGAAGAAGAGCTTTCACGATGAATCGGGTAACTTCATTTCTTACTTTTTAGGGCCTACACATTGAGGACACAACATTTCGAGATATTCACAAATAAAGGGAGAAGGACAACCACCATTAGAAGAAGAGCTTTCACGATGAATCGGATAACTTCATTTCTTACTTTTTAGGGCCTACACATTGAGGACAATGTGTTATCTAAAGTGTGGGGGTAACATAGGAATTATTACATCTATTTTTATTTTTATTTTCATTTTTGATGTGTGCTTGAGCTTGTAGAAATACAAGTGATTGGTTAGGAGCATGTACAATAGGTTGATTATATTTTTGATAAATTTGGCATGATGATAAGAAATATTTAATTTTTTTAGCATGAAACTACTAAGTTCTACAGGTTACACTAAGTATAGATAGAAAGAAATTGTTGGTACCAAATTCTGAATGATATGAGGAAACAAGCATGCTAGTATATATGATAAATTGTAATTTTGGTATTATGTGATTAAATTGACATTTGTGCATATTGAGTTGTTTAGAGATGACCTAAGGCATTGTTTGGATACATCTAGAGCTAAAAGCAGAACCTTATTCTGAATTACCATTTAGTACCATATTTTGAGCTTATTGACCCTTCTTGAGGAATTACATGACAAACCTTTAGCCTAAAAAATTGATTTGTGTGTATTCTTTTCTTTGGTCCTATTTTGCACAATGATAGATGTATGACCATACGTATTAAGGGTAAGTAGACATACTAAGGTGAATGTCGTAAAATAAAGAATGAAATTGGAAAATTAATATGAAATATGAACTTTAGTATAGTAAAAAACAATGAAAAATCAAAAGAAAAGAATAGTAGAAACCAAAGAAAAAATTCATGAGTGAGAAAATATGAAAAGTCACAAAGTCAAAAAACACCAAAAAGAATAAAAATCTTGCTCAAGAAATAGAAGAGCACTTATAAGCTAACTAAAGGGGTTAGACTATATTGAGATTTCCTAAGCTGGGAGAAAAGGGAAGGTGAGATAAAGAGAAATAAGGAGGTGAGATAGAATGGGACACTAAAGTGGGAGACTAGGGAACAATACAATGTGCCAAACTGCTTTCGTGTTTGTAACCTCTTGTGCTAAACAACGCCATGCATAAATGAATATGATATTTCATGATCTCATTATGTCTATCTATATTGTACTAGGATAATTAAAGTACTAGTATTAAGCATTGATGGAGTTATACCAATAAGAATCTGATGTTTGTATTTCTTGTAACTTACTGGACTTATATGTTTCTAGTCAAGAATGGTAAAGTTGCTTGCTCATCATGTTGAAGTTATTGAAAAAAATATAATGCCTAGAGTACATGTTGCAAACCCAATTCTTGTATGATACAGACTCAAGCAATGACTTAAGTGTGGGGGAGTATAATCTGTTAGTTTTGTACCTAGCAGATTGAACTACTTTTCGTACTTTAGGAGCTTTAAATTAAATCAACAGATTGAGGCCTTTCATTCCCTCAGGCCTTTTATTCCTTAGGAATTAGTTTAGTTTTCTATTCTAGAATAGACTATGTAAAAGTGCAAAACGTTGTTTTTTTATTGTCTTTTGGCAGATTGAGGCCTAAGGGTTAGCTAACATACTTTGTGAATGTGCAGGAGACCTTTAGAAGTCAATTAAGGATGAATCTGATCACTATGTCACAACACGGATTGCTTTACGTCGCAACAAAGGGACCAAACTTGAAGAATATCGAGGTTGACTTCTTTGTTGTGACATACATTACTTATGTCGCGACAACACTTGTAAGATTTCCTAAATGGAGTAGACTGACCCCTTCATCGTGACACGGCTCCTCTATGTCGTGACATTGACTCTTGGTCATGGATTTGACACTGAGTGAAGGGTATTTCGATCTTTAAAATGCCACTTAAACAAAAGGAACGGTGGCTGACCTAGGGTTGAGGAAAACGACCGTCCAAGGCTATAAATAGGGCCTCTAGCACTAGGGTTACACACTTTTTAGCTTAGTTTTATTTTACTTTGTTATTTTCTTTTTTGTTTTGGGAAACTATATTTGTAACTTTGTATAAACGATTATGGAATTATTTCCTAACTAATTGCTATACAATTCAAGTTTCTTTTTACTTCATTAATTCAATCTTATGTTCATTTTTATTATTGTCTTTATGATGCTTGAAGAAACCATGAGGAACTAATCTCATTATGGGGGATTAGGGAGTGGAGGTATGGATATTTGATGATTGTATAATAAGGATTTGTAATCGAATCAACTGTTTGGGAAAGGAAGAATGTGAAACAAACACTACGTCTAACTACCCTAGAAAGTCATCAAGGTGGGAATGAACTCAAAATTGATATGGCCCATTCATGAACAGCTTTACCCCACTAGTTTAGACTGTGACATCTAGCGATAAGTAGTCTCTATTGACTCGTTACGTTGGTGGAAGATTGGAAGATCCTACTAGGATAGTGACTAGTTGATTGAAGCAAATTCCTCAAAACCGATGATTAAAGAATCCATACTAAAGCGACCTAATCTCCCCAAATCTATTTATCAAATATACCTATCTCCTTTCCTTTGTTTTATTTTATTCCCTTTAATTTTATATTTTACAATCACAACTCTTTTATTTTACTTCCGTACTATAAACCTAAAGATAATGTTAATTACTTTTTTTTCTTTACAGAGATTTAAGCACTATTGCTCTAAGCCTCCTTTAGGTATGATCCTTGAAATACTATCAGTGTTCGTTGTAACAAACTATATTACAATCTGACTGGTATACTTGCGAAAGCCCTAAAACACATACCGAACGGGAGTAAGTTCGGAGACGGTCAAGTTCATAACAAACTTATGAAAATAATTTATGCCAATTAAATGAATATAATTTCATGTTTAATTAAATTAATTTGCATGGTCCACTTTACAATTAAAATATAACATATCAAATAAAATCATAAAAGAGATATTAAGCTTATTCATGTTTGCAATGTTTTATTATGTGAATGCAAATTACTAACTAAGAAATAAAATATAAATGCAAAATAAATACTTAAAACAAGAAATTCCGCCCTTTTTATTAATTTGTCATCCCCTTTTTTTGAGATTGTTGTAGCATGGGGAAGTATGTTGTGACAAAGGGAAGGGGCAACGAATGTTTGATTTTTTTCCTCATCACTGTGCTAGGACTTGAGCCCAAAACTGCGACAACTTTATTACCAGCACTAAAATAAAACTTGACAGAAATAAAATGATTAAACCTTGGGCCAACTTGATCATCTTATTGAACATAAAATAATAAATTTAAAATTGGAAATAAAAATTAAACTGAAAATTTTCTTTTGGGCTACTTAGAAAATTTCTTCTTGAAAAATTACATCAAATTAAATTCCTAGGAAACCTTGGAGGGTTCACAAATTTCCCTACTTAAGTTTCAATCTCTTTAGACAGAATTAATTTATGTACTAATTCAAGAAATATTTTCTAATCATGCCATTTATTCAAATGAGAGAAAAAAATTGAAAATAAATTAACGACAGAGAGAGTGAAGAGAACTCCCTCAACGTTATTGATTATTGTCACTAACAAAGACGATGTCGAACGACCATTTATCATACCAACCGTATCCATCTAGAAAGAAAATGAAACACCCCTGTGCCGATACAACAACCAAACCCAAGTGTAAAGATATAAATTTACAAATAAGGACATATCATAGTAAAATTTTCAGATTAATAGTCTCTTTATAACTATGAAAGACAACACTTAAGTCAAACGAGGTTCATAAATATATAACTAAACGTCAAAATGACCATGCAAATTCTGAATGATAAAGAACTTATACCGATACATTGATTGGCAAGTATTGGTAGAACTTATGATAAATAAATATAGGAATAACATAGCAAATTACTACCGAAACTACTCAAGTTCAATCGATATAACAGTTTCTTCTATTGATACCTAAAAGACTACTGCCGACAGTTCTAATCACGGTGAGCAACACAAACTGGCCTGTAGCTTTCTACCGATCCATTTATCATACCAACCGTATCCATCTAGAAAGAAAATGAAACACCCCTGTGCCGATACAACAACCAAACCCAAGTGTAAAGATATAAATTTACAAATAAGGACATATCATAGTAAAATTTTCAGATTAATAGTCTCTTTATAACTATGAAAGACAACACTTAAGTCAAACGAGGTTCATAAATATATAACTAAACGTCAAAATGACCATGCAAATTCTGAATGATAAAGAACTTATACCGATACATTGATTGGCAAGTATTGGTAGAACTTATGATAAATAAATATAGGAATAACATAGCAAATTACTACCGAAACTACTCAAGTTCAATCGATATAACAGTTTCTTCTATTGATACCTAAAAGACTACTGCCGACAGTTCTAATCATGGTGAGCAACACAAACTGGCCTGTAGCTTTCTACCGATACATAGTTCCCAACTACGGATACTCAAAATCTCTACTACCAAAACCAAATAAGTCAATAACCAAGATTCCAAACCTCTGCACTTCTATCAATTTTTCGCAGAGTTGTACTGACACAACTCAAGTCAGTAGCTAACATGTTCCAAATTCTTATGCTTCTGTTGGTTCTTTATGGAGTTGTTCCGACACAACTCAACCCAATACTTAAAATTTAATCTAACTTTCCTATATTACTCTCATATCCATCAACAAGGCATTATAAGCTTTCTACTCAAACATAAATATGTATATATATGTGCAAATCATTCCATTTTTATATTTAAGAACACATCAATATCCAAACATTAACACCATAACATCATTCAAACATTTCTCATTGGATTTTCATAGTTTATAAGTTATAATTATTTTCAAATATGTACTAGCAACTACCCAAGAGCATTGCCCAAAAGTCCTATGTACATGCCACATTTAACCCAAAACATAAGAAGAAAAGGCTACCAAAAGAAGTTGATAGTGTGATCTTCCAAGCTTTCTGATCTTCTTTGTGTATTCGATGACCTAAACCACAATAGAAACAATAACAATGTAAGATTGAATAATAAATACTTATGTTATAAACTTGATACAAGGTCACTTAATCAACGTTTATATGGCAACTCATCCAACATACTCATCTCAACCCTATATGAGCATTACAAGTACTAATATCATATTAACTAACCACCTTCTTTCCCATTCTCAATCCATCTCATACACATCCACTTTTCATCTCATTGAATCAAGCTAATAATTTCTCCTCTTTCAATTCCTACTGCTTATAGCAAATAACTTTATCTTCATTCTAAAAGTATTGTTTTGAATTTGTAACAATGAATCCACCGGCTAACAGCCTGCTAAGCCTTAACTTGGCTTGTATATTAACACCGACTTGTAGCTTGCTGTGCCGTAGGTTGAGTCTTAACACTGGCTCGTAGCCTGCTAAGCCGTAGCTTGAATCCTAACACCGGCTCATAGCCTGCTAAGCCGTAGCTTGAATCTTAACACCGGCTTGTAGCCTTCTAAGCCGTAGCTTGAATCTTAACACCAACTCGTAGCCGGCTAAGCTGAAGCTTGATATATCTCATTATTTTACATTTACATTTCATTACCACACTAAAACTCACAACTACCATTATAACCAATTCAGCTCAATATACATAATGAATATATATACACATAAAGCACCTAAAGTAACAACTTAGAAGTATTTAAATAAAGGGAATAAATTGTAAGTTACAAACTTACATTACTGGCAACGGCAAACTCGATGAGCTTCACTCCACGACTTTACCCTTTCCAGGATCTTCCACCATTCTACTTGTCTCTTGATCTAAATAAATAAATAAATTTCAATTTAACATAGTTACTCTCAATTTCCACATTTCTTTAACCATATTATTTTTAAAAAAATGGAAAATTCCATATCATTTCCATTTAGACATTTTACACGTTAACTCCTTAAACCTATCTTCTCATGCGAGTTGGTCTTCCCACGAAAACCATCACTTGATTAATTTAAAACAATTAAGGAGACTTATAATAGAATTTTTGTACTTTCCAACCATTCCATCTATTTGGTTTTTTAGCTAAAATCCCTATAAAATATCTAAAGTCATAAAAACAAAGTTTTCAATTTAAGTAAAATACACATGGTTCCAAACGAACTTAATCAAAACATCATCATATCATGAGCTCATTTACAACCATCTACAAGATGTAAACTTTCCCAAATGCCAAGCATCAACTCACTTTTTACCAAGAATTAAAGTTCACTTTGCATTATCAACATTCCCCATTGCATGGAAATCCACATTTAAACAAAATAAAATAAAGATCACTTATATGCAAGGTGCTTTCACTACCCAACTCTTCAAGCTTCACAAATGTCTATTTCCTCTTTTTTTCTCTCTCCTTATTTCGACAAAAACAAGAAGAAAAAGACAAGGCTTTTCTTTTCACTTTCTTTCGGTTTATTATGCCATTATTTAATTACTTACTTACCCTCAAACAACACTTCTAACTTAAATTTTCTTAAGCCTCACTTTGTCCACTTAAATTTTTATATAATAATTTCCTTTTAAAAACGTCACTTCATAATCTCATAACAAATAACCCCTTTATATTAATAGTAACCATGTTTTTCTTAGACAATTTGATCCTTTTTGTTTTAATTTCTATCTTTCACATTTGATATTCTTGATTAAATCCTTAATTTTATGTACTAGTTCTCTATAGTAACTAGATCTTGACTAAAGATGTATAATATAACCGAGCCTACAAACTCAATTTCATAATTACTAGCACCACCGTTAACCGGGTCGTTACAAAAAAGATACTCTTGCCCAGCAATTATGCTTAATATTTGATCAAAGAATAGTGACGAGAGATTGTCTTTTTGCATTTCTTTGCTCAACTTTCTGTTATCCACACAAAATTTTCTACCCGTGATGATCTTTAATGTATTCAGCTCATAATCTGTGATATCTTCTTTCTTTGGTACAAGTCTCACCCACTGAATGTCATAAATAGGATCCATGATCCTTGCTTTTAACCCTTGAGATTCGAGTTTCTTAGGATCAAATACTCGAGATTGACTTGCACTCTTCTGTCCCTTGATAGATCTCTTTTCAGTATTTGCAATAGTCCACTCGATACCTCTCTCTTGCCTTTTCAAAATAGTTAAGTCTAACTCGGGTGGCTCTTCTCTTGATGGGTTAGGTTGCTTGTACTCATGTGATGGTAGCTCTAATGACTCAAACTGAACTTTTGAACTGAATCCTTTTGCGTTAGCTTCCAATAGCGGCCATGATTTGTCATAATTCTTGTTGGTGGTGTGACACTTGCTCATTTTCTTCCCTATGGTTCCATGTGAATGACACTTGCACATGTGTTAGTCGATCTTAAAAGACAAGGGAAGCCTGTCCGATAGCGCATCCAATGCGAGCTTCAAAAGAGAATCGAGTTAAAATTCCAAAACCAGGATGCAGTGGCTGACGACAACGTTAGGGAGTCTAGAGACCATCGGGAACTAACATACTAATAGATTAAACTAGTTTTCACACTTTAGGAGCTTGAAATTAAGTATTATTGTTAGGTTTAATTAGGATTTGATTATGTTTTGATTAGTTAATAAAATGTGTAAAAGGTGTAAAAATGAGTCTTTTATTGACTTTAGGGTCAATTGAGACCTAAAGGTTTGATAATGTACTTTATGAGAGTGCAGGAGACCATTAGAAGGCGATATATATCAAGACTGATCACTATGTCATGACACGGGACAACAGACGTCGTAACATAGGGACAAAAATGAAAATTATTGAAACTGTCTGCTTTGTCGCGACACGAAATATAGGTGTCACGACAAACCCTTGAAGATGTCCATAGAAGAGTAAAGTAACTGCTATGTCATGACACAGGACTTGGTATGTCGCGACATCGACCTTTGCATGCAAAATTACATTGAGTAAGAGGTGTTTTGGTCTTCACAATGCAACTTTAGGAATGTCAGCTGAACTAGGGTTAAGGATGACGACCACCTAAAATCTATAGATAGGCTCCTTAGGCTCTCATTTTACACACCATTTCTTTAGATTAAATTTTCTCTCTTAAGTTTAGTTTAGGTTTTTTTTCTTAGATTTAGGTTTTAATCATTTTCTTAAAGTTTAGTTATTTCCTTTTTTTTCTTTTATTTTAGAGACGTGATTTGTAGATGCGCATAAATGATTGGGAATTATTTCCAATACTCAATACAAATCAGGGAATTTCTTATTCTCAATATTTTTAATACATTCAATATGTTTCATATTTTTATTGAATCTATTTTGTTTATAAAACCCATGAGGAAGTAATATCTGTATGCGGGATTAGCGAGTGTAGGCATGATGATTTAATTGTTATGTAAGGTTTTTCAACAGATCAACTGTTTGGAAAAGGAAGAACATGAAACAAACCCTAGGCCTGACAACCTCGGGAAGTCATCAAGGTGGGAATTAACCCAAATTTTGTATTGCCCATTGGTGAACACCTTTACCCCAAACCAATTTGACCTATGAGGTTAGAAGATGAGTAGTTCTTGCTGACTCGTTATGTTAGTGGAAGATCAGAAGATCCTACTAGAGTATCGACTACTTCGTTGACGAAGAACCCGAAGCAACGGTTGATGAAAAACTGCCAAAGCGAGCTAAATCCCCGTGATCAGATTTATCAACTCTCTAATCTTGTTTTCATTTCCCTTTATTTATTTATGTTTTCTTAGTATTTTTATTGTCATTAAAAACTCAAAAACCCTTTTATTATATCTCGTACTATAAAGCTAATTAAAGTACTAATTAGATTTTCTTTGTCCATGAATTAGAATTATTAGTGCTTTGCCTCCCTTGGGTATGATCCTCAGATTACTTACAAACTCCGTTGTAACTTTATTACATCATGACCCGTATGCTTGTGAAAAGCCCAAAAATATACTCCTAACAGGAGTACATTCGGAGGTGGTCAAGTTGTTGGCGTCGTTGCCATGAGGCAACATCACTAGTTGATTTAATTTTTGCATCTTATTAAGAATAATTGGGAAATATTTAGGTTATAGATACAAGAGTTTTTTCTTTGTTACTTTTATTAACTTACGTTTACTAACTATTTTCTTTTTCGATTTCAGTATATGCCTCAAAGGAAAGGAACAATTGCCTAGTCAATCACTGATTCATAGAAACTAAGTTAGCGAAGATTTTTTAACTATAGATAAGTTTGACTACATGTGGTTTAACGATGAGATGACTTATGATAATGAAATATACGAGGAGGGAGTGTATGAAGAATGGGAGATCATGAAAAATAAAAAATTGTTCATGATAGAACTGAGCCAATATGGAAATGAAGCCTTAACGCACAAGTAGAGTAATGATCAAAGTACTAATATAGTTGAACATCCACATAAGTTAACTAGTAATTTATATGAGGTAATTGTAGAAGATAATGATATGCCCAAAAATTCAGACAAGCCTCCACGTGATTCGTATAGAATGCCTTCATGTGAAACCACCAAAACAAACAACTCTAAGGTATTATCAAACATGTTAGGTATGATTGTGCAAATGATTAAAATGATGCAAGAAATATCCAAAGCGTTGCCTTTCATAGAAGATGACATGTTTAACCTTCACAACTTGGATCATGAGAACCCTTGTATTGTCAATGACCATGATGAAAATTATGGTGAGATTCAACATGATCCTGAAACTGAAGACCATGAGGAGGAGTTAAACATAGTTGAAGTGGTGATCGGTGTTTTTACGTCACAACAATGTGCAAGCAGACACACGTCGATACAAGTATAGTTGATAGACAATTCTATCGAATATCAATCGCACGAGGAATGGGTTCTTGATGTCTAAATGTCGAAGCAATTAATACTATAATCAGGTAAAAGTAAGGATGCTAGTACAATTATGTCAGATCTGTACACTAAGATAATCAAGAACATCAATGCAATGAGAGTTAAACTTCAGAGGTTAAATGTCAGTGTACTGAAAATAAATCCAATTATGTTGAGTGTTGAGTGTTGAATATTTAAATGCATAAAATTCAAATGTTTGATCAAGTGTAAAGAATTGGAGAGGATCACTGACTTCGCTAAGTAGCAATGTTGGATGCACCGACAAGGTAAAATATAGATGGACTGTCACTGCAATGAAGTCCCTTTGAGTTCTTACCAATAACAACTCTCTACTTAATCTCGACTTAAATATCCACAATCACTCCACCTCTCAGTGCGAGCAACAATGTGTATTCAAGAACAAGTAACTAGAGTTTGTCCTAGTTCCAAGCAGCACTCGCCTAACTTCCTTGTTAACCCAACCTGTCACCGCATCTCTCTATGTCGACGCATTGCAATTTCACTCTCGTGCTTAAAGCGGTTAGATCCAAGAATAAACAGATAAGCAATGTAAAAACAGAATCAAAATGATTTAACATTAAAAGACATTCTCGTATTCATTCAATATCATCAAAATCCATCATCGTTTAAGAAGATTTAAAGAGTACAACAAAGCTTACTATCTCTAGACTACTAGGCCTACTCCCTAATTGTTCCTCTTACTCTGCATCAAGCACTCCTCATCAGAAGTTGCTGCACACTTGCTTCATCAGCTCACCCTCCTTCGACGTCAAGCTTCCATGGTAGCTAGCTTGAAGATTTGAGAGATTTTTGGATTTAAATTCTTCACCCTTGATATTAATCTCCTTCTTCTTTCCTCTATTTATATGCTCAAGAAATTACAGATTTTCTCCATTCTCAGATCCAACAACTTGTACAGCTGTAAAAGTTTGTTATTGACAGCTATACAGATCTGATTTGTTTACTTGACTGTTGCAAAATGCCAACGCGATTTATAAATTACGTCGAAAATTTGTTAGCATAATGTCACTGCATTTTGGACATCTCTTCTCAGATCAAGTTCTAATTACAGCTGTCACAGTTAGTTAAATTCCAGCTGTGCACTCACGCAGATCTGGTGTGATCTTTATAACTCTGCAGATTATCGTTGTATTTCTGATCGCGACCTGAATTCTTTAATTGCGATGATAACGTGTGAAATTCCTACGCTGGTGCTTCTAGATGTGCTTGTGGCTTGAATTTAGTCAAACAAAGTAAAGCTTTCAATGCGTCGACATCTCTGGTCGCGATTCCAAGCTATACTTGTGGATGCATTCTTCTTCCAGCACTGTTCTTCTGAGATGATTTCCTACGCTAACAATTATAAGACGCAATATATCAGCTTATTGCGACGAAATTAGTGCAAAAAGAGGTAAAAAAAACAAGAATTTAAACCAGACAACAAGAGTTAAAAAATATAAAAACTAAGTATGTAATGTCTATTATGCATGCTAAATATGACACAAAAAGACAATTAATACCCAAATTTAGGGAGAAAATATATGTCATTTGTAATACCATCACACCCCCAAACTTGAGTTTTTACTTGTCCTCAAGTAAACAAAAATTAACGAAGTCAGAAGCAAAAATGTCACCGCATTCAATATTCTCTCAACTTAAATTTTTTGAAATTCTAATGTACAAATTGTATTCACATGATAGAATAATACGCTGACAATTTATAGGCATTAATAATTAAAACTGCAACTTCATAAATATTAGTATCATGCATTGAATCCTAATCTTCCTTGAACCAATACAGCATTTAAATTTTTTTTTCTTTATCATTTTCTTCCTTATTCTCATTTTTTCTTTTTCAAGTGATTGAGAGATGCTATTGCATTACTCTACCTTTGTTCCTGGGCAATAACAATAGGGTGCAACAAACCCCCAGAAGGTATGTAATTGCGCCGACACAAACTCTTGCGGTGACAGCCTTTGGCTAGATGATTTTCTAAACCTGTAGCGGAGTGTTCTCCCTTGAAAAGTCAAAATGCACTCACATTGGAGTGTCTTTTATTCATAAATTATCGCTGCAACTGGTCAGTTAGTTCAAGATTCAAACATTCACACTATCCATTCATTACTGAATCAATTTCAATCATTTATTCAAAGTTAGAAGACTCACTATCCATTCACATTCATTCAAATTACACATCAGCATTCCAAGCAAATCAAGACTTACGCATAAAAATAAAAAACATTGTAGGTACAATTTTTGTTGAAATTCTGCATATTTTCATTAACACAAGAAACAAGTAAAATTAAAAAATGTGGGTGCAATTGCATTTCCATTTCACACAAATTCCCCCCAAACTTAGAGTGTGCATTGTCTCCAATGCATTGACATTAATAAATATATATATATATATATATGGAAATGTAATGACAATGTAGATGCAGCGACAATAAAAATGCAATGACATTAATAATGCAGGGACAATTATACTATACTATATGATATGCATGAAAACTAAATCAAGTGCTAAAAAGTAAAAACTAACTCAGTGTGCTGTAGCCCAAGATGTGGCTGCATTGGTTTTTTTTTCTTATTGTGCTTCCGTTCTTTATTATGCCTCATTTTCTTATCTTTACACTTCCTCTTTCTGTCCTTTGTACCAACCAGATCAGCGGATTGCTCCTCTTCAGTTGGTTGGGTGGCGGCCTCATCGTCAATTACATCTAATGGGTGGACTTCTACAAGTGGCGCTATATAAGGCACTATGATCAAATGGTTACAATCTTCAACATTGCTAGTAACTGCCTCAGCCTGGCTCCCAATAGGTGGAGCCACGACTGCACTAGATGCTCTCACATTTACAGGTGCTTCGATAATATCCACAGCTATATCTGTCGGGGCATCATCTTGCTTTTCCTCCTCCTTCTGTGCAGGGTCCTTCTCAAATTCTTCCTCTCTTTCATTCTCCTTCTCTTGGCCTTCTTCTTGTTTTGCTTCTCCTTCTTCAGGCAGTTTTTGCTCAGTAGTGTCTTTATCGACGTCTTCCTTTGTGTCCATACCCATGGATACAATTTAAGTATGCACCTCCTCAACCATAGCTTCCCACTCTACCATATTAGCCCTAAGGTTGTTCAAGAACTCTTCTTTAAACAAGCTGGCTATAGTTCTGTAGCAATCCTCCATAGCATTAGAATGCCCCTCGTACTCCTCTTCATCTGAAATGTAGATTCTTATTGGAGAGGGAACATGTTACGACCTACCATCAAGAGTAGGCTGGTTAGAGGATGAGGTAGCTTCCTTAATAATAGATGGGAAGACAGGGAACTCTAGTAGAGGATTTGGGCTTAGACTTCTCAATGAGTTGACAATAGATTTGTTACATATTCTTGTGTACGCATAAAATAGATTTTGTCTGTAGTCCATGTCTTCCAATGCGCTGACAATACGAATCTGGCGCATGTCGATGTGATCAATGTTTAGTTCCAATGTAGCCAACCTCTTCCTTAATGGAGGGTTTGTGGGCACATTATCTTGTTTTTCCTTCTTCTTCCGCTTCTCCTTCTTCTTGGGAGCTTCTTTTACTATCAGTGTCTCTTGCCTTCTCGTCATTATCTCAACTGAGATGTCATTGATGGGGCTCTTATTCTCTGGTACCTCTTCACCATCTCTGGGTACAATACCCCATTGTTTACATAGCATCATGATTAAAGAAGGAAAAGGTCCTTGCTGAAAAAGCTTTACTCAGTTATTTTATAATGCATCGACAAAATGTACTTTATGATGCGTTGACAAAAAGATGATTTTTTTTATTCCTGCATAAGACTTGGATTATTGCTTCAGTTCACAAAATATGCTCTCGTAGCAGCGCTTCAAGAGCAACCATAGGATCTGATCTTTATGGAGAAAACTATTACTGTTGTCACTCATATTGTCCTTGTATATGTGACAGCACATTCTATTATTGTTGTATTCGCTCTTGTGGTTGCATCTGGCTATGTGCCTGCAATTGATCCGGAATTGAATGTACCAGAGAATTCTAATTGTAGTTCTGTTGTTAATTGTTATTGTAACTCCCTTGTCTATAACTCCCTTGATGTGAGGAATTATCATATCTATATGTAGATGCATTTTGATTCCCCCAAGGTTATTAAGTTTGATTGTTGAATGAGTTACCATGGGAATTTCCTCTAATGTTGTTGATGTAGAACACATTCTCAGCATGTTATGGGCAATCCTCATAACTATGGTTGTCGCCACAAATTTCACATGAAAATGTCGGGACATCCAATTGTTATGCCACTTAAATAGGAGCAGCTTCACTTGTTCGCTTCATGTTCTTTATAACGTTAGCCAAAGAGGATACCTATGCACTTAAAGCTCAAATTGCATCTAAAACAACAGGATTAGTTTTTTACCTGAGCAGAACGAGAGATTAGATATTGATAATCATTCTGTGCAATTCTCTTTAGAATTCAAACAACTTCAGTGTAGGTGCAATCTAACAAGGGACCATTTGCATATGCATCGACAAGTTTTCTTGTCTGAGCATTTAAACCATTATAAAATATCTCAATCTGAGTCTCTTGTTGAATTCCATACATAGAGCAACATCGTAGCAAAGTCTTAAAATGATCCCATGTTGTATACAAGTTTTCATCATCAGCTTTCCCCTGACTCGCTCCATCTTGCGCCAAGTCTTCAGTTATTGCTCCCACAACTTCAAGTGCGAGGATAAATTTCTCAACTAAATTTACCTCAACACCTATTTCTTCATCTTTTTCTTCCTCCACATGAACATCATCCATTTCAGCATTATGTTAGTAGGTGCAGTACAGCTATACAAAATTGCACTGACAATGGAATCCTAATGTGTCGACAATGGTGTTTACTTATTTCTCAATCAATGTAGACATAGTATTTATTCCTTCTTCTTCAAGTGCTTTGTACTCTTTTATTCTTCACACGATCCCAAAAATTTCTACTCTTTCTTGCGTTTTTTCCAATTCTGTAACTTCTTAATTACGGATATAGGTATCAAAATTATGCTTTCATTGAAATCACATAATGTCTTTCCAATATACCAATCACCAATGGAATAGGGTATTGAGAAGCTCTTGGGATCCTTAAATTCTTGGAGCAATTGAATTGTCATGACAGTGCACCCTTCAGTAAGTGCGATTGCTTCGACATCTCCAATCTTCTCTTTTCTGACAATGTGTCTTCAAGTTTCTGAGGTTGTTTTGCTGTAGCATTTGTGGTGACAAAGTGATCTAATACTGTTGCCACAATATTTTGTTTAACCTCTTCAGTTGTAGTTTGCTTTTCAGATTGCGTTGACATCTCTCCATTGTTGAGATTTGAATTATCTTCTTTTGCTGTAGTATCTCTAACAACTTCATTTAGTTGAGTTTCACTTCTGGGAATGATTTCCTCATCATACTATTGCCCTTATGACATTGAATTCTCAATATCAACCGAAAAAGTTTCTTATGGTCACAAATTTATTGCACCCACAATCTGGCTAAATTGATATTCTAGAGCTCGTATGGATTCATCTTGATTCTGAAGCACAACATCAGTCTTGGCAATATATTGTCTCAGTAAATTTTCAATTGATGAAAATTTTGATGCTTCGTCTTGCTGGATATTTTGACTTGACAAAAGTTTATCATAATTGGGCAATGTCCACTCGGATCTAACATCATTGCCTATACTTCCAAGGTCTTGATTGTTCCAACAAAAATTTGGATATTGCTCCCACTCTGGCGTGTAAGTGTTGGAATATGGATTTTCATTTCGATAGAAATTCCCCATGTGGTATACATTTGCTAGATTTGATGGGCATTCTTCAAACTCATGGTGGCCCCCATAGTAATCCCAACTTGTCGCAGCAAATTTCCATTTAGCAATTGTTGTAGCATTCTACATTGAATTACTAATATTAGTCAAAGAAGATAGCTCGGCATTTATAGCATCGAGCTCCATTTCTATAGCATCACTCATCCAACATCTTGAGGTTATATATACCTCATTCCTAGCCATATTTTGCTAAAAAATGTAAAAGTAAAGAACAAAAAGGAAACAAGTTAGTGACGAATAAAATTTAGATAATAAAGAATAAATGCAACGACAAAAATAAACATTAAACAAATGTCATTCCTCGACAACGGCGCCAACACTTGATCGGTGTTTTTACGTCATAGTAATGTGCAAGTGGACACACGTCGATGCAAGTATAGTTGATAGACAATTCTATCAAATATCGATCCCACGAGGAATGGGTTCTCAATGTCTAAATGTCGAAGCAATTAATACTGTAATCAAGTAAGAGTAAGGATGTCAGTGCAATTATGTCAGATCTATACACTAAGATAATTAGGAATGTCAACGTAATGAGAGTTAAACTTCAGAGGTTAAATGTAAGTGTACTGAAAATAAATCCAATTTTGTTGAGTGTTGAGTGCTGAATATTTAAATGGATAAAATGTAAAGGTTTGATCAAGTGTAAAGAATTGGAGAGGATCACTGACTTCGCTAAGCGGCAACGTTGGATGCACCGACAAGGTAAAATATAGATGGAATGTTCCCGCAATGAAGTCCCTGTGAGTTCTTACCAACAACAACTATCTACTTAATCCTGACTTAAATATCCACAATCACTCCACCTCTCGGTGCGAGCAATGATGTGTATTCAAGAGCAAGTAACTGGAGTTTATCCCAATCCCAACCAGCTCTCGCCTAACTTACTTGTTAACCCAACCTGCCACCGTATCTCTCTATGTCGATGCACTGCAATTTCACTCTTGTGCTTAAAGCGATTAGGTTCAAGAATAGACAGATAAGCAGTGTAAAATAAGAATCAAAATGACTTAACATTAAAAGACACTCTCGTATTCATTTAATATCATCAAAATCCATCATCGTTTAAAAAGAATTAAAGAGTACAACAAAGCTTACTATCTCTAGACTTCTAGGCCTACTCCCTAATTGTTCCTCTTGCTCTGCATCAAGCACTCCTCGTTAGAAGTTGCTACACACTTGCTCCATCAACTCACCCTCCTCCGACGTCAAGCTTCCATGGTAGCTTGCTTGAAGATTTGAGAGATTTTTTGATTTAAATTCTTCACTCCTTGATATTTATCTCCTTCTTCTTTCCTCTATTTATAAGCTCAAGAAATTACAGATTTTCTTCATTCTCAGATCCAACAACTTTATATAGCTGTAAAAGTTTGTTATTGACAGCTATACAGATCTGATTTGTTTACTGGACTGTTGCAGAATGTCGGTGCAATTTTTAAATTGCGTCGATAATTTTTCAGCAGAATGTTACCACATTTTTGGGCATCTCTTCTCAGATCCAAATCTAGTTACAGCTGTCACAATTAGTTAAATTTCAGTTATGCACTCATGCAGATCTGGAATGATATTTATAACTCTATAGATTGTCGCCGCATTTCTGGTCGCGATCTGAATTCTTTAATTGCGACGACAATGTGTGAAATTCCTGCACTGGTGCTTCTAGATGTGCTTGAGGCTTGAATTCACTAAAACAAAGTAAAGTATTCAATGCGTCGACATCTTTGGTCGTAATTCCAAGCTATACTTGTGGCTGCATTCTTCTTCCAGCATTGATCTTCTGAGATGAGTTGCTGCACTGACAATTCTAAGGCGCAATATATCGATTGATTGCGGCGACATTAGTGCAAAAAGAGGTAAAAAAAACAAGAATTTAAACCAAACAAAAATGAGTTAAAAATATAAAAACTAAGTATGTAGTGCCTATTATGCATGCTAAATATGACGCAAAAGAGACAATTAATACCCAAATTTAGGGAGAAAATATATGTCATTTGTAATACCATCAAGTGGTTTCTAATCCTATTGACATAGCAATAGATCTAATCATAAAGGTAGAAGTGGCAGATGAATTAACCACTAAAATGAAGGTTTATCCAATTCTGTATGAAAGTGTAGAAGGGCCAATACACTTTTTTCCCATAGAAGAGGAGTGATCTGTTGATTTTATACCTTGTAGATTCAACTAGTTTTCACACTTGAAGAGCTTGAAATTAAGTATTTTCTTTATGTTTTTTCATAGGATTTAACTTAGATTTTCGTTTTGAATAAATTGTGTAAACTGAATGTTTAAAAGGTAACTTTATTGTCCTTAATGCTGATTGAGGCCTAAAAGTTAGCTAACATACTTCGTGAGTGTGCAAGAGATCATGAGAAGTTGAACAAATATGAAACTAATCACTTCGTCACGACATAGGATGTTTTACGTCACAACAAAGGGATCAAGCTTGAAGATTACTGGGATTGACTTCTTTGTCACACCATACATAGGCTATGTCGCGACAACGCCTGGATGATGACACTAAGGAAGGGACTGTTTGCTCTATCGCGACATAGGTCCTGATGTGTTTTAACATCAACCCCTGGACACGATTTTTGCACTGAGTAAAGGGCATTTCGATCTTTACAATGTCACTTAAATAGAAGGATGGCAATTGACCTAGGGTTGATGAACACGGGCTGCCTAGGCTATAAATAAGGCCTTTAGCACTAAGTTTCAACACACCTTTTCTTAGTTTTCAGTTTTCCTTTATTATTTTCGTTTAGAAATGAGATTGTAACTTTCGCATAAATGTTCAAGGAATTTTTTTCGATAGATTGCTAATAAAATTGAATTTTCTTTTATTTCATTAAATCAATTTTATGCTTCATTATATTATTGTTCTTATGGGGTTTAAGAAAACCATGAGGAACTAATTCCATTTTGGGGAATTATGGAGTGAAAGTATAAATAGGGATTTTCAATTGAATCAGCTGTTTGGGAAAGGAAAAACATGAAACAAACACTAGGCCTAACAACCCTAGAAAGTCACTTAGGTGGGAATGAACCCAAAATTGGTATTGCCTATCCGTGAAAACTTTTTCCCCAAATCGGTTTAGACTGTGACATCTAGCGATAAGTAATCTCTATTGATTTGCTATGCTAGAGGAAGATCGAAAGATCCAACTAGGATAGTAACTAGTTGATTGGAGTAAAATCCCCAAAACCCAACAAGTGAAGAAATCATACTAAAGTGACCTTATCTCCCCAAAGCAGTTTATCGAATATCTAAATATCGTCTTTTACTTTATTTTATGTTATTATTTTCACAACAACCCTTTTATTTTATTATCGTACTATAATCCCTAAACTTAGTACTACTTAATTTTTTTCTTTATAGGGATTCAATTCACTATCTCCTTAAGCCTCCATTAGGTACGATCCTTGGAATACTACCAAGTATTTCATTATACAAATCTATATTACAACCTGACCCATATACTTTTGAAAATCAAAAACCTACACCAAACGGAAGTACGTTAGGAGGCGGTCAAGTTGTTGGCACCGTTGTTGGGGAGGCAATGTTTTAGTGATTTCTATTTCTTCTCCGTTATTAGAATAATTAGGAAATTTCTAGGTTATAAATATGATTTTTATTACATATTTTTATTTTATTTTTCCTCTCTTCTTGATTTGTTTAAATCCAGTTTATGACTCGAAGCCACTGAAACTTGGTATATCTAATTTCTCACCTTGAAGCACTACTTAGACGAAATCGCAGAATCCAACAGACAATGCAAAACCCACTACCACCGAAAGAGCAAGGAGAGCAAACAATCCACTCGAAGATTCTCCCAATAACATCAAAGACGTCCACATACCTCCACAACTCCCAACAAACGAACCAATGGCGAAAGAACTAAGAACTTTGAGGGAGTACTCTATGCCCAACATAGATCTAACACAAGGGAGTATCACTAGACCTACTATAGTCGCTAATACTTTTGAAATTAAACCAACCATGATCCAAATGATACAAAATAATTTGTAGTTTAGAGGGACCATGGCTGAAGATCCTAGTTTACATCTAAAGCAGCTTTTACAATTATCTGATACTTTTTGATCTAATGGTGTTACTAATGATGCCATACATCTTAGACTATTTCCTTTCTCCTTAACTAATAATGCTTTTTCTTGGCTAAATGTGCAAGCACCAGGTTCTATTACCACATGGGATGAACTAGCAAGGAAATTTTTACGTAAGTTTTTCCCAATGGGTAAAGCAATCCAACTTCGAAGAGAACTATCAACATTCTAACAATTCGAGGGTGAGGGACTCCATGAAACATGAGAATGATTTAAAATGCTGGTACGAAAATGCACAAATCATGGTATGCCAGAATGGATGCAATTACAAACATTTTACAATGGGTTGGATGCATCGGCCAGATCAAGATTAGATGGTGCAGTAAGAGGAGCCCTAATGAATAGAACCTATGATGATGCTTATGGGTTAATTGAGAATATGTCAATGAACTCTTTCCAGTGGCCTACTGAGAGGTTCACTTATGGGCAAAAACCCGTTTCGGTAAAAATGATAAGAGGATAATAAATATCAACAGCTGTTAAAGAGACTAAATTGAATCGAGTCTACTACAAGGGCACCATTGTTACAAGGAGAAGACAAGCCTCTATACCATTATCTTACCAATACTAAAAAGGCTAACTATGTTGGTAATCGGAGTGGGAATCCCTATTCGAGCACTTATAATCCAGGATGGAAAGACAATCCTAATTTTAGATGGGGAAGAAGCTAAAGAGGGAGTGGTAACAACAGCACACAATCGAGAAACCCTAATTACCAACTTCCATTCTTACAATCAAAGGTTGGATAGGCTCGAGGGGAGATGCAATCCATAAGGGCATATGTGAAAGTGTAGTCTGATTGAACTAATACTACTAGAATAGTAACAAAGCTAGAAGAATGGATAGACCAATTAGTGAGTATGATAGGCGATCTCACAAGACAAATTGGTATCGGCATCCCTAGAAACACTAAGAATAATCTCTAAAGACAAGGGAAAGAGCACATAAAAGTCATCGAGTTAAGACCGGGCAAAGTACTGAGTAGCCCAGAACAGTCCAAAAGGGGAGAAGAACACAACAATTCTCATAAGGTTATAGATATCCCTTCTGATAATGACACTGAATTCATAATACCCAAAGAGGTACCAGTGAAAGAGGCACTTGAAAAGAAAGAAGATATTCCTAAGGAAGATAAAGGTACTCCAATTCCATTTCCAAAAAGGTTAGAAGAGAAAAAGAAACAAGATGACGACAATTTTGTAAGCTTTCTAAACCTTTTTAAATCTTTAAATGTTAACTTAACTTGACTGAACTTATAGAAAAGGTGCCAAAGTATGACAAGTTCTTAAAAAAGATTACGTAAATGCGTAGGAAGACCAAGGTAGGTGAGCAAGTGGAAATGAATGCATCATACAGTGCAATTATTTTAAAAATAATTCCACAAAAGCTGAAGGATCCTGACAGTTTTATAATTCCAACTCAAAATTGAGAACCTTTAGTTTAACAAAGCATTATGTTATCTTAGAGCAAGCATAAAAATAATGCCCTTGCCGGTATTTGAGAAACTTAAGAGTAGGGATCTGAAAAATACCCAAGTGACTTGCAACTAGTCGATCGATCATTTGTAAGGCCGAAGGGAATTCTAGAAGTTTCATCATCCTTATAGATTTTATGGTGTTGGATTTTGAAGAGGACAGTGATATACCCATTTTTCTAGGAAGGTCATTCCTAGACATGTCTAGATCCACCATTGACTTAAATACCAATTAGTTGACAATGAGAATCAATGGTGACATAGAGGCTTTCAGATGTGGGGATAAAAACGATGAAACATAAAAGCACAATGAGCGCTGCCACTTGCTCGATCTGGACAAAAACGAAGGATCCAGTAAAATCCCTTTCATGAGCAAAGAACGAATTAATAAGTTTAAAGAAAGGGATTGAATGAAGGAAATGAAAAAACTTGATGGGAGATAGGCTAAAGCAAAACAAAATTGGACTCGATCAACAAGGGTAAGCATACCGGATGAGTTCAGTAGTAAAACATAAAGGAAAAACGATGGTACTGACTTCTGTATATATTGTATACATTTCTAACAAGTTTTTATTTCATCAATTAATAGAAAACAGGGTATGTTGCAACATACCATCTGTCGTGTCGCAACATAGGTGATAAAATCAAGGAAAAATGAGACTAATGTCGATGTCACGACGTAGATCTCTCCATGTCATGACAAAGAGTATAGACTGGGTGATGTTCGAAACTGAGAAAAATGTAATAACGAAGCCCTGAGTATGTCGCAGAAAAGAGAAACTGAGTTGTTTGTCTTTGTTAATTTATGAGTATGATGAATCAAATTGTTCAATCTTATCTGGATATTTATATATAGTCATAGTATGTGTATTGATGATACTCTGACATACTCCAAATAGAAAGCAGTGTATGCATAATATTTAAGAAATGTATTATAAACTTTTGTGAGAAATAACTTATGTGAAAAATAACAACGGTGAGTTTAACTCAATGAGGTTGATTTTCTTGCTTATGTAAACTTGGCAGATGGATTTGGATAGGTCCGGGTAAAAAGATCTTCTATTACTATATGGAAACTTCAAAAAATAATTATCTCTGGAAATTTCTGTATTGACCTATCTGAACATCAAGTACCGTCTAAATTGTTACTACTTGTTATGATTCTTGAATAGTGGAAGCCAAGATAAAGTTTGTGTTATTTGAGATTGTTATGATATTGTTACTTTCCATAATTGAATAAGCTAGTAATAATTTTTATTCGTAAGGAAAAATTTCAGAATAAACAGGTACTGCTAGATAAAAAATTTTAGGACGAAATTTCCTAAGGGGGAGAGTTGTAACAGCCCGTTTTTCAGTGGTGTCGAAAATAGTGGTTTCGAGACCACAAAGTATACGAGTAAATTCTTATAATGAGCTTTTAAATTATATAAGTCAATAATAATTTTATATGGAATTTTGAATTGAAGAATTTTAATCATTGAATTAAAAGTTAGTATAAGTGGTTTGGTTCAAAAGTCAAGTGGTTTGAGAAAATAAGGTATCGGGACCTCGTTTTAGAAATTTAGGGTCGTAAATATTTTTATTAAATATTTACAGAGACTTATTATAAGTGAATTGAAGTTTGGTTGGGTAATTTTGATTATTTATTTCTCAGTTAAGGAAAAAAGGAGTAAACTGTAAAAGACGTAAAAGTTAATTGCTATTGATTACAAATAGTAAAGGGACCAAAATGGTAATTAAACCATGGTCAAAAAGTCCAAGCGGTGGTGGATATGAATATCATCCACTAACTTTTGGGATATTTATTCATTAAGCCCTAATTAGTTTAAGGTTAAATTGAAATAAAGTTTGTTTAGATGGAATTTAATATAATTGAAGGATCAATTATGTAATTGGACTCTCCTTAAATGGCCTAATAATAGAAATGACGTGGAATTCTTTAGATTTTGATAAATTGCAATTAAATGAGGATTTACTAATTAGTCTACTTTTCAGTATGATCAGGAATGGTGGTTTCAAGGCCACAAATTTGATGTGTCAAACCTTAAATATTAATTATTTAATATTATGAGGTCATTAGTATTGTATTAAAATTGGTTATGAAATTTATTGTTTAGATTGTTAATTAAGTAAAAAGGATTAAATCGTAAAAGGTGCAAAAGTTGAATTCTATGAATTAAAAACATTAGATGTTAATTGAAAGGTAAGTTAAGGTACTTGAATGGTAATTAGACCATTAAAAGAAGAAGTGGACGTTTTGGGCTAAAAGAGGTTAAAATTTTTGGTTAAATAAGTGAGGGTAAAATTGTAATTTAAGGAATAAATGAATAAAGTAAAAACTTTAAGGATTTAATTTACATTTTCATTCTCTTCTTCTTCAACAAAGAATGAAACCCTAGTTGAAAGGTTAAGGAAGCTTTGTTAGCTTTTGTTCTTCAATCGGGTAAGTAAACTCCGTTCATTTTTAGTGATTTTTATGTTTTTTAGTCCGTATTAGCTTAATCTACCTAGCTCGAGGGCTAATTTGTGAATCTGTCAAATGTTATAAATTTTTCCATTTATGAATGAGTTGTTTCTTGAAAATTTATGGAAGTTTTATAAGCTTGGTTGCTAGATTTAATGATTTTGTAAAGTGATTTTTGATGATTTTAAAGTTTAGGGACTAAATCATTAAAATGATAAAAGTTTAAGGGTTTGAAGTGAAATAAAATCAAGTAGGGACTATTAAGAGATTGTCTAATGTTCGACTAGTGATGGGTTTAAGTAGAATTGGGTAATTTGCATATTTAGGGCTTAAGGACTAAATTGAATAAATTTGAAATGTTGAGGGTAATTTTGTAAAAATACCAAAAAGGCTTCTTTGCATAAAATGATTAAAAATTCATGTTTATTTAAATAATTGAATGAATTGTTGTAATAGATCAAGATCGTGTCGTAGATCGAGGAAAAGGAAAATTTTCAAGATAGTCCCTAAGGTTAAGTCGTAACTGCAACATAGTCCAGTAAGTTTGTACTATTATTTTCAAAATTTTAATTGCTAATTATATTTTGGAGTTATTCTTGGACAATTGACCAAATAGAAGGCTTGAATAGAGTGATATTTTACACATGGCTCGAGTAGAGCGTTACTCTGAATCTTACTCGGGTAGAGCATTCTTCTGCTTATGACTCGGTTATAGCGTTACCCTAAATCTTCCTCGGGTAGAGCATTATTCTACATATGGCTCAGGTAGACCGTTACTCTGAATCTTACTCGGTAGAGCATTACTCTACATATAGCTCGAGTAAAGCGTTACTTTGAATCTTGCTCGGGTAGAGCATTATTCTACATCTTGCACGGGTAAAGCATTATTCTGATTTTGGCTTGGAAAGAATGGTATTCTGATTCTGGCTCGAAAAGAGCAGTATTTTGATTTTGACTTGAAAAGAGCGGTATTCTAATTCTGGCTCGAAAAGAGCGATATTTTGGTACTGGCTCGAGAAGAGCATTATTTTATTCTAGGCTCGAATGGGCAATGATCTGTCAGGGCTCAAATGAGCTATCTTTCTGTAACGACTCGAGGAGGCTTAATTGGTTCGGTTGAGACGAAAAAATGTTGATATTCTTTATGTTCTTTTCTATAATTGAATATGTTATTTGGTGAGTAAATGTTCTTGCAAACTTACTAAGCTTTGTAAGCTTACCTGTGTATCTGTCTATTGTTTTGTAGATTTTGTTTTCTTGTTGGAAGATCGGATCCTTAAGAAGAATCATATTATCTTGGGAACATTTTCAGTAGACCTTGTATCAATTGGCTTATATGGCATGTACTAGGATGTTGTTTGAATTCTCTTTAGTATGTTAAGTTATATGAGTCATGGTAGTTTAAAGTGTTGGAACACATTTTGATTTCTAATATTTAAAAGTGACTTGGAAATTGTTATGTGTCGAAGGTACACACAGTATGGAACACGGGCCACCACACAAGCGTGTGCCTTAGGTAAATAGGTGCAGGTCTCACACGGGCAGCACACGGGCTGGGACACGACCATGTGGCCATATTTCGTATGGACACACGTCCCAGCATACAGTTTCTCACACGAACATGTGGGGTATTTTCACATGCTCACACTGCCTGTCATATGGTTTGTGACATAACCGTGTGTTAGTCTTTCGGGTATGCAAACGATTTGGCACACGATTCAAGGCATGTTCGTGTGACCCCTATTTTTGAGAAATTAATGTTTCCGTGTGATATTTCAATTGTGTTTCAATCAAGTCTGTAACAGCCCAGTTTTTAGTGGTGTCAAAAACAGTGACTTTGGGCACAACTCCGACGAGTCGAGTCATGAATTTATTTATTTAAATATTTATGGTATCGTTAGCATTGTATTAAATTTTGGTTGAGGAATTTTAACGTTTAGATAGCCAATTGAATAGAAAGGATTAAATCGTGAAAGGTGCAAAAGATGAGTTGATTAATATAGGGACCAAACAAGTGAATTGACCAAAAGTATGTTAGTGGATATTTTTCATGAGATGAATTGATTACAAATAGGATTAATTAAGTCTAAACAAGTAATTACTTAAGTTAATTATGAATGTCTTAAAATTTACCATTTTTCCATTAAGTATATAAATGAAAAATTAAGAAGAAAATTGATATTTTTCATCTTTTTCACCTTCTTCTTCACACGACAAGCTTGGGGGAAACTAGGGTTTCCATTTTCACTTTGAAACCTTATTTAAGTAAGCAAATCTCATCCGTTTTTAGTAATTTTTATGTTTTTGAGTTCATATTAGCTTAATCTAGCTAATCTAAAGACTAATTTGTGAAACTGTCAAATGTTATAAAACTTGTCATTGTTGAAAATGCTTATTGTTGAAAGCTTTTGATGTATTTGTATGTTTGATGTTTGGATTGGACCTTTTTGTAAAGTGATTTTGGATGAAATTAGGATTTAAGGACTAAAATGTTAAAATGATGAAATTATGTGCACTTGGTGTGAAAAGCTTAAATTGTAGGTACTTGGATAAAGGTTAAAAGCATTTGACTGGTACAGATTTAAAAAAAAGAGCTATATTGCATGTTTTGTGTTGAAAGGACTAAATTGAATAAAAGGAAAACATTAGGGGTAAAATCATAATTTTCCCTAAAATGATCGAATTGTGTTAAATAATTTGATTATGTGATTTAATGTGAAAATTTGGGTGATTTGTTGATTATATTATGATCGTGCCACGGATCGAGAAAAATGAAATTAGTAGATTAGTCCCTGAAGCTTATCAATAACTGCAATTCAGTCCGACAAGTTCGTAATGTAAATTGCATTTTATATCACTTGTAACTATCTTATCCTTGTTTAAAATAAATGGAAGCTTTTGCAAACAAAGTAGTTGAAAGAAAGGAATCAACAAAGATAGTGGGCTTCAAGCCGAGGAAATAAAACTGACACGATGACTGGGGTACCACATATGTTGCGAGTCCTCGACAGCTCGTGTAAGCAGCATCGTGAGTTGGAAAGACATATGAATCCTAGAATGGATTATAGGCCCTACGATGGTTAGGCTTTATGAGGAAGTGCATATTCCCGATAGCTCGTCTAAGCAGCATCGTTAGGGAACAATTATATGAACAGACACCGTACCGATGGCTGGGGTACCGCATATGTTGCGAGTCCTCGACAGCTCGTGTGAGCAGCATCAGGTACTGGTAACAGAAAATTTACAGACAGGAAAGTTGAAATGCTAAATGTAGCTTGAGGAAGCAAAAGTTTATTCTGGCTTGGTTGAGTTATAAACTGCTCTATGCATATGTTTGGTAACTCTTTAGACCCTTCGAACTTACTAAGCTATGAAGCCTACCAGTGATGTTATTGTTGTTTTGTAAATTGTCTGCTGCATGAAGATCAGATCATCTTGTTGAAGTCACACTATCGCGAAGCTCATTTGGTAGTTTTATATATAACCTGGTTATATGGAATGTACTAGGATGATGTTATTTTGTATAACACTTGATTTCGGTTGATGATTCATTGTTGAAACCTTGGTTAGATTGTTTCCATATTTTGTATGTTGCTCTTGGTTGAAAGTAGGCACACAATGAAATGTAAATCTATTGTTATATGTGTTTTTGAATTTTAAGAATATTATCCATTGTACCTTATGTTTTTGAAATGAGAGTTGTTTGATAAACATGAAAACTTATGTGAATATTTGAATTATGCATACTTGTTTTGGTAGAAGTCATGCATGTATCGGTAGAAGTACAGGGTAAGAGAGAGGTTGTTCTCTGACTTGCATTGTATCAGTAGTTGCATAATAAGTATCAGTAGTTCTGTTCATAGGAGTATCGGTAGTCTGCATGCTTGAATCGGTAGAAATTTCAGGGTAGGACTTCTTAGCTCTATGGAGTTTTTAGTATCGGTAGAAGCATGACTTGTATTGATAAAAGTGACACTTGTATCGGTAGAATTCTGTACTATTTTTGAACTTCTCACTGACTTGACTTCTACTGATACTTGTCCAATAGGTATCGGTAAAAGTCTCCAAAATTCGTAGAAATGACATTTTTGCCCTTAATGGGTTGTGATTATATTTAATCGATGATTTATGTTGGGTTTGGTGCATTCCTTTATTAAAATATGATTTGTATGTATAAAAAATTTGTAAAGTTCTGTAAACCCTTGAGACTTTAAACCGGTGATGGTTACGAATTTTGGGTGTTACAATAAGATTTATTCAAGAGAGGGGTTTTTACCATGGTTCTATGCAAGGAAATCTAACCTCTAGTTAGGTACCATAGGTGGGAACGATTTTGGGCAATCCCCATAGAGCCTGCAGTTATCCCAATAGTACAAGAATTTTATGCTGCCTTAAAAGATTGTCTCTAGGACTAATGATGAACTCAATTGGGAAATCTTGGTGATTAGAGGAATTAGTGTTAAAGTAACCCCAAAAATAATATGTAAATTATTTAATGCTCTATAAAATAAATAGGATTTCTTAGACCAAACTGATCTAGAATCTTTTCATGATATTGATATGAATGAGGTAATTACATATCTAATTGAGGGAAGGGGGAATGGAAATTTAGGCCAAGCAATAGTATTCCTACTTCATTCAACCAAGCAATTATATTTCCTAAAGCCAAAATGTGGATTTAATTTGTATGTACACAATTAATTTGAGCAGTACTATTATTTGCAATTTTGTAGAAAAAGTAGGTTTGTATAGGGAAGTGGATCCACCAAAACATGAGTCGATGTGTGGGAAGCCAAAAAGTGGGGATTTTCTTTCCTCACTTAATCACGGCCTTTTGTAAAAGGGTAGGAGTGCCCATGGAATCCACTAAGCAGACATTGAAGCCGTCAAGGAGTGTCATTGGTGACACACTTTTCCAACAATATATAAAGCTTCGTGCTAAACAACTAAAAGAGGGGAAGGGGAAATCATGAGACTCGACGGCTACACCAACTTCCACACAAAGGTTGGCACCAACCCAACAAGAAGTTGGTGAAGGAAGTCATCCAAAGCTCGATTGGATGATACAATGGATGCAAGAATCGAGATCGGTGTTCCAAGGGTTTGCTCGACAACACAACATTAGGGTCCTTAATTACACACCGGACATGTTTGGGATAATAGATGAGGAGTATAATGAGGAGGAACCGAAAGAAGGGAATGACAGTGACGAGGAGGAGGAAGAGATGGATGAGGATGAATGAGTGTTTTGAACAATCTAATTTTTTTTTTAAAAAAACTTATAACTTTAGATGATTTTTGGTTTTTGTTTTTTAAGACTTATATAATTCGTAGGAGTAGGAGTAGGATTTATTTTTTCATTTATACATGCCTTAATTCTTTTTGTAGGAACCCCACACTATGGAGACACAAAAATTTCGAGCATTCACGATAAAAGGGAGAAGGACAACCGCTATGAGAAGAAGAGGACTTTCACAATCAATCGGGTAACTTCTTCCCTTACTATTTAAAGGGCTACACATTGAGGACAATAAGTTTTCTAAAGTGTGGGGTGTAACATAGGAATTTTTGCATATAGTTTTAGTTTTTAGTTTTTTCTTTTGATGTGTGCTTGAGCTTGTAGAAATACAAGTGATTGGTTACAAACATGTATAATAGGTTGATTGTATTTGTTGATAAATTTAGCATGATGATGAGGAATTTTAAAAATTTTTAGCATGAAATTACTAAGTTATATAGGTTACATTCAGTATAGATAGAAATTTATTGTTGATACCAAATGATGTGAATGATATGAGAAAATGAGCATTCTAGTATAAATGATAGATAGTTATTTTGAGAATCATGTGACTATGCATATTGAGGCATCTAGAGCTAAAAAGTCAAACCTCATTATGAATTTCCAACTAGTACCCATCTTTGAGCTTTATAACCCTTCTTGATGAACCACACTACAAGCCTCTAAAGCCTAAAACGACGGTTTGTGAAGTTAGAGGTTATGAGATAAACAATGAAATAGGAAAATAGATATGGTATGTGATCTTTAGTTAGCCCAAAAAGAGAAATATAGTGAAAAAATCAAAAAGAAAAAGAAAAAATTGAGTAGAAATAAAAGAGAAATTCGTGAGTAAGAAATCATGAGAAGAGTGACAAAGTAAGAAGGGTACCAAAAAGAAGAAAAAGAAATCTTACTCAAGAAAAAAAAAGAGAATACTCATAGGCTAGCTAAAGGGATTAGACTGTATTAAGATTTCTAAATAGGAGAGAAAAGGAAGGTGAGAGAAAGAGAGATAAGGAGGTGAGATGGAATGGAACATTGACTGCCTCCAAACGTACTCCCGTTCGATATAAGTTTTAGGCTTCCGCTAGTATATGAATCAAGTTGTAAATATAGTGTGAACAACGAAACACTTGGTAGTATTCCGAGGATAGTACCCACAAGAGGCGTAAGACAATAGTAAATTAAATCCCTACAAAGAATAAAAGTAATTAGTACACACCTTAGGGATTATAGTATGAAAGATAATAAAAGATTTGATTGTGAAAAGCATAAAAATAGAAAGATAAAGAGAAGAGAGTTGAGATGTAAAAATTGATAAACGACTTTGGGAATATTAGGTCGCTTCAGTATGAGTTCTTCAATTGTTGGGTTTTGGGGATTTTCCTTCAATCAACTAGTCACTACCTCAGTTGGATCTCTCGATCTTCCGCCGGCATAGCAAGTCAATAGAGACTACTTATCGTTAGATGTCAAAATCTAAATCGGTTTAGGGAAAAGGTCTCCACGAATGGGCAATACCAATTTTGGGTTCATTCTCGTCTAAATGATGTTCTAGGGTTGTCAGGCCTATGTTTGTTTGATGTTCTTCCTTTCCAAAATAGCTGATCTGAATGTAAAAAATCCCTGTTAAACAATAATTAAATAATCATACTTTCATTCCCTAATTCCCCAAAATGGGATTAGTTCCTCATGGTTTTTTTAATCATAATGGAAACAAAGATATATAGAAACATATAATTGAATACTCAAATGAAAAAGAAACTCGATTTGTATTAGTAATCTATCGAGAAAAATTCCTCGAACATTTATGCAAGTTTTACAATCTCATTTCTAAAACTAAAATTACAAAGTAAAATTGAAAACTAAAAATGATGTGTTTAAACCTAATGCTAAAGGTCCTATTTATAGCCTTGGTCAACCGTTTTCATTAACCCTAGGTCTACTATAGTTCTTCTTATTTAAGTGGCATTGTAAAGACCAAAACACCCTTCACTCGATGCAAATTTCACGTCTAAGAGTCAATGTCACGACACACTAGGACCTATGTTGAAACGAAGCCATCAGTCCCCGTGTGAAGTGTCATCCTACAAGCATTGTCACAACATAGCCTATGTATGTCGCGGTAAAGAAGTCAGTCTTCGAAATCTCCAAGTCTGGTCCCTTGGTTACAACGTAGCTCATCTTATGTCTTGACGAAGTAATTAGCCTCATATTTTTGCAACTTCTTATGGTCTCCTGCACACTCACAAAGATCATTAGCTACCCTTTAGGCCTCAATCGGCCTTAAAAACAATAAAATAATATTTTAGCACTTAGGTTACACAATTAATTCAAAAGACGAATCTAAGTTAAATCCTATGAAAACATAAAGAAAATACTTGATTTCAAGTTCTTAAAGTGTGAAAACTAGTTCCATCTGCTGGGTATAAAACCGACAGATCAACCATTAAGAGGAAGAATAGGGAACAATACAATGTGACAAACTATTTTCATGTTTGTAACCTTTTGTGCTTAACTGTTCTTTGAAATTCATACATTTCCTAAGCCTTAACACGTTACAAGCCAAAAAGTCCTATGTGACTTAAACACCTCTATGCATGAATATATATGGAAATTGTATGAACTCATTATAACTATTTGTATTATGTTAGGATAATTAAAGTAGTTATATTAGGCATTGATGGAGTTATATTGATGAGACTTTGATATTTATACTTTCTATAACTTACTAAACTTGTATTCTTTCTAACCAAAAATGGTAAAATTTCTCACTCATAATGTTAGAATTATTGAGAAATACATAATACCTAGAGTAGATGTTGCGAACCTAGTCTTTGTATAATACAGATTCAAGCTCCTTTTGTTTTTCTTTCTTATTTCATTGCTTTATGATTACTTTTTGTTGCTTGAGGATAAGCAACAACTTAAGTTGGGGGGAGTTTGATCTTTCGGTTTTATACCTAGCAAATTGAACTAATTTTCACACTTGAAGAGCTTGAAATTAAGTATTTCCTTTATATTTTCATAGGATTTAACTTAGATTTTCCTTTTGAATAAATTGTGTAAATCGAGTGTTAAAAAGGTGACATTATTGTCTTTAAGGCCGATTGAGGCCTAAGGTTAGCTAACATACTTCGTGAGTGTGTAGGAGACTATGAGAAGTTGAACAAATACAAAATTTATCACTTCATCACAACATAGGATATTTTATATCACAACAAAGGGACTAGACTTAAAGATTATGGGGACTGACTTCTTTATCGCAACATACAGAAGCTATGTCGCGACAACGCTTGTACGATGACACTAAGGATGAGACTTTTTGTTTTGTCGCAACACAGGTCCTGATGTCTTGCGACATCGACCCCTGGACACGATTTCTACACCGATTGAAGGTTGTTTTGGTCTTTACAATGCCACTTAAACATGAAGGACAGCAACTGTCCAATCCTAAAAAGAATACTAATTACTTCTTTTCTTTGTATGGATTAAAAGTTACTATTGCTCCGCCTCCCTTGTGTACGATCCTCGGAGTACTCATTTTCTTCATTGTAACTATATTACAACTCAACCCGTATACTTGCAAAAGCCCAAAATACACACCAAATGAAAGTAAGTTCGAAGGCGATCATAGACCCTATACTCCTTCTACATCTTCAAGTCTTGTGTGAATTTATGGCCATGGGCATTGAGATTTCGTCCCTCTACGTTTAAGTGATGTAATAAGGTAAGATAAAACTCTCAATAGGAATATGAGAAAATATCGAGAAGATAGTGAGATTTATTCTCGGACTCATTTTGTTTTGCAATTCTTGTTTTTCTTCAATGGGAAAGAAAATTCCAAGCTTGTTTGATAGTGTCCTTTGTCTACAAGGTGAGCTTTGTAGAACATTTTTTAGCTCTCATCATAAAGAAAAAAAATGGTTGATGATGAGCCAAACAGCTGGTTTGGTTGAATGAATTCATGTATATAATGTGGTCAATAATTTACTTTTTTTGTGCAGACGAATTGAAATTTAGTTGTCCAAAGGGGTAAGATTCAAGCTAATTGCTGGTTACATGCCAGCCTTTCAATTAACAATGATTCATACAGAAATGATTTGTCTAAAATGGTAAGTATTTTTATTTTTTGTAGAGAGCAGATATATAGGTAATTGAGATGAAATAGTTTTCTATCCGAGGAACTTGCATAATCTTTGTGAGATATTGGGATTTTCTTTTTATCATTTCTATAAATTATTTCTTTAGTTAATGTTTGCATCTTTTTTTCCCTATAAGCCTCTATTTTACATATAATCTGGAGTAATTTCCTTTGCTATTATTTAGTGCTTTATATATAGATATATAGATAGATTTAATCCTACTAGTTAATTTCTTTGGTTTTTTGTTCTTGTTTCTAGGTTTCTATTGTTTTTGGTTGATCAATTGTCATTTTAATTTCCTTTAGTTTCAAGCTTGTTCCTTTAAATGCAACTATGAGAATTGTTTGTTTCCTTGTTCTCTGAGTTTATATGAAGATTGAGTTACATAAGTTTGCTATTCTTAATTGATGATGATTTCACTACTCTATATTTATTTTGTTAAGCAGTTTCATTAAGTGAGTTTGTATCTTGTTAACTCTTGACATATGCTGGTAGAGAGCAGAGAACTTAGAGATGTCTGTTGATTCCTAAACAAACTATGGCTACTAAAGAGTTTTGCTTATGGTGGAGTAAAGAGACAAATTTTTACCACTTACTTTCTTTAATCTAATAACTCCTCTTCCTAATCAGCAAAAAGAACCTATGAAAGACACATTTATTTATAGGCTTCTTTCAAGAAAGAGTAAGGGGATAGGAGAATGTGTGATACTGTGATCTGGGACTTCCATTTGTTAGTTTTATGCTAAAAATGTTATTTATATGAGTATGGATGCATACTTATTTTGCTAAAGTAGCTCTAGACTTGAAACCTAGTTGGAGAAAAAGGAGATTTATCTCTTTAAGGTAACTCAGTAAAGCACTTTAAGCATAGAAGTATATCTACACGATGACCTATTGGTGAATGAACGCACATTTCTAGGATGTGGTGTATAAACTTGTAAATCATTAGGCTCTCTTTGACAAATTATCTACTTTGTATTAGTCTCATATGATGAATATCTTCTGTTTTATCCCCCTATTATTGCCAATTGTTGAGCAAATGAATTGTAATTTTTATACACATAAATCCGTATGAACTAGCCCTCCCAATTTTTGCCTTTAGTTCCAGCTATTGCTTTTAACATTTCATGGTTCCAACATAAACTAGTGTTGCTCTACCTTGTAGTTTAGTTTTTGGATGTTACAGTAGACTGTATAAGAAAAGAGTAGAAAGTATTATTTAAATTTAGATTTTTCACTAAGACAGAAGCATTTGTTTAACATAAAACTATTGGTGACCAAGAAAATCAATTTTAGTTATGAAGGATGGTCTAGTTTCTCAAAGAAATCATTTAATTTATTATCTTTGTTTATTAATTATCAGCTTTGAGTTTTATTTTAAAATGAAATTTATTATCTTTCTATACTTGTTAATTTTTTTTCTTGCTTGGTAAATTTGTAGCAGAGTACTTGCTACGCCATATGAGGTATGTTTATTTCCTTGAAGAAATGCCACTATAACATTTTCTTTAGTACTTGTAAATACTTTTTTCCCCTTTTCAAAAAATGCTAGAGATGTCTTAATTCATTTTATGTTTTCAACTTCAGATAGTTTCAATCGGTGCCGAAGTAGGAAAAGTGGAGCTTATAAGGAAGGTAAATGAATTGAGGAATTTTTTGAGAAATCTCAGGCTAAGTGATGCCTAGCAAAATGCTGACATTTTTGTATGCAGTTATTCTTATAATACAACCTAAAAGAATTCCTATACTTTTGTAGGTTCTTTTCTCGGATATAAATGTTATTGTGTTGCTTGTAAGTGGATTTGGGTTTGCGAGTAAACCCTTACCATCCCATCTTTCCTCGTCGTCATCCGTGTGAGAGAAACGGCGTGAGAGCATTCGATTTTTCCCTCGTCCACACCTTCCTCCACATTGATTTGTCGTTAGACCACTAATTAATGGCATTGGTAAGTGAGCCCATGTGTTATGGCTGCTTTAGTTGGTCTCTGTTGATCCGTCACCAACAAGCCGCGCCGCTCCATCAGAGTCTTTTGATCGACATCGCCATTAGGGTTTAAAACCCAAAAAAAATCTACTACTAAGTGTCAAGCAATTGCGCAAACCAAAAACAGGCCTAATTTCTAAGACCCAATTAGCAACCCAAACAAAGGTCATTGTGTGAGCCCAAACCAAACCCAAAGTTTGTGGTCCAAATTGCTGACCCAAACCATGAAGCCAAACCTATGACCCAATCCAAAAGTCGAATTATCACCCAAATATTCAGCCCACTCAGTGAGCCTAAAGTGATGAGACCTAAACCCATGACCCAACCCGTAAGCCTGACCTAAACTCAAACCCGACCCGTTGACCATTGACCAACCCGTTAACTATTAAGTGACCTATTGACCGTTGACCCGAACCGTTGACCGTTGATCGAGCCATTGACTTTGACCATTAACTTTTTCGAACAATCTTGACTTGACATTTTTTGACGTCCTAATTCTGAATCCATAGTCTGTTTCATCAAATTCGAACCCGAAAGGCTCGTTTTACTATTTACAATTATTTTGTACTTAGTAATGTTTAAGGAAGTGGAATTTTAGTTTTGACTTGGGATATTTTGTGCTTAGGTGATCACGACTCTAAGGCTGACGAGTTACCTCCTCTTCCTTCACCTATGCAGACTTACCCTGCACAAGCTCCGATAGTTTCATATGATTAGTTAGTATTCGATTTAGCGTTGTGTTTAGTAGGTGGCAAAGTGATAGATATTTAATTAGGAGTTATTCTCGTAGGTTTTAGTTCAACTAGAGCTAGAGTTAAAGCTGAGCGTGAAAGGAGTTCTCTACGACATTAAAGCTTCTACCCATTTGGGGCGTGTCTCTGTCCGTGCTACATGTTGTGTTTTTCTTCCTGTGCTACATGTTTTTCGTGTGACGGTGTTCTACACCTTGTGTGATATTAGTCTGAGTTGTGTTATCTATATGGTTTTATTCTGTGTTGTGTTATCGTATGTTGATGTTCTATGCATACTATCAGATTGTGGATTTTTTAGTATCATGATTAATGTAATGTGCAGTTTGATTAATTATCATGAGACTATGTTGAGACTAATATACATGTGACATCATGTTATTGTGTGTACATGGGGTGGTTTATACGATGGAAGATGTGGTTATCACCCCTCCAAACGACTGATACTAAAACCACACTATAATTGGTGACGATTGGATGGGGAGGGGTTCTAGGGAACCCCTTAATTGTGTTGGTATGCTGGTGATTAGGTACATTGCATTATGCTTGTGATTCCATTGCATTTGAGTTATGGCATGCTATGTGCTTATTTAAAATGTGCTGATAAATTATTGTGATATTGTGTTTGTGATTGCTTGCACTTTAAAGACACACTAGGCTCTTTAGCTCATCCCCCCTTAGTTTCTTTTACAGATATTCTTGGACAAAGGTGACTTGGTACTCGAAGGATCTTATTGTTTTTATACTTCATTTTGTCAATCAGTATGGACTATTTTTAGGGTTTTACAAACTATTTTGTTATCATAGTAATTGAGATTGTGATGTAAATTTAATTTGAGGTTTTGGTATTTTTGTATATACCCATTTGCATGCCTCTACAAACTTGGTTCAATATATTTTATTAAATTATTAAACAAGCATTAATACGTTTGAATTTGTAAACTTTTGAAGTTCTTTACAATATTGGAAATTAATTTGTTTTACCGTTATTTATTTGCAAAATATAATGTATTTAAGATTTAAGTTGTTTCTTGAGAGTGAAATTACAATTGCGACCCTTTAGATCCGACCATATCTTCTAAGCCATGTAAAAGGGGTTACATTTAGTGGTATCAAAGCTGAGTTCAACCCTCGGACTGTGAGGCTCACCACAGTCGATTTCAAAATTTTTGAAAAGTTTTCATCCATTTGAAAAGTTTTGGGATAAATGGGGATTTTTTATAACCTATTATATTATAAATTATCTTCTTGTTTGAACTTTTAAGTTGAGATCTAATCTGAGACTCCAGTACCAAATATTACTTTAGTGATCTTTGCGTTCTGTAAATATTCTTACTATGCCACCACATAGGAGTTTTAAATTTATGATTGGCCGTGGCCGAGGTCGAGGCTGTACTAATAGGGTTGTTAGTAATCCTACTCCTCCTGTTGAACCAGAGGAAAATCATAATGAGTTGCCAAATATTGAGGTTTTAGTTATTGTTTAGAGTCAAGTGGGAATTACAGTAGATGTTAGCAGAGTGTACCGTAATTGTTCGCTTAGGATTCAAGGGGAAGTCTTTCTAGCTAATCTGGTGGAACTAGCGTTCAGTGAGTTTGATCTTATTTTCAATATGGATTGGCTTTCCGTACACTGAGTTAATCTTGATTTTGAGAGAAAGAAGGCAAACTTGAAAACTTTTAAAGACCGAGAGGTGATCCTTATTGGTGAACGCATGGGATTTCTATCCAATGTAATTTTAGCCTTAAAAGTTGAGAAGTTGATCAAAATCGAAGTCTAAAGCCGTCGTCAAGGTCTAATATCTACATCTCTTTGATTAAGGAAAATTTCGAGGTCGAAATTTCTATTAAGGGACAAATCATAACAACCCAATTTTTTCCTTAAATTAAAACCCTAATTTGATTAGGGATTAAATTAAAATGTTAGTGGATTTTAGGGACTAAATTGGAATTTTTGAGAAATTAGAGGACTAAATGAAACTCTAATTAAAATTTTGTGGCAAAATTGAGATTTTAAGGACTAAATTGTGAAGCGAGTAAATTTTAGGGGTTAATTTGGAAACCCTAGTTATGTAGAGCCTTTTGTGCAATTTACCCATTTTATTTAGCTTTAAACTTTTAAACCCTTTTCATCTTCCATTTAATTTTTCCATCAACTGTTTCACTCTCTCAACACTCTTCTATTCTATTTTTTTTCGATCACACTTCGACCACCCATTTACTATCGCCCGTGCACCGGACTGCCACTATCGTTGGCTTCCTCGTGGTGTCGCGAGCAAACCCTACCATCCCATTTTTCCTCGTCATCATTCGTGTGAGAGAAATGACATGAGAGCATTAGGTTTTGCCCTCGTCGTCGCCTTGCTCCATCGTTCGACTGCTGATTCTTGGCATTGGTAAGTGTGCCAATATGTTAGGGCTACTTTTGTTGGTCTTTGTTGATTCATCACTGGTGAGCCACGCCGCTTGAAGTCTTTGTTGACGCAGTTAAGAGGGTTTAAAACCCTAAAAAAATATGCTACTAAGTGTGAAAGTGTTGGGCCTCTAAAGCAATTGCCCAAACCAAAACCAAGCCCAATTTTTAAGACCCAATTAGCAACCTAAACAAAGGCCATTGTGTGAGCCCAAACCAAGCCCAAAGTTTGTGACCCAAATTGTTGACCCAAACCATGAAGCCAAACCTATGACCCAATCCAAAAGCCTAACTATGACCCAAACATAGAGCCCGTTCAATGAGCCTAAAGCTATAAGACCTAAACCCATGACCCGACTCGAACCCGAACCTGACCCATTGATCATTGACTCGAAATGTTGACCATTGATCGAGCCGTTGACTATTGATCATTGACTTTGACCATTGACTTTTTCAAACAACCTTGACTAGACATTTTTCGATGTTCAAATTTCGAATTCGTAGTTCGTTTTGTCAAATTTGAACCCGAAAGCCTTATTTTACTATTTGCAATTATTTTGTACTTAATAATTTTTAAGGAAGTGGAATTTTGGTTTTGACTTGGGATATTTTCTGCTTAGGTGATCACAACTCTAAGGCCGACGAGTTACCTCCTTCTCCTCCACTTGTGTAGACTGCCCCTGCACAAGGTTTGATAGTTGCACTTGAGTATTTAGTATTCGATTTAGTGTTATGTTTAGTAGGTGGCATAGTAATAGATATTTAATTAAGAGTTATTCTCGAAGGTTCTAATTCACCTAGACCCGGAGTTAGAGCTGAGCGTGAGAGGCGTTCTCCATAACGCTAGAGCTTCTACTCGTTTGAGGTGTGTCTTTGTCCGTGGTACATATTTATTGCGTGTTTTTTCCTGTGCTACATGTTTGTTGTGTGACGATGTTCTACACCTTGTGTGATATTATTCTGAGTTGTGTTATCTGTATGATTTTATTCTGTGTTGTGTTATCGCATGTTGATGTTCCATGCAAACTATCAGATTGTGGATATTTGAGTATCGTGATAATTGTATTGTGCACTTTGATTGATTATCATGAGATTGTGTTGAGATTGATATACATGTGACATCATGCTATTATGTATACATGGGGTGAGTTGTACGGTGAAAGACGTGGTTATCACCCCTTCAAACTGCTTATACTAAAACCACACTGCGATTGGTGACAATTGGATAAGGAGGGATTTTGGGGAACCACCCCACTATGTTAGTGTGCTGGTGATTGGGTGCATTGCACTGTGCTTGTAATTCCATTGCATTTGAGTTATGGCATGTTGTGTGCTTATTTAAAATGTTTTGATAAATTACTGTGATATTGTGTTTGTAATTACTTGCACTTTAGAGACATATTGGGCTCTTTAGCTCATCCCTCCTTAGTTCCTCTTATAGTTCTTGGACAAAGGCGACTTGGTACTCAAAGGATCTCACAGTTTTATACTTCTATTTTATCAATCAATATGGACTATTTTTGGGGTTTTACAAACTATTTTGTAATCATAGTAATTGGGATTGTGATGTAAACTTAATTTGGGGTTTTGGTATTTTTGGATATACCCATTTGCATGCCTCTATAGACTTAGTTCAATATATTTTGTTAAATTATTAGACAAGCATTAATACTTTGAATTTGTAAACTTTTGAAGTTCTTTACAATATTGGAAAATTATTTGTTTTATCGTTATTTATTTGCAAAATATAATGTATTTAAGGATTCGTTTGTTTATCTAAAAATTGTTTCCAGAAAATGAATTTCTTTTCTGAAAAAGTTAATATTTTCTATTGTTTGGATGAACCTGTGTAAAATATTTTTTGTTGTTTGGCAGATTTCCTGAAAGATTTTATTATTTTTTATTGTTTAATTAAGTTTATTTTATATTTATTAAATTTATATTTTACATTGTTTTTACACATACTGCAACAATTTGTTTATAAATAAGTACATCAAATTAAATATATTAATAATCATAAATTGAAAACAACCGAAGTAAATAGATGATTCATCTTTATTTTTCCCCCACATGCAAACTATAATTTATCATTATCCCCTCCTGACCTTAGTTGTTGCATGATTTAATTTAATTTTTTTTCAAGAAAATGTCTTTCACTCTATCTTCAAATTTAACAAAGTAAGCTCTATGGGCTTTTAAAGTCTTTTTATAATTTTACCTCAAATTACCAGGTAAGTCCATACAATAAGGAAAACGAAAAGGTTTTTCTTCATTCCACAATAATAATCACAAACCACTTACAATTCATTTTTAGCAAACTTCAAATCAATAATGAAACATAAAATAAAAGAATATATTGATTGCCCAAGAAATTCTTCTTCATCAGAGTGTTTGAAAGAATTTAAGGGTTTTTCACAACATCCTTTGAAAATAATAGGATTCTTCATTGATGATGAATGAACATTAGAACTTGACCTTTCTTTGTTTTCCAAACTAATTTCTTGGAACCACCTAAAGGCTTAAGGGTTTTTCACAACATCCTTTGAAAATAATAGGATTCTTCATTGATGATGAATGAACATTAGAACTTGACCTTTCTTTGTTTTCCAAACTAATTTCTTGGAACCACCTAAAGGCTGCTAATGCTTCACTCTTAGATTCGAATGACTTGTAAAGGTTTCTTCTCACTCCAATAACCATAGGATCACACTGATGCCATGAATGTTAGATTCCTAGTTTCTTCCCAATAAAAATGACATCAAGCTTCTCCATCTTCTTCTTATATTGATTCAATGTGCTAAACCTTAGGGCAGGTGACAAATGGCACCAACATATGGTCAGAAACTTCAAGACAAATCCCATAATCTTTGAGTAGACTCTTTACCTCTCATAAAATGAGGTACCTAGCAAATATATTCCATTATGGGCAGCGAGAATGGCAATAACCAAAATAAAAAGGTTCATAAAGAGAAAACCTATGGATGAGGCAAATAGATGAGAAGGGATCAAAATAATGAATGGCAATACGAATCTAATCAAACTAACTCTTTTTTTCAACTCCATCTACTATAAATATGGACTTCAAAATGTTGGTGTTGGCATCGCATTTGAGGAAGAAAGGTCTAACATGAAGATAAGAGTTGAGTTTGGTAGCCAAGAATGACTTGCCTGCTGCTTCTTTCAAAGAGGTTTTGAAAATTTTCTTTGAAAACCCTTTGTTGAGTACCAAGCAGTCATTTTTGCTCCTTTCACAATAAGTTCAAACAACAAGCACATGTATAATTCTTGAAGATTTTTATAACTTGAAAGACAAACTATTAGAATCAAGTTTCAAGTTATTTGAATGACGGGTGTCGAAACCACCAAATAAATATTCCTATGAAAAATAATACAAAATAGTAGTATAAGGCAGTAGGGTCAATTCCACAAGGACTGGTTGCTTAACCTACTTTCGCGTTTTCCTCTTGAATGTTGTGTCAAAGGGCGTGCCCACGACTTGTGATTGCCTCCCCAAAAAATAAAAGGAGGTTTGGAGATAAAAATGTTAAATTAAAATAGAACGAAAATAAAATAAATAAAGTAAAAAAAAATCCTGTTGTAAAGTAAATTAATCAAAATAAAAGGGAAAAAACTATATTTAATAAGCTTAGCCTTATCCTCGGTTCTCTCCGAACTTGAATCGATCCTTGAAAATTAATCTCCCTTTTTTAATCGATAAGCTAGTTATAGTGTTCGAGAACGTCCCAACAATCAACTTTTTCTCTTGTAGTCGGTTCCGGTATGACCTGCAAACCAACCCTTACCGAATGTCTAACCACGTCGCACGTGCTTGTAATTTAAGATTTTGACAGCCTTGCACTCTGAAAAGCCCAACTCGAATTAACGGCCTCAACCGCATGGATCATTTAAATCCGATCTCTATCTCCCTTGAAAGAATTCAACTAGTCGTTTCCCACCTAGACACGCCAATTTGTTTGCAGGAACTCGAATGCAGCACGACCGACTCGACTTCCCAACTGTACGCCAATCTACTTCAACCCAACGTGCACTTTTTGAATCGAAGTCGGATTAACTTTGAGGGACAAATTTGTACTATCCCATAAACCGGAGTGATAGCGAATACCGATTGAAAAAGGTTTCTAGTGCGGTTTCATAACTCTCGATTATTTCCTTGCTGGAGCGATAATCGAGCTAAGGCTAAACTTATTAAATAAAGTTTTTCTCACTTTTATTTCGATTAATTTACTTTATAACAAGATTTATTTTACTTTATTTATTTTATTTTCATTCTATTTTAGTTTAACATTTTTATCTCTAAACCTCTTCTTATTTATTTATTTTATGGAGACAATCACAAGTCATGGGCACACCTTTCAACACAACATTCAAGAGGAAGACACGAAAGCAGATTACAGCAACTAGTCTCTGTGGAATCGACCCTACTGCCTTATACTACTATTTTGTACTATTTGTTGTAAGAATATTTATTTGGTGGTTTTGACACCCATCAAATTTTGGCACCAGACGAACAATAGACATTGTGTATAACTTATCCAACATGAGGAACACCATTCGAGTTGAAGCCGGGCTTAATCCATCTATTGTTCACTTTCCGCGGGATTCAAAATGGAATCCACACATGCACTTAAAGGAGTTTCATATGGTTTGCATGAGCATAAAACCTCAGGGAGTAACCGAAGACCAAATTAAACTTCGTGCATTTCCTTTTTCATTAGCCGACTCTACTAAAGAGTGGCTATTTTATTTACCGTTAAGATCTGTTAACCCATGGGTTGATATGTCTCGTTTATTTCTTGACAGGTTTTTCCCAACAGCACGAGCAACCGAGCTGAGATGAGACATTGTGGGAATTCGACAAACGGAGACTGAAATGCTCTACGATTATTGGAAGCGATATAAAAAGTTGTGTGCAAGTTACCCACAACACGGACTTTCTAAAGAGTCACTGTTGTAGTATTTCTACGAGGGACTACTACGTATAGAGATGAAGATGATTAATGCAGCTAGTGGAGGAGCACTTGTTAACATGACTCCCCAAAGAGGAAGGGAGTTGATTTCAACAATGGATGTGAACTCTCAACAATTCCAACCAGCTACAGAACCAACGAGACGGGTTCATGAGTTAAGTTCTCTCACTTCAGAAAATAAAATAGATAAACTCACTAATATTATGCAGAGTTTGCTTGCAAAAAAGACAAGCCCAACAAAGATGTGTGGAATTTGTACCATGTTTAATCACCCGACGGACTCATGTCTTATCTTACACGAGGATTCGACAGAACAAGCAAATGCTATCGAAAACTTTCTAGGTCCATGCCAAAGGCAATACGACCCCTATTCGAACACATACAATGCTGGGTGGAGGACCATCTGAATCTAAGTTATGGTTCGAATCCTTGATTTTATCAACCGTATCAGCGGAGGCTACCTCTGAATCAATAGCTACCACCTCCAAAGACGTCCTTGGAAGCTATTATCGAAAGGTTAGCCATTAGTAATAAAAATTTTCAAGAAAAGACTAACATGCATTTGCAGGAGATAGATAAATAGATGAGCAAGTTGGCACTCATGGTTAGCCGTTTAGAGTCTCAATGAAGGCTACCATCTCAAACGGAACCCAACCCTCAACATAATGCAAGCGCTATGACGTTAAGGACTGGCACGGTCTTAGAACCCGTAACTGGTACAGGGCATGCCACGATGTTGGACATGAAAAACAAAAACCAGATTCAGAAGTTCCAATAGAGTTGGTGCCACAAAAGCCTCTTGTTGTACAACCCCATTTCCTGAAAAGCTCTCCCAATGTAAAAAAGAGTGTGAAGAGAAAGAAATTTTAAAGACATTTCGAAAGGTAAAAATCAATATTCCCTTACTCGATGCAATCAAACAGGTTCTACTCTATGCAAAATTCTTGAAAGAATTGTGCACTAGGAAAAAGAAGCTTCAAGGGAACGAGTGGGTGAATATGAGAGAAAACGTCTCCGCTATGTTATAGAAGAAAATTCCGCTCAAGTGTAAGGACCAAGGTATGTTCTCGATATCCTGCAAAATATGTAATGTTGGTATAAAGAAAGCCATGCCTGATTTAGGAGCATCCATTAATGTTATGACTTTATCTATTTTTAAACCACTAAATATGGGTCCTCTGAAAGAAATAGGGGTGATAATTCAATTGGCAGACAGATCGTGAGTGTATCCAGAAGGAGTATTGGAAGATGTTCTCGTTAAGGTAAATGAGTTAATCTTTCCTACAGACTTTTATATCATTGACATGTGGGACGATAACTCAAAGAACTCTTCTGATATTCTACTTGGAAGATCATTCCTAAACACTACTCGTACGAAGATTGATGTTCGTAGTGGGACACTACTATGAAATTCGATGGTGAGATAGTTAAATTTAATGTCTATGAGACGATAGGTCGACCTAGTACAATGTTGAATGTTTCTAGTGTTAATATTATTGAACCACTAACGAATTTACATCTTTAATGTTGTGAGATAGATGGGTTACAAACTGTCTTATGTAGGAGTTTAGACCTCGAAACTATGAAAAATCTAGAGGAACTCAAGAAGTGCTTTGAGAACAATGGGCAAAGTTCGAAACCTTTCTACGAGAACTTCCAAGTGCACGTAATGGAGGGATTGATCCGCAATGCGCCAAACGAATAACATTTAAGTTCATCGAGCTAACAACGTTAAACAAAAGTGCTTTTTGGGAGGCAACCCAAGTTTAAATTTATTTAATTTTAAATTTAGTTTTAATATTAGGTTGAAAATAAATGCTATTTGATCGATGGATTGCTCGCCAGCACCCCTATTGCTTTCCATTTTATTCCTCTAAGTACATACACACCTTGCAGTGATAGAGTGTTCCGATGGATACGTAACTTCGCTTTGGGGGATCGAGGTGAGTAGCCTCATTCTGCTATGGAGGAAAGAATGAATCAGTTTGAAGCTCGCTTGGACACAATGGAAGCCAACATCAAACGCATCCTCTCGATATTAGAGCGCGAGCATTGCCGTTGCCTTCTACCTTGTTAAATTTACACAAGGAGTACACTTTGTCCTATCTTTTCTATTCTTTAAAACTTGCACATTGAGGGTAATGTGAATTAAGTAGGGGGGAGGGAAATTTATCATACATGTCATGATATCTCTCTTTGCATATATTCTTATTCCTATATTAATGCTATTTGATAATTAGTTTTGCAAATGTATTTTTCTTTTTTTCTTGGTTCATTTAAATAATTAAGAATTCATAAATAAATGATTACTTATTTTGATCGAACATGCATTTTGTAGAGTTGAAAAATATTATAGAAAAAGTGGACACTTCATAAAATTAGAAACTTTTTATACTTGCCTAAGAAAGTACCCAAAGTATGTAAATAAATAAAATTTAGATGTGAATAAATAAATTGGGCTTGGTTTTGAGTGAGGATTCGGAAATGTGAGTAAATTGAGTAATCGGGTTGAGGTGCTTGGATTGTCATCTCAATTCACGTAAAAGGATTTGAGTGACGAACTGAAGCTTGTAACACTCCACTAACCGAATTGCCTTGGAAAATAAGTTAAAGAATTTTCAAATTGAGTAACCGGGTTGAGGTGCTTGGCTTGTCATTTCAATTCGCGTAAAAAAGTTTGATTATGTCTCAAGAAATATATAAATAATAATAATAATAAATAAATAAAAATAAAAAATATATATATATATATTCATAATGTTTGAAAGTTTATAAAATGTGACTTGGTTGGACATGAGCAATTATCTATTTTTTATTCTCTAATTGTGTGTATGACACTTGGCTAAGAAAAGAAATTTGGTTTCGAAAAAAAAATTATCAAATAACTTTAATATAGAATAAACATTATGCTTGAGGACAAGCATTGACTAAGTAGAGTGGACTTTGATAGTAAATAATTTGAATAATTTTATTTGTGTATTTTTGACTAATTACGAGCAAAGAACTTCTAATTTCATACTTTTTCTTATCAGGTACACAAAGTTTCTAATTTCATACTTTTTCTTATCAGGTACACTAGAAAGTGCAGTGACAATTTAAATTAATAAGTAAGACAACGGAAGTTACTTGGGGTACGAAGGAATTTTGGCCACTTGTTATTGAATGCAAAGAATTGTCAGCACTGAAAGGTGTGGTTAATGTGAGTATTTGGATCTTAGATAAACAAGAAAGTTGAAGTTGGTAAGATCTCATTAAGCTTAATTGCGGTGACAATTTATTTATTATTTACCTTGTGATTACACTTAGTGATTTGTCGACTTATCAAGTCAGGGATCTTCCATTCCATTATCATTGTTTTTTACTTCTTTAATTTTCTTAAATTGTATCGACAAATTACCATTAAAACTTTCACTACATTTCTTATTAGTTTGTTTCAATATATTTTATTATAGTCTTGCAATATTTGCTTTGACAGTTTACTTCATTCATTCCTGCACTATTTATTTTAATTGTGTTGACATTATTCATACATTTATTCTTATTTTAATTTTAATTGAATCAACAATTATAAACACAAACAACCATCTCTGTGTGATCGATATCTGATAGTTTTAAGCTTATCAATTATACTTGCATCGATAAGTGTTCGCTTGTACAATTGCTCTGACGTTTATAACACGATCAAGAGAGTATATAATAAAAAAGAAATAATCATTGTATTAAATGAGTATTACATTCAATCAAACAAATAAATATTTATATTCAATGAATAAAGGAAATATTATTTCATTTCCTCTAACCAAATATAATGTTAAATTTTAATCCAAATTTTTTAAATACACTTTTCGACGCAACATTCTTCAAAAGCAATTTTCAAAAGAAAGGATAAATTATCCCTTACTCCTGAAAAAGAAAGGTAACCACGTCTAGGGTTTTATTATTTTATTTTTCTAAGAAGTAGGGTTTTAATTTCTTTTTGGTCAGGGTTTTAACTTCAATACACTTTCTTGGCCCAGCACGTAATCTTCCTTTCTCTCTTCCGTGCCGGCGACAGTCCCTTTCTTCCCTTGCCGACTGATTGTCCCTTCTTCTTCACTTGCTGCTGTGGACTCCCTTTAGTCAGCTTCTTGTCAGGTTTTTTTTCTTCTCTCATCTGTCACTTTGGCTCAACAGCAAAGCATTTCAATATGCTTTAATTCTCTCCTTTTCTTTTATCAATTTTGTGACTTTGCTTTAAAGCTTTTGTCTATTTTTTCCTTATATTATCAAATTTATTAATTTACCGACTTCCCTGTCAAGCATTCCTTCAAATTTGTAGGCTTGCTTGGTTTGTCATTGTTTGATAATTTCAGTTTCAGTATGAATCTTTTTCTGCATCCTAGAGCTTCATCTTAAAAAGATAGTTATAGTTCCCTGTCTTTATTGGAGAAAAGAGTTGTCTTAGAGCATTAATCGATAAGGTAGTTGCCATTGTTTTTTTATTTTGCTTTGGAAGTTACGTTTCCGATATTAGCTTTGTAAAAACTGGTGAAAGAATAGCTTAAATTTGTTTCACAGCCTTGATTGATGGCAGATACTTGTGCATTATGTTGAAGTTTTGCTTTGGTGAAATACACAGTTACACTTCCATTCGTGCGTTCAACTAACCTATGCTATCAAACAATTATGGCGCCTGAATTATACAAGATATGTTTTTTTTTCCGAGACAATATTAACCGGTTGCTGAGACTTTGATATAATTGAGTTTCGAGTTTCCAACTTTTTGAGCTGCTAGTTGTATGGTCTTTTTCTTAAGATCAGTTTTGATGGAGTAAATGTAATCAAGTTCCTTTTCTTTTTGAGTCTGCATTTGGTTCCTTTGCTGAGGTCTGCTATGCTTCTAGCTAATGATTGTATGTCCCAGCTTTGTTGTTCTTTTTTCTGTTGTCTTTTTATAATAAAGTATTCTTTATTGGCTGAGTAAAAAAGAAAAAGAAAAAAAATTCTGGTTTCTCTTGCTGGCTATTTGATTCAGAAGTAGGGAAACTGATTTTCAGAAGGCTTTCAGCCTTTATCTACTATGAAGGGCATTTCTCTGACTAACTTTGTGCATTGTCTGGATTTAAGGGGATAGGCTATTTTACTAGCATTGTTTGTTGAAACACGAGTGTGCTACTTTAATATATTGTTCACATTGTAAAAAATGCAGAATGTATAAGATAGATCAATAAATGCTAATACCTTTTCTTTTTGGAGGATTAATGTAGGGCTGTTTCTTGTGAATGTGGACTGTTTCCTCTTTTCTGTTAAGTGTCCACTTAGATGTTTATCAACAATGATGCTTAGTAAATTACAAAGCTTATAAGAAACTAGGGGAAAAAAAGAACATATGAATGTATATACACCTAGTGCATCTTGTCCAAGCCTTGCATTAATTTTAGTCACTGTGGCCTTACGTCATTATGCTTTATGTATACTTGCGTTAGCATCACTATTTTATTTCTTTTGAATTACTTCTTTATCATTTTTGTCAACTGTCATGTCCAACCATGAATCTTTTAGAGTTTAGAATGTCAGAAGGTGGATAAAGTAAATCCTTTGGCTCCTCTTCGGATGGGGATTATGTCTATGGATGGTGGCTGGATTTTTTTATTTTTTATTTTGCTTGAATATTTTAGCTAATTTATTCATTCTTATCAGTTGATAATTTTCTTGATAAATCACCATTTATATCAAGCAACTTTTTTTTTAGAACTTCCTTTTGCAATTCTTGGAAATCTTCAAGGTTTTTGACTTCAAGTCTGAGGACTATGAGTCATCAGGAAAGTCAGAAGTTGGATAATGTGAACAATTTGGAGACGAGAGTTGAGGTAACTGTTACTTTTTTTTTTTGACAATACAAGTTTTTTACTAAAAGATGAAGAATACAAGTGAACCCAGAAGACATCTCTCCTGTTTCAAGAATATTGAAATTTATGCTTCCTTGCTATGTTTGTCAGCGTTCTTGAAAACATTTTTATCTCTTTAACAATGGATATTTATGTGTTAATTCAACTATTAATTAAGAGTAAATATATCAGGATGTCATTGAGAGAGGCGATAATGATTTCTTGGACGATAATCATGATCAAGACGAGCATAGTGAAAGCTCCCAATCCCATCAAGCAGTTGATGAGAGTGACTCATCTGAAGATGAGGTAACGCATGGCTTTTAGTATTCTAGAAATCATATTTTTATTTAGATTCTTATATCTCTCTTTTGGCTGAAAAGGTGGCTCCTCGAAATACAATTGGTGATGTTCCATTGGAGTGGTACAAGGATGAAAAACATATTGGGTATGACATTGCCGGTAGAAAGATAACAAAGAAAGAAAGACAAGATAAACTTGATTCCTTTCTCGCAAGTGCTGATGATTCAAAGAATTGGTTAGTTTTCTTGCTACTGATTATTTAGTTTTTATGTTAGTAACAGTTGGTCTTTAGTTATTTCCTTTATCTCTTCTTTTGCTATATTTGTGAAGCTATGATATTTGTAATGCTATTTAGGCTCTTTTATCTCTATTTCACATGATGTTGTTGCTCAGTAATGGGTCTCTGCCTTTATACACATATTACATTTCAGTCTCAGTTTCTTTTTGTCCAATAAGTACATAGAAGCTAAGCTGCCACAGTTGGGAAATTATCGTCTCACACAATGTGTTACTAGATGCTTCTTTTACTTTTTTTTTTTAAATTATACTATTTATTAATTAAATAATGTTTGCTAAGTACATTTTAACTCTGATGGCATATTGCATCATACATTCATTTACACCTGTGAATGTTGTTGCCATCAGGCGCAAGATTTATGACGAATATAATGATGAGGAAGTTGAGCTGACTAAAGAAGAGATCAAACATATTCGTAGATTGCTCAAAGGGAAGGCACCACATGCTGAATTTGATCCATATGCGGTATGTTACTCATGTTCATACGCATTGATGATATTTGGCCTAAGATATTGTCTTGGCTTTATTCTCAAGGTTAATTCGTAGCCATTTCTTGCAGCCTTATGTTGATTGGTTTAAGTGGGATGATGCGAAACATCCTTTATCTAATGCTCCGGAACCAAAGAGGCGGTTTATTCCTTCAAAATGGGAGAGCAAAAAGGTAATTCTTTACATGATTAGGTTTCAGATGATGGGTGAGAACCTTGTCCCTCCAACTCCCTCTGCAGCTGCTTTTTTCCGGCTTCATTTATATCTGTGAAGTAAAAACTTGTAATGATCATTTGCTAGGAATAGGAAAGACAAAATTGTTCATAAGGGTGAATGTTGTTCTGTTTTTCTTAATATTTGACTTGTGAGTCTACAGGTTGTTGAGTATGTTAGGGCAATTCGTAAAGGATTAATAAAGTTTGACCAGCCCAAAGAAGAACCTCGTTTTTATCGCCTCTGGGGAGATGATTCAAGCTCAGCTGATAGGACTAAGCATTTGGCTTACATTCCCCCTCCTAAACCAAAATTGCCAGGTTTGACTTTGGGCCATGTTATTTAAACTTACATTTTGCTATGTTATTTGAACTATTATGAAAGCTTTGCTCTTATCAATTTTCAGGTCATGAAGAATCATATAATCCTTCTTTAGAATACATACCAACACAAGAAGAGATCAACTCTTATCAGCTGATGTACGAAGAAGATCGCCCTAAATTTATTCCTAAAAAGTAATATACTAATGCATTACTTGTTAATTACAATTTGACTTGAAAGTATTTACTCACTTGTATGTTAGATCTATCATACTAATCATGTTGATATGCTTAGGTTCACATCCTTTAGAAGCATCCCAGCATATGAGAATTCTATCAAGGACTCGTTTGAACGATGCTTGGATCTATACTTGTGCCCTAGAGTACGGAAGAAACGTGTAAGTCTGATTTTCTGTTTGGAGGAAATCTTAATGGTTTTCTGACATAATCGTGAATTCTCCTCTAAAACACTTTTTTCTCATAACAACCTAGTTAATCTGAATTGCCCTTTTCTATGCTTCAGATTAATATCGATCCTGAATCCCTCAAGCCCAAGTTACCTAGTCGAAAAGATCTCAAGCCTTACCCATCTACATGTTATCTTGAGTATAGAGGTCATGAGGGTGCAGTTTTGTCAATATCTGTGGAACCTTCAGGGCAATGGATTGCTTCCAGTATGAACATTTATAAACTACAATTTGTTGTCAAAGTATTAAATGATTCCTTTCACAAATATAAAATCAGTAAACAAGCGTTTGATAATTGCTTTATGTTTGCGAAGGCTCTAAGGATGGAACTGTGCGAATTTGGGAGGTAGAGACTGGTAGATGTCTTAGAGTTTGGGAGATTGGTGAAGCCGTTCAGCTTGTTGCATGGAATCCTTTGCCAGAGCTTCCTGTTCTGGCAGTTTCAGTGTAAGACTGATTAGATAGTAATTGCAGTATTGATTTCACTCTATGCTTTTTATGTCTTCTTTTTCACTGCCTGTTTTTATCAAACAAAGCAGTGTTTATGTGTTCTATGCTAATACACTAATATTTGATAGGGGAGCTGATGTACTTATTTTGAATACTGGATTTGGGAATGAGGAGGAACAGAAAAGAATTAAGGAACTTCTGCATATTGGAACACCTACCTCTGATGGTTCTGGTCTGTTTGAAACATATATTCTTTCTCATGCATATAATAAAACGGATATGATCTGACTCTGGAAAATGTCACTTTAATGCACAGATGATATGTCATCTTTCTTAAGCTGGATTCAAGATGAAAAGTATGACTGCATCAGACTAAGGCATTATAGGGTACTTGGTTCTGTCCCTTCCTCTTTAGGTGTATTCAAAATTATCTAGTAATGCTGAAATTGAGACCAATTGGAAGGTTTTATAGGAAAATGATAACAATTTGCTTGGATATGGTTTTGCAGACTGTATCTTCAATAGAATGGCATCGTAAAGGAGACTATCTTTCTACTGTGATGCCGGCAGATATCCTTTTTTTTATCTCATCTTATTAACTTTATATTTTTGGGTCTATTTTAAGCATCAATTGATGTCATATGTATTAGTCATTGTGAAAAGAACAATTTGGGGGTGTTTCTTGAAGTCTTTTCATTTCTTTTGCCTATATTTCTTTGTTGTTGCTGATCTTTGATCAGGTCTTCTTATCTTAAGATATTGCTTCAGCACACAAGAGATTTTTGCTCCAATATGATTCTTTTGGTCATTTCATTGGTTTCTTAACTTGTTAATCACGAGAATCGAGAGCAATTCTCATACATCAGCTCTCTAAAAGGCTTACTCAGCGACTCCCTTTTAAGCTCCATGGCCTCCCAGTATCATCAGTTTTTCATCCTACTCGCTCTATCTTTTTTGTTGCAACAAAGAAGAATGTTCGTGTGTATGACTTGTTGAAGCAAAAGCTAATAAAAAAGCTTGAGACTCAACTGCGTGAAGTTTCATCAATTGCTGTTCATCCTGCTGGTATTTTTTTTTTTCTCATTTCATTTGTTGCTACTCTCTTTTCCTTCTTTCCCCCTACTACCAGCTGTCTTCTTAAAATAATATATGATGCCTGTTTCTTCTGCAGGTGATAATGTAATTGTGGGGAGCAAAGAGGGAAAATTGTGTTGGTTTGATATGGATCTGTCATCAAAACCTTACAAAACTCTCAAGTATGTAACAATGGTTCTCTTGAAACTAGAAACATAACCTTTAACTGTATATAATTGCTTCTATCTTGTGAAACTGCTATAGATAGGCATTGATCAAGTTCTTTTGCCGATTGGTGAAGTCATTAAATACCATTTAACTAACGATATCATAGTTTGGTAGCAGTAAGAAAAGTCAATATGCTAATACTATTTATAGTGAGCGTGCAGTTTTAGATTTACCATTTGAGAATTTTATGCTAGTCTTTTTTCTTTGTTTTATACTTGCATTTATTTTTGGACATTTCAGGTGTCATCCTAAAGACATTACTAAAGTGGCATTCCATCGTTCGTACCCGCTATTTGCATCATGCTCGGATGATTGCACAGCCTACATCTTTCATGGCATGGTTTATGCAGATCTTAACCAGAATCCGCTCATTGTACCATTGGAAATTCTGAGAGGGCATACTAGTAATGATGGAAGAGGTAAGTTAATAGTTTTACTACTGGGTTTGTATATTAAGTTAAGATGACAATCTAGGCGCATATACTTGGTTTGTTGTTTGAAGTTATATGTATGGGCAGTAGGTAAGTAAATGTGGTGTTGATTGCAGGAGTAATGGACTGTAAGTTCCATCCAAGGCAGCCCTGGTTATTCACTGCTGGTGCTGATTCATCAATCAAGCTCTATTGCCACTAGGATACATTTAAACTGTGCAATGCAAATCAATGTGAAAAAGAAAGTTTGAGTACACATCAGTTAATTAGAGAAGACCCCATCTCATTACGGTACCTATGGTAATATCTTAATTTTGTTATAATTAGCTTTGATGCAATTTTGATTGAATGCTGGGCCCGCGCAAGCGTCATGTAGATTTAAGTATGATAAATGTTGACCATCTCATTTATATTATGGTGTGGGATTTGACTTTGTAGTATTTACTCTTTCCATTTCAAACTCTTTTATTGTCACTTTAATCACCAAAAATATCAATTTAGTTATTTTTTCTACACTCGATATATAGAAGGAATGTCATTCATGACAGGTGTACAATTATACAGCTTTTTGCTTTATATTATTTTTGAGATTAAACAATGGTCAAATTTTAGTTTTGGTCCCTATACTACTTACATATTTGAAATTTAGTTTTTGTGCTTTAATGTTTTAACATGATTTGGTATCTCAATTTTTATTCATTTTGATTGAGTACCATCAAGTTATTGTTACATAAACATTCGGTAGGTGGATCAGAAAATAGAGTTGCCCACTATATTGCTAACATGGGCTTAGAAAAGGCTAATCCATTAATGTTAGGTATGAATTATCCAAATGGAATTTATGACCGTGTAATTAGAGGGGTTAATATTCAAAAAAAAAAATTAGAGGGGTTAATGGGTTGGGTTTAAGTACTAATATATTTTATATTTGTTTAAGTTTAGTTTGGTTCGAAATTTGAGTTTAAAATTTTATTTAAATTTATTCATATTTGTAAAAAAAATTATTTTATTTTATTTTAATATTTATTAATTTTATACATTTTTTATTTATTGAAATTTTTTATATAATCATTTTAATATTATTTTAATGTTTATATTGGAATAGTATTATATATTTAGTATATGTTTATTTTTTTAATGTGTTTTAAATTATATAATATATAAATATAACATAATATAAAGTATTATAAACTTAAAATGGATCAAGTCGGATTGAGTTTGAGTTTGAACATTCAAGTTTGAATTTGATTCGTTTTAAACGAGTTTAATTTTTTTGTTCAAGCTTATTTTTTGAGTTAAATATTTTTGCTCAAATTTTTTCAAATTTTGTGTGAACCTTCATGCCTAAATGAATAGATTGACTCATAAACAGGTTTACGTGTAATGCATGACACTTTTTTTTATGTTTAATGAATGATTGAGAAGTATATTAGAAAAGTAGTTTTTGCATGTAGATTGTGTTTAATTTGTTACCCGTGAGATGCATAAGTTAGTTTTATTCATTTAATATATATACATAAGTTAATTAAAAATGAAATATTATCTTATATTTTAATATTATTATTAAAAAATAATATAATAAAATGACATTATGAATATTATTAAATTCTAATTTAAGTATAATAAAATATTTCAAATATAACTTGATAATAAAAAATAAAAATAATAATAAATTATTATTTAATCAAAATATAAGAAACAGGTATGATTGTGAAATAATTTAGAACAAATTAAAATGAATTTAATTTAATTTAATAATCAAAATGAATTTAAAATTTAAATAATTAAAAAATTAATATTTTATTTATTTAAAATTTTAAAATTATATTTATAACTTTCATATTATCTTAATGATCAAAAAAATTTAAAGTTAAAAGAAAAATAAATTAAATACTTGAACTCATATATCATAGAACAATTTTTTTTTTCTGTGTAAAAATTTACGAAGTGTAAAAGAAAATTATTAAAAAAATCATTAGACATGTAAATATATTTATATTAATAAAAAATTATATATCAACAAAAAAAAATTTAATTCAATACTTGTAATTTTAAATTTTTACACTCTTTAATGGTAATTAAAATTATATAAATGAGATTTCAAAAAAAAAGTATAAATAATTGAAAATTTAAATCCATTTAAAATAAAACCTTAATAAAATAAGTTTAAATAAATGAAAATCAATGTCTTTTATATTTTAAAAATTTTAAAATTATAAGAATGAAACATTTATTTTAGTTAAAATTATTAATAAATAAAAATAGATAAAATAAATTAAAATATATTATCCTAAAATACTTTCTTAATAGAATTTAAAATAATTTATTAACTCAATTTAATTAAAATAAAATATTAATAAAATTAAAATTAAAAAATATTAAGCAATAATAAAATTCTTCAGTACTTTATGTTTTGATTATCTTCGGTTGAACACTAAGAAAATAATTGTGAAATATAAAAAAAAAAATCATATTTTGCACATTTATAAAGTGATCTAGATGAAAATGTGAAAAAAATTAAAACAATGTGTAATTAAAAAGAGTAAATAACAAATATAAAATTTGTGCCCTTTACTAAAATATACTATTGATTAAAAGAATAAATTTATTTAAAATAAATGTATAATTTTATTTAAAATATATTGTTTGTAAAATTTAATTTTGATATGATTGTAAAATCATAACATTAATATATATATATATATATAACTTGTAAGCATGAATGGATGAAGAATATAATAAACTAAAATTCAATAGATAAAATATTTTAAAAGATTAAAAGAATAAAGTTTTTTTCTCAAAAATTTTTTTTTTCTAAAATAAGTAAAAATAATTCTAAAACATCAATATATAGTGTAAAGCCCCAAAAATTTAAATTTCTCTGTGCGAGTTAAGTAAATAGAAATTGCTTTTGTTATTGTGGTTAAATGCTTTAATTGTTTATTTGAGTTTTAAGGTTTGAGTTGTAGTTTTGAAATGTGGCATTCTTTTTTACCGAACTCTAGATTTGGATAACGACCCATAAATTGACTTTGACGGGTTATTGTTTAAACGATGTGCCTAATGGTTCAATGGTTATGCATTTGTTACTTTATTTGATGATCACAAGTTCAAATCCTTGTGAGAACAATGAGGATTTTTTTTTTGCATTTTTGCGAGGTGGTTTTGTCATTTTAAGTTTAAAATGGAAACTAAATTGAAGCAACTTCTCCTTCCCAAATTTTGATCGTTCTCCTCTCAAACTTAGACATTTGTTTTTGCAAATTTTTATTTGCACTTTGTTGTTGGAAATTGTACGTTGGCTGTTGCTTCTTGTGCGAACTGATTGCTTGCCGTTAGCGATAAGAATATTGAATGGATGTTTTGGTTGGAATAAGCCAAGTGGAATATAGTTTATTTTCCATTGTTGAGTGTATGTACTTTGCTTGAATTGAACAAAGTCTGAGTATGACTGATTGCAATGTTTTAGGTGAATGTTCTGTTGATAACAATTTAACGAGCGAGCGTGATACGTGAAGCGTGTTCGTTTGAAGGTAATATTGTCGTTTTACTGTGATGGAATTGAACTGTCGATGGTTAGTTGTATGTAAATTGATGCGTGAATGGAAATTGATCGTATAGCTGGTTGTTTCATGTCAATATAGGCTTCTGAGGTCTCCATTCTTGAGGAACTACATTTTCGCTGTAGGTAGGGTCAAAAACCTTTTACAATTTCTATATTTTTCCTGCGTTTTACCCAGATTGCCTGCTATTTCGAGCCACACAGACTTGTGTCCAGGTCGTGTGCCTTATATGAAGGTGTAGGACATACACGGGCTGTACCCACGGTCGTTTGCTAGACTGAGTGTACATACTGTTTAGTGACACACGGGAGAAGCCCACGGGCGTGTGTGCATACTGTTTTGCCATTTAGTGTACAGGAGACACATGGCACGGAAACCACGGACGTGTTCCAGACCGTGTATGCATACTGTTTTGTGCCACACGGGCGTGGGTCAAGCCGTGTGAACATATTGTTTTGCAATTACAAGTATAAAGGGTATACGGACGGGACACATGAGCATGGGCCAGACCGTGGGTCACACACGGGCTGACACATGACCGTGTGCCAGGTCGTGTGTAGTGTAGAATCAGGTAGTAACTCGTGTCCAATGACCGTACACGAAACATAATACTTGCAAGACCTATGTTGAACTGTGGGAGTTGTTGTACGTTTACTCAACATGGTTTTGAGCATGAATTGTAATAGCCCGATTTTCAGTGGTGTCGAAAACAGTAATTTCGAAATCACGACTAAGACGAGTCGAGTCGTTAATTTATTTATTTAAACATTTATGACTTCGTTAGCATCGTATTAAAAGTTGGTAATAAAATTTTAAATGTTTGGATAGTGAATTGAGTAGAAAGGATTAAATTGTAATAAGTGCAAAAATAGTGATGGATAGTTAGAAGGACCAAGTGAGTAAATCAACCAAAGGATTGTTAGTGGATGGATTAGCATGATTTAAATTAAGTGTAAAAAGTTTAATTAAGGTTAAGAGTGGTTAATTAAAGCTTAATATTGAAAGTCTTAAAAATTACAAAATTACCATTAGTATATATATTAAATTAAAAGGAAACTAAGTGAAAATTTTCCAACACTTTCACTCATCTTCTACCTTGCACGGTTAGGAGAGGAAAAAGAGGTTAGGGTTTTCTACCTTGCACGGTTAGGAGAGGAAAAAGAGGTTAGGGTTTTCATACTCAAACTTTAAGCTTTGATTTAGACTACGATCGTGCTTCAGATCACGGAAAAGAGAAATTAGTGGAGTAATCTTGAAGTCTAATCGTAACTGCAAGTCAGTCCTGTAAGTTCGTAATGTAAATTTTTAATTAACATTTCTTGTATGTATATTATCATTTTTCAACAACTGGAAGTACTTGGAATTAAAGAGATCGAAGAAATAAAACGAAAGAGATAGTAGGCTTTATGTCGTTGAAAAGGTATCGACGTGATGGCTGGGGTACTGCATAGGTTACGAGTCCTCGACAGCTCATGTGAGCAGCATTGTGATTCGAAAAAGAGATATGAATCCTAAATGGATTATAAACCCTTCGATGGATGGGACTTATGTTTTATGCATACTCCCGATAGCTCGTGTGAGCAGCATCATTAGGGGACAATTTACAAACATATATCGTACCGATGGCTGGGGTACCACATATGTTGCGAGTCCTCAACAGCTCGTGTGAGCAGTAACGGGTACTGGTAATAAAAAGTTATAGACAAGAAAGTGAAAGTTTATAAATGACTTGAGGAAGTAATGAGACTATCCTGGCTCGGTTGAGTTATAGCTGCTTTATACAAATGTTTGGTACTTCTGTAAAACTATCAAACTTACTAAACAATGAAGCTTACCAAAGATGTAGTTGTTGTTTTGTAGATTGTTTTGCTGATTGAAGATCGAATCATCATCTCTTAAAAGTCACACTATCGTGGAGCTCGTTGGTAGTTTTTACATCACTCGGTCTTATGGCATGTACTAGAATGATATTATCTTTTGCTTTATGTAATTGAGATTGTGAAAAGCTTGTTATGTTGATGAAATGCTGAATGTAGTAATGTATGTTGTGTAAGTTGGAGTATATATTTAAAAGTACTATGTAATAACTTAGATTCTATGTATTTTGTGTTGGCTTAATGCAGATCGAATTTATGATTGTTTTGTGTTGATAAACTTGCGTTTTGGCATGATTCTTGAGATTTTGCATACTTGTTTCGGTAGAACCCATGCATGTATCTGTAGAAGTATAAGGTAGGAAAGAGGTTGTTACTGATCGGTAGTTGAATAGCAAGTATCGATAGTTTGTATACTTGTATCGGTATAAGTTGCAAAGTGAGACTTTTAGCTCTCTAGAGTTTTTAGTATCGGTAGAAGTAAGACTTGTTTCGATAGAAGAGCACTTGTATTGGTAGAACTGTCACTTCTATCGGTAGAAATCTGCACTATTTTGAACTGTTTACAGACCTGACAACTACTGATACTTGTCCAATAAGTACCGGTAGAAGTCTCCAAAAACGTCAGAAATAACTTTTTTATCCTTGTTAAATTGTGTTTATAATCAAATGACGATATATGACATGTGGAAAGTAATTATTTAAATAAAATAAGACTAAATAACATGATGTTAAAGATGAACAGTGATAAATGAATAGTAAGGCATCGAAACTCTAACCGACGATAGTTTTTAGGTTTTGAGTGTTACATGAACTTGGGTAATTGAGTACTGTTGATGGGTGATACGAGTTTATACATAAAGGTGTCATTGAATTGAACTAGAAGGACTAAACTGAAACAATAGTTTGACCATCTCATTGAACTAGCAATGACACTGTAAACACTACAATAATACTACTGAAATAGTAGTGAAACTATAAACGTTGCAATGTCAATATCGTACTATCTGTGAAACTGTGAGCACGGCTAAATTACTGATGGACTGTTATACAAAAGTTGTATTGTTTAGATTGTATGATTCAGATTAGAAAGCTGGTTATATTTTTTGTGAACAATGTTGATGTGATTTACTAAGTGTCGAATAAACTTACACTGACCTGTTTGATGTTGTTTTAAGGTCTTTTCATGCTTGACGGAAGGCTGTGCGAGCACCCGATCACCCTATTAGGATTGCTTAGGTTATTTGCTATGATAGTTGGTTTATACGTTAGGAATGGATGCTAAAACTAGGATGTTGACTTTTCTATGATGGTACTAAAACTCGTGGTATTGGGACTTATTTATGTTTGTGATGGTCTTTGTGAGTTGAACTATGAACTATTTTGTATGTTATTAAGCTATGAAATAGACTTGAGTAATTATCTCTATAAATGTATGAATGTACTACTTGGTGGTGTGATGTTTTGAGTGGGTTGTTTCACCTTGGTCGAGTTTAGGGTGTTATATTTAGTAGTATCAGAACTAGGTTTATCAACACTCGGACTATGTAATGAGTCTAATTATGAAGTTAAGAAAAGTATCTGTAGGGATAGAAACCGAATAACTGAATTAGAACGACCGAGGCTTCGACACTATGCCCGTAAGTGTTTACTACAGCATATATATATGCCTACTGAACTGTGGAATTGATTATATGACTGTCCCATTATCTAATATACTTCGTGAGAAATTTTGAACTGATCTTTGCACTTCTAACATTACAGCTTCTGTAAGATGAGTTTATGAGGAACTCGATGACGAGGTATGCATAGGTGTCGTGGTCGTCGAGGACGGGGTCGAGCGGAGACCTCTTCCATGGGAAGCTTCCCATCTTAGAGACCAACGAGATAATTGGTACTTCCACTGTTGATACCAAAGTGCAGCCTGAGCCTATTAGGGATGATCCTATGTCCCAAGCTATGCTACATGTGCTAGAGAGTGTCATTGGGACATGTACTGGACCGGTGGCTTGGGGAATAGTTATCGAGTGGCTTCGTACAAACGAAGTTGAGTTATTCAGAGGTGTTACTGGGGTTACTCTTATAGTGCCAGAGTATTGGCTCGAGGCAACCGAGCACATCATGAATGGTCTTGACTGTACTTCGATATAGAAATTGAGAGGTGCAATATCTTTGTTACGAGATTAGGCCTACCAATGGTGGTTAACTGTGGAACAGAACCTTCGACCTGAGTTGGTAACGTGGGATGCCTTCAAGAGAGCCTTTCAAGGTAAGTACATCGGTGCCAGTTACATTGAGGCTCGTCAATGTGAGTATATGAAGTTGGAGCAAGGTGATAGGTCTGTAGTAAAGTACGAGGGCGAACTCTTGAGATTGAGTCGTTACGTACAAGCTTTGGTTGCGACAGAGTATGACAAGTGTGTTCGATTTAAAGAAGGGCTTCGTTATGAGCTGAGAGTTCTAATTGCCTCCGAGAGAGAGAGGGTATTTGTTGTGTTAGTTGATAAGGTAAAGTTCATTGAAGAAGTTAAGCGCATTGAGCGTGAGAAAAAGGAACAAAAGCGGGCTCAAGGTAGGGTCAAACGAGAGACAGGATTTACCAGTGTTGCACAACACTCTAAGAAATGGGCGATACTAGATGGGCCTCCGAGGACTGAGACATCGGTGGGCTCTAGCACGATAGAGCGTTATGATTACTGTGGTAGATGTCACGTGGACAAGTGATGGAAGAAGATAAGGGCTTGCCTTCGGTGCAGGTCATTGGAGCATAGAGTGCAAGACTGGCCACATCGATCCGATCAGGTGCCAGCTATGACACCCGTATCAGTTGTGAGAACCGTTCAGCCACCGAGGATGATTTCATAGCCGTTTAAGGAACGAGACACTGGTAGAGGTAGTACCATCCCTGGTAGAGGTAGCACAAGCTCTAGTAGGGTCGTGAGGCACTAGTAAAAGGTGTGACCCAGATTGAGGCCCGACAGCCAGCAATAGTATATGTGACCAGACATTGCGAGGATAAGGACGACATTGATGTGATTGCGAGCATGTTTTTTATTTACTCTGTACCATATTTTACTTTGATTAATGTTGGCTCTACACATTCTTACATAACTAGTACTATTTCTCTGAAATTGAATATAACTGTTGAGTGTATTACTAGTGTAATATCTGTGGTTAGTCTTTTGGGTCAGTCCGTTCGGGTTGACAAAGTGTTTAAACGAGTACCGTTAGAGGTTTAAGGAATCGCCTTTCCGGTAGATTTGATGGAGCTTCCATTCGGGGAGTTCGACTTGATACTTGGAATGAATTAGTTAGTGGAACATCGAGTTAGCCTTGACTGCGTAATAAAAGGGGTTACATTGAGAACTGAAGAGGATAGTAAAGTGGTGGTGATTGGGGAACGTCGAGATTACCTCTCCAATGTGATCTCTGTTCTAGTAGTTGAGAGGTTGGTACGGAAAGGGTGTGAGGCATATCTTGTTCTTGTCTCTGATTTCACTCTAGCTAAGCTAACTGTTAGCGATATACGGTCTGTTAGGGACTTCCCTGATATCTTCCCTAATGAACTACCAGGTGTGGCACCAACCCATAAGGCGGAGTTTAGTATTGACCTGTTGATGGGTACCATTTCGATGTCTATCGCCCCTTATCGCATGGTGCTAAGGAGCTGGCTAAACTAAAAGCACAGTTGCAAGAGCTTTTCGATCGAGGATTCATCTAACCAAGCGTCTTTTCATGGGGAGCACCTGTACTATTTGTTAAAAAGAAAGACGGTACGATGATAATGTGTATTGATTACCATCAATTGAGCAAGCTGACGATCAAGAATAAGTACCCGTTACTGAAAATTGACGACTTATTTGATCAATTACACGGAGTTTCGGTGTTTTCAAAAATAGACTTTTGATCTGGTTACCACCAACTGAAGGTTAAGGATGATGATGTACACTAAACAACCTTTCGAACACGTTACGACCATTACGAGTTCTTGTTTATGCCATTTGGCTTAATGAATGCTCCTACGGTGTTTATAAATTTGATGAACCTGGTCTTTCAACCGTATCTAGATCGGTTTGTTGTGGTTTTTATTGATGATATCCTGATTTACTCCAAAACTGAGATTGAACACGATGAGCATCTATGGATAGTACTCCAGACACTTCACGAGAAGCAACTCTATACGAAGTTTAGAAAGTGTGAGTTTTGGTTATCCGAAGTTGCCTTTCTAGGGCACATAGTGACTGTCGAGGGGATTCGTATGGCTCCGAAGAAGATAAAAGTCATTGTTGAGTGGAAACCATCAGGGAATGTTGTTGAACTCCGAAGTTTCCTCGGTTTAGTGGGTTATTACCACAGGTTTGTCGAGGGGTTCTCACTGATAACATCATTCCGAACTAAACTTTTGCGCAAGAACGTCCGTTTAGGTGGTCTAAAGAATATCTCAAGACTGTTTTAACACAAGCTCTTGTATTGGTACATTCGGTATCGTGTAAGAAATTGTGGTGTATAATGACGCATCACATGTGGGTTTGGGATGTGTTCTAATTCAAGAGGGGAAGGTGGTAGCATATGCGTCTCGACAACTTAAGGTTCACGAGGGTAACTATCCTACCCACGACCTTGAGTTAATTGCGATCGTGTTTGAGTTGAAAATTTGGAGACATTACCTATATGGTGAGAAATGCATCGCATACATTGATCAAATAAGTCTCAAATATCTATTGACCTAAAAGGAATTGAACTTGAGATAATGTATGTGGGTTGAGTTACTCAAGGACTATGACTGCACAATTGAGTATCATCCCGATAAAGCTAACATGATGGTTAATGCCCTTAGTATCGAGCGATGACTGATTTACGAGTGAAGTTCGCTCGATTGAGTTTATTTGAGGATGGTGGGTTGTTAGTAGAGTTATAGGTGAAGCCAACTTTGTTTGAACAGATTCGGGCTAAACAGTTGCAAGATGAGTCATTAGTGAAGCGTCTGCGTAAGGTTGAATTTGGTATCGGGCCTGAATTTAAGCTGAATAGCGAGGGGGTTCTATGCTTCAAGGGTCATATCTGCATGCTGAAAAATTTTGAACTGAGGTTGTCGATTCTACAAGAGGCACATAATAACCCTTACGCTATGCATCTAGGTGGAAATAAAATTTATCAGGATCTGCGTGAAATATATTGATGGTCGGGGTTGAAACGAAAGGTGACTACCTATGTTTCCCATTGCTTGACATGTAAGAAAGTTAAAGCCGAACATTAGTTATCGTCAGGGTTGTTACAACCGATTAAAATTCCTTAGTGGAAGTGGGAATAGGTGACGATGGATTTCGTTAGTGGGTTACCCCTAACACCCACTAAGAAAGATTCTATCTGGGTCATCATTGATCGATTGACCAAATCTAGTCATTTCTTACTATTCCAGACCGATTACTCTCTTCAGAAGCTTGCAAAATTATATTGTATGAGGTTGTGAGGTTGCACGGAGTTTCGATTTCAATTATTTCATATTGAGACCTGCGTTTTACCTCACAGTTCTGAAAGAAACAACATGAAACGTTAGGTACGCGACTGGACTTCAGTACCACATACCATCCACAAACGGATGCAGATGGCACCTTACGAAGCTTTGTACGGTCGGAAGTGTCGGACCACTCTGTGTTGGACTGAGTTAGGTGAAAGACGAGTGTTGGGCCTAAAATTAGTGACTGAGATCGAGAACACAGTTAAACTGATTAGGTATTGACTGAAAGTGGTATCTGATCGATAGAAGTCATATGCAAATTTGAAAAGGAAAGACATAGAGTACTCAGTTGGTGATCAGGTTTTCTTGAAGGTCTTCCCATGGAAAAAGGTGTTACGATTTGGAAGAAAAGGCAAACTAAGTCCGAGACTCATTGAACTTTACCTAATTTTGAAACAGATTGGACTTGTAGCATATCAACTTGAGCTTCCCCCTAAATTGGATCGTATTCATGACGTGTTTCACGTCTCTATGTTAAGGCGATATTGTTCCTATCCCTCTCATGTTACTCTAGTAGAGGAGATCGAGGTACAACCCGATTTAACATTCGAAGAAGAACCTGTCCGGATTCTTGAGCGAGATGTTAAAGTTTTATGGAAGAAAATCATGCCTCTGGTTAAGGTGTTGTGGCGTAATCATGGTACGGAGGAAGCCACTTGAGAACCCGAGGGTTTGATATGTCAACAATGTCCGTATCTCTTTTATTCAAGTAATCTGAGGATGGAATTTCTTTTTGGAGGAGAGAGTTGTAACACCCCCAAAATTTAAATTTCTCTGTGCGAGTTATGTGAATGGAAACTGTCTCTGTTACTATGGTTAAATGCTTTAACTGTTTATTTGAGTTTTTAGGTTCGAGTCATAGTTTTGACATGTGGCATTCCTTTTTACCGAACTCTAGATTTTGATGATGACCAATAAATTGACTTTGACGGGTTGTTGTTCCAACGATGAGCCTAGTGGTTCAATGGTCATACATTTTTTAGTTTATTCGAGGGTCATGAGTTCGAATCATTGCGAGAGCAATGAGGATTTATTTTTGCATTTTTGCGAGGTGGTTTTGTTATTTTAAGTTTAAAATGGAAACTAAACTGAACCAACTTCTCCTTCCTAAATTTTGATCGTTCTCCTCTCAAACTTATATATTTGCTTTTGCAAATTTTTATTTGCACTTTGTTGTTAGAAATTGTGCGTTGGCTGTTGCTTATTGTGCGAATTGATTGCTTGTTGTTACCGGTAAGAATACTGAATGGATGTTTTGGTTGGAATAAGCAAATTGGAATATAGTTTATTTTCCATTGTTTAGTGTATGTACTTTGCTTGAATTGAACAAAGTCTGGTTATGACTAATTGCAATGTTTTAGGTGAATGTTCTGTCGATAACAATTTAGCGAGTGAGTGTGATACGTGAAGCGTGTTCGTTTGAAGGTAATGTTGTCATTTTACTGTGATGGAATTTAACTGTTGATGGTTAGTTGTATGTAAATTGATGAGTTAATGGAAATTGATCATATAGTTGGTTGTTCCATGTCAATATAGGCTTTTGAGGTCTCCATTCTTGAGGAACTACATTTTTGCTGCAGGTAGGGTTAAAACCCTTTTATAATTTATACATTTTTCCTGTGTTTTACCTAGATTGTCTATTGTTTCGAGCCACACGGGCTGGAACACGAGCATGTGTTCAAGCCATGTGCCTTAGATGAAGGTGCAGGACATATAAGGGTTGTACCCACGACTATGTGCTAGACCGTGTGTACATACTATTTTGACATTTAGTGTACAGGAGACACACGGGCGGAAACCATAGGCGTGTTCCAGACCATGTGTGCATACTGTTTTATACCACACGGACTGGGCACGCGGTCATGGGCCAAGCCGTGTGAACGTACTTTTTTGCAATTACAAGTACAAGGGTGCATGAGCGGGACATACGGGCGTGGGTCAAGCCTTGGGTCACACATGGGCCGACACATGGTCGTGTGTCAAGCTGTGTGCAGTGTAAAATCGGGTAGTAACCCGTGTCTAATGACCGTACACGAACCGTAATACTTGCATGACCTATGTTGAACTATGGGAGTTGTTGTACGTGTACGCAACATGGTTCTGAGAATGAACTTGGGTAATTGAGTACTGTTGATAGGTGATACGAGTTTATACATAAGGGTGTCATTGAATTGAACTTGAAGGACTAAACTAAAACGATGGTTTGACCATCTCATTGAACTAGCAGTGACACTGTAAACACTGCAATAATATTGCTGAAATAGTAGTGAAACTGTAAACGTTGCAATGTTAATATCATACTAGCTGTGAGACTGTGAGAACGACTAGATTACTGATGGACTATTATACAAAAGTTGTATTGTTTAGATTGTATGATTCGGATTAGAAAGCTGGTTATAATTTTTGTGAACAATTTTGATGTGATTTACTAAGTGTCGGATAAACTTACACTGACCTGTTTGATGTTGGTTTAGGGTTTTCTCATACTTGACGGGAGGTTGTGCAAGCACTCGGTCACCCTGTTAGGATTGCTTAGGTTATTTGCCATGATAGTTTGGTTTGTACGTTAGGAATGGATGTTAAAACTAAGATGTTGACTTTTCTATGATGGTACTAAAACTCATGGTATTGGGACTTATTTATGTTTATGGTCTTTGAAAGCTGAACTATGAACTCCTTTGCATGTTATTAACCTATGAAATAGACTTGAGTAATTATCTCTACAAATGTATGAATGTACTACTTGGTGGTGTGATGTTTTGAGTGGATTGTTTCACTTAAGTTGGGTTTAGGGTGTTACATTTAAAGAGGATAAACAACTTTAGATTTCACAAATGATTTATTTTATCTTGATTTCAAAGTTTAAAATTTTAAAATAGGAAAAATAATTGGTTTAGAATCTTATTTTAATGACTAATATTTTATATAATCTTTTATTATCATACTAAATTTTAAATTAATGAGTATTTAAAATTTTAAAATAATTGGTAAGTTTTAAATTATATGCGTAGGTTGGTCTTTGAGTTCAATCATGTATAAGAGTTTTAGTTCAGTTAGTCCCAATTAGTTAGTTTTAGTTTGGAATGTATCCGTTATTAGTCTGTTTGTGCGATAATAGTTTGATTGTACTTGGTGACTACTTGTACAATCTGCTTGTAATAACTTGATACTTGTGATTGTTCGGACCTTGTATTTGTAATTGTACTATACTTATTACAATTCAAAAAAAAAAAGTGATAAATTTTAGTAGATAATGTTGTTAATTTTTTTATCTTTCATTAAAATATTAAATATTTTTAAATAAGTTATATTTATTTTTCATTATATAATATTATTTTTCATGATTTTAATTCAATTTTAATTTATATTGGTTTTTCAATTAATTTTTACTGTTTTTTAATAATTTTTAAAATAGTTTATAAAATTTTAACATTTAAAAGAACAAATATTATAATTTTTAAATGATATTTTAACATAACTTTTTTTTACATTTTTATCTCTTGATTATATATTATTATTTTCTCTAAAAATGATATTTATTTCTAGAGGAGAAAAAACTATTTAAATAATTTTATGATAATACATTAATGATTTAATAATATATTAATTATAGGAAAGTTAATATATTATTTAAATAATTTCATTAATAATTAAAATATTAGAGATTAAACTTGAAGTTTTAAATCATTTTAATTAAAAATATTTCAATATATTTACATTTTTAATTATATTTAAAAATTATATATTAAATGAAAAGAATTTTTAAAATTGATAAAAATATTAAAATAAAAGTATAATTCAACGTAAAAAAAATAGAGAGTGTGCCACTTAACGCAAATATAATGCATGCATCTGTTTATAGCTAAATACGCCCAATATGTTACTTTTTTTTTTTTTTTAAATAAGTTTTTGCGTCGGTTTTAAAAATAATTAGGAAATAGGTCGATTTTATGAAAAATTCGTCCAGCTGTCAAGCTTTCTTTACATATGTCAGGAAAATTTATCTAATTGGACGCGTTTTTTCTTTAAGTTGTAATTTTTTACTTTTTTAATACAATTAATTTTTTTAATCAGATGGTTAAATATTGGTGATTTAGTCTTTAAGTTCTAGGTTCAATTCATCTCCCACTCACATTTATATTTTTTATTTCATGTTATTTTAAATTTCTTTTTTATTCAACCAATCATTTAAGAAAAAAAATATTTACCATAAAAATACTAAATCCAAGCAATCATATCTAATAAAGTTGCCTAAATTAATTTAATATTTTTATGGTAAATATATTTTTTTTAAATGATTGATTGAATAAAAAAGAAGTTTAAAAGAACATGAAATAAAAAAATATAAACATGAGTGGAAGAAAAATCAAACTTGGAACTCAAGGGCAAAACCATCAACATTTAATTATCCAACAAAAAAAGTAACTATATTAAAAAAGTTAAAAATTGCAACTTAAAGGGAAAACGCATCCAACTAAGCGATATTTCCTTCAGAATGGCCTATTTCTTTAATTATTTTTAAAATCGACCTAAAAACCTAATAAAAATAAAATTAGGCAGATACGCCTTATTTAGCCCTTATATATATATAAGAAATAAACACATGTTAATTTTTTAAAGTTGCTTGTAAAACAAAAAAAAAAGTAAACTATTAATGTATCAAATACTCACCCTAAATAAATATGTATCAATTTAAAAATAAAAAATAAAAAATATAAACAAACTCTAAAGACTAAAAATAAATATAAAAGTTCAAAAAAACATAAAAATTAAGAAAAATAAAATAATATATATGTAAAAATTCTAAAAAATTCCAACAATACAAAAACATATTCGTTTAAAGAAATTCAAAAAAAAAAAGAAATATATAAGTTCTAAAAGCTTATAAAAATTCAAAAAAGAAAATTTGTCAAAGTCGGTCAATAACAAATATTGTCGGTTAGTCAATAGTTGGTCAACAATTAGTTAATTGCTGGTCATCTCCAGCATGTAAATCATTGATGACTTGGACACAAACTCCATGGGATGCCCAATTTTTTTAACATTATTATGAAAATTGGATTGAACCAATGCCACTTGTATGTTGTGTCGATGTTATTGGTTTCAATTACTGTCTATCCGTTAATTCGAAGGTCAATTATTAAAACGGCATTTTTTAGCGTTAAAGTCACTTTCCCCACATGGAAAATAGAATACATGCATTTTGGCCTCATCTTTTGAATAAGACGGCAAGTAACTTCAGTATTATACTGAACTTCCTTGGCATAGATGTCAAATATAAACTAGTCGTCTTTAAGCACTCTTTCATATGTGCATCAACCTCTGAGAATTTCAAATTATGTTGGATTCAAAGAATTCATCATCATTAAAAAAACACAATAAATAAATGTTTAATTTCACAGTATCTTAAAAACATTTCCAATAAATTAAAAAAAAAAGAGTTTAAAACTTTATCATATTAACAACATAATTTGCAATATGTTGTTCCTGAAACCTTGAAGCAACCTTTATTTTTTTTTTCAATAAAAGAAGTACAAAATAACAAGAAATTTTTTTTTTTTGAGAGATTGAGGGGATTTTAGGTGGGAAGATAAGACAAATGAGACAGGCATTTATAGATTGGAAGTTGACGATCATTAGAGTTGTTTTCTGCTAATTAAATAAGTTGGTTGAAACAATGAGCATAAATTCACTAGTCAAAGTTTAAAGTCCTAAATTAGACATGTGACACCCTAAATTCAGTTAAAACAATCTAATTCGAATTTTGAGCGACACATTAATAATCGAGGTGACTCTCCTAGAAACTACTATATTCACACCAAATTATCACTCACACCATCCATAAGCAGCATAATACACACAAGAAAAAATTCATAAGAGCATGTTTGTCTAGTACAATTGCCGGCAAACACAAGCACATAACAGTGACAAATAGCGTATCTTAGCTCGGCAGACTTTATTAGCTGCAAAATATCCCGTTAGTTTAGGATGCAACAATATATATGTTTTCAACAACAATTTAATCAGACAAGCACTCATAGGGTTTTCCGTAAACTCAACTTAAAAAGTCCATTTAATTCCAATTACAATTCGCGAGGTATTTTCAGAAAATTGTTTGATAAATGTTTTAGGTCCTATTCTAAATTTTCTATCCCGGGATTTCCCACATTGCCTTCAGGGGGGTTTTAAAATATCAGCACACATACAGTAAGAAAAGAAAGTTTGTGCGTTGGATCACCACTATGTCACCCTCCTATTTATTTGGAAGGGAAAAACAAATAAAGGAGTGAGTTTGGGAAAGCTTAGTGAATAAAGATGCATACAACACCATAAAACACATCAACGATTCTATAATAACTCGTTCTTCAGTGGTCTCGAAAGCTTAGTGAATAAAGATGCATACAACACCATAAAACACATCAACGATTCTATAACAACCCGTTCTTCAGTGGTATCGAAAACGATGGTTTCGAGACCATAAAATTGACGAGAAAATTTCTATAATGAGTGTTTAAATTAAATAAGTCAATAATAATTTTATATGGAATTTTGAATTGAAGAATTTTAATTATTGAATTAAAAGTTAGTATAAGTAGTTTGGTTCAAAAGTCAAGTGGTTTTAGAAAATGAGATATCGGGACCTCGTTTTTGAGATTTAGGACCATAAATATTTTTATTAAATATTTACATAGTCTTATTATATGTAAATTGAAGTTTGGTCGGGTAATTTTGATGGTTCATTGCTTAATTAAGAAAAAAATATTTAATTGTAAAAGAGGTAAAAGTTAATTGCTATTGATCAAAAAAATAGTAAAGGGACCAAAATGGTAATTAAACCATGGTTAAAAAGTCCAAGCGGTGGTGGATATGAATTTTTGGGCTATTTCTTCATTTAGTCCTAATTAGTTTAAGGCTAAATTGAAAATAAGTTTGTTTGATTGGAATTTAATATAATTGAAGGACCAATTCTATAATTGGACCTTCCTTAAACGGCCTAATAATAGAAATAATGTGGAATTCTTTAAGTTTTGGTAAATTGCAATTAAATCCTAATTAAATGAGGACTTACTAATTAGTTTATTTCTCAATGTGATCAGGAATGGTGGTTTCGAGTCCACAACTTCGATGTGTCAGACTGTAAATATTAATTGTTTAATATTTTCGAGGTCATTAGTACCGTATTAAAATTTGGTTATGAAATTTTATTGTTTAGATAGTTAATTAAATAGAAAGGACTATATCGTAAAAGGATACAAAAGTTGAATTTTAGTAATTAAAGGCATTAAATACTAATTGGGAGTTAGGTCAAGGTACTTAAATGGTAATATAACCATTAGTAACTTGGTTGGACAAATTTGGCTTGAATTTTGGTTAAAATTAGGTGTGAACAAAGGGTAAATTAGTAATTTAATTAACAAAGGAATTTAAGCTAAAAAAATTAAAAGAATGAAAAAAATATCTTCTTCCTATTTAGCTTGTAAGAATCGAAACCCTAAAATTAGAGAAGAGAAAGCCATTTGTGTCTTCGATTAGGTAAGTAGATTTCGTTCGTTTTTAGTAATTTTTATGTTTTAGAGTCCGTATTAGCTTAATCTGGCTAACCAAGGACCAATATGTGATTCTGTCAAATGTTATAAATCTTGTCATTGATGAATGAGCTTGTTCTTGAAAGTTTATGGAAGTATTTTGAGCTTGGTTATTAGATTTGATGATTTTGTTAAGTGATTTTTGATGATTTTAGGGTTTGAGAATTAAATTGAAAAAAATGTTAAAATCGCATGTATTTATTGTGAAATATTTGTATGAATAGGTTGGGTAAACACCCTTGAATATTCGGATGATATGGTTTGTAAAGAAAAAGGGTTATTTTGCATGTTTAAGGTCTAAAGACTAAATTTAATAAAAAAAATATTAGGGGTAATTTTGTAAATTTCCCAATAGGACTTAAATGTATTAAATGATTTAAATTACATGATTTAATAAAAAAATTGAATGATTTGTTATGTTGGATCAAGATCGTGCTACCGATCGTGGGAAAGGGAAAATTATGGACTAGTCCCTGAAGTTTATTTTAATTGTAATTTCATCTGGTAAGTTCGTAACGTTAAATTTGCATTTAAATAGTACATTATTTGTATTCTTTATGATTGTTGCAAAATCGATTATGGTATGTGAAATTGAGAAAGATGAAAAAGAAATGAATGAAAGAGATATCAAGCTTAAAGTCGGTGATTTGAAACTGACGTGATGGCTGAGATACTGCATATAGCACAAATACCGTATCGATGGCTAATGTACCGCATATGTTACGTGTCCTCGACAGCTCCTGTGAGCAGCATCGTGAGTCAAAAAATGAGAAATGAATCCAATAATGGATTATAGGCCTTACAATGGCTGAGATTTATGCATAAGTACATATTCTCGATAGCTCGTGTGAGCAGCATCATTAGGGAACTGTTATATGCACAAATATCGTATTGATGGCTAATGTACCGCATATGTTACGAGTCCTCGATAGCTCGTGTGAGCATCATCATGTACTGGTAATAGAGATGATACAGACAAGAAGTTGAAAATCTAGTTATGGTTTATCCAAGCAAAGTCTTATTCTGGTTCGGTTGAGCTATAAGCTATTCAATACATATGATTGGTAACTCGTTAAAACTCTATGAACTTATTAAGCTATGAAAGCTTTTCTATGAAATTGTTGTTGTTTTGTAGATTCTATTTTGCTGCTTGAAGATCGGATCACCTCGAAGAAACCACACTATCTCGGGAGCTAGTTCGGTAGTATTTACATCACTTGGTTTTATGGCATGTACTAGGATGTTGTTATCTTCAATAGTACTTGATTTGGATGAGTTGTAAAATGACTTGTTAAATTTATGGTTTTGTAAGTTTTATTGATGTTTCCAATAGACATATATGCATAAGATATAATGTCTTGTGAATCTATGAATATTGATATGTTATGCTTCCTTCTCATGAGAAATTGTATACTTTGTGTTGTGAATTGATGGAAGTTTTGGTATCATTCAGATAACTTAGAAGATTTAGGTGCATATTTGAAATCTGCATACTTGTTTCTGTAGTACTCTTACATGTTTCGATAGAAGTACAGGGTATTTGAGACTTTGGCTACTGAATCGCATTGTATCGGTAGTTCTAGTCATAGTAGTATCAGTAGTCTAACTACTTGTATCAGTAGAAGCTACAAGGTAAAACTTCTTAGCTCTCTGGAGTTTGTTGTATCGGTAGAAATGTAAATTGTATCGATAGTAGCCATACTTATATCGGTAGAACCTTCACAACTACCACTAGAAAACTACAACTATTTTTAATTTGTTTACTGACTTGACTTCTACCAATACTTGTACAATAGGTACCGGTAGAAGTCCCTCAGATTGTGTAAAATGACATTTTACCCCTTATTGATTAGTAATGTTGTTAAAGTTTATAATTAATTGCACGTGCGTTTTTATAATACCGAAATGTTGAGATATGGAGGTTTAAACAACGATAAATGATCAGAAGACCTTGTGACCCTAATCAGCTACGGTGTCGGGTTTGGGTGTTACAGGTTTGGTATAGAATACAGATGTTATTGTAAAAATCCATTTTCATCCGGTCCAATAAAAACCCAACAAATTATAAATAAAACCAAATAAATAAATTTATTTACCCAAAGTCCATTTACAAAATAAAACCCAAATTACAAACCCAATTCTAACCCAAGTCTAAACTTGGCCCAAAAGGCCCAAAATCTTACAAACATCAGAAACCCTAGTTTCCTAAGTCATCTCCAACGTCGTTCTCCATCCACGTCAGCGTCACGTCAGCCACGTGCCTCTTCGTCTATTGACCGTTGACTCCTCGACTCCCGAGACTTTTCTTCTGCCCGAGACCGTTCCTCTGCCCGAAGCTCCTTGTCTGCCCTTGCCCCGAAATGACAAAGATGTTCTTCCCAGTGACGGCATTGACCCAAAGACCATGCCACTCCGATGACACCTGCAAAAAGAAGAACAGAGCAGAAGCAGAATAGAGACAGAGCAAACAATAATATTTTGTAATATATTTCGGCTATAAAAGTCATTACTCAAAATCCGTAGTTTTACACACACAAAAAATAAAATAAAAAAAGCAGATCAATTGAATACAAAGAATAGAGATTCAAAGAAATTCAAAGGTATATCGCTTTTAATATATATTATATTTCATATACTGTTTTTATTTTCTTATTTTTGAAATATATCAAAAAATATAAATCAAATAAATAAAAAGGATTTAGGGTTCGTAATACAAAACAAAAAGAAAAGAAAAGAAAAATCAAAACCCCTTCTATAAAAAACATCAAACTCAGATTAAGGTTTTATAAATAACTCTAAAAATATTTTTTGATTTCTTGGCTTGGATTCGGAGTTCTCAAGCCGATCTAGGTCTCTTTCAAAGGAAAATTATAAAAAAAATATAATAAAAAAGGAAAATCTCATATTTGAGTTTTAAAAAATTCTTTTTTTTAAAAAAAGAAACAGAACCTTGGTTGATTTTTTTTTATAAAAATCTAGGTTCGATCTTGTTAGATCGAAGCTTAGATTTAGATTTTCAAGAAAAATAAACAAAAAAAGAGGGGCTTTTCGTTTACCTAGTCGTCGTGCGCGGCGATTTGCGACCATCGACGTTGGAGGAGATGGCGGTCGGCGGATGAAACAATGGTGGTTCCCATGGCCAAACGAAGCTAGGGTTTGGAGGGGTGAGAAAAAAAAAGAGAAAGAAATTTTTGCAGATTTAAAAGAAAAAAATGAAATTTTCACCTAAAAAAATTGTTTTTATATAACCCTTGGAATGACATCGTTTAGGCTTAAGTTGATAAGCTCTAAAACAACGTCGTTTTACATCAACCCGAGTCGGACCCAACTGATAAGGGAGGATCCGCCTTTTTTTAAAAATGGTTTATTTATTTTTTCGGTCCTTCCGCATATTTAAACATTTTTAATCTCGTCCCTAATTCTTTTTTTAGTTCATTTTAATTTTACCTTAGAACTTGTTTCTTATTACACTTGGGTCCTTCGACCTTGAATATACTTGGAGATGACACGTGTACAAACTTGAAGGAAATTCTGATTTAGCCCTTGTTTGCTTTCTAAATTCCGAATTTAAACCTTGAATCTTTTTTTTTCTTCTCACATTTCACTTCAAATTTTATTTGGTTTTAAAATTAATCTCCAAATCGTTTTCTTTCTTTTTTCAAATTTGCCACCTTCGTTCTTTTTCTCGTTTTTTATTTTACTAAAATCAAGTCTTTTATTTAATTTTACCTTATTAGATTTTAAGCTTTTTGATCATTTTACTGTTTATTTTATTTGGTATAATTTTCATTTATCATATATTATACTTGTATTGCTATTTTGCCTATTCTTGTTTTATTACTATTATTTTTGTTATAAGTTGTATTTCATATAATTTATTCTCATTCATGCTTTTAATTATTTTTGCCCTATTAATTTTTAAATTGAGTAGCATTTATCCAAACTTTTTGGGTAGAAAAAATATTTTAATAAAATAAATTGTCTACCATTTTTGTTAGATAATTCTTTTTTTTTTAAAAATCGAGGCAGTATTTGTTACTTAAGAGATTCGATAAAACCGTGTCCCAACTTACGGGGTGTATTTATCTTTGAACTTATATAATCGGACACCCTATTTAAAATTAAAACGTGTATATTTTAACTAATCGATAAATGTTCTTTACTTTTGAGTATCTGAGATGTCATAATCCTAACTTACAGGATGTGACTTCATTCGTGGTAAATTCGAGATAAAAGTTTGTTTTCCTGAAATTTAATTTTCAAACGACACTTAATATACGATTTTTATCTTTAAAACGATTTCATATTTGACTATCTCTTAAATTTTCTCAAATCAATCGGTAAATGGTTTTCATTTTTCGAGGACTCAAAATATCGAGCCCCTAACTTACGGGACGCGATTTTTCTCCATAGACTCAAAATAGAAGATCATTTCTTGAGAGATTTAAATTTTTATCGAATCTGATTATTTCACACATTCAAAGATCGAATTTTAAATTTTCTTTGAGTTTTCGACTTTTTCAACAACCAAAGATCATAAATAATCGACTAGGTACCAATTTTAGGCGTGTGAGGGTGCTAATCCTTCCTCACATGTAACCGAATCCTAAACTCGTTTTTTGGATTTTGAAGACCAAAATATTTTTCAAAAATGGATTTTAAACATTTTTTGTGATCCAATCACACCAAATAAAAAAAAGATTGGTGGTGACTCCCATTTTCAACTTTAAAAATATTTTCGAAACTTGTTTTCAAAAAAATGGTTTCGACAGCTTGTCGACTTCACTAGAGACAAATAAGAGAGTCAAGTCGCGAGTCGATTATGTTTGGTCTTATTGATTGAAAATTGAGAATTTGATTTAAATTTAATTTGCGATCCTTGCATTATGCGTTCATATGTTTGTTTTTTTAAATTTGAATCGTTCATAGTCGAAGTGAGGGTTCCATGCATTTGCATTGATTGGTTACTTTACCCTTTAAGTGGAAGTGTGAAACTACGCTTTCGTGAGGTCTTCACCACCATGCAGGATAGTGGATCACTTTCGGGAATACATTCGTACCTATGTTTTCGTGAAGTTTTCACTTCCATGCAAACATATGAGAAATGTATCCCCCTGAACTGAACTCGTCCGTATGAACCTATAATGGGTGAGGATAGAGGAATCTACTGGTTTAGGTACCCGTACTTTAGAACCCAAACCGCATGTAGTAGACTTTAGGAGCCTACCAAGCATCGCGATAAACCTTTAGCAGTCACCTAAATAGGAGAGCCACGTTATTATTTTTTCTCTTAATTGCAATTTTATAGTTAGATTCTATCTCTATGTAGCATACTGACTTGTTTTATTTTGTCTTTGTTTTTATTTTCCACATTGCATTTCCATCATAGAAAAGGTGTTGGTTCATACTCGATTACCAAATAGAGAGCTTTGTCATGAAAAATGGATTTCTTGGTAGAGTGGAAGACAACATGGCCACGAGCTTATGGTCGGAAGAAAAACAGCGTGAGAAGGGAGATAGCTTAACAGAAGGGCATTTATCGAAATTTTAGGATCATACTCGAGTAAATGTGACTCAAAATAATGTGCAAGAGTTGACGGACATTTGGGGTCAGTGGAATGATGAGATGAAGCAAATGTTTTGTAGGGAATACGAAGATCTACCCTATTTGCTCGAGGTAAAGATAGACAAGCACCTCTTTCGAGCTTTTACCTAACATTGGAATCCATCATATAGCTACTTTACCTTTGGGAACTTCGACATGACACCCACAATGGAAGAATACACCACATTAATTCATTGCCCAAGGATTCAAGTCGACAAGGCTTACTCGAGAGCTGCATATGTCCCGACCTTTTTGAAAAGGTTGATGAACATAACCAGGATGAGTGAACAGTGGGTTGCATCTCGAATCAAGGTAAAAGGAGATAATAAGTGTATCAATTGGAAGAGTCTGAGGGATTTGGTACTAGCACACCTAGATATGAAGAAGCGCGTTGATATTTTTGCTCTAAGCATTTATGGGTTAGTTATCTTCCCAGAAGCATTAGGGCATGTAGATGATGCAGTTGTTAATCTTTTCGATCAACTTAGTAAAAGAGTTAAACTAGTCCCAACAATTCTCGTCGAGACCTTCAGATCACTAAATGCTTGTCGAAGAGAAAGAGAAGGGAGGTTCATTGGCTGTGCACCACTTTTAATGGTTTGGTTTCACAGTCACTTTTAGATGAAAGAAAAGATTCTATACAACGTGTACTCAGTAGATTATTTACCTCTGAAAGAGTTCGTAGCCACACAAAGGGAGCAGAATATATCTAAAGAAAAGTGGATGGCTATCCTTCAAAATCTTCGAAATGAGGACGTTAAATGGAAGCCACCTTGGTTTATCATTGACAAGATTCTCTACCGCTGCGGCAGTTTTGATTGGGTTCCCTTACTCAGAGTGTGGGGAGCTATAGGAACACCCCTTTACTCGTGTTAAGGTAATACAAGACAAGGCAGTTTATCTCGACAACGCAAGGTTTATCCCAGTGCGAGTTCGCCTATAAAGGGGATAACTATAAGAAAAGAGTCAGAGAGATATTAAACGTATGGAACCAAGTGCATAGGATGAAAGTATTCGCTGGAAACCCGATGACGGCATCGAAATATGATTAGTGGAGAAACAAAAGAGTTAATGATAATACTCCAGTGTCAAATCCCGAAGATATCCGACCGATAGAAGAATACTTACAAGTAGTTCCATCAGAATTAGACATCATAAAATAAGACTTTGAAAGGAAGAGCTCATAATTTGGAAAGAGAATAGAAGCTTTGGAAAAGGATAAGATGAAGTTAGGATTAGATGTGGATATCCATAAGTTAGAGGCTCAAAAGTTAAGAAAAGGAAAGAACAAAGCTGAAGAAGACTTAGAGGATTTGAAGAAGCATTACAAAAAACTTTGTCTATCCATAAGGACTGTTAGGCTCGATAAAATGTCAGAACAATGGCAACAAGAGATCCAAGAACAAAAAGATCAAGCGGAACAATGGAAAATGAGCTTCCAAGACGGTCAAGCTCAAGAGAATGCAACAAAAGGGGAGCTGCTAGAAAGCCAAGTTGAGAAAGCTAAATTGAAAGCCCAAATAGTTGAGTTAAAAGCTAGAATAGTGGAGCTAGAAGAATCTTTACGAAGACATCGCAGCCAAAACTTAGTAATAGAACTGAAGGCAAGTCTGGCCGAAAATAGGGAGTTGAGGAGAAGAGTGCAAGAACTTGAAGCCTCATTCCAGAATAATGAAATACGAATCGGGATTCTCGAAAGGAATCTAGAAACAAGCGAATTGCATTTTCAACAGGCTCAGAGGCAGGTTGAAGATAGAGATTATGTCATGGGCAAGGCACTCACCCAAATACGAGAAGTGGCTGATCACGTGCAAATGTTAGCCGTCGAAGCTGATGAGATGAACATACAATATGAATCAAGATCAGATCGAGGACAAAAACTAGCCGGACTTTTTAGGAAAATCAAGGCTCTAGGCATTAAGGCAAAGTCATTTATGTAATTCTCTTTATGTAAAGAAATTTGTCTTCTAATGAAGTTGTTCTAATGGAATTGAATTCAGAATCAATGCTTCTCTTACATTGCATACATGCATTCATTTGCATAACATTTTCATATTTTAATGCAATGGCTCTAATTAATTAAAATTTTAAACAGTTAAACTAGAAACCATATAGAATTCATACCGTTACGGTACTCGAAAAGTGATGGATCAAAGAATCGAGCATTTAGAACAAATCCGGAAGGAAATGCAAGCACCGTTGCAAGACCATTTGACAAAAGTGCAGCAAGATATGAAAGACCAAATTATAGAGTCGCAAAGGAACATTATAAGTGAGCTAACTCAACTGGTAAGAGAAGGGGTTGATAAAGGAAAGGGTCCTACTGTAAGCCCAAGGGAGGAAAGTGAGGAGCCTAGATATCTCTCAGGCTATGCTTCTATGCATATTCAAGCATCGCAAGAAACATACCCATGAGGGGTACCAGTAATAATAAGAGCACAACAACACCTAGGTGGCATGTCAGGGCTAGCAAATTTCCAAATGGGATATGGTTTCAACCCCGAAGATAATATAGCCAATCCCGTCGTCCATGACTTGGATTATGTGGAGGAGACAAAAAAGCAAGGCCTGGAATCCCTAGACAGTTAGAGGATAAATACAAATGGTTGGAGGAAAAAGTAAAAGCAATGGAAGGTGCTGATACTTTCTACGGGATTAACGCTAAAGAGCTGAGCCTTATCCCAGACCTAGTGCTCCCTTCGAAATTTAAAACGCCTGATTTTGACAAGTACAGTGGGACCAACTACCCCGAGGCACACATTACCATGACTGGGCACACATTACCATGTTCTGTAGGAGGATAGTTTGGCAGGATCTGCTGCAAAATGGTACAATCAGCTGAGTCGTGCCAAAATAAGCTCGTGGAAGGATTTGACCCAAGCATTTATCAAGCAATACAATCATGTAGACTGACCCTGCAGAGAATGGAGAAGAAACCAAATGAGAGTTTCCGACAATACGCTCAAAAATGGAAAGACATAGCCACCCAAGTACAACCACCATTGTTGGAAAAGGAAACAACTATGTTGTTTGTTAATACTTTGAAGGTCCCTTTCTTTAACCATATGTTTGGAAGCACTACCAAGAACTTTTTTGACATGGTCATGTCAGGGGAGATGATTGAGAATGCGATTAAGAGCGGAAAAATTGACATAGGGGAAGGTGTTAAAAGAGCAATCCCCAAGAAAAAAGAAAATGAAATCAACAACACGGACCAGTACAAGGCAAGTTATTCGAAGCCGATGGTAATGACATCACTTAAGACGGTAATAAATAACTACCAAAGAACTTCGAGACAAGGGTTTGGCTCGAGGTCAAACACTGAATTCACTCCCATCCCTACGACGTACAAAGAACTTTACTAGAGATTATTTGATGAACACCTCATATCGCCAGCCCATCTAAAACCACTGTTACCACCATTCCCAAAGTGGTACGATGCAAACACCCGATACGGGTATCACGCAGGAATAGCTGGGCATTCAATTGAGAACTATGCGACCTTGAAGAGGCAGATTCAATAACTCATCAATGTCGGGGTACTAAGATTTGAGGACCTTACAAGTCCCAATGTATCAGGGAATCTGCTACCCAATCATCCCGATCAAAGAGTGAATGCAATAGTCAGAGGAAATAGAAAGGTCAAAACCCGTATTGAGGAGGTGAGATCACTGTTGAAATGGGTTTGGTGTGAGATGGTGAAGGTGGGTTTGATCACTCAAAATTCGAGGAAAGTAGTAAGAATAGGATATTATTGCGAGTTCCACAACGATAAAGGACATGAAATCCAAGAATGCGATGAGTTCAAAACCTTGGTACAGGGTTCAATGGATAATAAAGAGTTAGAATTTTTTGAAGAAGATGAAGAGATGAAAGAAGTGTGTGCTTTCGGAGAGGACACATCCAAAAGAAATTTTGAGGTTAATCACCCAATGATAATCATTTTTCGATTGAGAACCAATGAAACTAAAGAAAGAGTAGCTCCTAGGATAATAATCCAAAAACTCGTAGCCTTTCCCTATAAGGATAGCAAAAGGGTACCTTGGAATTATTATTGTAATATAATGATATCAAGGGGAGAGAATTCCAAGGCTGTATTAGAATGAGTTAAATCACATGTAGCGGGAAAAACTATGACCCAATGAGTACAGAAAATGAAGCACTTGAAGGAAGAGCCTTGGAAGAGCCTAAAAAAGGAAAGACTGATGGACCTAAGTCACCAATCAACGAGCTAGTAACAAAAAAAGAAGCTAGGGAATTTCTGAAGTTCTTAAAGCACAGTGTATATAGCATGGTGGAGCAGTTGCACAAGCAGTTGGCTCGCATATCGATTTTGACACTATTATTAAGTTCAGAACCACATTGTAATGCGTTAATGAAACTATTGAATGAGACCTATGTAACCGATAACATCTCAATGAACAAGCTAGATCACTTGGTCAGCAATGTAAGCGTCGATAACTTCATCTTTTTTAATGATGATAACTTCATGGGTGTTAAGCTTCATGGCTTGGGTCTTCCATTAGGCTTACTGAATTGGGCTTAGGGTTTTGGGTTGTAAAATGGTCTCACGACATGGGTCACAAATTGGTTTGGGCATTCACTAATTGGGTTACACACAACTAGCTCATGCTTGGGCCTGATTTTGGGTCTTTCAAGTGGCCTAACTCATACATGTTGTAACCAAAATGGATTAGGGTTACAAACCCTCCTTAACAACGTCGATCAATAGACCCTAACGGCACGGCTCATCGACGACGTACAAAATGGCCCTAACACGAGAAAAAACTTACGTATGCCAAGAATCAACAACAAGCGGTAAAGTAACGATGACGGGTACGATGAACACAAGAAGAATCGAACGGTTCTACAATCGTTTTCTCACAAATAATTACCGGTGTAGAGCGATTGGAGGGTTGGTTTCACTCGCGGATTGATAGGGAAGCCAAAACTAGTGACGGTGCGTCGAACAAACGACGGTAATGTGACTATCAGAGCATGATCGAAAAAGTGAGGGGGAAAGGGTTTTGAGAGATTTCGATAGGAGAAAAAAAAAGAAAGAAATAAAACAATTGGCAAATGAAGGGTTTGGAAAAAGAAGAAAATGGGTTTTTAAACCAAGTAAAAAGAGTAAATTACGTAAAAGGCCTTAAAATAACTAAGGTTTTCAAATTGACACCTAAACTTTACCCACTACACAATTTAGTCCAAAAAGTTCCAATTTGGGCGCATAATTTTAATTAAAGCTCAATTTAGTCCCTAAATTTCACTAAAAGTTCAATTTAATCCCTAATTAAATTAGGGTTTAAATTTAGAAAAATTCGGGTTGTTATAATAGAAGAGCTCGCAGTTCACAATAGACAATTCACAGTTCACAATATGGCATAGTTCGCAAGCAATAAGGCTTGCAATACACAGTTTACAACTCATGATCATACAGTTCGTAGAGCATTAAGCTCACCAATACAAAACATCAAGCATCAGCTAATTGAGTTCACAAATGACATATGTTCGCATACAGTATAACAGATCTCATACAATACATAGGTTCGCATATCACAAATTAAGGTTCGCACACAAAATATACATTTATTATCATGGTTCGCATATTATGACCTATGTTCGTATACAATATCATAGGTTCTTACACAATATAACAGATATCGCATATCACATGGGTTCGTAGATCACTTCTAAGGTTCGCATAACATATAAGATCACATACAGACAAATTCTTACTATACGTAAGAGCTCACACATAATGTAAAAGAGTTCTCATAATATATATAACTAGCTCGCAACATTAAAGTAAAGGTTCACATGTCTTTCTTGGCTTCCAGTAGCATGGGACCTCGTTTTCAAGTGCAGTATACAGTGTACTCACCTTAGTTCACCCCGTTCGTCGATTAGGTGACCTTTTGTTTACCTTTCTCCTTGCTGGTCGATGCACCACAAGTTTTTGCAGCTTCACATAAAAGCATACATATTACTTATCGTTCGAAGTAACTTAACACTTACTCTGCTAAATTACAACTTATGACCTATGCGATCTCTAGTAAGCTCGCATAGTTTACTTACTTAACCTATCTTCTCTCTCTTAACCTTTCTACCTCGCAGGTATTAATAGACCCAACTTATTAACTAAATGTGATCTAACTTAACTCTATTTTTTTGAAAACAGTTACTGTTCATCATCTTCCTCAAGAACACGAAGGAACAATTTATACATTTTCAGAAAAGTTTTGTTAAATCTGATGGTAAAAATCTCTTGATCGCTTTAAATCTCATTTGAAAATCGTTAGGAAATCATTTTAGAAAACGCTTCTTAGCTTCACCAACTTCGATCCACCATTTTCATGAAACCAAACTTTTATAAACCAAAATTCATTTATGTTTCTTATCTAAAATAGTAAATACTTAAGTCAAAAAGCATCTCATGCATATTTGATTTGAAAAACAGATTGCTTACCTTTGATCTTACTATCCTTCGCAATCTCCGAGTGTCCGCTCAATTATCGAATCAAAGTTTAAGAAGAAAACAGTGTTTTACTTGAAAAATCAAAGAAGAAAATAATGTTTGGCTATCAATAAAATTCAATGTGCAGAAAATTTTGAGAGAAAATGCTAACTACCAAATGCAACTAACTTTTAAAAATGCAAAGGGTGAAAAATAAAATGATCATGAGGAAGAAAGATGAACAGTGGAGGGTTTATATAGCCAAACTCATTTCTAAAATTGGTTTATTTTCTCTATAAGTCCTTCCTATTTTTACCCTTGTTTTAACAACTCCCCCATTATCCATTAGTTCTCATTTACTGATTTAGATTCTCTACTTTAATTATTATTCCAATTTAGTCCTACTTAGTAACACTATTTCCATTTATTTTGTTGATCTCACTTAACTACAATTTTCAATTCACCAGTCTCCGATTTACTATCCCAATTCTATCAACTCGGTTTTTGGGATGTGACACGACACCCATGAGTGTTAAGGTATTATTAACTGTATTTTGTAGTACTTGTTTCCTGACATGCATGGCACATACTCATGGTGATTCGATAACTCGACACTCACAAATGTGTCGAGATATCCCTAAACAAACATATTCTAAGAAATAACTTTTAGAGTCACTTGTTTTTAATAAATAATATTAAAATGCAACAATATAGTTAAAATTTTTCATTTTTAAAAAAATTGAATTAAAATTATTTTTAAAATATAAATATTTAAAATTTATTTGTTAAAAAATTATAGCATCATTTTAAAAAATATTAAAATCAAATATTATTTTAGCTTTTTGAAACATTTAAAAAAAGAAATAATTTAGAATTATAATGAAAATAACTCATTCTTTAAACTTAAAAGAATGTTTTAAAATATATAAGTATTTAACAAAAAAACTATTTTAAAATAAAACTTTTGAGATTGCTTCTTACAGATTATATCTAAATTTATTTTTGAAATACATATAAAATTATAAATGAAATATTACAAAATCATTCACATATTTATTATTTATTTTAATAAATAATTAAATTATAATAAAAATACAATTTGAAAAAAAATTGACAAGTAAATTTAAATTTTTATTATTTTTAAAATATACTTTATTTTTATAAGTATTATATTTTAAAATAATTTCTTTAAAAAATTAAACATTAATTTTTTAAAGAAATTTATGTTATTGCAATCACCTATGCTGGTTCTCAATAAAAAAAGAACATTCAATTGAGCCTTTGATCGAATATAAGTTATTAATTAAGCCTTCGAAATATTAATTTTCGTGCAAGTTCCTAATATCAATTAACTTCACCACCTTGCATGACAAGGATGTACCAAATGGCGAAATATTATAATTTCACTTAAAATAGTTTAAAACATCATAATTTTTTTTTTAATATATTGATGTGATTACATAGTAGTATCTGTTTATGGTTTTTTAACTCATTGACAACGCGCACGCACACCTTGTACACACAGATGCTCGAACCCGAGACTCCTAGGATGAACAACATCTTTTTTTCCACTGGAGCAACTCGTTAAGTTCAACATCATAAAAGATTCTAAAAATACGAAAAAAAATAGAAATTTTGAAAATATTGAAAATTAGAGTTTTCAAAAAATGTACAAATTTAAAAATATAAAATTATTAAAAATAATATAAAAATATTTAAAAATAAAAATAGAATTTATAAAATTTATAAAAATTTAGAATTTTTAAAATATAAAATAATAAAAAATTGCAAAAATAATTAAAACTACAAAAAATTATAAAAATTATAGAATTTTTAAAAAAATTAAAAATTATATAAATTTATGAAAAAGAGTTTGCATGGGTCACTAACGTGACACAAAGAATTTACTACCAATAAGAAGACTAGAATTGGGCTAAGGTCGTAGGGGAGAGATTTAGGTTCCCTACGGTACCATGATCCCACGCAACATTGATGCTTATATTGATGATATCGACAAGTTGATCAATATTAAAGATGGATCCATAAAAAATATAATTTGTTATATTTTCATAAGTTTTATAATAGTTTTTTATATATATTTTTTTGCAATTTTTGTATTTTTATAATTTCTGAAAAATATAAAAAATTAGGTGCAATTTTTTATAATCTTAAATTCTAAGTTTTTTACCCAATTTAAAAAATTTCCTATTAATTTTTAATAATTTTATAATTTTTGAAATTTCTATTTTTAAAAATTTAAATTTCCATTTTTTATAATTTTAAATAATTTAAAGGAATTTTATTAAATTTTGTCATGTGACACAATCTTAATGTATCATGTGATGAAATTAACAATGTCATGCGACGAAGTTAATGAACATAACAGATTTATACAAAAATTGATTTTTCAAGAGCTTAATTGATTGTTTATATTTGATTAAAGGCTCAATTAAATAATATTTTCGATTAAAAACTCAATTGATTTTTGAATTATATTTTACAAGAATTTTTTATATAATAAACCTTTACATATTTAATAATTTTATATATTTTTCATTTATTAAAATTTTATACAAAACCATCTTAAAATTACTATAATATGTTATTATAGATTTGATTATTATGTGTTATAAATTATATAATATATAAAAAATATATTATAATATATTATAAATTTTAAAAATGAATTAGGCTTAGATGATAATCTTATATGAGCAAGTATTTGTAACAATTTTTTTCTTTTTTGTGGCTCGAAATGGATCTGTCATCCTTATGAATGAGCAGCGCTGTCATGTTTGCTGCAGTCCTTTTTATTTTTTTTGGTGAATAAGAAATTACCTTTGTTTGTTTGTTTTCGGCCGGAAAAGCTCGTTTGAGAAAAAAGAAGAAGAAATTGGGTGAAGAAAATTAGTCTTGTGGAGTGATAGCTGAGCTGATTTGATGAGATCGTAAACAGCTGAAGAGGATGGAGGTGGAAAAAGTGAAGAGATACTTGGAGAGCTCAGCCACCATCGATGGAGATAAGCTGCCTTTGAGATTTTTCGAATGCCTAATTATGCATGGTCTCCGCGTTGAGCTAATCGAAACCAATCGCGTCGTTTGCTCTTTTAAGGTCACCCCTCGTCTGTTGGTAATTCACTGATCTTATTTATGAATCATCCATTTAGGTTAAGATTTCTAGAAAGCAAATTAATAGAACCATGGGTATCCCTTCCTTTCATGTTCTAGATTACTGATTATAATATAATTGTGCAAAGAACGAGGGAAACTACTTGCATAGTGGAGCCGTAGCGACATTGCTAGACATGGTTTCCTCCGCAGCAGTATACACTGCTGGAGGTACCTTCTCTGGAACTTCAGTTGAGATCAATATTTCTTTCATGGATGCTGCTTATGCTGATGTGAGTATTTCTCCTGATTTTATTTTATAGTAACACTTTGAATGACTAACAATAATGAAAAAGGAAAAAAGAAAAAGAAGAGTTACTTTCATTTTTTTCTGTGAAAATAAATTTTTGCTTGAGCAGTTTCTTTTGTGCATAGGTAAACATGAATCTTAACCAGTTTTGCAAAATTTTTAAAGTCTCATACTGCTAGTTGCTGCTACACATGTCTTTTTTGATAGGTTACTGGTTTTTGTTAACACTACGCTTGAAACTTTTTAGTTTCTGTTATACCTTTTGCAAAGCCTTGACCATTAATTGTTGGCTGTCAAGATTGCTGCACATTTCTTAATTGTAATGTGGCACAAGGTGCAATCAAGGAGATCAAAAGACAGCCCTTTTAGTTCCCTGGAATGGCTCTCCTCTTGAGAAAAATGTTTTTACTAGGAAGAATTTCTTCTTAGAATCGTAATTTGTGTAGACATTTCTTTTCTTTTCTTACTATGATGGCCAAAGTGTTTTTGAAATTCATCAGCATAAGAGTTGCATTCGTTCTTTCCAACTCTACTTAGCATTTAAACTATCACCATAAGAGTTTCATTGTTTCTTTTTCAACTTTACTTAGCATCTAAACTATATATCTCTCTTGAAAAATGAACTGAAATTTATTGTTGTCATCTGCTTTCTGTCCCTTGCATTTCACTGTCCAGAACATGGCAGAGAAATACCAATTTAGCCACCTTTTCTTTATGCATACACTTATATCTAAGATGTAACCAATTTAGCTACCTTCTCTTTATGCACTCACTTATTTCTAAGATATGGCCTTTCTTTTTGGCATATAACGTCTAAATCTATCGGTTTTGCTCTCAAGTTGTTAAATTGGAGATGGTGAAAGTTTATGACAACTGATCATCAACACTAGAACATTGTATTTCATTTGTATAATTATTGTTGTTGTGGTGGTGGTGGTGTTTCTTTCCAGCAAGCTTGTGTGAAATAATACTTACGCCATTTATGAATTTGCGTAATGTTATTTCTATGTAGGAGGATATTGAGATAGAAGCGAAGGCTTTACATGTTGGGAAGGCTGTTGCTGTCTTCAGTGTTGAGTTTAGGAAGAAAAGTACTGGTAAAATTATAGCTCAAGGTCGTCATACTAAGTATCTACCTCTACCAAGTAAAATGTAGATAACATACTAATGAGTAATCGTCCTCGTATATAAAATGTATTATTTCCTTGCTTTTATGGGAGACCTTTAGTTGAATTTCACATGAAATAACTTGTGTTTTCTACATTATTGCCACAACATGCCCTGTTTTGCGTGGTTCTTCAAAACTACCATTAATAATTGACATTTTTTTTTTATAACTGGGGGAGGGGAATGGGGTTGCTTGGGATCAAACTCAGGCTTTTATGCTTTCATGCCTACAACATAATGCTCTTGTCATTGGATCAGGAGGTTGTTGGCAATAATTGACATCTTTGATCAAGTAGTTAATTGTTTTATGCATAAATATGCCAGGCTGATGAATACTAAAATTTTTTTTTTATTTGAAAGCAGAAAGTAATAGCTTTAACAATTATGAGGTGTTTGATTCACGGAATCTAAAATTACTTGGCACATTAGTGTATATGTTACAGAACATTGTTTGGTTCATTTGATTATAATATAAAATTTTGTTGTTTGGATGACTGGAATTTAAAATGACTAAAAAGTACATTTTATTAAACATCCTTATAAAAGTTGCTTTTTTTATTATTTAATACATAAAGGTTGAAACTTTTGGTATTTTATTTATTTTTGTAAATGGATGCATTTCTTTAATAAATTAATTTTATATCCCTCTTCTCAATTAAATAAATTGAAATTGTAAAGTTATAAATAGTGAGGGATTTTCTTTTAATCAAAGTGAGGAAAAAGAAAAAGAGAAAATACAATTTCTATTATAAAAATATGTAATTTGTTATGATTTAAGGTTAATTTTAACTAAAATGATTTAAAAGGACGATAAATTTTTATGCAAGTAATATTTTGGGCAAATTTTAATATAATAGACTAAATAATAAATTCCCTCATCTTATAATAATAAATACAGGGTTAACTTAGAATTTGTATTTTAACTATACATTGTTTCCTATTTTGGTATTTTTTTTAATATACTGGTTTGATTATATGATAATATTTGTTCATATTTTTTTAATCCTTTAACAACGTACACATATCTTGCACACACAAGTGCTTGAACCCGAGTCTCCTAATATAAACATCTTTATCTTTTTCACTGAAGTTACTTGTTGAGTTCTTTTTATATTGTATTTAAAACTTTCTTTTTTTGTCATAAGTAGTACTAAATTATTTTTTGGTACTTTTTTTTTATTTTATTTCTGAAGGTATTAACCGGAGCGAGTCCAATAATTAATCTTTCGCATTTTGTAGGTTCATTAAGGGATGGAAGCTGATCACGAGTTTTAAGTACTAAACTATTTTTAAAACAAGAATTAAAGCACAAAATAGTTTTTAAATTATACCTTTTTCACCTCAAGTTGGCATCTAAGTTTTGTTATTTTTTGTCACTAGTGATACTTAAACTATTATTTCGTTTTCATTTTCCACCAAAATGTTATATCTGTTAAAATATTGTAGTCAATAATAGATTGACACGTCATATAATTACTAACTTTATTTCACTATTTTTTATATTTTTTCTTCTTCCTTTATAATGTTTGGCAATGCCAACAAAGCTCAAAATTTGCCATTGCAAAGTTGAGATGTTGACAATTAACTCTATTTTTTGAATTTCACCTCTTGCTTGCTCAACCTGACGGGATCAAAAAAATTATTTCATTGATTAGAATCGGATGGAACTAGCTAGAGTACCGGTCCAGAGACAAGAGTTGAATTGATTGACCCACGAATTGATATAGACCTAGATTGGTTGAACTAAGCTAATAAACGTGATGAGTCAATTCTTTATTTTTTAAAATATATTTTTATTATTTTTATTATATTTATGTTTTTCTAATAATTTATTTGATTAAATTAGTCAAACCAAAAATTGATGGCATGATCGATCGATCATCGTTCTAATTTTGAAAACCTTGATCAAAGCTTTGAAGCTCAAAATGCTCACAATTGTAGAAAAAACCTATTATGAGAGCAAGAAGAACGAAAGAAAATATAAAAAATATATATTAATGAAAATTATACTTTTTGTTTTCTTTCACATGGTAATTTTTAATTGTTTTTTTTTTTAAAGCTTAATGATTGAAAGAGGTATCAACTTGGGGAAGAAATAGTTTAGGTACTACTTATGATAAAAAAATAATTTAGGTCAAGTGACATGACGGTCGTTGGACAAATTCAAATCGACAATCAAGAGACAGATCGTCCAAGACCAATGGAATTGACGGATGAATCTGACAGCAACACCTGGTAATTAAAAAACTATGCTAATTTTGTTGTAAATTATTGTAATTTAAATAAACTTAATTATTAGTAATTGGATAGGAATAGGATTAAGTAGGTAGCATAGGCTTAAATTTTCTTCAATTTGTTTAGAATTAAGACATGCATTCACCGAGCACCTTGAAATTCAAGAAATGAGGTTAGAACAGGCCGGCATCGCAACACGAAACCTCCGTGTCACAACATCGAGCCCAGACTTAAAAAATTGCAAAACTCAGCTCGATGTCACGACATGAGTACCCCTGTGTCGCAACATCGAAGGCAGTGGCCTTAAAACCTCAAAATTTCAAGCTGTGTCGTGACATCGAACCCCAATGTCGTGACAATAGGAAACTTCCAGGGGTGTCGTGACACAGAACCCCTGTCTTGCAACATCGCTACGAAAAATTGCAAGGTTGACCCGACTCGCTGGACAACCTGTCAGCTTATACTCTATTTTTACCCGATTTTTAACCTAAAATAGTAATCCTTTTTAAACTAAAACACTCATAACACTAATCCTAATCCCCCTTTGACTCTAAAAACATTCAAAGTCTTTCAACTTCTCCTAAATCCTTGTTTTTAACACTTCTTCTTGTGACTTCTTTTCCTTTGCTGTAATTATTGTTTCTCTTTTTTTTTTCTTCTCTTTTGTGCAGGTAAAAGCACCACATCAACAACAAAGTTGCAACAAAGTCTCAAAAGAAATCACAAGCATCCAACATCACGAGGTTAAGAGTTCCTTTCTTGACTTTTATGTTACGTTGATTGAATTAAGAAACACATTGCTTGATTATTGGGTTCTCTAGTTAAAAATATTAGAAAAATGCCTCCTAGAAAATCTAAAAGAACCAATGAACAAGAGACACCGGTGACCGCAAATCCCTCTTAACTTTCCAAACTTAAACGTTGAAAAATTTGTCTTAGAACTGCAAGGAAAACATTCATACATGAGAGGGGTTTCAAACCATCGATGGTCTTGTGCAAGAAAATATGGGCATTAGTATGATTCCACAGGTGGGAGATTTTTGCATAACCCCCAAAGACCCCATTGTAATCCCTTTCATAAAAGAATTTTATGCATCATTCAGGGTCCAAGAGTCTAGGCGTTCTTGTGATGCCATTTGGGAAACAATCATAATTAGGGGTAAAAAGGTACGCGTCACCCCTAGAGAAATTTGTAAATTCTATAATGCACCACACTGTGAATATGATTTTATTAATAACACCAATTTGACATCTTTTAAAGATATATATATATGTGGATAACATTGTGAATTATTTGATCGAGGGTTAGGGTGAATGGAAGCATTAACTGGCTACCGATGTCCCACTTCTTTTAATCAAACAATTATATTTTCTATTGCAAAAATATGGATGCAATTCTTATGAGGTCGGATTACACTTGCTTTAAACGTATCTAACGTTAATATTTTCCGAGCTATACTATTATATGTTATTTTGCAAAAAAAAAAAAATGTGTTGGGCGATGGATTTTTCATAGCATGAAAAGATGCATAAGTGGCCAGAAGGTTGGAGTTTTCTTCCCCCACCTAGTAACGGCGCTATGCAAAAAGGTTAAGGTTCTGATGGCAACAAACAAGCAGATCATGAGGCCAACGAAGAGTTTGATCGAAGATTCAATGTATACACAATACATCGAGCTTCAATAAAATCAAATTAAGGATTGAAACCAACATCGAAAAGAAAAGATGGACGTCTCGACAAAACTAAAAAGGAAAACTCCATCAACATCTCGTAAAGGATCAGAGGGAAGCAACATCCCAAACTTAGAGTGGGTCATATGGTGGATACAGAAGATGGGACCAGTGGGGCAGGAATTTGCACGACATAAGTGGTATGAGAATACCCGACTTACCTTCAAATAAATATGGCCAAATGCAATTCCATCAACCATCCAAAATGTAAGGAAGCGAGGAAGAAAAAGGGGGTGACGAGGAAGATGAGGAGGAGGAGGAAGACATGGAACACAACTCCCAGGAGGATGATGATGATGATGATTATGAGGCATCATTTCAGCTGCAACGATCTACGCAGATAAGGCCAGTCATCTACAGCATGCAGACTCCTATACATGTCATATGTGAACCCTATATATGTCTATTATGCGAACTCATATGATAGCAGTATGTGAACTCACATGTTAGCAGTATGTGAACCCTATATATGCATTTATGTGAACTCATATGATTAGCAACATGCGATCCCTATGTATGCGGACCCCTGTAATAAAATATGCGAAACCTAGACGTGAACCCTACACCCACGAAGCCTTCATAAGAACCTGTATATATGTTAGATAAACTAAGCCTATTAGTTTACATTGAATCTTGTACATGTGAGACTGCTTGTTTTATTTGCACTAATTATATGTGCAAAACATTGAATGTTGAATCAATTGATGATACAAAACATAAAACATGCTAAGTATATGTGCATAATTATATGAAATCAGGTATGGCGGACGGAGGAGTTCTATAGGAGGCAGTGGTAAATTAAGTTCACACCAAAAGTTAGTACTGCACAAAGTAGGCGACAATGTCATCTAAATCGGATAGGACGGGATGGTAGTTTAAAAACACCATCAAAATCGAATCAAATCGAGATGATATTGTAAATAGCCATCAAAATCGGACAACTGGGATGATAAGTTATTGTAGTAAAAATCACCGTCACAGGTGACAAGTAAACGACCATCGTCATTGGAAATCAAACCCAAGATGGTCATTTATTGTAGTGAGTTTTGGAGTGTTGAGCAATGCTCAAGGGCGGATAGAATGGATGGTTGGGAACTTAATCCAAAAATTGCATTGCACCATATAATTCGATTATACATTGATTTGTTATATGCTCCTTGAAGAATGCCTTGTTTAATACTATGCTTTTATCTATACGCCTTTCTGTTTGTCAATTATGTGTAATGATTTCGAATTTAGTCTCACACTAAGTCGTACTCCTCCTTTTCTTTCCTTCTCAAGTAACACAAAGAATTAGGACTCGGATGGCATCGAAAGGACTCAGACTAGACGATCGACTTTATTATTATTTAAGCTAGTTGGGATAGGAAGAACTTAAAACCCTAGGCTTGACAACCTTAGGAAGTCATACAAGTGGGAATGAACCCAAAATTGGTATTGTCTATTTGTGAAAACCTTACCTCAATCTAGTCTGAACTGTGAGGTCGAGAGATAAGTAATTCTTGCCGACTCATTAGGTTAGTGGAAGGCCGAGAGGCCTTGCTAAGTTAACGACTAGTTGATTGGATAGAACTCGAAATAGGAGTTAATTATTAACACTAAAGCGAGTTAGTTTTTTATCGTTAGAGCTGATAAAATCTACAAATTATTTTCCTTATTTGTTTTTATGTTCTTTTAGTCTTTTAATAAAGCAATATTTCCCATCACTTTAGGAGTAATCGTAATATAGTTTAATTAAATTATTAATTAGACCCATTAGCGTAGAAATTAGGATTAGTTCAGTTTTGTCTCCCTTGGGTACAATCCTCGGAGTACTTCCATACTTCGATGTAATTTTATTACAACCTAATCCGTATACTTACAAAAATCGCCTAACACTTATATTTGGTTGCAACATTGACACTCTAGATATTAGTACGTCCAGAGGCGATAATCAACATGAAGGAAATCCTAATGAAACTTTTCATGAACAAAATTTTAAAAGAGTTTATATCTGTAATTGTTAGGTTAAAAATATTTTGACTATAAATACTTATTAAGGCTTGTAGAAGAAAAAGAAAAAAATTAGGTTAGTTGTGAGATTAAACTTTTACTTTACTTTCAATATTATTCTTTCATTAGATTAATATTGGTACTAATCTGTAGGTTAGCCCATTTTTATCATTCTACTTTTAATCTTGTGTTCTTCATTATTCAACTACAGATTTTAACATTTAGGCTTTCTATTATTTGGTGGATCAAAGCATTCTCTTCATCAAATCAGGAAGTTTTCACGCAAACCCTATGCTTTTCTCAACTTTACAATTTCATCCCTTTTACTTTTAAGCAATTGTATGGAATTCAATTTTTGGTGTAATTGCATGATGAGTATAGCTAATTCTCTTGGGTGTTTGGTTAATTGAAATTCTAGTTTATGAATTTTAGCTTTAGGAACTAAATTACAAATTTGGACTAAATTGAATAAACAAAAAAGAAATTTAGAATTGACAACTCTAAGGGAAATTTTAGATACTGAGACCGAAAACCCTGTCAAGTAAATGTTAATTTAATTTGATTTAATCAACTAAATCTGAGAGGATAACTTGATTAAATTTCTTAATCAAATTAAAATTAAAAATGAGAGGTGAGGTTTTATTTAATAAGAAAATTGGAAACTATGTCCTTTAAACCTAATTCACTACTAGCATAGAAATTGACCAATCATTATTATTGCTTAATTGTTATTTTCAAAGAATTGAATAATTGCATATTTAATCTTTTTTGTGTAGGAAACTTTAGAAAGTCGTCATTTGGATTGTTGTAATAATATGTTACGTTAGTAGCTTGGTAGACTTTCCCATGTGTACTTGTTTGTTCTTAGCAATTTAGTTACTCGATCTCTCTTGAGTACAATCATTGGAATACTCCATGTTTCATTGTAATATCTTTATTACAACTTGACCTATCACATTTACTATCACCACACTTTACTTTTATATATATATATATATATATTGTTGGAGTCCAATTTTGTCTGACCCAAGACAAAACAAAACCAAAATAAATAAATAAAATAAAAAGTCCATTTTTATAAATGTCTTTTTACAAAAAATACTCATTTACACAAATTAACCTAAAACCAAACCTAGCCCAATTACCTTCACTAGCCCAACACCAACCAAGCCCAGTATCTTAAAAAAAATTTGAAACCCTAATTTCCCTAAAGTTTTTAGCCGTCGCTTCTCCCTTTCCTGCCATGTCAGACCCACGTTTCCAAGATCTGACACGCTCTGCCATTGCCGAAAGCCTCTGCCACCATTGTGCCTCTGTCACCGTCGAAAGCATCTGCAAAGACAAAAAGACAGAGAAAAAGACAGAGAAGAATGACAAAAAAAAAGAAAAGAAAAAAAAATATGTAATGAAAATTCGGCTATATAAGGACCGAATGAACCCGCTGTAAACACTCACGGGATTTTTCAAAAAGAACACATCTTTGTAACTTCTTTTACTAGATAGTGAAATAAAACAGAGATTTTGAAGGTATATTGTTTTGTTTTCTATACTTATATCTTTCTTTTATTTTTTATTTCGAAAATAACTAATAAATAAAAAAGAGAAAAGGGATATAGGGTTTTACCTTCGAATCTCGTACGCTGCCGCTATGAGTGGTCGAAGGCCCTCCAAATTCCTTTGTATTCGTGTGGAGGCTTCGGCAAAAAGAAAGAAACAAATTTTTTTCCAAAAAAACACAAAGATTGAAGGGTTTTTTAAATTTTTCGGAAATTTGAGGTTGGATCTTAGAGTTATAGTCCTAGATCTAGACTTTGGGAGTTTTTTTTTTTTTTTAAAAAGGGCTCTTTTTGGTTTTTCCAGCCATCGGGGACGGTGGTCGCCGTCGTCGACGATCGGTGGCTGACGATAGAGCGTGGTCGGATGGTAACAAAGAGAAAAAGGGGGCTTGCTTTTGAGAGAAACAAAAAAAGGGTTTTTAATTTTTGAAGAAATGAGGAATAAAATGATTTTTTTAAAAAGGAATTTTGGTTTAAATAGGGCACCAAAACGGCGCCGTTTTGGCTTGGTGCCCTAAAGCCCAAAACGACGTCGTTTAGCTTTTCTGACTCATGTCTGCTTGAATTCGACCCGACCTGCAACCAGGATCCGCATGCTTTTGAGTTTTGAGTTATTTACTCATTAAATCCTTTCACATTTTTTTTAAATTTACAATCTCATCCTTTTTGTATTTTTAATTAATTTAAAATTTGCCTTTAACTTTTATTCCATTTTCAATTTAGTCCCTTGAATTTCGGATGCATAAGAGACTGTCACGTGTCAAAATTTTTGGTTTTATTGCCCACGAAGCCTCTGTTTTATCGAAAAATTTGAATTTGACTTCTAAACTTGCCAAAAATTTGAATTTGACCCCTTAACTTCCTAAAAATTTAGTTTTAACCCCCAAACTTTTTAAAAATTCAATTTTGACCCTTAAGCTTTCTAAAATTACATTTTGACCCCTAAACTTTCTAAAATTTTGATTTTGACCTCATTTTTCCTTATTTTTACATTTTTACCCCCAAAAACTTTCATTTTTATTTTAATTTAATCCTTTATTTTTATTTCCTCTAAAATTAACCCTTAAACTTTATTTTCTTTCAAAATTGGCCCTTCCTTTTTTCCCTATTTTTAAATTAATTTTTCCCTTTAAAGTAAATGATTTCAAAAATAAGGAAATGTTCGTTACTCAAGGAATTTGATGAAATCGTGTCTCAACTCACGGGATGTGATTTTGTTTGCGAACTTTTGTGACCGAACATCACATTTTAAAATAAAAAAAGCATACTTTTTAGTAAACCGAAAAATGTTATTCATTCTCGAGTATCCAAAAGGTCATGTTCCTAACTTATGAGGTATGACTTGATTTTCAATTTTCTCGAGAAAGAGATTGTTTATTTGTGAAATTTAATTTTCAAATAACATCTAACATACACGATTTCTATTCTTAAACAATTTTATGGTCGACTATATCTTCTAAATTTTCTTTGATCAATCGATAAATGATTTTTATTTTTCGAGTACTCGAAATACCGTGCCCTTTAACTTACGGGACATGATTTTTCTCATTTAACTTAAGATAAAGGATCATTCCTCGAAAGAATTAAATTGTTTAAAACATATATGTGATCAAATAGTGTTATTTGCATACTCAAAGATCGCATTTTAATTTCTCTTCGAGTTTTCGATTTTTAATATGAAGACACCAAATAATCGACTAGGTACCAATTTTTGGGCGTGTGAGGGTGCTAATCCTTTCTCACACGTAACCGACTCCCAAACCTATTTTGTGGATTTCGAAGACCAAAACATTTGTTTAAATAAATTTAAATATTTTTAGGTGATCCAATCACACCAAATTAAAACAATTGGTGGTGACTCAACATTTCGATTTTAAAAATATTTTTAGACCTTTTTTCTTTTTTTCAAAAAAACGTTTCGATGCTAAAAGTAGAATGGATCCAATCACATCCAGATTTTGTTAGAGTTGATAAAGTAGAATGGATCCAATCCAGATGCGGTCAACTAAACTTGATTAAAGACAATATGCTAAAAGTCATCCGTCATGATCAGATGTACCAATGACAAGGGCTTATGACAAAGAAAGATCCGCTCTAGAGAATTTCACAAGGGAGCTCTAGTTTTGAAAAGGATCTTGCTTACAAAAGACTTCCAAGGAAAATGGATTCCGAATTGTGAAATACCCCATGAGATGAAGAAAGCCTTTTTTGGAGGAGCTTTTGATTTTGATCCAAATGAACGGCAAAGACTTGCCCAACCCCGTGAACTCGGATTTGGTGCGGAAGAAATTTCACCCAAAAATAAATAAATAAAAAGAAATAAAAAGAAAAAAATAAGGAAAAAGAAAAATGAGAGGTCGAGGTGAAAACTAGTAAAGGGCATCTCGAAACCTAAGGAGATTTGAGTTGAAAACCTGAAAGGGCAGCTCAAATTTGAATAAAAGAAAGAGGCATGAAACAATTTTCTCTCTCAAAAGTAACACGTTGGAAAAACTTTACACCTTGAGGCATTGACGAAGTACTCCAAGTTTCATGGACATATATTTAGCTCAGAATGGTCCTCATCAAGTTTGCTCAGCGAAGCTTATACTTTGATATCTAGGGCACCTAACTTCATTCTTTGCTCACCTAATGTTTGGAAACTTTTGACCAATATTTGTCATTTTTAATATTTTCATTCATACGAGCTTTGCCTTTAATAAAATTTAATTTTATCCACCTTACAACCTTATTCAAGCATTTTTGCATCGAAATAACGGTTAGTGGACCAATGATTTGTAATCTTTTCATTCATACGAGTTTTATCTCCAATAAAACACAATTTCATCCACCTTACAACCTTGATTCAAGCATATTTTGCATTTGAAATAACGGTTAGTGGTCTAACAATATAAGAAATAAAAGGATTTCTGCATATTGCTTTGAAAATTTCTAAATAGTACAGAAACCTAAAATAGGACCACTAGTTGGAAATAACCAAACCCGAGGGTTATAAGGGTCTTGAAATAAATAGTTCAAATTACGACTACCTCTTTAGGTTTCATGTCAAAGATACCATACCAAAAAGAGAACATGATAACACATCCGTGATAGGACTTAGATAAACGACGAACAATGTCGACCTAAGGACAAAAATAAAATCATTCTCAGAGATGACATTTTTGCATTCATCATTCATACCCATTTGGTTAGGAGTATTTGACTCATTCTGATCATGGCATCCTAATAATATGACCTACACAGAGGTCCATAAAATCATATTCTATAGGTTTGAAGGGAAAGATTAAAGTCGCAACGGCAAACCTTGTACCTTAGAGATGTGATGGGAAAGATTGAAGCCACAACGGTGAACCTTGTACCATGGAGATATGGAGGGAAAGGTTGAATCTGCAATGACAAACCTTGTACCTTAGAGACATGATGCGAAAGATTGAAGCCGCAACAGCGAATCATGTACCATGGAGATATGGAGGGAAAGGTTGAAGTCGCAACAATGAACCTTGTACCTTAAAGACGTGATGGGAAAGATTGAAGCCGCAACGGCGAATCGTATACCATGCAGATATGAAGGGAAAGGTTAAAGCCGCAATGATGAAACTTGTACCTTAGAGACGTGATGGGAAAGATTGAAGCCACAACGACGAATCTTGTACCAAAGAGATATTGAGGGAAAGGTTGAGGCCGCAACGGCGAACCTTATACCTTTGAGATGTGATGGGAAAGATTGAAGTCACAACAGCGAATCTCGTACCATGGGGATATGGAAGAAAAGGTTGAAGCCGCTATGGTGAACCTTATACCTTAGAGATGTGATGGAAAAGATTGAAACCATAACGACGAATCTTATACCATGGAGATATGGAGGGAAAGGTTGAAGCTGTAACGACGAACCTTATACCTTAAAGTTGTAAAGGCTAGATTGAAGCTACAAAGACAAATCTTACGTCCCTAAAGCTGAAGAGAAGTAGATTGAAGCTGCAACGATGAATCTTCTACCTTGAAATTGCAGTGAAGTAGACTAAAACGGGTAGTAGATCTCAACGTCCTTGAGGTTACAGTGGAGTGGAGTGAAGCACCAAAATCCTATACCCCTGAGTTGTAATGGGTCAGATGAAAATAATGAAGCAGAGCTCAACGTCCTTGAGGTTATAGTGGAGTGGAGTGAGTATTCAAATCCCATCTTCCTAGTGAGGTATAGAGAAGTGGGTAAAAATAGGTAGCAGATCTCAACATCCTTGAGGTTACAATGGAGTGAAGTGAAGCACCAGAATCTTTTACCCCTAAAGTTAAGAGAGGCAGATTGAAGCCACCATCCAATCTTTTACCCCTGATCAAGAAAGGTAGATTGAAGTCACCGTTCGATCTTTTATCCCTAATCAAGAGGGGCAGATTGAAGCCACCATCCAATCTTTTACCCTTAAATCAAGAGGGGAAGATTGAAGCTACCATCTCATAGAAGCGAATCTCAATCTCCCTGAAGTTGCAGTGAAATGGAGTGAAGATTCAATACCAAATCCTATATCCTTGAAGTGTCAGTGGATTGAACCAAAGACTACAATAGCGAAACTCAATCTCCTTGAAGTTGCAGTGGAATGGAGTGAAGCTACAGTAGAAAATTTTATCTCTTTGAAGTTGTCTTGGAGCAAGATGAGGTCACGACACTAAATCTTATCTTCCTAAAGTTGTAGAGAAGCGGATATAATGAAGTGCGTAACCAATAAAGCGAAAGAGCGGGCTATTGAAGAAAGAAGATACCAAAGAAGTCAAGATTTGGCAAGACTAGACAAATTGGTCTCCTTGGAGTCTCTGCTCTATTCCCGTTGCATGACAACGAGCAAAGAGGGGCAGCTGTTAGAGCCCAATTTTGTCTGACCTAAGACAAAACAAAACCAAAATAAATAAATAAAATAAAAAGTTCATTTTTATAAATTTCTTTTTACAAAAAATACTCATTTACACAAATTAACCCAAAACTAAACCTAGCCCAATTACCCTCACTAGCCCAACACTAACCAAGCCCACAATCTTAAAAAAATTTTGAAACCCTAATTTCCCCAAAGTTTTTAGTTGCAGCTTCTCCCTCTCCTGCCATGTCAGATCCACGTTCCTGAGATCTGACACGCCCTGCCATTGCCGAAAGCCTCTGCCACCACCACAACTCTGTCACCGTCGAAAGCATCTGCAAAGACGAAAAAACAAAGAAAAAGGACAGAGAAGAATGACAAAAAAAAAAGAAAAAAAAAACAAAATATGTAATGAAAATTCAGCTATATAAGGACCGAATGAATCCGTTGTAAACACCCACGAGATTTTTCAAAAAGAACACATCTTTATAAATTATTTTACGTGATAGTGAAATAAAACAGAGATTTTTCGCGGCGGTCACCGTCTCCGACGATCGGTGGTTGGCGGTGAAGTGTGGTTGAATGACAATAAAGAGAATAGGGGGCTTGCTTTTGAGAGAAACAAAAAAAAGGTTTTGAATTTTTAAAGAAATGAGGAATAAAATGAATTTTTTTGAAGGAATTTTGGTTTAAATAGGGCACCAAAACGGCGCCGTTTTGGCTTGGTGCCCTAAAGCCCAAAACTACGTCGTTTAGCCTTTCTGACTCATGTTTGCCCGAATTCGACTCGACCCGCAACCAGGATCCACGTGCTTTTGAGTTTTGGATTATTTATCCATTTAGTCCTTTCTCATTTTTTTAAATTTACAATCTCATCCTTTTTGTATTTTTAATTAATTTAAAATTTGCCCTTAACTTTTATTCCATTTTCAATTTAGTCCCTTGAATTTCGAATGCATGAGAGAATGCCACGTGTCAAAATTTTTGGTTTTATTGCCCACGAAGCCTCTGTTTTATCGAAAAATTTGAATTTGACTTCTAAACTTGCCAAAAATTTGAATTTGACCCCTTAACTTCCTAAAAATTTAGTTTTGACCCTCGAACTTTCCAAAAATTTGATTTTGACCCTCAATCTTTCTAACAATTACATTTTGACCCTCAAACTTTTTAAAAAGTACATTTTAGATCTTAAAATTTTTAAAAATTGCATTTTGGCACCTAAACTTTCTAAAAAATACATTTTAACCACTAAACTTTCTAAAATTTTGATTTTGACCTCATTTTTCCTTATTTTTACATTTTTACCCCCAAAAACTTTCATTTTTATTTTAATTTAATCCTTTATTTTTATTTCCTCTAAAATTAACCCTTAAACTTTATTTTCTTTCAAAATTGGCCCTTCCTTTTTTCCCTATTTTTAAATTAATTTTTCCCTTTAAAGTAAATGATTTCAAAAATAAGGAAATGTTCGTTACTCAAGGAATTTGATGAAATCGTGTCTCAACTCACGGGATGTGATTTTGTTTGCGAACTTTTGTGACCGAACATCACATTTTAAAATAAAAAACGCATACTTTTTAGTAAACCGAAAAATGTTATTCATTCTCGAGTATCCAAAAGGTCATGTTCCTAACTTATGAGGTATGACTTGATTTTCAATTTTCTCGAGAAAGAGATTGTTTATTTGTGAAATTTAATTTTCAAATAACATCTAACATACACGATTTCTATTCTTAAACAATTTTATGGTCGACTATATCTTCTAAATTTTCTTTGATCAATCGATAAATGATTTTTATTTTTCGAGTACTCGAAATACCGTGCCCTTTAACTTACGGGACATGATTTTTCTCATTTAACTTAAGATAAAGGATCATTCCTCGAAAGAATTAAATTGTTTAAAACATATATGTGATCAAATAGTGTTATTTGCATACTCAAAGATCGCATTTTAATTTCTCTTCGAGTTTTTGATTTTTAATATGAAGACACCAAATAATCGACTAGGTACCAATTTTTGGGCGTGTGAGGGTGCTAATCCTTTCTCACACGTAACCGACTCCCAAACCTATTTTGTGGATTTCGAAGACCAAAACATTTGTTTAAATAAATTTAAATATTTTTAGGTGATCCAATCACACCAAATTAAAACAATTGGTGGTGACTCAACATTTCGATTTTAAAAATATTTTTAGACCTTTTTTCTTTTTTTCAAAAAAACGTTTCGATGCTAAAAGTAGAATGGATCCAATCACATCCAGATTTTGTTAGAGTTGATAAAGTAGAATGGATCCAATCCAGATGCGGTCAACTAAACTTGATTAAAGACAATATGCTAAAAGTCATCCGTCATGATCAGATGTACCAATGACAAGGGCTTATGACAAAGAAAGATCCGCTCTAGAGAATTCCACAAGGGAGCTCTAGTTTTGAAAAGGATCTTGCTTACAAAAGACTTCCAAGGAAAATGGATTCCGAATTGGGAAATACCCCATGAGATGAAGAAAGCCTTTTTTGGAGGAGCTTTTGATTTTGATCCAAATGAACGGCAAAGACTTGCCCAACCCCGTGAACTCGGATTTGGTGCGGAAGAAATTTCACCCAAAAATAAATAAATAAAAAGAAATAAAAAGAAAAAAATAAGGAAAAAGAAAAATGAGAGGTCGAGGTGAAAACTAGTAAAGGGCATCTCGAAACCTAAGGAGATTTGAGTTGAAAACCTGAAAGGGCAGCTCAAATTTGAATAAAAGAAAGAGGCATGAAACAATTTTCTCTCTCAAAAGTAACACGGTGGAAAAACTTTACACCTTGAGGCATTGACGAAGTACTCCAAGTTTCATGGACATATATCTAGCTCAGAATGGTCCTCATCAAGTTTGCTCAGCGAAGCTTATACTTTGATATCTAGGGCACCTAACTTCATTCTTTGCTCACCTAATGTTTGGAAACTTTTGACCAATATTTGTCATTTTTAATATTTTCATTCATACGAGCTTTGCCTTTAATAAAATTTAATTTTATCCACCTTACAACCTTATTCAAGCATTTTTGCATCGAAATAACGGTTAGTGGACCAATGATTTGTAATCTTTTCATTCATACGAGTTTTATCTCCAATAAAACACAATTTCATCCACCTTACAACCTTGATTCAAGCATATTTTGCATTTGAAATAACGGTTAGTGGTCTAACAATATAAGAAATAAAAGGATTTCTGCATATTGCTTTGAAAATTTCTAAATAGTAAAAAAACCTAAAATAGGACCACTAGTTGGAAATAACCAAACCCGAGGGTTATAAGGGTCTTGAAATAAATAGTTCAAATTACGACTACCTCTTTAGGTTTCATGTCAAAGATACCATACCAAAAAGAGAACATGATAACACATCCGTGATAGGACTTAGATAAACGACGAACAATGTTGACCTAAGGACAAAAATAAAATCATTCTCAGAGATGACATTTTTGCATTCATCATTCATACCCATTTGGTTAGGAGTATTTGACTCATTCTGATCATGGCATCCTAATAATCTGACCTACACAGAGGTCCATAAAAGCATATTCTATAGGTTTGAAGGGAAAGATTAAAGTCGCAACGGCAAACCTTGTACCTTAGAGATGTGATGGGAAAGATTGAAGCCACAACGGTGAATCTTGTACCATGGAGATATGGAGGGAAAGGTTGAATCTGCAATGACAAACCTTGTACCTTAGAGACATGATGCGAAAGATTGAAGCCGCAACAGCGAATCATGTACCATGGAGATATGGAGGGAAAGGTTGAAGTCGCAACAATGAACCTTGTACCTTAAAGACGTGATGGGAAAGATTGAAGCCGCAACGGCGAATCGTATACCATGCAGATATGAAGGGAAAGGTTAAAGCCGCAATGATGAAACTTGTACCTTAGAGACGTGATGGGAAAGATTGAAGCCACAACGACGAATCTTGTACCAAAGAGATATTGAGGGAAAGGTTGAGGCCGCAACGGCGAACCTTATACCTTTGAGATGTGATGGGAAAGATTGAAGTCACAACAGCGAATCTCGTACCATGGGGATATGGAAGAAAAGGTTGAAGCCGCTATGGTGAACCTTATACCTTAGAGATGTGATGGAAAAGATTGAAACCATAACGACGAATCTTATACCATGGAGATATGGAGGGAAAGGTTGAAGCTGTAACGACGAACCTTATACCTTAAAGTTGTAAAGGCTAGATTGAAGCTACAAAGACAAATCTTACGTCCCTAAAGCTGAAGAGAAGCAGATTGAAGCTGCAACGATGAATCTTCTACCTTGAAATTGCAGTGAAGTAGACTAAAACGGGTAGTAGATCTCAACGTCCTTGAGGTTACAGTGGAGTGGAGTGAAGCACCAAAATCCTATACCCCTGAGTTGTAATGGGTCAGATGAAAATAATGAAGCAGAGCTCAACGTCCTTGAGGTTATAGTGGAGTGGAGTGAGTATTCAAATCCCATCTTCCTAGTGAGGTATAGAGAAGTGGGTAAAAATAGGTAGCAGATCTCAACATCCTTGAGGTTACAATGGAGTGAAGTGAAGCACCAGAATCTTTTACCCCTAAAGTTAAGAGAGGCAGATTGAAGCCACCATCCAATCTTTTACCCCTGATCAAGAAAGGTAGATTGAAGTCACCGTTCGATCTTTTATCCCTAATCAAGAGGGGCAGATTGAAGCCACCATCCAATCTTTTACCCTTAAATCAAGAGGGGAAGATTGAAGCTACCATCTCATAGAAGCGAATCTCAATCTCCCTGAAGTTGCAGTGAAATGGAGTGAAGATTCAATACCAAATCCTATATCCTTGAAGTGTCAGTGGATTGAACCAAAGACTACAATAGCGAAACTCAATCTCCTTGAAGTTGCAGTGGAATGGAGTGAAGCTACAGTAGAAAATTTTATCTCTTTGAAGTTGTCTTGGAGCAAGATGAGGTCACGACACTAAATCTTATCTTCCTAAAGTTGTAGAGAAGCGGATATAATGAAGTGCGTAACCAATAAAGCGAAAGAGCGGGCTATTGAAGAAAGAAGATACCAAAGAAGTCAAGATTTGGCAAGACTAGACAAATTGGTCTCCTTGGAGTCTCTGCTCTATTCCCGTTGCATGACAACGAGCAAAGAGGGGCAGCTGTTAGAGCCCAATTTTGTCTGACCTAAGACAAAACAAAACCAAAATAAATAAATAAAATAAAAAGTTCATTTTTATAAATTTCTTTTTACAAAAAATACTCATTTACACAAATTAACCCAAAACTAAACCTAGCCCAATTACCCTCACTAGCCCAACACTAACCAAGCCCACAATCTTAAAAAAATTTTGAAACCCTAATTTCCCCAAAGTTTTTAGTTGCAGCTTCTCCCTCTCCTGCCATGTCAGATCCACGTTCCTGAGATCTGACACGCCCTGCCATTGCCGAAAGCCTCTGCCACCACCACAACTCTGTCACCGTCGAAAGCATCTGCAAAGACGAAAAAACAAAGAAAAAGGACAGAGAAGAATGACAAAAAAAAAAGAAAAAAAAAACAAAATATGTAATGAAAATTCAGCTATATAAGGACCGAATGAATCCGTTGTAAACACCCACGAGATTTTTCAAAAAGAACACATCTTTATAAATTATTTTACGTGATAGTGAAATAAAACAGAGATTTTTCGCGGCGATCACCGTCTCCGACGATCGGTGGTTGGCGGTGAAGTGTGGTCGAATGACAATAAAGAGAATAGGGGGCTTGCTTTTGAGAGAAACAAAAAAAAGGTTTTGAATTTTTAAAGAAATGAGGAATAAAATGAATTTTTTTGAAGGAATTTTGGTTTAAATAGGGCACCAAAACGGCGCCGTTTTGGCTTGGTGCCCTAAAGCCCAAAACTACGTCGTTTAGCCTTTCTGACTCATGTTTGCCCGAATTCGACTCGACCCGCAACCAGGATCCACGTGCTTTTGAGTTTTGGATTATTTATCCATTTAGTCCTTTCTCATTTTTTTAAATTTACAATCTCATCCTTTTTGTATTTTTAATTAATTTAAAATTTGCCCTTAACTTTTATTCCATTTTCAATTTAGTCCCTTGAATTTCGAATGCATGAGAGAATGCCACGTGTCAAAATTTTTGGTTTTATTGCCCACGAAGCCTCTGTTTTATCGAAAAATTTGAATTTGACTTCTAAACTTGCCAAAAATTTGAATTTGACCCCTTAACTTCCTAAAAATTTAGTTTTGACCCTCGAACTTTCCAAAAATTTGATTTTGACCCTCAATCTTTCTAACAATTACATTTTGACCCTCAAACTTTTTAAAAAGTACATTTTAGATCTTAAAATTTTTAAAAATTGCATTTTGGCACCTAAACTTTCTAAAAAATACATTTTAACCACTAAACTTTCTAAAATTTTGATTTTGACCTCATTTTTCCTTATTTTTACATTTTTACCCCCAAAACTTTCATTTTTGTTTTAATTTAATCATTTATTTTTATTTCTTCTAAAATTAACCCTTAAACTTTATTTTGTTTCAAAATTGGCCCTTCCTTTTTACTCTATTTTTAAATTAATCATTCCCTTTAAAGTAAATGATTTCAAAAATAAGGAAATGTTTGTTACTCAAGGAATTTGATGAATGTCTCAACTCACGAGATGTGATTGTGTTTGCGAACTTTTGTGACCAAACATCACATTTTAAAATAAAAAACGCATACTTTTTAGTAAATTGAAAAATGTTCTTCATTCTCGAGTATAAAAAAGGTCATGTTCCTAACTTACGGGGTATGACTTGATTTTCAATTTTCTCGAGAAAGTGATTGTTTATTTGTGAAATTTGATTTTCAAATAACACCTAACACACACGATTTCTATTCTTAAACAATTTTATGTTCGACTATATCTTCTAAATTTTCTTTGATCAATCGATAAATGATTTTTATTTTTCGAGTACTCGAAATACCGTGCCCTTTAACTTACGGAGCATGATTTTTTTTCATTTAACTCGAGATAAAGGATCATTCTTCGAAAGTATTAAATTGTTTCAAACATATATATGATCAAATAGTTTTATTTGCATACTCAAAGATCGCATTTTAATTTCTCTTCGAGTTTTCGATTTTCAATAAGAAGACACCAAAAAATCGACTAGGTACCAATTTTTGGGCGTGTGAGGGTGCTAATCCTTCCTCACACGTAACCGACTCCCGAACCTATTTTCTGGATTTCAAAGACAAAAACATTTGTTTAAATAAATTTAAATATTTTTAGGTGATCCAATCATACCAAATAAAACGATTGGTGACGACTCCACATTTCGATTTTAAAAATATTTTTTAGACCTTTTCGACATATATCTTTGCTCAATACATGTACTTCGAGACACGATCAATCATCTTTTTTCCTACAGACGATTCAACATCAAATTTATCCATCTACTATTAATTTTAGTAGAGAACAAAGCATTTGAGTATTCATTTTTATCCTTATAAATTTGAATATTATTTAGCCACTAACAAGACATTTGGGATGTAATTATGATAGCTATCATTTACATTTATTTTTAGATTATTAGTCTCTTTTTTTGAATTTGTAACAACTTCATTTGTATTAAATAAGAAAATGTCAATATATTATTGGGTAACACTTTAATTATTTTTCTATAAAGAATAGTAGTATTTTGTAATTTTATAATTTAATTTTATTATTGTTATGGTTCTTTATGCAAAGGATTGAATTGAAAATTTCATAAAACAAATCATTTCCGTTTTTTCAAAATTTACCCAAAACAAAGAAACATTAAAATTACTTTTATTTACTTTCCTTTAATTTATTAATTTTAATTATCCAAACAATAAATAAATAAATCCTTTCCTTTCTTTAATCTTTTATTCATTTTTTTTCTTTCCCTTTCCTTTAACAATATTTATCCAAATATAAGGTAAGCCTATGATTGGATTGAAGGTGCGGAGGGAAAAGGAGCGGAAAGTAAAGGAAAAAATCAAAATGATAGAATTTGTAAATATTATAGGGATAAATTTATTATTAGACCAATAAAAAAAAGTTTAACTGGACGTGTTTTCAATGGATTTTAAAGGAAAACATTTCCACTTAAATGTGCTTTTAGTTTTGGTTTAGCTTTGACCAGATAGTTAAATGTTAATGTTCTTATGTTCGAGTCTCAGATTCAATTCTTTTCCTACTCACATTTGTATTTTTTATTTCATTTTACTTAATGCTTTTAAATTTTCAATTTATTTTTTTAATATAATAGTTCTTTGGTTAGATGTTTAGATACTTGCAATTACATCCTTGAGTCTTTAGTTTAATTCCTCTCCTACTTCCATTTGTATTTTTTTTATTTCATGTTGCTTTTTAAATTTTTAATTAACGTTTTTTTAACATATTAGTTCTTTTGTTAGATGGTTAGATAGTTGTAATTACATCATTGAGTCTTGAGTTTGATTCTTCTACTACTCACATTTGCATTTTTATTTCACGTTTCTTCAAGCTTTTTTTATTTTTAATTATATTAACTCCTTTCGTTAGATGGTTAAATAATTACAATTATATCCTTGAGTTTGAGGTTCCATTATTTTTATAAGCATATTATTATTGTTTTTCTTTCAATTCATGATATTTGCAATAATTATTTGATTTTATAAATAAAAGAGTTAAAAATAAAAAAAAATTAAAAAATATCATTTAAACATTAATTAAAAATAAAAAAAATGCTTGAAACAATATGAAATAAAAATATATTAATATGCTTATAAAAATAATGGAACCTCAGACTCAAGGATTAATCCCAATTATCAAACCATCTAACGAAAAGAGCTAATATTTTAAAAATATTAATTAAAAAAAAACTTGAATCAACATGAAATAAAAAATATAAATGTGAGTAGTAGATGAATCAAATTCGAGACTCAAGGATGTAATTACAATTATCTAACCATTTAACCTAATAACTAATATGTTAAAAAAATTAATTAAACTTTTAAAAAGCAACGTGAAATAAACAATACAAATGTGAATAGAAGAGGATTCACCCTTAAAAAAAATTGTAATATCATTTTTTTTTACATTCATTTTTTTTCACTTTTTAATTCTTATTATTAATTAAAAAATATATTAAATGTTACAAAATAAGAAAAATATAAAATTTCATATTAAGTTATTTAATATGAAAAATATAAATTTTAATAAAATTAAGTCAGCAAAAATATTTTTATTGTTTTTTAGTGAATATTTTTAATGACAAATAAAAGAAATATTTTTTACCCCTAAAATTACATCAACCTTTTGGTAGGAATGTCAATGGATAATTCATATTGAGATATTTTCAAATATTTAACTTTTGGCATTCAAATTTGGATGTTTTAATTATTATTTGTAATGGATTTAGAGCAAATGAAAATTTTAATTCTCGAATATCTATTATTTAAATATAATTTATTTTATGAAAAATTTATTCAGATAAGATATTCATCATCTTTTTTAAAATAATGGATTCAAATTCAAACATCTTAACGTCTAAATCCACATTACTTTTGTGAATTACAAGTTCAAATTCGGATATCTAAAGTCTTTTTTTGCTTTACTTTTTAATTTTTGATTTTATTTTATTATATATTAACATATTTATTTAGCTGATTTGGATCTATCAAACAATTTAGTAAATTTAGATTCAAATAGAATAATTTGTATTTAAGGTGAACAATAAATAATTCAGATTTTAAGAAGATTTACAGGCTGAAGATTAAATTTTACAAAAATTAGAGAAATTATATAACATTTTTTTGAATTTTAATATATGCTTTAAAATCTGAAATATTTATTATCCACATTAAGTTGAAGTATTTCTATTTGAATCAAAATTTATTAAATTATCCACCAATTATAAATATTAATTAAAAATCTGCATTTAGTAAGTAAAAAAAATTAAAAGTAAATATGATAATGGATTCAAATTTTGAATTTGAATTCGAAACCACAAAAGTGAACATATTTAGATGATGGATATCAAAATTTGTTATCTACAAAAAGATTTTTTTATAAAAATAATATTAAAATTTTATTAATTACAAAAATAAAGTGAAAAAAATTAATTATGAAAATAGAGTGTTTGCTACAATAACTTTGGATGTCGTTTGACATATTGATGGTTCTAATAATTTTAAAAACAAATCTGACAAGAAAAAAAGTGAAAAAAAATTAATTGGTAAACAAATGTGTAGACAACACCTCTTGATTAAATAAAAAAAGTTGTTTTAGGGATTAAATGTAGGGAAAATACATTAAATACATGAAAAAACTATTAAGACATTAAATGTAGGGAAAAGACTTATCTAATGTTAGAATCACAAACCAACTTTTTTTTATTTCAGCTTTTCAGCTTCTTTTTTGCTATCAGGTTTTTTTTTTTTTTTTTTTTAAATAAATTCATTAATTTCACCAATATATCAAGAGACCCCACAAAAAAATAATTTTTTTCACTTTTTCAGTTTTTTTATTTTTCTATTAAATTTTAAAAAAAAAAAATTTATTGGTGCCGCCAATTTATCTAGCAGCACCCAAAACTACAATAACAAACATCCCATTTTTGTAATTAATTTATTCTTCCATCTCATTTTTGTAAGTAAATTTAAATAATGAACATCTTGAGGTCAAAATTTACATCCGCTTCAAATCCATTGTAAATAGTAATTTGAAATATTTAAATCTGCAATATTGAATTCACAAAAAGCAAATTGAACATCGATATCCACCAAAAACTCAATGTAATGTTATTAATAAAAATATTTTTATTTGTTATTAAAAAACTTATTTTCACTAAAAGCAATAGAAATTATTTTGTTGACTTCATTTTATTAAAATATTTTCTTTCTTTTAATTTAATATGAAAATTTAGATGTTGCTTATTTTTTTATTTTTAAAAAGTAAAAAAAAGAAGATGTTACTCGTTTTTTTTTTGTCGACATTCCTTATTCGAGTAAAAACGGAAAAGGGACATGAGAATTGAGAAGGGCATAGAAAACGGGCAGGCGATTTCTATGAGATTTCTATTCACATATTTGTAGAACCACAGGAGGATATTGGCAGTAATCTGTTAAAAGATGAGCAAGGAATTACTATATCAAGGCTAGTCATTTGTAACCATGCTTTAGTTTAAACTCTGGTCTTTGTACCAAAAAACAAACCATAACCCAACACCATCACTGCTGGTATCAGTCCCCTCACTGGCACTGCAATTTCGACAAGGATGAAAGTTTTGTGCTCTTCTAAACGAACACATCGAACCCAAGGAAACGAGACGTTGAGTGTCACCAGAATAAGGGGATGAGTCAACTCTGCTGAGCTAGATCAACAACAGTGGTCACCACGTAACAGTGTTGAGAAGGCAGAGAGTTATATATTTCCAGTGAGTGAAATAAGAAAAGAGAAAAAATGGTGAGGGCAGTGGCTCAAGTTTCAAATGGTCAAACAAATATGGCAAGTAAAAGCAAAAGATGTCGGCTACCTGCTATTAGAATAGCCAACAACCTGTAACCAAAATTTTTAGTGAACAATTTTCTAGTCTAAACTTCTAAAATTCTTACAAAATATCGTGGTCACACTACAAGAATCTTTTACATTTCTTTTTTCACACTAAGAGTGGCTAGAGGAAAATGTAATAGGGAGTAAGCTCAGTTGGTTTTCTTGTCATCTTGATCGGCAATGGTAAGCTCAGTTGGTTTTCTTGTCATCTTGATCGGCAATGGCAGACGTCTGACCATGCTCATCCTCACCACCAAAACCAAATTCATTTATACGTTTCTTATCCACAGGATATACCCATCTCTGGTACAGGTAGATTAAAAATATAAGATCTGCAAAAATTGTGCATCACAATCAGAATGAGAATGTGACTTACACCAGAAATATTCAAGGAAAAATAACACATTTCATTTAATACAGAATGATCTTCAACTCAGATTACAGCAATTTTTTTCTTTCCTCCTTTCCTTCCTCACAACCAAGCAAAGCATTTTTTTTCCTTTTATATTAAAAAGAAAATATAATTATATCTTACCATCACGGAAGACAGAAAGCCGATGAAGTGTTGGCATTTTTATGACGAATGCAAAGAGATCATCAATGATGGTGTTGAGAAACTTGTAAGTCATTTGCCTCCAGGGTAAATGAGCTACAGACTTAAGCTTATAATTTATGAAAAGTTGAGGGCACATCATAATAAAACCTGCCAAAAACATAGAAGGAGCGCAGATTTTTGCAGTTTAAGTTGGTCAATTGAAAATCCAGGAGCAAATAAATAAATAAATAAACCTCAAACTTTCTGTAACAGTTATTAGATGTAAAAGGAACCCAGCATCGATATTAGAAAGCAGAAGTTGAAGATCATTGCCAAACCAATTTATTTAGCCATAAGAACAAATAATCAATTTTGACATCCCCTTTTGATCATGATATATAACAATAAGCCTGATAATAAAACAATTTTATGTAATGATCAGATATTATGAAACAGGCAACCCAAGTTGACTTTCAACAAAATGGTCCCAATTTCAACTAGTAATGTTAATGTAGACAGCTCCTTGCTCACCCCGTTATAAGGTATAACCTTTTGTCTTCTGCCTAACAACAACACTAGGTAGCTTTTTTCTAAGCCTGGCGACACATGATTTGCCATAATTTTTTTTGTTGACCAGATTCTTTATACCAGCAACAGACTTGAGAGAAACATAGAAAGAGAGACCAAGGATCAAAGGCTTACATAATGCAGAGTTTTTATTTTCCATTAAAAAAAAGCAGATTACTACACTAGAAGGCCCCTGAGGAAAGAAATTTTTAATAAGAATCGTTATGGTCTTGTCTAACTCTCAAAACATCAGACTTTCACTATGTTAAGTTGGAGTTGACAGTAGGTAACTAACAGTAGTATCAAAGCAAGAAACATGAAAGGACAGATGGCTTACCAAACATGTATACACAGCTAGTGAGTGAAGAGAGAATCCAGGAATACCAGCTCTTATGGCGCTATACATCCTCATACATAAGAGAGTAAACAGAAAAACATGCAACAAGGAAGAAGAGCACATAGGATAGAAATTTCATCGCTATATCATCATATTCCTTAGTTTTATTACTTGCATACGAATCGCGATCTCGGAACCTCAACATAGGTATCCTTCCACTTCTATCAATCTGAAGATGAAAAGGAATTGTTACAGATTTAGATACTCTTCAATAAATTAACTAAAAGTTGCAGATAACCAGATTTAGCCTATACATAACACCATCAAACGCTAAAGATCAAGTTTCAAATAAAAGGTAATGACGAGATTGGATCCATGTAACATTTCATACACACTTCCAAAAAAGGGCCAGAATAGTAAGACTTCCAGAGTAGACATACAATTAGATTGGTACTGAAGAAAAGTAAGAAGAATGATTGCTCTATTTTTACTTTTCAAGCAAAAACAAAAAAGAGAAGAAGAATGTGGTATCTAAACAAGAAACATGCATGGAAAAGGCATTCATGCATCATGTGCCTCCCAAATATTTGACAGCAGATTGAAAATGATGGTTTCTGCATTCAGTTACAGGTAGAATATGAATGCATAATCAAATACATTTACAATCCTCAAAATAATGGTCTTTCAATATAAAATACTTATTAGGAGTGAACTCAGTTAACCAAGAAGAAAGCATGGTCACCTATATCCTCACAGTATCAGGAAAGTTTAACAGACAGAGACACACAGAATGATCTCATTCAGTATCAAACTTATGGAATAAATGCATTAAAAACAAGCCCTTTTTGCTTTTTCCTTCTTGAAAGGATGCTCACAATTCAAATAATACCTAGAAAAACAAATGCAAAAATGAGCTCATACCTCTATGTGCATTGCTTTCCCTATTTTCCAAAACTCGATGCAGACACCAATTCCTGAACTTGCCAGTATCATCCATGAGGTCTCATTATCAAGTAAATAGAGGAAAACAACGAGCTGACACAGAAAGCTCACTACAACAGACTTTGCAGACAGTCCTTCCATAGACTTATTTTTGTTCCAAAATTGGATATCTGCAGAGAAGAAAGCCAACATCCTAAACCTTTGTTTCCAGAGTGTATGAGAAAATTATCAAAACCATGTATGGATAAAAAATCTCCAAAACTACAGAATTATTTTACCATTTTTGAAAGCCAGGAAATCAAACACGGAATGAAGCAGAGAAACAACCATTGTGATCACTAGCAAGTAAGGATTTCCTTCCAAGAAGACCCTCTACAAAAATTGATCAAGTATATAGTTAGCACTCAGAGAAATTAGACGCAAATAAAAGAATTCTTCACTTCAAGGTAGAAGTTCAAGGTTTAGGGTTAGTTGCTTTCTTATGAAAAATGAGATTACTTATTAGTTTCTAAATTCTTAAAACATAACTTTGACATAAAAAAGTATATCATATGAACATACTTTTAATCTTTTTCAATGGTCATAAATCATTCACACTTTTGGATATCTAAATTTTCCACAATAATAAAAATAAGAATTACCTTTAGTTCATCTGCCTCGCCTTCAAGCATGCTTCCGTAACTACGATGAATTTGGAATGATTGGTCAATTTGCAGGAATAGTTGCCACTTCATCATGCTTATGGGGCCAACCTCCAAATTTAATGGCAACTCTGTGACTGACTCATTAATTGCAATCAACTTATCTCTAAGTAACCAAAATTCGTTGAAGAAGATGGTCGGGTAGTAATTTCCTGTACTAGGCTCAATATTTAAATCTGCAAACTTGAAGTCAAGAAACTCAAAGCTCTGCAGGTGCAGCTCACACACAAAATAGGAAAACAGGAATTTCTAAAAAAAAAAAAATAGGGCATTGGTAAGCCAAGAAACAACAATAAAATTATTTTCTATAAAATAATATACAATAAAATTAGGGCATTGTTAAGTCAAGACACAACAATAAAATTTTGATTGGATCAATAAAGAATCACTTGATCGTCATGGCACAATTTTTTTTTTTTTAAAATGCATAGAGCCTTGATTAGTCAGAATGAAGAGTTGACCAGAAAAAGTCATAAAGGAGAAAAATCATATAGCCAAACCCAACTGAATGAGGAATTGGCATAAAGGCTTAGTTGGGTTGGATAAGTTCATTAAGTCTTCAAGTACAGAAATGCTATTACAGCTGACTAAAACTATGAAAGTCTATATTCTGATCCATCAACAGTTGCTGAAAATACATATGATACAGAAAAATAGCTTCAAACTATGTTTTGTAATCCTGTAAACTCCCTTACTAGATTAGCTCCAATACGATACTTATTTATACTAATCAATGACAAGAATGGCTGAGCTAGTCTTCAATAGTCACTATCTAGTTACAATATATACTAGTGTCAAGAAGAGTGGCAGAGCTGAATTGTTATCCTTCAATAATCTGACTTTCATTCCTAGATTAACTCTTATACATAACTTCACTTTCATATAGGACTGAGTCTTGACCAAATTTATATTACCAAAAGAAAAAGATGTCCCAGAATCCAAATCATAACAGGTAAAACCTAAACATTCTTTGAAGAACAAATAAAGGGCTCATAAGAATACAAAAGTCAACTAAGAAAGTGCAGAATTATATAGGACTCAATAACCATAACTTGGATAAGGAACGACAAAACAGTAAGGAATGTAAGGATACAAGGAGCAATATTTGGTGGTACAGCATTGTGCCCATATCTGGAAAAGTATTAAGGCAAAAGAAAATAGTTAATTTTCCAAAACCACTGGCATAAACTCATACCAAATAATAAAAAGTAAACAACATTAAAGCATATGTTTACAGAACATTTATAGAAGCAAGACATTAAGTAAAAACTTACTGTGTGAAATCTTCAACCAAGTTAATAGTGATATTTGGTTTCCAATAGGCAATCCACTCGTCAGGGCCATCATCTTTAGAGTCAGTTTCAGCATCATCAGCCACCTGAAGCAACATGATTCCGTGCTAAAACCATTATCATTATATTGTTGCATAATTCAAGGGTACTGGAAGCACATATGAGAACAAAAATGAAAGAGATGCTATCAAGAACATTAGACGAAATTCAAAGTTCAAACACATAAACACCAAGAAAGATTAGGTCTATTCTACTTGAACCCAAACTTCTTAAAAGAAAGAACATCCATCAATGAAATAAGTTATACTAGGAAAGAACAAACCATAGCCACAGATTCAACTGCTTCCCCTTCTTTGGTGTTTCCAAGAAGACTTTTCCTCTTATCTGATCTTGACTTGGGTAAGTACGCCACAACAGCTGAAATGAATTAAAAGGAGGTTACTTGGTTACTTGATCACTATTACCTCCAGCAATTGGAAAAAAGAATCTTTTGAGAGAAAGGGAGACTCACAGTGAGTCCTCCCAAAGGTAGCTTGAGGCTGGAATTCAGGATCATTAGGATCTGGAGGGTAACCAGAGCGTGCAAAGAAAACGTGGGCATAAAGACTGCCATTGTTTTTCAAGGCCTGAAAGATTAACGCATATTGTTCATGTTTGCTAACTGTAAGAGTGCAACAACCAAATTGCAAGCAAGTAAAAGGAAACATACTTAAACAACTTACCTGGGAAGGATAGTATTTTAAAGGAAGAGTACGGGTACTTTCGGGACCCCAAGTGACATAAGGAATGTTAGTTTCATGCCATACAAGAGAAGCTTCGTTTCCAAATTCATTGAACTTTTCATGCTCAGAAAGATAAAGCCACATATCCTAAAAACAGAATCCAAAAAATCATTTAACATGGAAACTGTGGGTTTGGGTTAGCTTGTTTAGTGAAATTTGATGAAACCAACATACCAGGGGTTCGCCCTTCTGGAAGAGATTGGAGATGAGGTTAGAGGGATCGGTAGGCTTTTTTGGAGAAAAGAATTTGGAAGCAAAGTACCAAAACACGGCGATCCTAATAATGCCAGTTATGGTCTTTCCAAATCCATTTTGTTGTTGCTGCTGTTGCGGCTGCTGTCCTCCTCCTCCTCCTCCTCCTCCGCCCGCTGCTGCTGGCGGCGCCATAGTTTTCCTTTTCTCTGTCTCTCGGATTAGGGTTTATGGGAGCTCCAAGATGGAAAACAAAAGAAAAAGAAGACTTTTTTTCTGAGTTGTTCAAATTAAAAAAAACATACAAATACCAGAGAGATATTCGCTTATTTTATCGAAGGAGAAGTTCGGTACTAGCGTAGATCTGATTTGGAATCTTTTAACTTATATTTTGCACTTCTCTTTGCTGGCGGAAGTAAAGCTAGAGGGTAAACTGCACATATGGTAACCTAATTACCATAAGTTTTCATTTTAGGCATCTAAAAGCAATTTGCAATTTAGGTCCTCATGTTTAGTTTCGTTTTCATTTTGGTCACTATGTATATATGGGTCGGTAGAATCCCAAACTGGCTGCCTGTCAATCGAAGCATCAATCAATGACCGTTGATCAATAGCCCAAAGTCCCCTCTTTTACCGTGTGTTATTTTTGGTGAATTATAGAAGGAGAACGAAACTCAAACAATAATACGACTAGTACGATTTGAATTTAAATCACACTTAAAACAATAAATATTTTTTATCATCATGCAAATATACGGGGTTCTCTTTTACCATATGTTTTTTATTTCACTAAAAGATGTCCGAAATTTTTGAAAACCTAAACAATTGTTGGAAGCCAAAAACTCTGATCTGTCACTGGTAGCCATTCGATTGGCTTGGTTCCAAACTATATCACTCCTTTTGGTCGAAACTACTCTTTCACTGTTTAGATCGTGAAACCGTTGCCTGATTCTTGTAGATCGGACCTAAGATGCTTCCTCTTGTTTTCACCTCTTTTCTTTTCTTTTCTTTCTTGACTTCTCTTATTATTATTTTTTTCAACTTTTGGTTTGGGGCTTCCATAACAATGAGCATTTTACTTTTTTTTTTCTTTGGTTGTTGGTTAGTTTAGGTTTTGGTTTGCAAGTTGTTTGGGTAGAAGGACTATTAGGTTTTTTAGTTGGATGGTGGAGTATGGCAGTGGTTGATTTTAGGTGCAGAGTATGATGATGGCATTGAAGATGAGAAATTGAGGTTTCAGGGAGGATCAAATGAGAAGGGAATGGTGTTGGTTGAAGGTGGAGCTAATGATGATTAACAGTGAAGGAATAACATGGAGGCAATGTGGTGAGGTTGAGAGTATCACGTAGGAGAATGGTGGAAATTTAAAAAAAGAAAAAAAAAACTATTTTGGCAACCAAAATGAAAACAGAGCTAAACATAGGTGCTTAAATTGCAAATTTTTTTGGGTGATTACATGTGTAGTTTGCCTAAAGCTAAAATGCTAAAACGTTAAGAACCCAAATAAATTAGAAAAATAGTTACTATTTTGTTTGGTTAAATTTACATTTTGGTCACTAAACTTTAATTTTGTTATGAAAAATCACTAACATTATCAATTTCTAACATTTTTATCATTGTGTAATGATTAGACCTGATCATGGGCCGGATCACCCGATCCGACCCGAAGGGTGCCCGAAAAGTAGGAGGGTTTGGACAAAAATATAGGCCCGAAAAATAGGCTTGAACAAAAAAATGAGGCTCGTTTTCTAAACGGGCCAAGCCTCGAGTATAAGTTTTTTGGCTCGAGCTCGGCCCGGCCTGACCCGAATAATTAACCATTTTTAATAAAAATTATATTATTGTTTTGGTGCTTTTTTTACTGTTTTGGTTGCTGTTTTCATGTTGTTTTTGCTGTTATTTTTGTTGCTGTTTTTGTTGTTTAGATGTTATTTTTTATGCGTTTTTACTATTGTTTCACTGTCTTTTTTAATATTATTTGAATATTGTAGAACTTATGTTTTATTGTTATTTTTTTACTAATTTATTTGCAACTATCTTAATATAAATTTTTTTAATGTATTTTAAATTTATTTATTCTTTAATGTTTGTTTTAATGTTTTTAAGTGTATTTGATATATTATATATTTTTAAATTTGTTGTATGTAATAAAATAATCTAAAAAAATTAATAGGGGTCGGGCCGAGTCAGGCTCGGGTTTGACTATTATAATTCGGGGCGAGCTTGAACAAAATTTTAGGCCCATTTTTCGAGCCGAGTCGGGCTCAGGCCTAACAGTTAGACCTAAAATTTTATTGAAGCCCGACCGGACCCGGCCCATGATCAGCTTTAGTCATTACCGTATGATAGTGTTGTTACCAAAACCTCACGTGGCATGTTAAACGTTGATGTGGCTTTCATGTCATCACCATATAATTTAAACATTTTTTAGAAAAAGTCAACTTTTTTTCTTTCTTACTTATTCTTTTACATTCTTCTTACTCCTCTTTGTCACTCCCTTTCATCATCATCACCACCACCACCAGTATCAACTTTACTAAATCACATCCCTCGCCTCACCATTTGCCCCAAGCCATCTCTATCATCAAGCACCTTTCCTCACATCATCCGACCATCACCTTCACCACCACCTCTTAAATAACACACACATTCATCACCACCACTCACTGACCTCGACTTCACCATCATTATACAAGTTCTTAAATTCCCCTACCAAACCCAACAATCACTCACCTTACCACAATCACCATTACTGTCGTAACAGTCCTGTTTCCAATTGTGTCAAATAATGCGGTTTCAGGATCATGTTTTTGTAAATCGAGCTCGTAAATATAAAATAAGGATATTTTCGGAGTTAGTATACTGATGAATTGAAATTTGATTAAGTAATTTAGTCGATTATATGGTTAATTAGGGCCTTGGGACTAAATTGTAAAAGTTTAATCGCCATAAATTTTTAATTAAGATAAGGCTTGGGGACTTGATAGCAATTATCCAAAGGACTAAAATGAAAAATAAACCTATTTTAAATGGATGATAGTGGGATGTGATGTAACGACCCTTTCTCTGTGATGTTAGAAACGATAATTTCGAGGATCTTAATTCCGACCAACGAGTAAGTGAATTAACATTTAATCATGTTTATAGAGTTTGATGATGGTCGTATTTAAATTTGGTTAAGAAAATTTGACTTTTGAAAGATTAATTTAATCAAAAGGATTAAACTATAAATGTTTGAAAGATTAGGGCCTTTAGTTAAATGTATTAAGTAGTTAGTAAATAATAAATTGATGGTCTATGTGGTAATTAAACCAAGTAAAATGTGTCGAAACTATTTTTTTTTGGAAAAAAGAAAAGTCTCGATTTATATTTTGGAAATAAAAAACGGAGTCGCCACCAACTTTTTTTAAAAAAAATAGGAGTGATTTGGTCACCTTTTAAAAAAAATTTAAAATCATTAAAACAAATTTTGGTCTTTGAAACCATAAAACGAGTTCGGGAGTCGGTTACGAGTAAGGAACGATTAGCAAAATTCAAAAAACTCGGGAAAATTTAAATTGCGATCCTTAAATGCATGAATATCATGTATATTTTATTTAAAAAAACTTAAATTAAATTTTACGAAGAAAGCTCGTTATTTTGAATTAATCGAGAAAAAGTCACATCTAGTAAATTAGGACATAACAATTCGAATTTTCGAAAATAACAAGCATTCTTAATTATTATCCCAAAATGTCGTATTTTTTAATATTAGAAGAAAAACCACACCCAATGAGTTAGAGCATAATTCTCTCAAATTCCCGGAACAAAGAACATTACCTCTATTTTTTAAAATGATTTATGTATTTTTAAAAAATAAATTAAAATGTAATGCAAAAATAAATGAATGAGTATGTACATAATTTAAAATTATAATGGCAAAATAATAAAATTTATGAATATAAATAATTAAATGAAGACAATCACATATAATTAATAACACAATAAAAATATAAATATAGTATTAAATAAAATAACAATATAGTCATAGTAATAATGTCAATAAATATTAATTAATTAATAATATAAACAAAATAAATATATATAAAACACCAATATGGAAAAACTCTAAAATAATTATGTCAAAGATACAATAAAGCATGTAATTAATTTAAAGGCACAAAAAATATGACATATAAATAAATAAAAATATCAATGAATAAATAAAATTAAATGAAAGCAAAAATACAAATAGCATAAAAAATAACAAATAAATAGAATACATAAATAAATAAATAAAATTAAATAAAAGCAAGCATGTAATTAACAAAGAAAATGAAAAATAAATAAATTATAAAAAAAAAAATATGGAATGCACAAAATTTAACATAATTAAATTAAGGATTAAATGACAACATGTAATTAAAAAAACATAAAATTTAATGATAAATAAATAGATAAACAAACAATATAATAAATTAAATACCAAAATAAACAATTAAATATAAATAATAATAAAAAAGAATACGAACTCCGATGAACTCCGAGCAAACCCGAAGGAAGCCATGGATCTCATATACCCGGAGGAGGCCGAGGACGAATCAATATCAAAAGGTAAAAAAAAAACTAGATCTATATTTGTTTTTGTTAGTTTCAAAAGAAGAAAAAAAAGAAGAAAAAAAAATACAAATCGATACATTCAAAATTTTTGCTTTGATTCTATTGATGTATGTATGAATACTCAAAGAAAATCTCTCGTTTTATTAAAAAATTTCTCTCTTAACCAAAAAAATCCGTCCCTCTTACATTTGATTTTCGTGTATTTATAACACAAATTTTACATCTTTTTGTGATTTTCCTCCTTTTTTTTTTGCAATTTTACAAATTTTCAAGACTTTCCGACAAGGGCAGCGGTGTCCAAACATCCAAAGATAGCTGTTAGGTTTTTCCATCTTTATTTTAGGTTTTGTAAAAAAATAGATTTAAAAACCCAAACGAAATTGAATTGCAACAAAATGTTAGTGGACAACTTAGGACTAAGCTTAATTGATGGTTAAAGTATAAAGCAAGGACAATTATGTAATCAAATAATTAATAATAGAAAAACATAAAAGTAAAATAAAAAGAAATTTTGGTCATCTTCTTGGTAGTGCCGAAAATAGAAAAAAAAATAAAGGAAAGAAAAGAAACCACCATAGGAGGGGAAAACTTAAGCTTGGAGTGGTTGAAGGCTTTGCATGTAAGTGTTTTATACTTCCATTTTTAATAGATTTTGCATTTTTGGAATCCTTGAAACTTGATCAAGCTAAGTGAGGGACTAAATGGATAAAATAGGACAAGTATAGAGACTGTTTTGAGTTTGTTTATTGTGCTGGAAGTGTTGGTTGAGTTATTAAAATTTATGGTATGAGAAATTATTACTTTAACTAGTTATTCTTGCTAAGGTTATTTTCAAAGAGTTGAATGTTAAAAACTTAAAATATTAAGGGGTTAATCTATAAAACACAAGTTTTGGGGACTGCATAATAACCCTTATATGATCGGTTTGTTGAGGAAATTGGGTTAAGGATATTAGTTAAACAATTTTGTGGTAAGGACTAGGTTATGTATATGACAATTGTTGAGAGTGAAATGTATAAATTGTAATGGATAAATTGTCAAACTTAATTATTATGGTCTTGAATGAGTTAATGAATTAAATTATTATAATAGATCAAGAAACGAGTGAGACGGTTGTTAATCAAGGGAAGGAAAAAGTCACTGAGTAATCGACCTTGATATTAGAAGGTAGCTTATTTTTGGTAAGTTCGTAGTCTTGTACTCGAACTTTTTCTATTATTTATTTAATTATTTATTGAAGTTAACTTAATTAAATTTTGATATCTATTTTCATCTATATGCAAATGATGGTAATAAATGATAAATGGTAAAACTATGAAATTATGTAATTATAAATCGTCGATTATCTGACTAGCATTGGGCGCAGCTTTCGTCAGTTTATCTGACTAGTACTGGGCACATAAATCGTCGATTTATCCCACTAGCACTGGGCACAAAATATCGTTGGAATATCCAACTAGAGCTGGGCTCACTTTTGATATCATCGATTTATCCGACTAGGACTGAGCGCAAATCATCGTTGGCATATCCAACTAGAGTTGGGCTCACATTCGATATTTTTCGGTTTATCCAAGTAGCGCTGGGTGCAAAATATTGTTGGTATATCCAACTAGAGATGAGCTCACATTTCATATCGTCGGTTTATCCAACTAGCACTAGGCGCAAACTCTGTTACAGTTTATACACTAGGTACTGGGTGCCATCTATCAATTGATGCATTTGACAAGGTATAGTAAATCCATTGGAGAAGATCAGTATATGAAAGGTATCATGGAAGATTTATAATTTGAACCATTGAGTAGTATGATAAATCTCATGGAGTTAAAACTTTATGTTATGGAATATAGATAATTTAGGTAGCTTGGTATAAGTGTGAATCCTTGAATGAATGAGTTGCTTAACGTTTAAACCTTTCCTTGAATGCATGTTAGGTACTTACTTTTGTTCAACGACTTAGCATCCTCGTCAAATATCAATCTCAATGTTAGTGATGTATTTCTTTCTGTGTCTTGGAATGTACCAAGGTCATTTTGATTAGATATGGTCACTTTGATGTCTAAATGTTCCATTAAAAGGTAACTTATATAAGGATGATATTTTATAAACTTTGTTAAATGTTTTGTTCAAAGCTAACAATTGTATATAGTTATGTATTCTTGGGGATATGTAAGTTCTAATGTTTTTGAATGAATTATGTTACACATAGAAGGCTAATGTCATGAATTATCTTAGTTTAGTTAGTTGAATGTTCAAATATGGTTTGAGGTGCCTTTGAAGGCATGTTGGTTAGATCTAGGATGAATGATATTTTGGTATGAATTTGATGTTTGAAATGTATCTTTGAATCTAGGTTTTTATCTAGTTATGGTATGACTTGATGTGCAAGAAAATAATGGTTTAAATGCTTGTTTTAAGGGTTAACTACCCTGCACACGGCTTATGGCACGAGCTATCACATAGTCGTGTGCTAATTAAAATGTAGGTGTAGTATCCACACAGGATAAGACAATGTCGTGTGCCCCCAGTCAGAGAGTTATACGGCCTAGCACATGGTTTGTGACACGGGAATGTGACTTAAGTTAGTGAGTTACATGGTTTGAAAGCACGAGCATGTGTATTGATCACACGACCATGTTCTAGGCCACATGGGCTGGCATATGTCACACGACTGTGTGACCCTTGTACCCTGAAATTTTAGTTTTTCTTTTAAACTTTCTAATTTATTTCAATTCAATCCCTGAATGTTATTGATATATTTTTATGGTTTCATATACATGAATTAAGATGTTTAAATATGATTTTGATATGATTAAAGATTAATTTGAATATTATTATATAAGCTGAATTAAATCACTTTAGGTTCTTTAAGGTATTAAATTAATAGGTAATACTTCGAGACTCTGATTCGGTGATGGATATGAGTTAAAGGTGTTACATTTAGTGGTATCAGAGCTTACAGGTTTAATAGATTCTCAAACTAAATCGATCTCGAAAATGAATCTAGTGGTACATGCCAAAGTTGAGTCGAGTTGAGTTGGGATTTAGGTGTTGATTTAAATTGTTTTTGATTTATAACTAAAAGAGGTCTGATGAATCCAATAATGTTATGAATCAAGAGATTCATAATGATGATGATCCTATAGAAGAGTTAGAGATAATTGAATCAATACCACCAAGTGTTTAGTCAAATGGTGCACAACGATCGAGTGCTAATAGAGGCCCTAATGTAGGGCAAGTTGATACAAATATATTATGTACCATTATCGAAGCTTTTCAAAGAGTAGCGAGAGTTACTCCTCCGATGATGGTCGCACCTGGGTTAAACGAACTCCTATTAAATAATTGAAGAGATATGGTGCTATAGAGTTTGCTGGGTTAAAGGGAGTCGATTCGTTAATAGCTGAGTTATGGTTGAAATCAACGACTCGAGTGCTGCAACAATTTGAATGTACTTCCCGAGAAAGTGTTATTTGTGCGGTTTCGTTACTATAAGGGGAAGCCTACACATGGAAGCAAATAATTACATGGCACATTACTACAGAAGCGGTTGATTGAAAGTTTTTCCAAGCAGAGTTTCAAAAGAAGTGTGTTGGAGAACTTTACCTTGAAGATAGAAAACAAGAATTTCTCATGTTGAAATAATGAAATATGTCCGTGGTAGATTATGAACAGGAGAACTCGTGACTTAGCAAGTATGCAATGAAACTAGTTCCTACTCAAGAAGGAAGCTGTAAGCGTTTTCTACGTGGCATGCGCGATGGAATCAGAACTCAATTAGTGGCTTTGAAGATTAAAGAGTTTGTGGATTTGTTAGAATGGGCAAAAAGGGTGGAACAATCTTTGGCCTTAAGAAAGAAATTTGTACATTCTCAGATTACATGAAAACGTTTCGGGGCTCCCAGCTAATATTCGATACCAAAACGGATGAAGAAGTCTTGAGAACATGGGAAGTTAGTTGCAAGATCAGCTACATCAAATAGAATGCGAGACCGTCAACCTAATGTTTCTATGGGTAGTGTGAAAGGCCGAACAGAACCTCAGAGATATAGAGTTGTGAATATTGTGAAAAGAATCATTGGAGAAAATGTTGGAAATTGATAAAATACTATTTTCAATATAGATCGTTGGAACATTTCACTCGTGAGAGTCCAAAGAATGAAAATGATGCACCAGAAATTGCGTAGAGAGCTACTTCAGTTGTTAGGGGTTGAGGATCGAGTAGAGGTGGCTATGTTTTGAGGGGTGGATCTAGAAAACGGACCGAACCAGTCGTTCATCAAATTGAAGCTACGGCACCAACTCGTGCATATGTTGTGCGGACATGTGATTAGGGAGATGCTACCAATGTATTAGTAGGTATTTTTCTGTCATTTTACACACATGTTTATACTTTAATAGATCCTGGTTCCTCTTATTTGTATGTCAATACTGATATGGTTAATTCTGGGAGTATGGAATCTGAAACGTCTAGAGTAGCTATGTTTGTAACAAGTCTGTTGGGTCAAACAGTGTTGGTAGATCAAGTCTGTAAGCGATGCCCATTAGAAATCCAAAATTTGACGTTTCCATTAGATTTATTAATCATGCCTTTCGGTAATTTCGATGTAATTTTGAATATGGACTGGCTAACTAAGCACAGAGTGATTCTTAACTATCAAAAGAAAAAAATTTTGGTTCAAGATTTGAATGAGAAAATCATAGAAGTTAATGGTGTTAAAAAGAGCGAGTCAACTCGAATTTTTTCATCAATGCAAGCTAATAAGTTACTTAAACAAGGTTGCAAAGCTTTTCTAGCTTATGTTATAAATTCGAAGACTAGGAATAGTGAAACCAATAATATTTGAACTATTTGGAATTCCCCGATGTGTTTCCCAAGGAATTACTGGGATTACCACCTAATCGAGAGGTTGAATTTGCAATTAAAGTATTCCTTGGTACAAGTTCAGTGTCCATAGCTTCATATAGTATGACACCAATAGAGTTAAAAGAATTGAAAGTTCAATTGCAAGAGTTGTTGAAACACGGTTTTATATGCCTTAGTATACCACCTTAGGGAGCTCTAGTTCTATTCGTCAAGAAGAAAGATGGTTTGATGCAGCTCTTTATTGACTATCGTCAGTTAAACAAGTTGACAATTAAGAATCAATACCCTTTTCCTTGTATTGATGACTTGTTTGATCAATTGAAGGGAGCTTCAATCTTCTCCAAGGTTGATTTAAGATCGGGTTACTATAAGTTGAAAGTAAAATATAGTGATGTATCGATAATAGATTTCCAAACACATTATGGCCATTACAAAAATTTGGTAATTCCATTCGAATTGATGAATGCTCCAGCAGCATTTATGGACCTCATGAATCACATTTGTGATAAATTGAATAGTTGTAGACCGAGGCACTAGTTCTAGCTTTACCAAAATCAAGAAAATAATTTTTGGTTTATAGTGATGCCTTGTTGAGTGGTTTAGGCTGCGTTTTGATGCTAGAGGGTAAAGTAATTGTGTATGTAACAACTCGTTTTTAGTGGTGTCGAAAATAGTAGTTTCAAGGCCACAAATCCGATGAGTGAGTCCGTAAATATTATTACTTAATATTTACGAGTCAAATATAGTATTATAATAAATTTTGAATTGACAATTTATGCTATTTGAATGAGTAATTAGATTTTTGTAGTAAATCCCTAAAGTCAAGTGGTTTTAGAAAATGAGGTATCGAGGACCTCATTTCAATAAATTAAGCCTATAAATATTTTATTAAATATTTACAAAGTATTATTAGGGTCATATTAAATTTTGATTAAGTAATTTTAACGTTCAGACAGATAATTAATTAAAAAGGACTAAATCGTAAAATATACAAAAGTTGGTTTCAATTAGTCAATTGGATTAGAAAGATTTAAAAGGATAAACTAATGGACTTGAATGGTAATTATACCATATTTAAAGTTAGTGGATATTCATGCATAGGTTGCATGGTAAATTTCATGAATTTTAAAGGTTACATTAGTAATTAAAACTAAAATAAACCTAATCAAAAAGTGGTCATCTTCTACATTCTTTTCTTCAAAACTGAATAGCCATGGATAGGTGGGGGAAAGCTTTGTCCAAGGCTGATTTTCTTGTATGGTAAGATTTTGAACCCCGTTTTTAGTAATTTTATGTATTTGAGCTCATATTAGCTTAATCTAGCTAATCTGGGGGTCAAACTGTAAAATTGTTAAATGTCATAGATTATGCTATGGATGAATTTGTTATGTTTTTGAAGTTTTATGTTAGATTGTTAAGCTTGGTTATTAAATAGAAGTATTTTATTAAGTGATTTTTGATAATTTTAATGTTAGGTATTAGATTGTTGAAATAGTAAAATTCAAGGTAAATTATGTGAAATGAGGAAAAAGGTGGGCTGATATGGAACCCTAAGAAAATCGATAAACTTGATATTTTATTAATTGTGGTAAAATTTCAAGTTTCGGGTTTAATAAATAAATTGCATAACAGCTAAAATATTAAGGGGTAAATTTGTAAATATGACTAAAAGGACTTAAATGCATAAATTAATTGTTGTTTTGGTTTGAATTGATTAATTAAACTAAATTTACTTTAGATCAAGAATCTCAACGAGTGGGGGATGTACATGGAAAAGGGAAAATCACTAATTAGTCCTTGATAGTCGAATCATCTTACAGGTAAGTCCTTATTGATGTCTTTGATTATAAATTAATGTTAAAGGTTGTTAATTATATTTCTATATATATATTTAATTCACATTGTAGTAAAGAATTTGATATATAAAGAAGAAATGAATTTCCTGAAGTGATTTCGATAAATCGAGTAAAGGTTTCATACGTGAGATTTCTATCTAAATATCTGTTATGGACTGAGCTCCTGCATGTGTTGCGAGCTCAGATTAATACGAGACTTGGATTTAGAATAATTTAGCTATCAGTTGTCAATTCATATGTTTACCTAGCTTTGGCCAAGCTAGTTCATACAAGTTGTCATTGGTTTAATTCGAAAGGGTAACCTGACGCAATAATACGGGATCTGATTAGCTCTTATGAGCATTACATGTTTTGGACTTACGTTTTGAGTACTGTTACTAAGATCCACCAGAATAATAAAATTTATCTGATACATAATTATCTCATTGAAGTTAAAAGAGTTATGAATTCAGTATATCCGTATTTTTAAACATTACTGACTTTGAATCATTGAACCGTGTTGTAATAAGTTTGAAGTTCAGTTGATTAACTGCATTTAGTTATTCAATGAGCATGGTAAGTTGAAATTTAATTCGTGGATTATTTGGAGATGATATGTTTTAATGAATATAGAGATGTTAAGCGATGAAATTGATTATTATGTATTTAAGAGTTGTTGTAAAAATATTAAAATGAAGGGAAAGTTCATAGTTATATGTATGAAACGTATGCTTTATAAATGCGATATTGGTGACAGTTATTTTTAAAAAAAAAATATCAAAGAATGATTTGTTTTGATTTGAACTATCATGGTTTATGAATCGCTCAATTGAAAGTTTTGGTACTGACCTTATGTGATTTTGGAAAAATAATTCCAAGTTTAGAAATTTAATGCTCTTTTAGTATTCATTTATGGTTTAAGGTATGTTGATTTGAATCTTTAGTTATAGACTTACTAAGCTTCTTAAGCTTACCTATTTTTTCATTTTTGTCTCTATAGTTAACGTTTTGCGGAATTGGTCGGACGGATCAACTTCAGAGCTCACACTATCCAAACCTTTTTTGATAGCTTCTATTTTAGCTATTTTAGCTTGTGGAATGTCTATAGGACTTGAAGTTGTCAAAGTTATCATGTTAGTTGAATTTTGTAATTAAGTTTATGTGTTTATGTTTTAATAAATCATGTCTCATGATGATATCGTTTGTAAGGCAATGTTTTGTGCACTTGTTGTTAGGCATTGTTTTAGGTTAATTTCTTTTGTATTGATTGAAATGTGGTATGATCAATGTGGTAGGTAATTAATGTTAATAGTCATGTTTGATTTGCCTTTGGTATGTGATATTTGGTAATTGAAAGCTTTGTTGTTAATTGAATAACATGTATATGGTGGTGAAATCTTAGATGATTTGCTTATTGTTTATACTTAAACTTTGTGGTGCCAATGAGGGTACATTGATTATGTAACACCCAAAAATCGTAAACATCTCCAGTTTAAGGTCTTAAGGTTTACAAAACTTTACGAGTCTCTCTTTTTTTTTTCAAATTTAAATCTTTTTAATAATATTTAATAAAATAATACATCATGCACGACATGAATCATTAAATGAATATCAACACAATTCAAGAAGGGCAAAAATGTCATTTCCCAAGATTTTTGGAGACTTCTATCGGTACTTGTTGGACAAGTATCGGTAGTTGTTAAGTCAGTAAATAATTCAGGAAACAGTGCAAACTTCTACCAATATCTATGACAGTTCTACCGATACAAGTGAAGCGTTTACCAAAACAAATCATGCTTCTACCGGTACTAAAAACTCCAGAGAACTAAGATGTCCTACCTTGCAGCTTCTATCGATACAAGTACATAAACTACCAATACTCCTATGAGTAGAACTACCGATACTTATTATGCAACTAGCAATACAACTCAAGTCAGTGAACAACCTCTCTCCTACGCTGTACTTCTATCAATACATACAGGGGTTCTACCGAAACAAGTATGTAGAATTCAATTAATCATGCCAAAATTCAAGTTTATAAACATTCAACGTTTCATATATTCAAGAAAACACATTAGTCTAACTCATTGCTCGTAGTTTCCAAGTTATTACATCACTTTACTTAAAGTCTATATTTCACTTTGGAAAAACTTACAATATTTCGTTTAATATTTCACTAGGATTATAACAAGGAATCCAACAATCCCAAACAAGCAATATAAAAGATAGCACCATCCTAGTACATGCCATATAATCAAATGATATAAATACTACCGAACGAGCTCCCGGGATAGTGTGATTTCTTCGAGACGATCCGATCTTCAAGCAGCAAATAGAATCTACAAAACAACAATAATTTCACAGGTAAGCTTTTCATAGCTTAGCAAGTTCATATAGTTAAACAAATTTACCAAACTTCAAGAGTTGTACAATCTAAAATTGATCAAACCGAGTAAGCTGTATACATCCGAGGTTTGTTTCAATTCACATTTGATACTCACGATGTCATAGAGTCATCGGACCTATAATCCATATTCGGATTCATTTCATTTAATACTCACGATGACACAAAATCATCGGACCTTTTAATCTGTAATTGGATTCACTGCATTTAGTACTCACGATGACACAAAGTCATCAAACCTTTTAATTCGTAAGTAGATTCATTTCATTTAATACTCCATATGACACAAAGTCATCGGACCTTTTAATCCGTAATTGGATTCATTGCATTTAATACTCACGATAACACAAAGTCATCGAACCTTTAATCCATAATAGGATTCATTTCCATGTAATACTTACGATGACATAGAGAATCCACAAAAAATGCAGGATCTCAACCATTGGACCAGTTTCACTTTACAATGACTCACGATGCTGTAGAGAATCCACAACAAATGCAGGATTTCCGACATCAGACCTTTTTCAATTTCTGACCCAAGGCTTGATATCTATTCATTTCACATTTCATTTTCATCTTCCACAGTTCACGTGCCATAACCTGTTCTGTAACTATCATAAAGAATACAAATAAAGTACATATAATGAAAATTTAACGTTACGAACTTACCGGACAAAGTTGCAGTTAAATTAAACTCCAAGGATAAATCCGTAATTTTCCCTTTTCTACAATCGGTGACACGATATTGATCTATTAAAATAATTTCATTCAATTATTTAAATCAACATGAATTTTTAATTATTTTATACAAATAAGCCTTTTGGTGTTTTTACAAAATTACCCTTAACTTTTCACTTTTATTCAATTTAGTCCTTTAGCTCAAACTTGCAAATTAACCATTTTATTTTTAGTTTCCGGCTTGCTAAATGTTTATAAGCATTTATACAGCTCACTTTTTGCAACATTTCACCTTAAGTCCTTACAAATTTATTCCTTTAACATTTTAGTACTTTAAAACAAAAATTTCTAAAAATTACTTTGCAAAATCATCAAATCTAACAACCAAGCTTATAAATATTCCATCAACTTTCAAGAACAAGCTTATTAATCAATGAAAAATTTTATAACATTTTACAAAATCACAAATTGGTAATTGGGTTAGCTAGATTAAGCTAAAACAAATTCAATAACATAAAAATTACTAAAAACTGAAGGAAGTTTGCTCACCATATCGAAGACACAAGCTCTTGGACGATGGTTTCTTCTTCCCCTCTTAGGGTTTCGACTTTTACATGAGAAAATAAGAAGAAGATGACTTTTTCTTCTTTTAATTTAGCTTAAAAATAATTTATTTCCAAATTTACTAATTTACCCTTTATTCACACTTAAATCTTCACTAAATTCAAGTCATAATTGTCCACCCAAATTAATAATGGTTATATTACCATTTAGGGACCTTAACGTATCCTCAAATTGACATCTAATGTCTTTTATCTATAAAATTCAACTTTTACGCCCTTTTACGATTTAGTCCATTTTACTTAATTAACTATCTAAACAATAAAATTTCATAACCAAATTTTAATAAGACACTAATGACCTCGTAAATATTAAATAATTAACATTTATGGTCTGAAAAATTAAAGTTGTGGCCTTGAAACCACCATTCCCAATCACATTGAAAAATAGACTAACTAGTAAATCCTCATTTAATTTGGATTTAATTGCAATTTACCAAAACCTAAATAATTTCACATAATTTCTATTATTAGGCCCTTTAAGAAGAGTCCAATTATCTAGTTAGCCCTTCAATTATATTAAATTTCAATTAAACAAACTTATTTTCAATTTAACTTTAAACTAATTAGGACTTAATGAATAAATATCCCAAAAATCATTGGAAGGTAATCATATCCTCCACCGCTTGGACTTTTTTACCTTGGTGTAATTACCACTTTGGTCCCTTTTATTTTTAATCAATAGCAATTTAACTTTTACCCCTTTTACAAATTACTCCTTTTTCCTCAATTAAAAAATTAATCATCAAAATTACCTGACTAAACTTCAATTCATATAATAAGGCTCTGTAAATATTTAATAAAAATACCCTAAATCTCATAAACTAGGTCCTGATACCTCATTTTCTAAAACCACTTGACTTTTGAATCAAATCACTTATACTAACTTCTAATTCAATAATTAAAATTCTTTAATTCAGAATTCCATATAAAATTATTATTGACTTATTTAATTTAAACACTCGTTATAAAAATTTTCTTGTTAGGTTTGTAATCCCAAAATCATTGTTTTCGACACCACTGAAAAACGGGCTGTTACAGGTTAAGCACTTAAGTTATATAGTTTGATATGTTTTATGTGTGTTAAATGTGTTTTTAGACTGGTAATTTTTGTTGGAAATTGTATGGTTTGGTGTTTTAAGTAACAATGCTTGTTTTGGCTTGAATATGGGGTTATTTAAGGCCACACGGCCCGTGTCATGGGCTGTCACACGTGTTGCACACTGTCTCCTCACATGATCGTGTGTTCCAAGTCAGTGAGGTGCATGGTTTATGACACGGCTGTATGACCCTTGTTTTCGAAATTTTCAGGTTTTATGTTTTAATTTAGATTGGTCCTTGAATGTTTACAAAATCATTATTAGGTCCTGGAAACTCAATTTAAGGTTCGAAAATGTATATATGTTATGAACAAAGATTTACTTTGGATTTAAGATTTGTAACGTGATAAATGTATGATTAAATTATGTTAATTATTTTGATCTGTACTGTAATATTTCGTAACCCTAATCCATTATTGAAGATGTGATATGGGTGTTACATTTAGTGATATCAAAGCTACGGTTTAGTCGATTCTAGGATTAATGTAGCGTGTATAGAGTCTAGTATATACATGCCAAATATACCCTGTGATAATGTGATGCTTTTGATTCGATCTAACCCTATTTTATTTTGATTTAAAAGATGTTGGCTGATTTTAATCGTGTCGTTATTGATGAATTGGAAGTAAAGTCCTGGCTCCTGAGCAAGGAGCGAGTTTTAGTGTTTCAGTTCTGCAAATGTTTGAAAATAAGGTAAATAATGCTCTTTTGGCTTATTAGGTTATTGTATTAATGAAATTGTTATGAATTAATCTTGTGGCTCCATAACGTCCAAACTCCCTTCTGTGTTTACCTCAGCACGTTACGGTTCTCAAGGTTCCCCGCCTGTATGTGTATCTAGATTTCCATAGATAAGATTCATAAATGTGAGGCCGATGAGTTTAGAGGTAAAACATATCACGATCTAGTTAGGCCTAAGTTCTGGTAAGAAAATGTTCAGAGAATATCTGATGAATTGGCATGTTCACTTGGTGGTTACTTAATATGTGTAGTATTATTATTGAAGATGAAGTGTATTAGTGGTAGTACGTTAGTAGCTATTGTATTGAAAGAGAACGTTAATTGGAATTTTTTTTTAAACTGAATTTAGAAAGTAATATATCAGTAAATGATATTTGGAAAGAAAAGAAAGGGTTTCACGAGCTGAAACATGAAAACAAGCCTATATCAAAATTTTGAATTAGTGTTTGTATAGTTTAACTAGTATATTGCGAGATGATACCAACTTAAAAAATGAGATATGTGTTTGTTGTGAAGATGGACTGTTTGATATAAACTAAAATTTTGGTTGAAGTACTGGAAATATGAGAAATTCTTGACTTTTGTCTGATCGAGCGCTGTAAATGAAGAGATATGTGACAATAACGAAAAGATTAAAATCAAATTTCTTAACTCTAGTAAAAGAAATATATCTAAGTTATCTTCAGCTTCACTCTCAAAGAACTGAGGTACTTTTAGCCGTAGTATATATTATCTGGATTCACCAGAAGAAATAAGTTGAGACAAAATGATTCAAGATTTTAGTTGACATCGGTAGTCAGTATTGGCAATATTCGTAATGTTGATAAATTTGTTATAATCATGGCGGAAAGTTTTATAGGGATGTACGACAAATTATGACTGGAGCCTGTTTTCGATGTGGATCTATCAAACATTTTTTTTTTTTTGAAAATCAAGTTGTTTTGCAGACATCCATCTTTCAAAGAGGTAGACGACTAGTACAAGGTAGTATAATACTAGAACTTACGCCATTTGAGTTAGAGAAGAGACTTCTGTCCTTGAAATATATTAATCGGTAATACTGAGTATGAGCTTATCGACTCTACATTGTAGACACTCGATTTTGTTCGGGCTTAGTTGAAGGCCCATTTGTTTTTTCTTGGGCCCGTTGGAAGCCTACTCAATTTTGGATCAAATGGAGATTTTTGTTTCTCTTTTCTTTTCTTTTCTTTTTGGACTTGTTGATATTTCTGATTTTTTACAAAAAAGGTAAAAAGAAAAAAAACTACAACAAGCATTTTTCTTCTTCTCTTCTTCTTTTTTTTTTTTGCTTGCCATGGATATATCATGAAACATGAAGTTTGGGCTCCGATGAATGGACGATATCGGGTCATTGGTCCCCTGCCCTTAGGAGCCCCCAAAAATCCCATTTTCTTTTCTTTTCATTTACTAAAATAAACGTTTTTTTTAAAAGAAAAAAAGCTTGATTTTGGAAAAGTTTTGGTTTTTTTAAACAATTTAGAAATAAAAAGTTTGGTTTTTTAAGTAAAATAGTGATTTTCTTAAAAAAACAAGACAAAGTTTATATTTTTAAAATAAAAATATGTTTTTTAGTTATTTTAAAGAAAAATTTTAAATTTTTAAATAAAATTTTGATTTTTTAATTATTTCGAAATAAAAGTTTGGATTTTTAAGTAAAATAGTGATTTTCTTAAAAAAAAAAGAGAAAGTTTATATTTTTAAAAATAAAAATCTGTTTTTTAGTTATTTTAAAGAAAAAATTTTAAATTTTTAAATAAAGTTTTAATTTTTTTTAACTATTTCAAAATAAAAGTTTGGATTTTAAGTAAAATAGTGATTTTTTTTAAAAAAAAAAGAGAAAGTTTATATTTTTAAAAATAAAAATATGTTTTTTAGTTATTTTAAAGAAAAAATTTAAAATTTTAAACAAAGTTTTGATTTTTTTAACTATTTCGAAATAAAAGTTTGGATTTTTAAATAAAGTAGTGATTTTCATCAAAAAAGAAAGAAAGTTTATATTTTAAAAAATAAAAATCAGTTTTTTAGTGATTTTAAAGAAATTTTTTTTGATTTTTTAATTATTTTGAAATAATAGTTTGAATTTTTAAGTAAAGTTTTTTGTGATTTTAAAGAAAAAATTTTAAATTTTAAACAAAGTTTTGATTTTTTTTTTTACTATTTTAAAATAAAAGTTTTGATTTCGAAGTAAAGTACAAATGCTTGTATAGATCGAGATCATTAGAACTTTCTTTTAGAATTAAATCATTACCATTTTCATTAGTTATTATATCGAAATTCTTGCCCTCACTACTATTTCTACCTTTGCTGCAAATATAATTATAAATATAATTATCATTGAAATTGTCACTACCACTTAAAATGGAACTATCAATACATATTTAAGAACGAAGATAAGAGTCAATACAACTATTAATGTGATTATTCATATAACTAGAATTACGATAACTATAAATTTTTTTTTCTAGTTCACTCAAAAAAGAATGATCATTGTTAAGCTCAAAAATTTGATTTTCACTATCAAAATATATGGAATAACGGTCCTGATTACTATCCCTAATTAAAAAAGTGTCATCAGAAATGAAATTCCGAATCTCACTATCAAAATATATGGAATAACGGTCCTGATTACTATCCCTAATTAAAAAGGTGTCATTAGAAATGAAATTTCGAATGTCTTTGACGTCAACTAAATGATCAACCTTACTGTAATAACTAGAGCTGTCACTACAATCATGAATGTTTTTATCCGTATAATTTCTAGCCGGGTCTTCGTTTACACTAGTATTTTCAACAGGACCAAGGTGGCTATCCATTGATTTACTCAGCCCACATCTGTATTCTAATTCTCCCTTAGACAAGATCAAATTGAACCATGATTTTTCCATAGAGCTTTCTTGCCTCTATTTCCATGAAAGTACAGTAGATGAATAGTCATTCAATGAAAAATCAATTGAATATTGATTTTGTTTTAATCAAAAGAGAACTTTTGATTTTTTTTTAAAAAGAAGAAGAAATTTCCGATCACTGTACATAGCGGCTCCACCACTGGAGCTAGAGAATTGTTGGGTTTTTCGATGGTGGAGCCATGGCCAACATTGAAGGAGGAAGATAAAAAGGAAGAATTTTTTTTAAATGAGGTTGAAAATGAGAAAAAAAAAAATAGATTTTCTCTATTTATAAGTACCAAAATGGGTAATTTATTCCCACCCCAAACTTTTTAAATTTATGAAAAATACCCCATTTTTTACAGTTATGGCCTCTTCTCTGGCATATTTTACACCTGTACTCCTTTTGTTTAATAAAACCTTTGATTTAATCCGAAATTTCAAAATTAAAAGCAAATTAATTGCTACATCAGTCCTTTGTCCTCCACATTTTTTATTTTTTAATCCCAAAATCAAGCTATATCATTTTGTTTTCATTTTAATAAGTTATTTACACTTATATTTTCTTCTTATTTGCATTTATGCTTTATATATTTGATGTCAATAATGCATTTTAGTTTAATGTTTTATATTTATTCACACTTGTACAATTTTTATTTATTTATTATTTCATATTTGTTTACTTTCATATCTATTTAAATTTATTTTTTTTATATTTGAATTTAGGTTAGTTTTTAAGAGCTTATATACCATTAACCCTAGAAAAATTATAAATAATATGTAAGATATTTTTTTATTAGGATTTTAAACTAATTTTAAGTATCGTATAGAATAATTAATATGTAAATATTCTTTAGGACTTTGTTTAAGATTAAAACTAAGGATTTTTGTAGGTGAATTGTAAATCATGAGTAGGCCTTTTTAAGCATTTTATTTTAGATACTTTTTAAGATAGCTAATAAATGTCATCTAAGTATTATTTTGGGATTTTTATGAATTTAAATTTTAGATCAAGAATTTTAAAGTAAGATAAATCATAAACCAGACATTGGATACTTTCGTAAGATCTTGATAGGTTCAAAGTTATTAATTAAATCTCTTAAAATAATAATAATGATAAAAGATCGAATAAGTTGGAGATGAATTTTAATATTTCTCTTAATTCATTAATAATTTTTTTTAGTTTTTTTTAGGAATTGAAGGTATTTTACTAAAATTATTTAGGTATCCTTTAGGGTTCTCGTTAGAAGTAAAAATCTCTAATTAAAGTTTTAAATTAGATAAGTTCGGTGAACACGTCTTAGTCAAGTTACAAGTAGATCGGAGTAATGATAAAAGATCAAATAAGTTGGAGATGAATTTTAATATTTCTCTTAATTCATTAGTAATTTTTAGGTATTTTTAGGATTCTAAAATAGAATTAATTTTAAGAATTGAAACTAGAATTATTTAGGTATCCTTTAGGGTTCTTGTTAGAAGTAAAAATCTTTAATTCAAGTTTTAAATTAGATAAATTTGGTGAACACGTCTTAGTCAAGTTACAAGTAAATCAGAGCAATGATAAAATATCGAATAAGTTGGAGATGAATTTTAATATTTCTCTTAAATTCATTAGTAATTTTTTTAGGTTTTTTTTAGGATTCTAAAATATAATTAATTTTAAGAATTGAAGGTATTTTATTAGAATTATTTAGGTATCCTTTAGGGTTCTTGTTAGAAGTAAAAATCTCTAATTTAAGTTGTAAATTAGATAAGTTTGGTGGATATGTCTCAGTCAAGTTACAAGTAAATTGAAGGCATTTTTTAGAATTTTTTATTTAAGATTTTCATAAGATTTTAGCTTAAATTAAGATATTCATATACTTAAATAATAATAAAAAACTAGCTCCTAAGACCCCGTAAAACTATCCCCGGATAGGCGTTATGGGGGTGCTATAACCTTTCCCACACGTAACCGTACTCCCGAACCCAAAATTTGGTGATGAGATCGAGTCTAGACTTTTAGGATTTTTCTTAGTATTAATTCTAGATTTTTAGACGATAGGTGGTTAACAAACCTAGCCCAAATTGATTAGTGGCGACTCTACATTAATTTAAGTCGTTCATGTCTAACTTTACTTACTAGATCCTCGTACTCTTATGTAGGCAACGTTATGAAATACATGATGATGAAGTATGTTGTAATAAGAAACGAATCAATTTGAGATATCAGATTTAACGAATTAATTTCTATTGAGTCAGATAGAACTGGTTGTGTTATAAATGTTATACTTGTGATTTTTACTCGGAGAATGGTCTGTAAAGGATGTAAAATATTATTAGTTTAGATTCTAAATTCGCGAACATTAGAGTTGAAGATTGTTTAGTTAGTGACAAAAAGGGAATTTACTGATATGTTTCTTGAATAATTAACTGAATTAGCATCAAAACAAGAAGTTGAATTTACGATTGAGTTAATGCCCAAAACCACTTTGATATCTATTGCTCCATATCAAATGACTTGTATTGAACTGAAAAGTTAAAAGACACAGTTACAAGAGTTAATTGACAGAGGTTTCGTATGACTAGAAATGTAATTTGTGACTATGAGAATTGTATAATGATTTCAGATAGTAGAACAGAGACACAATGATGAACCGGTGCTTGTTATTTTATAGAGATGAATTAATTAATTAGGAAAAAGGGGACTATTGTATCCTTAAATATTGATCTTTGACTAGATGGTTGTCAATTCAAAGTTATAAGACAAGTGTTTTGTTCAGACTTATTGGTGATAGCTCTTTCAATGATGAAATTGTTACGAATGTCAGTTTTGTTGGATTGAATAAATATCGATAGAGTTCCGAATAGAATAAAGTTATATTAACAGAAGTTTAGGAATCAAATCTGAGTTGGTACAGTTGTCTAGAGTTATTGAAAGTTTATTATCTGATCACTGATTATCAATCAGGGAATTCAAGAATTGCAGGATTATGATCTGAAATGGTTAGCTAAGCAGAAACTTGATGAAAATATCAAATTTTAGTGTTCAATTGGGATAATTATAGTAATCTGTATTCTCAAAACTGTTGATATGAAATGGGAAATATCAGAATTTGTGTCCAAATGTTTGGTATGTCAGCAGGTGAAAGTCGAATATGAGGTTTTGTTAGATTTGTTGCAACCTGTGTTAATCCCTGAGTAGGAATAAGAATGTATCACTATGGATTTGTTTCAGGATTATCGCTGACTCCGAAAAGAAACGATTTTATCTTGATTATAGTTGGCAGGTTAACGAAATCTATTCACTTTATTCTAGTTCAACTTACGGGGTGCGGTTTTATCTTCGAACCTATATAATCAGATATCATATGTAAAATTAAACACACGTATATTTTAATTAATCGATAAATGTTATTTACTTTCGAGTACCCGAGATGTTGTATTCTTAACTTACGGGATGTGACTTTATTCTCAACTAACTCGAGACAAAATGTCATTTTTTGTGAAATTTAATTTCTAAACGACATCGAAATCTATCATTTATATATTTAAATATCGCATTTTAAATTTTCTTTAATCAATAGATAAATGATTTTTTTCATTTTTTGAGGACTCGAAATATCATGCGCCTAACTTACGGGACATGATTTTTCTCAATTAACTCGAAATAAAAGATCATTTGGGCGTATAAGGCTGCTAATCCTTCCATATGCGTAATTGACTCCCAAACTCATTTCTCTTGATTTCGAAGACCAAAATGATTTTAATAATTTTAAATATATTTTAAGGTGACCCAATCACACCTATTTAAAAATGATTGGTGGTGACTCTATTTTCAGTTTTAAAATAAAAGTCAGGACTTTTTCAAAAAAATGCTTCGACAGCTTGGCGACTCCACTGGGGATAATAAGAGAGTCAAGCCACTAGTCAATTATTTTTGTCTTTTTGTTGAAAATTGAGAACTTGGTTTAAATTTAATTTGCGATCCTTTCTTGCATTTTGTATTCGTGTTTGGCTTAAATTAATTTGTTTTGGGTCGAAGGTAAGGGTTTTTCACACATTGCATGATCAGTTTACTTCACCCTTTTAAGTGAAAGTGAGAAACTACTCCTTTGTGAGGTCTTTACCTCTGTGCGGCATAGTAGATCGCTTTCGAGAATAGATTCGTACCTATGTTTTCGTGAAGTCTTCACTTCAGTGCAAACATACGGGAAATGCATCCCCCCTGAACTGAACTTGGTTAGTATGAGCCTATAATGTGTGAGGATCGAGGAATCTGCCGGTTCAGGTACCCTTACTTTAGAGGTAGAAGCTTTCACATCGCAATGTACCCATGGTTTGCCCTTGGTCATATCACTCCATATGTTCATATGGCCAACAAACTAGTAGAGAGAGGCCATAAAATTTCGTTCTTTTTACCGACCAAAACACAACATAAGGTTGACACTTTCGATCTCCAACCACATCTCATAACCTTTATTCCAATCACTGTTCCGCATATTGAAGGTTTACCTCTCGGCGCCGAAACAACAAATGATGTCCCATTCCCTTTGCATCCTCTCATTATGACCGTTATGGACCTCACAAAACCTCATATTGATGCTTACTTTTGTGAACTCAAACCCCATTTTATTTTTTATGATTTCACTTATTGGTTGCTAGCCTTGACTCGTTTTTTGTGCATTCGAAAGTGAGTGTGTTTTGAAAAAGGATCAATTTCAAGAATTGGTTTTAGGCCTTGAGTTAATAGGTTTGCCATTTCTAGTTGCCCTAAAACCACCAATGGGAGTTGAGACAATCGAGTCAGCCTTGCCAGAAGGATTCCAAGAAAGATTAAAAGGAAGAGGGATACTTCATGGAGGTTGGGTACCACAACAACTAATATTAAGGCATCGCTCTGAAGGGTATTTCATCACTCATTGCGGCTCGGGCACATTAGCAAAGGCCATTGTGAGTGATTGTCAATTGGTGTTGCTACCCCATGTCGGAGATCAAATAATTAACGCAAGATTGATGGCTGGAGACCTAAAAATCGGAGTAAAGTTTGAGAAAGGTGATGTAGATGGAGTATTTACAAAATATGATGTTTTCAAAGCAGTAAGAATTGTAATGGATCATGATAATGAGCTGGGGAATGAGGTAAGGACCAACCATGCTAAATGGAAGGAGTTCCTTTTAAAACCAGGACTTGAAAACTCTTACATGGATGATTTTGTTATGCACTTGCATGCCTTGGTGTGACGATTTCTAATGCAAATTTGTTTCTATATTCAAGTACTTTCTTTTCTAAAATTTATTATTAACATTATTTTGGTATTGGAATTTGAAGTGGATATATTTAAAGGATTTTCTTGAATTTGATAATTAACTCTATTTTTTTTTATAAATTTTAATTTAGTTTAAGTTACAATAACACTGAATTTAATCTTATACACAATTACTCTGCGAGTGAAATTAATTAATAATTTTTAAATATAAATAATAAAAAGGAGACAAATAAAAATAGCAAATAGTAAATATGTGCAATTACTTTTCTTATTAAGAATAATAATAGGAAGAAGGGTTAGTAAGGGATGTAAATTTCTTTTTCATCTAACCTTGTAAATTTTTACTTTTTAGTTTATAATTTGAATTGTAAAATATTTTAATTAGTATCACTAACTGACACCAAAATATAAGAATAGATTAAAAATGAATATTTATTATCAAAAACGTTATAAATTGTGAAATTTTTTCAATCATCCATTCAACTTAATACGTTGAATTGTTGGTAATGCTCGGTAACTCGGTAACTCGGATCCGACGATTGGGTCGGTTATGGGGCGTTACAAAACAAACTAATAAATTAACTAAGGCAACTGCACCGATCAAGTAATAATAGTATTGCTATGGTGAGTACATATAGCATTGCCTCGAGCCTCGAGGACTACAATTACTAATAATTATCACATTTCGATTATTTAACCTAACAATTTGAAGGATTAATTAAAAATAAAATAAACTAGCTAAATTAACTAATGAATGCACCAAAGAATGATAAACAAAAACAATCGAGTTTCAACCAAGTGACAAAAAATACTTAAGTAAGAATCCACTAAGATTTCGTCTATAATTCTCAATCTAATTTATTAAATTTCTTTTCTTAGCTTTTTGATTCGTAGAAATACCTAATTTATGTTGACATCTCTTTCGAGCATAAAAGCAACTAAATATAAGTTGATTAATTGAAATTTCTTTCTAATTAAAAACCCCTATTATTGCATTAATTCGCTTTATCGATTCGCTAATAGATTTGACTCTAATATGTTATATTTATATCGTACTATTTCTTGGATTGCATGTAACTCCATTCAATTATGCAAGATCTAATCACAAGAATGGTCTATTCAACCTCAGACTTATGCACATCAAACATGGATGAACACTCTAGAATTATAAACCTAAGAACAATTAAGCGTTCATAATTGAAAACAAATACTAAGACTTTATTTCATAAAAATAGAAATCAAACAATAGAATCCATCCTATGGTTCATCTCCATTAGGTATTAATAGAATTAGTTCATACTTGCAAGAATAAACTCCAACAATACAATATAACCACTAAAATAAAAGGAATCCATGATAACTCCCTTGGAAACCAGTTTGGACGCTTGAATCTTGATGGAGAATTGCTTGAAAATCTGCTTCAATGGTGTTGTTTGAGTAATTTTCATGCTATCCAATGATTCTTACTTTCCTCCTCTTTTATCTCAAAATTTATACCTTCGTAGATTTCCAAAAACCTTAAAATATATTAACATTAATCAGATTTTTTGTGGTCCAGGTCATGGAATTAGTTTTTTTTTATTTATAAAAAATTCACTTATTTGTTTGTTTTTGTTTTTCAGTCTTATAGAATTAAGTATTTTGATTTTAAAAAAAATTATTTTTTACTTATTTAATTTTTAATTTTCACTTTTATATGAAGTATTGGAAGTCTTGGTGAAAATGGAGGATGGGAGACAGTTCAATATGTTACTGTAAGGGGAGCTCACTTTTATACTACAGAGAATGGAGCTCGAATAAAGACATGGTAGGTAATTAAAATGTACTTTAAATGTATTTTATGATTAAGTTTTTTACGTTATATTTAACTTATTACCATATTATGTGTACAGGGAGGACATGGATATGCATGACATGTAATGTTTGAACTTATATCGTTTAGTAAAGTAATTAGACTTATTATTATTGATCAGTAGAGTTGTCCTCCTAATCAACATTGCAAGAATTATGTAAGTTTTATTTAAATTTGTTCATGGTTTCAAACGAATCAATTTAACATATATATATATATATATTGCTATGATATTTTTGTATTTAGTTTTTTAATTTTACAAAGTACAACTATGGAGGTTAGCAATATCTTGTATAATGATTTAAGAGGGACAACAAATACTGAAATTGCGGTGGAACTTTCATGCAGTGAGTCAGTTTCATGCAAAATTATTCGCATGAAAGACATTAAATTGGATTACGAAATAAATGGTAAAATATTTGATGGGCACCTCAAATCTCAATGTTTGAGTGTTGTTCAAAGTTGGGATGACAGAAATGTTTATCCAAACGTTCCTTGTCTAGAAAAAATTAAGTTATTAACTTTTTTTATATTGGTTGTAATAATTAGGTTATATTTTGGTTGGGACTAAGGAAATGGTTATCCAAATGTCCCTTCATGTTGCATATATAAAATAAAAATAAATGCATATTTTTTTATATCAAAATTTTCTACAATAATCTTCTCTTACTTGTTATGATTGGTTATTATTTTATTAAAACAATTAGAGATATATATTACAAGAGAAATAGAATGTAAAGTTAAAACTTTCAACATTTTAAACAAAATATTACACCAATTTATGTGTAAAAAAAGTTCACAACTAAATAGGTTTTCATATTGATTTAGTTTTCGTTTTCATTTCAATATTTTAATTTTTTATAAATATTTTCCACAAGTGAAAATGTTGTACTATCACTTTAAGATTCAGAAAAAAGAGAAACAAATTATAAACTATAATCGAGAGATATATCCATATGTTATGTACTTAATCAAACAAATTCCTTAAAACAAAGAAATGGATGGTGTAGGTCAGTCCATAAATCATAATATTTTTTAATAAAAAACTTTAAATCAAAGAACCATTGAACTAAAGTTTTAGAACTGTAAACTTGTTTTCATTAACAATTATTTTTGTTCACTTACTTTAAAGATTCGGGCATAATTTGGTTTTCTCTTCTAACGAAATTAAGTGCAAGAAACCTAATCAGTTATAGTTACAAGAGTTTCCAGCCATGGTATTATATAAGCAATTTCATGGATTGCATTGAGGCATTCAAGCTTCCTTTGCTTTCGAATTAGCAAAGTTGATAATTTCAAAAAGATTTTAGTAAGCCTGCTTCACCTAAAGCGAATTTGTTAGGTTAGAGTTTAAGTTTGTAATAGTTTTATTTGCAACACTTACCAATTATGGGAGGTAGAAGCTTTCACATCGCAATGTACCCATGGTTTTCCCTTGGTCATATCACTCCATATGTTCATATGGCCAACAAACTAGTAGAGAGAGGCCATAAAATATCCTTCTTTTTACTGGCCAAAACACAACATAAAGTTGAGGCTTTCAATCTCCATCCACATCTCATAACCTTTATTCCAATCACTGTTTCGCATGTTGAAGGTTTACCTCTCGGCGTCGAAAAAACAAATGATGTCCCATTCCCTTTGCATCCTGTCATTATGACCGCTATGGACCTAACGAAACCTCATATTGATGCTTACCTTCGTGAACTCAAACCCCATTTTATTTTCTATGATTTCACTTATTGGTTGCCAGCCCTGACTCGTAGGTTAGGTATTAAGTCTGTGGTTTATTGTATCATTAGCTCTGCCACCATTGGCTATCTTCTTAGTCCAGCGAGAAAGACTGTTGAGAAAGGTATGATAGGGTCCGATCTTTTAGAGCCCTCAGAAGGTTTCCCTTCTTCAAGTATTAAGTTACGCGCACATGAAGCTCAAGCATTAGCTGCTGTTACAACTATTGGATTATAGAAGCGGCCTTTCATTTGTAGAATGCCAATTGATGACTTGAAGTGATTATGATATTATTGGTTTCAAGACATGCAGGGAAATAAAAGGGCCTTATAGTGAATATATTGGGAGCCAATTTGGAAAGCTAGTAATTTTCGCAGGTCTAGTAGTGACAAATCCACCTAAAATAGCACTAGAAAAACAATGGGAAAAGTTGTTAAGCAAGTTTCAACCTAGGACTATGTTTTTTTGTGCATTCGGAAGTGAGTGTGTTTTGAAAAAGGATCAATTTCAAGAATTGGTTTTAGGCCTTGAGTTAACATGTTTGCCATTTCTAGTTGCCCTAAAACCACCAATGGGAGTTGAGACAATCGAGTCAGCCTTGCCAGAAGGATTCCAAGAAAGATTAAAAGGAAGAGGGATACTTCATGGAGGTTGGGTACCACAACAACTAATATTAAGGCATCGCTCTGAAGGGTATTTCATCACTCATTGCGGCTCGGGCACATTAGCAAAGGCCATTGTGAGTGATTGTCAATTGGTGTTGCTACCCCATGTCGGAGATCAAATAATTAACGCAAGATTGATGGCTGGAGACCTAAAAATCGGAGTAAAGTTTGAGAAAGGTGATGTAGATGGAGTATTTACAAAATATGATGTTTGCAAAGCAGTAAGAATTGTAATGGATCATGATAATGAGCTGGGGAATGAGGTAAGGACCAACCATGCTAAATGGAAGGAGTTCCTTTTAAAACCAGGACTTGAAAACTCTTACATGGATGATTTTGTTATGCACTTGCATGCCTTGGTGTGACGATTTCTAATGCAAATTTGTTTCTATATTCAAGTACTTTCTTTTCTAAAATTTATTATTAACATTATTTTGGTATTGGAATTTGAAGTGGATATATTTAAAGGATTTTCTTGAATTTGATAATTAACTCTATTTTTTTTTATAAATTTTAATTTAGTTTAAGTTACAATAACACTGAATTTAATCTTATGCACAATCACTCTGCGAGTGAAATTTAATTAATAATTTTAATTATAAATAATAAAAAGGAGACAAATAAAAATAACAAATAGTAAATATGTGCAATTACTTTTCTTATTAAGAATAATAATACGAAGAAGGGTTAGTAAGGGATGTAAATTTCTTTTTCATCTAACCTTGTAAATTTTTACTTTTTAGTTTATAATTTGAATTGTAAAATATTTTAATTAGTATCACTAACTGACACCAAAATATAAAAATAGATTAAAGATGAATATTTATTATCAAAAAAGTTAAAATTTGTGAAATTATTTCAGTCATCCATTCAACTTAATACGTTGAACTGTTGGTAATGCTCGGTAACTCGGATCCGACGATTGGGTCGGTTATGGGGCGTTACATAACAAACTAATAAGTTAACAAAGGTAACTGCACCTATCAAGTTGACAAGCGTTGTAAACTGTCAAAATAATATCGTTAATCTCAAAAGAAATAATTAAATAGCGTAGTAAAGAGAAGAAGGGTCGATGCACAAGGACTTAGGAAATTTTGATGTAGAAAGCTTTTAGTTCTTGATTTAGGTAAAATGGGATAAAAATGGAGGTTTTGATCGAAAGAATTTAAAGTAAAATGAAAAAATGAAAATTTAAATCTAAGAATTTAACGAAAATAAATTTAAAAAGAAACTCAATTTAAGTATTAGCCTCTGGCTTCGCTTTGACTCATTTCCAACCGATCATCGAATAAGATTTTACTTCGGATAAATGCCAGTTACAGTCTACAAAACCAACCATTGTTACTTGTTTTTCTCTTCGATAAACCGAAAATCCAAAATCAATTTTTGAATTTCAGTTTTCTGGTTAGACTAACCACGACTATCGCCGTTAGAATAAAACAGTTTAAAATATAGAAAAACCCGACTTGGACTATGTTTCTCAATGAGAATTGAATCCGATCTTAATTTCCCTTAGCAGACCGCCGCTAAGTGTGTTCACAGGAAGTCAAATGTGCTACAAGACGATCCTTCCTCCCAACTATAAATTGAAACTACCTTCAAACCAACGGGCCCTATTTGAACTTGAAAGTGTAAGGATTTTAAAAGGAATAGCCGATTACCAATCCAAGTCTGCAAAAAATTGAGAAATATATTCGAAGATATAAAGTGCTTTTCAACTCTCACGATTGGAATTGAGTCATTGCTTTAGCCTTTGGCTTTTTAGAAAATTACCTGAGCATGATTGTGGAAGAAATCATTCTCGACATTTTTTGGAAAATAAAAACTTAAAAATGAAATGTAAAGAAAAAAAGAATTTTATAGAACTTAGAAAACAAGAATAAAACAAATAATGAGGGATGATTTTTTAGCTTACCCCAAGGGGGTATTTATGGATTTTTTACTTAAATAATACAAAAAAATAAATTAATAACCAAAATGGTATCCCCAAATTATTATTTACCAAAATTGTATGTTTAGTTAAGTGGAGGAACTCTAAATGGCGGCACTCAGGGGTATTTTTGACACGTGTTTTTTAAATTTTTTATTATTATTTTTATATATTTAAAAATAAAAAAATATTATTTTATTAGTGGAGGGATTTAAAGTGGCGGCACTCAGGGGTTTTTTTCAAAAAAATACGAGAAAAATATGACAAAAAAATACCTGACACCCAGTGGCGGAACACATAGTGGCGGCACCAATGGAGGAGTATCAAGTGGCGGCACTCTGGGGTGTTTTGCCACTTGGCAGCACCCCATTGTGCCGTGTGTGTGTGTGTGTGTTTGTGTGGGTTTTTTAAGAGGTGAAAATTAATTTGAGTGGTTGGAAATTTTTTTGTTGTGATAAAAATTAAAAAAAAAAATATTTTTTGTTATAAAATAGGTGGGAGGGGGGGATCAACGAAAAATGAAGGAAAAAAGAAAGAAAAAAGAGAAAGAAAGAAAGAAAGAAAGAAAGAAGAAGGAAGAAGGAGAAGAAGGGGAAGAAGGAGAGGAAAAAAAAAGGTAATGTGTTTATTTTTAAATTTAATTTTAAAATATTTTAATTTGTTAATTAGTAGTGGTAATGTGTTTGATTTATTATTATAATTTTATTTGTTTAATAAGTTGATTAAAAGAGTAAATTAAGAGGCGTGGAAGAAATGTAAGTTTAGTTAATATTTTAAGTATGATTAATTTTAAAATATTTTAATTTGTTAGTTAATTTGATTATTTTAAGTTTTTTGTTTTCTTTAATTTAATTTTTAATTGATTTGTTATTTAATGTTGTTATAGTTGGTGAGTAAATTAAGAGGAGAAGAAGAAATGTAAGCTTGTTATTATGTTATTATTAATTTACTTTAATTTAATTTTGCTAGTTAGTAATTTAATTTTGTTGTTAGTAGTAATAAGTAAAAAATATTGTTCATATTTATTGATTTAAAATTTAATAATGTTTTAATTTTGTTAGTTAGTAACTTTATTATACAAGTCATAAGATTGTTTAATAAAATGTGAAAGAAAACTATTACAAGTATTTAATAAAATTAACAATAATCTATTTTTAAGTTATAATTAAAATTAGTTACAATTATGAAATTAAAAAATTTATTATTTTATAAAAATAAGAGAGTTAATAATTCACAAAAAATTAAACTTGGTTAATTAATTTTCAAAATATAATATACAAAATAATTAATTATCAAAATAATATCCCCATCATATTATTGACCAAAATATAATATAAAAAATAATTAATTATCAAAATAATATCCCGATCATATTTTTTACCAAAATGGTACAAAATAAATTATTTTGTACCATTTTAGTAAATAATGGTGTGTGGGTACTATTTTGGTTTATAAATATATATTTTGTACAATTTTAGTAAATAACACATTTTGATATTTAATTATTATTTTTGTATTATATTGGTAAACTTATGTATTGAACTAATTGATAATTTTTTTTCAAGTTACAGAATGACTTCATTACTTAACTCGGAACGTCCTCACATAGCCAAATCAGTGAATGTAGATACAGACCAAGGCAATATGAATGTAAAAAAATAATTATTTTTTCATTATGTCATTCATGATATTATTATTTGTTTACAAAATTAATTTTGGTTATACTAATTATTTTTGTAAATTAACAGGAAGAGCTCGCGTATCGTTCATTAAGGGGTCGTGCACAGGGCCTTAAATTCCCCCCTCATGAACGTCTGCTTCCGTACTTGCGGGATGCCGGATTTGCATCTGCAGCATTGATCCAAAAATTTGAGTTAAGATATGATTTAATCAGTGCATTGGTGGAGCGTTGGTGCCCGGAGACCCACACATTTCATTTACCTTGTGGGGAGTGCACTGTGACATTGGAGAATGTTACGGTCCAACTAGGGCTACCAATCAATGGTGTACCAGTCACCGGTGTTAGTTCGTTTCAAGAGCCGGCAACGATGTGCATCCAGTTACTAGGTCGCTCACCTAGTAATAACAATGACTTCACGTCGTTGTTATTTACATGGCTGAAGAGCAATTTTCAGCACTTACCCGAACACGCAACTGAAATGGAGGTTTCTTGGGCCGTTCGAGCCTATATTTTGCTAATGATAGGGGGCATACTCATGCCGGACGCAAATAACAATAAGATCCACTTGATGTATTTGCCTTTGCTAAGAGATTTGCGAAAGATTCATGAATATAGTTGGGGATCTGCGGTGCTTGCCATGCTATACCGAGAACTTTGTCGCGCCACAAACCCTTCTTCCCGGGATATAGGTGGATGCCTAGTGCTATTGCAATCTTGGGCACTATATCGGATGCCATTCTTGGCATCCGTTAGGCACCAAACATATGTTTTTCCACTCGTTAACAGGTGATTACCATATACCCTAAATTTTAATAATTTGACATATTTTATTAATTATATTAATCTAACAATTTATTTTTTGTTTTCTTAGATGAAAAACAAAACCGGGGATCGGGAGGCAGTACACAGTTCCCATGTAATCTTTGATGCTAGAGCAATATGCTGGGGAAGGGGTATGTTATTCATTAACATGTTAAATTATATTACTTGACTAGTGTTAATATGGTTGCATGTTAGTAAATTATATTACTTTAATCTTATTAATATTTTGACATGTTATTAATTGTGCAGTTCATCTGGACCCCATATATACAGCCAGAAATTACCGCTGTTATTCCCGCCTCAACATTCCTCCACTCAGACCAATGGTGCATTAACGCACCGATAATCAATTTTCAAACAGTGGAGTGGTATGCCGGGGATCGAGTACTCCGGCAGTTTGGTTGTAAACAGCCTATCCCACAGTCGGCATTCCAATTAGGGTCTATCCATGGGATGGATAAGAAGGGGAAAGAAAATTGTGATTGGGGGAGTGTGCATGGACAATATGTTTATGTGTGGAACAACCGAATGACTCGAGTACCTCCGATGGAGTACACTCCGAATTTACAGCCATCGGTGCAGTACATGCAATGGTTCATTGAGTTTGGCCAACCATATTTGATTGGTGCTTCATCGACGATAATTCCCCCATACATGTCTCGACAAGATCTCCCCTATCATGTAGCTCCTGCCCCAAAGCCACAGCCAGTGCCACAGCAACAAGATATAAATAATGAAGAGGCATTGAATGACGATGATTCTTATCGTCCTGATTTTGTGGGATCATCACATATGCATAGCTCATCAAGCCAAGGATATCAGCCTCAGTTTGACGAGCCACCGCAATGCTCAAGCCAAGGATATCAGCCTCAATTTGACGAGCCACCGCAATGCTCAAGCAAAGGATATCATCCTCAATTTGACAAGCCACCGCAATACTATAGGGAAGGATATCAGGCTGAGTTTGACGAGGCATCGCAATACACTATTCCTCCTGGGCAATACTCTACTCCTCCGGTGCAAATGGACCCTAATGATGGTGATGAACTTGACAAGCAACCTCGACGTAGACGCCGACCACCACGAAGATATACCCCGAGAACCACACCATCTAATCATGGATACTAGGGTTGTATCTAATAGTGTTTAAATTTGACTGTTGATGAATTTTTCCTCCATAATGTACATATATTTTAACCTATTTGATCATTTATTTAAATTTCATAACATTAAACCTATTACTTGAAACCCTAAACCGTAAAGTTGAAAGGGTTAGAGACTTAAAGCGTAATTTACCATTTTTATTAAGTGAGATATTTTTGAAGAAAAGTGTAGAGAATTTGAGAGATGAAAAATTGGAAGATATATAATTTTTATGCTAAAATGATATTTTAGTCTAATTTCAGAAACATCAAACGAATTATAATTTTTTATGCTAAAATGATATTTTAGTCTAATTTCAGAAACATCAAACGAATTATAATTTTGAATTCTTTACCTCAAGATATAAATAATTTAGTGACTGGGACGCAAGTGGACAACATTGAAAATTAATGTAAAAATAAAATTAAGAGGTATATGATGATGAATCGGGTTTAGGCCCTACTCGATCCGGATGACTGCCCAATATGATAGGTTCATTGAGGGCAATTACGTCGAGTATGCCCAGCTAGCCTACACAGTCCACACAGTTTGCCCCCGTCTGTTTTCTCCATAATGTCCATTTCGTTGCGAATTCTGGTGATATGAGGACGACCTTTTGGATTCCTCCGTAAACCTTTGTTCGGGATAAGCTCGAAAGTCATCGGAGGTACCTCCCATGTGGACAAGTCAGGCAGGACGGGGAACTCATTTTCCCAAATACGTAACGTACGATGGAGAGTGTAAACGGGGTCGATGAACTGTTCAACATTGAGTGACACTTTAGCACAAGCTGCAACGACATGCGCACAGGGATAACGAAGTGTATCGAACCTCCTGCAATCGTAGTGTCTGTTTTGGAGATCAACCCCGTATGACCTAGGTGGGATACCAGGTCGACGACCAATAGTCTCAGTAACTTGAAATCGTTGAAACTGTCGTGAATATATTTCAACGTTCATCGTCCTCGCACTCTGACGGTTTGCATCTATTGCATTCCTGACAGCTTCGACAAACACGTGACCAGCGTTCATCTGATCGATTTGTCGCGTTCCCATTACTGGTATCAAGGTAGCTAGCCTATAGAACGTAGCGGAGAACACGGATGAAATCGGAAGATGTCGTATTCTCTTGAACATGCCGTTAATCGATTCTGCCAGGTTGGTCGTCATTTGACCATATTGATACCCCTCACCAAAACTTTGAGACCATTGGCACGGCTCCATGGTACCCAACCACTCTCGTAGAGGCTTGTTCGTTTGACCTTCCATGTCACTCTCAAGTCTGGTGATTCTTTGCCGGAATCGGTGTGGCTCTAGCTCGTACGCTGTAGGAATATTAAGAAAACATAAGTTACAGTCTAAAATTAAAACCTTAAAAATATAATTTGGAACTTTATTTTTTTACCCATTTTCACAAGTTGTCTCCGCCAGTCTGCATTCTTATATTCTCGTTGGAAGTTAGCCGCAATGTGTCGGCTGCAGTAAACCGATTTCCATGGTACACCAGTACGCCTAATGGCCGCAATAATACCCTTCGCTCTATCAAAGATGATGCAAATATTATCGTTATGAATCACATGCATCCGCAGGTTTCTCAAGAAGAATTCCCAAGATTCTATGTCTTCTTTGTCCACAATAGCGAATGCTATTGGGAGCACGTTTTGATTCCCGTCTTGAGCCACCGCAATTAGTAAGATCTATGTATATTTCCCGTATAGCCACGTTCCATCTACCTGGACAAATGGCTTGCAGTGAGGAAATGCTCGAACGCAGGGATCAAACGTCCAAAATATATATTGAAAAATTCTTTTTCCCGATTGCATGTTGTTATCTGAGCCATAATAAGGTCGTGTCACCAACTCAATCGCAGTCCCCGGTACGTACTGTCGCATTGCGGCTATCCATCCTTGCAGCTCATTGTATGATGCATCCCAATCACCGAACAATTGTTCCATTGCCATCTGTTTCACAATCCATGCTTTTCGATATGAAACCCGATAATGAAATCGTGATTGCATGTCCACAATCAATGTAGAAACCTTGATGGTCGGGTCGTCCTTAACCATTGGCATGATATGTGTGTAGATGATTCTGGAATCAAGTTTCCGGTGATCTTCTAACAAACGTGTTGAACTGCATGTGTGAGGCCCATCAATTTTTCTTATCTCCCACATCTGCGACTTCTGGATAAATGCAGCTCGCACCCGCCACTTGCAACCTTCCGTCGACTTCCAGCACTCTCCACTATACAATGTCGGTTTAGACACTGCGACTTTGTAGTCTATCGACACATTCATGCTATATTGCTTAATAGCAAATATGCATTCTTCCTTGGATGCAAATTTTTGGCCCACAAACAACTCTTCACAATCAACTACGATGGCCAATCGGTGAGCAGGTACTATTTCAGGGTATTCCGCGAACTCGGTATGTGTCGCATCGGGGTTTATAAGCGACATGTGTGCCCCAAGAGGATTATTGTGCATCACAGTATGTGTAATTGAATTTTCGACTGGATTTTCATCGCCATTCGCCCCTTCTTCGTCAATATCATCTGGGACCTCATCCAAATCCGGATCACTATCAATATTGACTTCATTATCAGAAGGAATACTACTATCATATCCACCATCTTGATCTGCATCATTCTCGGGTGCAGCAGCATTAAGATCGATGTGTAGCCCACGTACGATTGATTGACTTTCAATGTACGATACTGGAACCACCATACACGGAGTTGAATCTTCATTTTGTACAGGTTCCACATCAACTAACTCAGCAAACAATTGAACCGGTGCATTTGGGTCACTTTGATTCTCACAATAAAGAGCGATCATTGTCTCCACGTCTTCGTTGTCTACAAGTTCCATCTCGGTGAATTTGATGGGATCTATCGAAACTGAAACTTGTAGAAAAGTTTCGAGATCCTTCTTCCACAACGTCTAAAATTTTTTGCACTAATCCTTGCTTTCATATCATCAACCGAGATATTTCGACTAAATCTCATTCCTATTTGTTCCCGACAATCAAATATACATCCAACCGATGTTCTCGAAATTACTCCATCAAAATAAATGCATACAAAAAATTGATTATCCATCTTCAATAAATCTGTTAAAAATTAAATAAAATTTATTAAATAAAATATGATTTTACCCATTTATATCATACTCAAATAAAATTAAAATTAAACACATTACCTTTCCTTGTTCTTTCTTTCCTCTCCTTCTTCCTTTCTTTATTTTTTTCCTTTCTTTCTTTCCCGTTTATTTGCTTCCCTCACTCCTATTTTATAACAAAAATTTTATTTCATTTAATTTTTATCACAAACACTAAAAATTCCCAATCACCCAAAATTATTTTCACAAATAAAATAAAATAAACACACACACACAGCACAATGGGGTGCTGCCAAGTGGCAAAACACCCCAGAGTGCTGCCACTTGATACTCCTCCATTGGTGCCGCCACTTTGTGTTCCTCCACTGGGTGTCAGGTATTTTTTTGTCGTATTTTTCTTGTATTTTTCTGAAAAAAACCCCTGAGTGCCGTCACTTTAAATCCCTCCACTAATAAAATAATATTTTTTTATTTTTAAATATATAAAAATAATAAAAAAAATTAAAAAAACACGTGTCAAAAATACCCCTGAGTGCTGCCATTTAGAGTTCCTCCACTTAACTAAACATACCATTTTGGTAAATAATAATTTAGGGATACCATTTTGGTTATTAATTTATTTTTTTGTATTATTTAAGTAAAAAATCCGGGTATTTATTGTTCTCCAAAACCCTAAAAATAACCTAAAAATAATAAAAGATAATTCTTGAAAATATTTAAATTAAATCCTAAAAACAAAAGATAATTTCTAATTTTGAATTTAAAATGAAACTGATCCACTCGTTCATCCTTGCTGACTAGACCTTCTAGAAGCTGCTGAACAGATCTTCTAGAAGCTGCTGACTGGATGCCACATCAGACTCTCATGCCCAAAGTCATGCCCACTAGCTTAGCCTTGATTCCATAAAATAAAACTGCAGAACTTTGCCTTTTAAGTGCAATTTTCAGAATTGAAGTCCTGTATAGAAAACACACAAAAACGTCCAATTCAGCAACATGAACTAATTATTAAGGAGTAATTAAGGATAAAATATTAATCAAATGAAACACTTATCAAATTCCCCCTCACTTATTCAATGCTTGTCCTCAAGCATTTCTCAACTAATACATCAAAATTCAAGTTCCATCCTTCATTTCACAATGTATCTAAGATAACCAAATGACCCAAGATCGAAACAATTATTGAAATCAAGAGACAATCAAGTAAAGGCATAACTAGAAACAATTTTAAACAAAGCAAGACATTCCAATAACCTATCAATTTCAATGAAACAAAACTTAATACCCTCACAAGGATTCACTCGTTCCGCTCAAAGTGTTTAGGTTAAAGAATAGCTCAAGCCAGAACTAATCAAAACATTACCATAAGCTTGTAACTAAATCCAATCTCCACTACTAAAAATCGAACATGATGCAAAAATCAAGGGGTCTTTAAATAGGGTTGTAATGGGGCTTAGGTAGGGTAGGGAAAAAAAACAAAAAAAAAAGTGTGGTAAAATGCCAAGACAAAAGATGCAAAATGTTGAAGTTAAAGCCATGAATCAAACCAATATAATGAGACAAACACAAAAGTTTATGCAACCATGTTTTTTTTTCTTTTTCTCCATTTTTTTCTCTTTTTTTTTTCTTTTCGAACTTTTTGCTGTTTTCCCCTTTTTTACTGTTCGTACAAACAGTTTTCTCTTTTTTTGCTGTTCTTTTTTCTTTATTTTTTTATTCTTTATTCAAACTGCTTTCTTTGCTCTCTTTTTTTCTTATTTTTCGTGGAACAAATCTTCTTTTGTCTCGAAAAGGGTATGAAAATAGGAAAAGGCTCGGGTTTTGTAAATGTGGTGAAAACAAAGAATGGGAATAGGCTCAAAAGTGGCTAACTAGGGGAAATGAGTGGGAAGACAATTTTGGGTAGAGAAGTGGTTAATCCTAAGTGCCCCTATCATATTAAAGCATCATATTCAAGCATGTAGTCTCGACAAGTATTATGCTACAAGTTCTAGAATGTTGAGAATTAATTCGACACACTCAATGAAATAAAGAGCAATAATGAAAGTATATGCTCGTAAGGCTCAAAAACTCACATGAAAAGGTGGAACGTGTACTAAGTCAAGCAACATGTCAATTAACAAATATATGGAATGTCAAGTAAAATTTTATCGAAAATCACTAGTCATGCTCATTATCTATCATGCATCCTAAATTCCAACAAAAGCAAGATCACAAGTCATAAGGAAATCAAAGAGATAAAGTGAAACATAGGATAAGCAATAAGAAATTCCAACATATTACAATTAAGAAAAACTCAATTTCAACCAATCGAATAAGCAATATAAAAATTTGATGCAAATTCTACCCCCTCACTTAAATCGTATTGTCCCAATATGTAAATGACAGCATAAGAGAGGAAATAGAGATACTCCCCATGTTAGTGACGATCGCAGCCACGTCGGGATGTACCCAGACGAAGGTAAGACAGAATCTCGACAAGGTTGGTTTCAATGGAGTCGAGTCGACCGTGCACTTCATGGATCTCGGCATGGATGTCTGACTGGGAATTCTCTGTTGGTGCCGATTGAGGCACTGTCCTCCGAAGGAATACACACTCATTACGAGGTGTATTGGTACCGGGTGGAACGATATAGGGTGCGTCGGGGGTGTTGGCTAGAAGTCCCATTGTGTCCGAACACCGTGCATCTAAAGCATCCATCGCAAACGTATAAGTAAACTGCTTAGTGTCAAATGTCAATGGAAAAAGACGAGATGCAAGGTGAGTAATATAAGGCCCACGAATGAGTGGACGATCGGAGCGCACAACACGCTCGAAAGCATGCGCGAACCAAAAGCTGAAATTTACCTTAATACCGATTTGCATACACCACAAAAAGAATAGTTCAACCTTACTTAAGCATGACGTAGTATCGTTACATCTGGAGTAGTTGTATGCTAGGAATTGATGAATGTAGTGAAGCGCGGGGTCGTGTATGTGCGATCCTTTCGTTATATGGGCATTGAACGTTCCACCCGCTGAGCTAGTGAGCCCCTCATAAGCAAGGTCAGTATCAAAATCTTACGGAATCTTAAGTAAAGTAGTTAAATAACTAGGATCTTGGACATCTGTCACGAATCCCAGAGAAAGATTAAAATCCGTAACCGACAGTCTAAAATACTGTCCCATCAATCGAAAAGAAATAACATCAGGCGAATTTATAGTAACAACTCGATTTTGAAGAAATGTAAATGTAGCGTAAAATTCAAAAACTAGCTTATAATATGTGCTACATCTAATCTCAAATTATAAGGTCCAGCCAATGGCATCGAAATAATGCATGACAGATTCGCGCAAATGTAAAATATCAAGAGTATGGGAAGGAATATACTTGCAAACCTGAAACTTACGATGCCGAATGCTATTAAATCTCCAGGCTTCGTCGTCGTCAAACTGCAAGTATCGTTGCAAAACTTCCTCGATCGGGACAGAATATGTTCGATCGCAATGGTGATGCTCAGAATGTTCGGCATGATTGGACGCAGCATCACCGTGGAATTGGACCTCTCCCGTACTTGTGGTAAAAGAAAAGGATGATGGTTGCTGCTCGGAATGTTACCGTGAGGGAGAACCATGCGCGACAGTTTATGGTGGTGGTGTGTAAGTTGGAAAACCATGCTCGAAATCCTCTGTATATGCAAAGATGGGTGGTACATTAATAAAGGTTGAATATTAACGGGTTCAGAGTTTACCTTGTTCGATTGGTTTGGGGCTGTCGAGTGCATTGAGAATGAGGGAGAAGCATCAGGCATTTAGTGAGAGGAAGTGGCTGGTGGAATTGAATGGAAGGAAGGTGGTGACGACATTGGGCGTGGAGGTTGTTGCTTAGATCGTGAAGGGTCGGCAGCCTCACTTCGGTGTGATGACCGAGATGTTCAACCGTCAGATAGAGAAGGGGCAACAGCGAGAACCGGGGTTGGTTCAGGTTTGGGTGAAGAAGGGGCGATCGCTTGCTGCCGTCGTCCTCGACCACGACGAGGGGGTGGCTGTGGCGGTGGTGGTTATGAATCCGTGTCGCTTGGGAGAGGCACGAACGCCAATGATATCGCCTCTGGCGACGAGGTTGATCGACACTTGAGAAAGTCAGCGGGCTTGGTTCCTAGTGCATACCATGATGGGTTAATTTCTGGTATGGCTTAAGGTTGAAGAAGAGGGGGGTCGAATGAAAAAGGGAAAAAAAGTAGGTTGGTTTAATTTTTTAAAAATTTACTATTTTTGTGTTTTTTGTTTTTTAAATTAAAAGGGAAAAAGTAGGGAAGGGGGTTGTGATCGGTCAAAAGGATGAGGATGAGGGTTTTGAAAATTGAAATTTTAGATGAGGTGAGACCCACGTGTGGAGCAAAAAACAAATGGAGGGAATTTAGGGAAAGGGATGGCTGGGGGAGTAAAAAAGGTGGGATTTTTTTGGTTTAAAATTTGTTTTAAAATGGTAGAGTAGTGGGTTTTGCTAGTTTGCGTTGATTCTCATAGTGTTCCTTTCATGCAACATTTATTCTAGTTTGAAATAAAAATAAAAATAATATTAATAAATAAAACTTAAAATATCAAAAATAAAAATAAAAATAAAATAATATAAATAACCGAAGAAATTAGTAACGAAGTATAAAATTAAATAAAAAAAACAATGGGTTGCCTCCCATTAAGCGCTTTATTTAACGTCGTTTAGCTCAATGATGTGATTCAGACTACAGGTTCTTTCAATTCGAGTTCTTCGATTATACCAACTGGAGCATTTTCATAATACGGTTTTAACATTTGACCGTTAACTTTAAATCGTGCCTTATTTTCAATTTCGATTGCACCATGAGGAAATACTTCGGTTACCGTAAAAGGTTCGAGCCACTTCGATCTATGTTTTCCTGCAAAAAGTTTAAACTTAGAATTAAATAGTAGAACCTTTTGACCGACAGAAAAAGATTTAAAAGAAATGTTACGATCATGGAATTCTTTTTTTTTTCTTTAAAAATTCGAGCGCTATCGTAAGCATTTCTACGGATCTCCTCAAGTTCTTGAATATGCAATTTGCGTGCTTCACCGATTGCATCCATCTCCATGTTACATTGCTTGGCCGCCCAATATGTGTGATGTTCCAATTCAACAGCCAAATGACACGGTTTACCGAAGACAAGGTGGTACGGAGACATCCCAATGGGGCCTTTATAAGCAGTTCAGTATGCCCACAATGCATCGGTTAACTTGATACTCCAATCTTTACGGTCTAGTTTGACGATCTTTTCAAGTATTATCTTAATTTAGCGGTTAGAAACTTCTTCTTGCCCATTTGTTTACAGATGGTAGTCCGTGGCGATTCTTTGAGTTACTCCAAATTTCTTCATAAAGGCTTCAATTATTCGATTGACAAAATGAGTTCCTCTATCGCTTATTATCGCCCGCAGTGTGCCAAACCTAGAAAAAATAAAATCTTTTAGAAATTTAATCGTGGTTTTAGCATCATTATTTCGGGTAGCCTTAGCTTCTACCCATTTAGATACATAATCTACAGCAAGAATTATGTGAGTATTTCCAAATGAAGAAATAAAGGGACCCATATAGTCAATTCCCCAAACATCAAAAATTTCACAGATATGAACTGGACTGAGCGACATTTCGTCCCTTCGACTGAGGTTTCCTATGCGTTGACATCTTTCACAAGTTTTATAAAGTAAATAAGAGTCACGAAAGATGTTAGGCCAAAAGAAACCAAATTCAAGAATTTTATGAGCAGTCCGTTTTGGTCCAAAATGACTACCACAAGAGTAAGAATGATAGAAATTTAGAATTGAATTTACCTCATCTTTGGCAACACAACACCGAATTACCTGATTCGAGCAGTGTTTCTAAAGGTACGAATCATCACAAATATAAAATCGTGATTCTCGCTTTATCTCGTTAACTTCACCTCTCGGCAAGTCTAATGGTAATTTACCTGTAGCCAAATAATTGACCATATCTGCGAACCATGGGACAATTTTTCGTGCCACCATTAAGCTCTTATCAGGGAATTCATCTTGAATCGGTGGGTCGGACGTGGAAAGGGGAATACGACTCAAGTGATCGACTACTAAATTTTCACATCCCTTTTTATCTTTAATCTCCAAATTGAATTCTTGAAGAAGCAAAATCCATCGGATGAGTCTCGGCTTTGCCTCCTTTTTTCTCATTAAATATCTCAAGCCTGCATGATAAAAAAAAACAGTAATTTTAGTTCCAAGCAGATAAGATCTAAATTTTTCTAAAGCAAAAATTATAGCAAATAATTCTTTTTCCGTCATAGAATAATTTTTCTGTGCTGAATCCAAGGTACGAGACGCATAGGCTATGACATGGGGCTCTTTACCAATTTTTGACCAAGGACGGATCCAACGCTTGTGTCCTATGTGTCACACATGAGCTCGAAAGGGTAGTCCCAATTTGGCAGTTGAACAATCGGAGTCGATACAAGCTTTTCTTTGTGTGTCAAATGATTCTTTGCACTTCAGATTGAAATCAAAAGCTTGATCTTTCTGAAGCAAGTTGCACAACGGTTGCACTACCTTTGAGAAATCCTTAATGAACCTGTGGTAAAATCCTGCATGACCAAGAAAGGAGCGGACTTCCCTCACAGTAGTGGGGTAAGGTAGTGTGTGTATAATATCAGTTTTTTCTTTATCAACCGCAATTCCATTAAAAGAAACAATATGGCCTAGAATTAACCCTTTATCAACCATAAAATGACATTTTTTGTAATTCAATACGAGGTTGAATTCTAGGCATCGTCTTAGTACATTAGTTAAATTTAAAAGGCACTCCTTAAATGAATTACCGTACACAGTAAAATCGTCCATGAAGACTTCGATCCCTTTCTCGATGTAGTTTGAAAAGAAGCTAAGCATGAATCTCTGGAAAGTGGCGAGCGCATTACAAAGGCCGAAGGGCATCTGTCGATAGGAGAAAGTGCCAAAAGGACATGTAAATATCATTTTTTCTTGATCTTCTGGTGCCATTGGGATCTGGAAGAAACCTGAAAATCCATCAAGACAACAATAATGAGATTTACCGGCTAATCTTTCTATCATTTGATCTATAAAAGGAAGGGGGAAATGATCTTTTCGAGTTAATGAATTCAACTTCCTATAGTATATGCAGACTCTCCATCCATTTTGTACTTGTGTCAGAACTAACTCACCTTCCGAGTTTTTAACTCCAATTTTCTTTGGGACCACATGGACCGGATTTACCCAATTACTATTTGAGATCGGGCAAATAACATCTGCATCAAGGAGTTTTTGTATCTCCTTTTTCACGACTTCCATCATCGGTGGGTTTAACCGGCGTTGACCTTCTCATGATGGTTTCGCTCCTTCTTCGATCTTTATTTTGTGCATACAAGTCGAGGGACTAAGTCCTTTAATATTGGCAATACTCCACCCAATGGCCTCTTTATGTGTGCACAATACTATCACCAAATCATCTTCCTCTTCTTTTGAAAATTTATTTGAGATAATTATCGGTAAAGTTTCGTTTTCTCCCAAAAATGCGTATTTCAAGCGTTTCGACAATTGCTTCAAGTCCATCTAAGGGTCCTGCAAAATGAAAGGTAAAATTTTAGAGTTTGAGGGATTAACGCATGAATCAGAATCAAATGAAATTTTTTTCTCAAACTCCCTGATTTCCTCTTCAAAGTCCTCCAATTCCCTGCACAAATTATTAACAAAGTTAGATTTTATAAACTCTTCAACGGCAGGCTCAATAATATCAATAAAATTTATACTAGCGACATTATTTGGATATCGCATTGCTTTGTAAACATCAAATTTAACAACCTCACCGTCGAATTCCATTGTAAGAATTCCTCTTCTTACATCTATTTTTGTATATGTTGTACTAAGGAAGGGACGGCTAAGAAGGATTTCTGAAGAAGTGTTTGATCGGTTGTTTTCCATGTCGATGACATAAAAATCCGCTGGAAATATAAGTTCATTTACCTTTACTAAGACGTTCTCGAGGAGTCCTTCTGGGTATATCACGAACCAGTTATCCAGCTGTATTGTCACTTTCGTATCCTTCAAGGGCTCAGCAGAGAGTGAGTTGTATAAAGAAAGAGGCATAACATTTAAGAAAGCGCCTAAATCACACATTGCAAGTTTAATTCCAATCTTACCAATTTTGTAAGGAATAGCAAACATACCTTGGTCCTTCAACTTTGGTGGAAGCTTTCATTGGAAAACGACCGAGACGTGCTCTCCCAAATTCACCTTCTCTATTCCGGTAAGTCGCCTTTTATTTGTGCATAGATCTTTTAGGAACTTGGCATATGTTGGTACCTTTTTGATCACTTCAAGAAGTGGAATATTAATTTCTACTTTTCGGAATATATCTAAAATTTCCCTTTCTTCGGCTTGCTTATCTCATTTTACCAACGTCGATGGAAAGGGGGGCGGAATGGCATAGGAAGGAGTGGAAGATGATGTGGACGTGCCTTGTATAGTGGGAGACGGTGCTTTCTCTTTATCTTTCTTTTAAGTGCCTTCCTCCATGGTCTTAGGTATAATAACGGTACCGCTTCGAAGAGTCATAGCACTAACATTTTCTCTCCTATTTGACTATATTTGAGAAGGCAATTTCCCTTGGGACTCGAGTCATCCTATTGTCTCAGCCATTTGGCTCATTTGCTTTTCCAATTCTTGTAGACGAACCTCAGTTCTATTATGGAACTTTTCTTTGGACAAAGCCAACCTTTCAACAATGGCTTCCAAGGAAGACTTCGACGGTTGATATGGCTGAGGATGAGAAGGCCTCGATTGATAGGCTTGATTCGATCTTTGATTTTGCCCATAGCTCAAGTTCGAATGGTCCCTTTACCCGGGATTGTAAGTGTTGGTGTGAGGGTTGTAAGGCCTTTGTGGAGGGCCCGGGAAATTCCCCACTGCATTAACTTGGGCTTCGGTATTGTCTTATAACATTGGGCAGTTGTCTGTTGGATGGTCTGGTAATGTGCATATTCCACATAATCTGGTTGTACCAATTTTTCCTGAAATAAGAGAATTAACCATATCAGTTAATTTATTGATCTTACTTTCTAAAGTAGATGTACTTATCTCGTGAACCAGTCGAGAGGGTTCACTAGGAGGGTGAAATTGTTAGGAGTTGGCGGCCATAGTGGAAATCAAGGTTCTAGCTGCATTAGGAGTCATGTTCACAAGGGCTCCTCCACTAGCAGCATCGATCATCTTCATCTCCAAAGGAAGCAAACCTTCGTAGAAATATTGCAGAAGAGTTTGCTTACTCAATCCGTGTTGGAGGCAACTAGCGCAGAGTTTCTTAAATCGCTCCCAGTAGTCGTAGAGTGACCCTCCATCTTTTTGGCGGATTCCAAGGATGCTTCGTCTTAGCTGCAAGGAAGAATCTGGCAAGAAAAAGTTGACTCATGTCAGCCCATGTATTAACTGAATTAGGAGGTAAATCAAATAACCAATCTTTAGCCAAATCGGCTAAGGAAAAAGGAAAAGCTCAAAGTTTTATTTGGTCCTCAGATACTCCCTGTGGTTTTGTGCTCAAACAAACCATATGAAACTCTTTGAGGTGTTTATGTGGATTTTCACTAGGTAGACCATGGAAAGTTGGTAAAAGATAGATCAAACTAATTTTTAGCACAAATGATGTATCTCCATTTGGGAATGTGATACATAAAGGTGGTTGGTTAGTAGGTGCTGCGGTAAGTTCTCGAATGGTTTGGTCGTTGTCTGCCATCGGATCTGGTCCTTCAATATCACACTCCAAGTGTGTTTTAGCTTCAGAGGGCATTTCTAGACTCGGTTGTGGATCTGTTTGACATTGATGTTCTTGTTGTTGTCGTCTCTTTTTCTCTTGAAGTGTTTGTATGTGGGTTCTATGAGCTCGTGCTTCTATCTCCAGGTCAAAAATTACTAGTTCTCCCGGGTTTTTCTTGGTCATAAATAAAAAAAAAAACATTTATCAATAACTTTGCCAAGGTCCCCGTCAATGGCGCCAATTTGACAAGCATCGTAAACTGTCAAAATAATTATCCTTAATCTCAAAAGAAATAATTAAATAGCGTAGTAAAGAGAAGAAGGGTCGATCCACAGGGACTTAGGAAATTCTAATGTAGAAAGCTTTTAGTTCTTGATTTAGGTGAAATGGGATAAAAATGGGTGTTTTGATCGAAAGTATTTAAAGTAAAATGAAGAAACGGAAATTTAAATCTAAGAATTTAACGAAAAAAAATTTAAAAAGAAACTCAATTTAAGTATCAGTCTTAGGCTTCGCTTTGACTCATTTCCAACTGATCATCGAATAAGATTTTACTTCGGATAAATGCCGGTTACAGTCTACAAGACCCAACCCTTGTAACTTGTTTTTCTCTCCGGTAAACTGAAAATCCAAAATCAATTTTTGAATTTTAGTTTTCTGGCTAGACTAACCATGACTATCGCCATTAGAATAAAACAGTTTAAAATCTGAAAAAACCCGACTCAGACTATGTTGTCTCAATGAGAATCGAATTCGATCTCAATTTCCCTTAGCGGACCGCCGCTAAGTGTGTTTATAGGAAGTCGAATGTGCTACAAGCCGATACTTCCTCCCAACTATAAATCGAAACAACCTTCAAACCAATAGGCCTTTTTTGAACTTGAAAGTGTAAGGATTTTAAAAGGAAAGGCCAATTGTCAATCCAAGTTTGCAGAAAATTGCTTATTATATATTCGAAGATATAAAATGCTTTTCAACTCTCACGATTGGAATTGAGTCATTGCTTTAGCCTTTGGCTTTTTAGAAAATTAGCTGAGCATGATTATGGAAGAAATCATACTCAACATTTTTTTAGAAATTAAAAACTTAAAAATGAAATGTAGAGAAAAAGAGAATTTTATAGAACTTAGAAAACAAGAATAAAACAAATGATGAGGGATGATTTTCTAGCTTACCCCAAGGGGGTATTTATAGTTCTCCAAAACACTAAAAATAACCTAAAAATAATAAAAGATAATTCTTGAAAATATTTAAATTAAATCCTAAAAACAAATGATAATTTCTAATTTTGAATTTAAAATGTAGCTGATCCACTCGTCCATCCTTGCTGACTAGACATTCTGGAAGCTGCTGACTGGATGCCACGTCAGACTCTCATGCCCAAAGTCACGCCCACTAGCCCAGTGCTGATTCCAAAAAATAAAACTGCAGAACTTTGCCTTTTAAGTGCAATTTTCAGAATTGAAGTCCTGTATAGAAAACGTACAAAAACGTCCAATTCATCAACATGAACAAATTATTAAGGAGTAATTAAGGATAAAATATTAATCAAATGAAACACTTATCAAGTAATAATAGTATTGCTATGGTGAGTACATATATCATTGCCTCGAGGACTACAATTACTAATAATTATCACATTTCTATTATTTAACCTAACAATTCAAAGGATTAATTAAAAATAAAATAAACTAGCTAAATTAACTAATGAATGCACCAAAGAATGATAAACAAAAACAATAAAGTTTCAACCAAGTGACAAAAAAATACCTAGGTAAGATCTCGATCTAATTTATTCAATTTCTTTTCTTAGCTTTTTGATTCGTAAAAATACCTAATTTATGTTGACATCTCTTTCGAGCATAAGAGCAACTAAATCTAGATTGATTAATTGAAATTTCTTTCTAATTAAAACCCCCTATTATTGCATTAATTCGCTTTATCCATTCCCTAATAGATTTGACTCTAATATGTTATATTTATATCGTCCTATTTCTTGGATTGTATGCAACTCCATTCAATTATGCAAGATATAATCACAAGAATGGTCTATTCAACCTCAGACTTATGCACATCAAACATGGATGAACACTCTAGAATTATAAACCTAAGAACAATTAAGCGTTCATAATTGAAAACAAAGACTAAGACTTTATTGCATAAAAATAGAAATCAAACAATAGAATCCATCCTATGGTTCATCTCCCTTAGGTTTTAATAGAATTAGTTCATACTTGCAAGAATAAACTCCAAAAATACAATATAACCACTAAAATAAAAGGAATCCATGATAACTCCCTTAGAAACCTATTTGGACGCTTGAATCTTGATGGAGAACTGCTTGAAAATATGCTTCAATGGTATTCTTTGAGTAATTTTCATCCTATCAAATGACTCTTACTTTCCTCCTCTTTTATCTCATAATTTATACCTTCGTAGATTTCCAAAAACCTTAAAATATATTAACATTAATCGGATTTTTTGTGGTCCAGGACATGGAATTAGTTTTTTTATTTATTATTTTTATAAAAAATTCACTTATTTGTTTGTTTTTGTTTTTCAGTCTTATAGAATTAGGTATTTTGATTTAAAAAAAATTAGTTTTTACTTATTTAGTTTTTAATTTTCATTTTTATATGAAGTATTGGAAGTCATGGTGAAAATAGAGGATGGGAGACAGTTCAATGTTACTGTAAGGGGAGCTCACTTTTATACTACAGAGAATGAAGTTCGAATAAAAACATGGTAGGTAATTAAATTTTACTTTAAATGTATTTTATGATTATTTTTTTTACGTTATATTTAAGTTATTACCATATTATGTGTACAGGGAGGACATGGATATGCAAGACATGTAATGTTTGAACTTATATCGTTTAGTAAAGTAATTAGACTTATTATTATTGATTAGTAGAGTTGTCCTCCTCATCAACATTGCAAGAATTATGTAAGTTTTATTTTAATTTGTTCAAGGTTTCAAACGAATCGATTTAACATATATATATATTGCAATGATATTTTTGCATTTAGTTTTTTAATTTTACAAAGTACAAACATGGAGGATAGCAATATCTTGTATAATGATTTAAGAGGGACAACAAATACTAACATTGCGGTGGAACTTTCATGCTGTGAGTCAATTCCACGCAAAATTATTCGCATGAAAGACATTAAATTGGATTACGAAATAAATGGTAAAATATTTGATGGGCACCTCAAATCTCAATGTTTGAGTGTTGTTCAAAGTTGGGATGATGGAAATATTTATCCAAATGTTCTTTGTCTAGAAAAAATTAAGTTATTAACTTTTTTTATATTGGTAATAATTAGGTTATATTTTGGTTGGGACTAAGGAAATGGTTATCCAAATGTCCCCTCATGTTGCATATATAAAATAAAAATAAATGGATATTTTTTTAAATCAAAATTTTCTACATTAATTTTTTCTTACTTATTATGATTGGTTATTATTTTATTCTAACAATTAGAGATATATATTACAAGAGAAATAGAATGTAAAGTTAAAATTTTCAACATTTTGAACAAAATATTACACTAATTTATATGTAAAAAAAGTTCACAAATAAATAGGTTTTCATATTGATTTTGTTTTCGTTTTCAGTTCAATATTTTAATTTTTTATAAATATTTTCCACAAGTGAAAATGTTGTACTATCACTTAATCAAACAAATTCCTTAAAACAAAGAAATGGATGGTGCAGGTGAGTCCATAAATCATAATATTTAAAAAAAAAAACCTTTAAATCAAAGAACCATTGAACTAAAGTTTTAGAACTGTAAACTTGTTTTCTTTCACAAATATTTTGGTACACTTACTTTAAAGATTCGGACATAGTTTGGTTTTCTCTTCAAACGAAATTAAGTCTAAGAAACCCAATCAGTTATGGTTACAAGAGTTTCCGGCCATGGTATTATATAAGCAATTTCATGGATTGCATTAAGGCATTCAAGCATCCTTTGCTTTCGAATTAGCAGAGTTTATAATTTCAAAGAGATTTTATCAGCCTGCTTCACCTAAAGCGAATTTGTTAGGTTAGAATTTAAGTTTGTAATAGTTTTAATTGCAACACTTACCAATTATGGGAGGTAGAAGCTTTCACATCGCAATGTACCCATGGTTTGCCCTTCGTCATATCACTCCATATGTTCATATGACCAACAAACTAGAAGAGAGGGGCCATAAAATTTCCTTCTTTTTATCGCCAAAACACAACATAAGGTTGAGGCTTTCAATCTCCATGCACATCTCATAACCTGTATTCCAATCACTGTTTCGCATGTTGAAGGTTTACCTCTCGGCACCGAAACAACAAATGATGTCCCTTTCTCTTTGCATCCTCTCATTATGACAGTTATGGACCTCACGGAACTTCATATTGATGCTTACCTTCGTGATCTCAAACCCCATATATATTTTTTATGATTTCATATGTTGGTTGCCAGCCCTGACTCATAGTTTAGGTATCAAGTCTGTGGTTTATTGTATCATTAGCTCTGCCACCATTGGCTATCTTCTTAGTCCAGCAAGAAAAACTCTTGAGAAAGGTATGATAAGGTCCGATCATTTAGAGCCCCCAAAAGGTTTCCATTCTTCAAGAATTAAGCCACGCGCACATGAAGCCAATTTGTAGAACACCAATTGATGACTTTAAGTGATTGCGATATTATTGGTTTCAAGACATGCAGGGAAATCTAAGGGCCTTATGGTGAATATATTGGGAGCCAATTTGGAAAGCCAGTAATTTTCGCAGGTCCAGTAGTGCCAAATCCACGTAAAATGGCACTCGAAAAACAATGGGAATAGTTATTAAGCAAGTTTCAACCTAAGACTATGATTTTTTGTGCATTCGGAAGTGAGTGTGTTTTGAAAAAGGATCAATTTCAAGGATTAGTTTTAGGCCTTAAGTTAACAGGTTTGTCATTTCTAGTTGCCCTAAAACCACCAATGGGAGTTGAGATAATCGAGTCAGCCTTGCCAGAAGGATTCCAAGAAATATTAAAAGGAAGAGGGATACTTCATGGAGGTTGGGTACCACAACAACTAATATTAAGGCAACGCTCTGTAGCGTATTTCGTTAGTCATTACGGCTCGGGCTCTTTAGCAGAGGCCATGGTGAGTGATTGTCAATTGGTATTGCTACCACATGTCGGAGATCAAATAATTAATGCAAGATTGATGGCTGGAGACATAAAAATCAGAGTAGAGGTTGAGAAAGGTGATGAAGATGGAGTATTTACAAAATATGATGTTTGCAATGCAGTAAGAACTGTAATGGATCATGATAATGAGCTGGGGAACGAGGTAAGGACCAACCATGCTAAATGGAAGGAGTTCCTTTTAAAACCAGGACTTGAAATCTCTTACATGAATGATTTTGTTATGCACTTGCATGCCTTGGAGTGATGATTTCTAATGCAAATTTGTTTCTATATTCAAGTACTTTCTTTTTTAAAACTTCTTATTAACATTATTTTGGTATTGGAATTTGATGTCGATAACTGGATATATTTAAAGGATTTTCTTGAATTTGATAATTAACTCTATTTTATTCTTTTTTATAAATTTTAATTTAGTTTAAGTTGCAATAACACTGAATTTAATCTTATGCACAATCACTCTGCCAGTAAAATTAATTAATAATTTTTAATTATAAATAATAAAAAGGAGACAAATAAAAATAGCAAATAGTAAATATGTGCAATTACTTTTCTTATTAAGAATAAAAATAGGAAGAAGGGTTAGTAAGGGATGTAAATTTCTTTTTCATCTAACCTTGTAAATTTTTACTTTTCAGTTTATAATTTGAATTGTAAAATATTTTAATTAGTATTACTAACTGACACCAAAATATAAGAATAGATTAAAAATGAATATTTATTATCAAAAAAGTTAAAATTTGTGAAATTATTTCAGTCATCCATTCAAATTAATACGTTGAACTGTTGGTAATGCTCGGTAACTTGAATCCGACGATCGGGTCGGTTATGGGGCGTTACAAAACAACCTAAAAAATTAACTAAGGCAACTGCACCTATCAAGTAATAATAGTATTGCTATGGTGAGTACATATATCATCGCCTCGAGGACTACAATTCCTAATAATTATCACATTTCTATTATTTAACCTAACAATTCGAAGGATTAATTAAAAATAAAATAAACTAGCTAAATTAACTAATGAATGCACCAAAGAATGATAAACAAAAACAATCAAGTATTAACCAAGTGACAAAAAAATACCGACGTAAGAATCCACCTAGATTTCGTCTATAATTCTCAATCTAAATTATTCAATTTATTTTCTTAGCTTTTTGATTCGTAGAAATACCTAATTTATGTTGATATATCTTTCGAGCATAAGAGCAACTAAATCTAGATTGATTAATTGAAATTTCTTTCTAATTAAAACCCCTTATTATTGCATTAATTCGCTTTATCGATTCCCTGATAGATTTGACTCTAATCTGTTATATTTATATCGTCCTATTTCTTGGATTGCATGCAACTCCATTCAATTATGCAAGATCTAATCACAAGAATGGTCCATTCAACCTCAGACTTATGCACATCAAACATGGATGAACACTCTAGAATTATAAACCTAAGAACAATTAAGCGTTCGTAATTGAAAACAAAGACTAAGACTTTATTGCATAAAAATAGAAATCAAACAGTAGAATCCATCCTATGGTTCATCTCCCTTAGTTATTAATAGAATTAGTTCATACTTGCAAGAATAAACTCCAAAAATACAATATAACCACTAAAACAAAAGGAATCCATGATAACTCCCTTGGAAACCTGATTGGACGCTTGAATCTTAATGGAGAATTGCTTGAAAATCTGCTTCCATGGTGTTCTTTGAGTAATTTTCGTGCTATCCAATGACTCTTACTTTCCTCCTCTTTTATCTCATAATTTATACCTTCGTAGATTTCCAAAAACCTTAAAATATATAAACATTAATCGGATTTTTTGTGGTGCAGGTCATGGAATTAGTTTTTTTTTTTTATTATAAAAAATTCACTTATTTGTTTGTTTTTGTTTTTCAGTCTTATAGAATTAGGTATTTTGATTTTTTAAAAAAATATTTTTTACTTATTTAGTTTTAGATTTTCATTTTTATATGAAGTATTGGAAGTCTTGGTGAAAATGGAGGATGGGAGACAGTTCAATATGTTACTGTAAGGGGAACTCACTTTTATACTACAGAGAATGGAGTTCGAATAAAGACATGGTAGGTAATTAAAATTAACTTTAAAAGTATTTTATGATTAATTTTTTACGCTATATTTAACTTATTACCATATTATGTGTACAGGGAGGTCATGGATATGCAAGACATGTAATGTTTGAACTTGTATCGTTTAGTAAAGTAATTAGACTTATTATTATTGATCAGTAGAGTTGTCATCCTCATCAACATTGCAAGAATTATGTAAGTTTTATTTTAATTTGTTCACGGTTTCAAACGAATCAATTTAACATATATATATTGCAATGATAATTTTTCATTTAGGTTTTTCATTTTACTAAGTACAACTGTGGAGGTTAGCAATATCTTGTGTAATGATTTAAGAGGGACAACAAATACTGAAATTGCGGTGGAGCTTTTATGCAGTGAGTCAGTTCCACGTAAAATTATTCGCCTGAAAGATATTAAATTGGATTACGAAATAAATGGTAAAATATTTGATGGCCACCTCAAACGTCAATGTTTGAGTGTTGTTCAAAGTGGGGATGACGGAAATGTTTATCCAAATGTTCCTTGTCTAGAAAAAATTAAGCTATTAACTTTTTTTTTTTTGGATGTAATAATTAGGTTATATTTTGGTTGGGACTAAGGAAATGGTTATCCAAATGTCCCTTCATGTTGTATATATAAAATAAAAATAAATGCTTATTTTTTTTATATCAAAATTTTCTACAATAATCTTCTCTTTCTTATTATGATTGGTTATTATTTTATTAAAACAACTAGAGATATATATTACAAGAAAAATAGAATGTAAAGTTAAAATTTTCAACAATTTAAACAAAATATTACACCAATTTATGTGTAAAGAAAAGTTCACAACTAAAGAGGTTTTCTTATTGATTTTGTTTTCGTTTTCATTTCGGTATTTTAATTTTTTATAAATATTTACCACAAGCGAAAATGTTGTACTATCACTTTATGATTCAGAAAAAAAGAAAAAAGAAACAAATTATAAACTATAACCGAGAGATATGCCCATATGTTATGTACTTAATCAAACAAATTCCTTAAAATAAAGAAATGGATGGTGAAGGTGAGCCCATAAATCATAATATTTTGTAATAAAAAAATTTAAATCAAAGAACCATTGAACTAAATTTTTAGAACTGTAAACTTGTTTTCTTTAACAAATATTTTGGTACATTTACTTTAATGATTCGGGCATAGTTTGGTTTTCTCTTCAAACGAAATTAAGTGCAAGAAACCCAATCAGTTATGGTTACAAGAGTTTTCGGCCATGGGATTATATAAGCAATTTCATGGATTGCATTAAGGCATTCAAGCTTCCTTTGCTTTCGAATTAGCAGAGTTGATAATTTCAAAGAGATTTTACTCAGCCTGCTTCTCCTAAAGCGAATTTGTTAGGTTAGAATTTAAGTTTGTAATAGTTTTAATTGCAACACTTACCAATTATGGGAGGTAGAAGCTTTCACATCGCAATGTACCCATGGTTTGCCCTTGGTCATATCACTCCATATGTTCATATGGCCAACAAACTAGCAGAGAGAGGCCATAAAATTTCCTTCTTTTTACCGGCCAAAACACAACATAAGGTTGAGGCTTTCAATCTCCATCCACATCAAATAACCTTTATTCCAATCATTGTTCCGCATGTTGAAGGTTTACCTCTCGGCGCCGAAACAACAAATGATGTCCCTTTCCCTTTGCATCCTCTCATTATGACCGCTATGGACCTCACGGAACCTCATATTGATGCTTACCTTGGTGAACTCAAACCCCATTTTATTTTCTATGATTTCACTTGTTGGTTGCCAGCCCTGACTCGTAGGTTAGGTATCAAGTCTGTGGTTTATTGTATCATTAGCTCTGCCACCATTGGCTATCTTCTTAGTCCAGCAAGAAAGACTCTTGAGAAAGGTATGATAGGGTCCGATCTTTTAGAGCCCCCAGAAGGTTTCCCTTCTTCAAGTATTAAGTTACGCGCACATGAAGCTCAAGCATTAGCCGCTGTAACAACTATGGATTATGGAAGCGGCCTTTCATTTGTAGAACGCCAATTGATGACTTTAAGTGATTGCGATATTATTGGTTTCAGGACATGCAGGGAAATCGAAGGGCCTTATGGTGAATATATTGGGAGCCAATTTGGAAAGCCAGTAATTTTCGCAGGTCCAGTAGTGCCAAATCCACCTAAAATAGCACTAGAAAAACAATGGGAAAAGTTATTAAGCAAGTTTCAACCTAAGACTATGATTTTTTGTGCATTCGGAAGTGAGTGTGTTTTGACAAAGGATCAATTTCAAGAATTGGTTTTAGGCCTTGAGTTAACAGGTTTGCCATTTCTAGTTGCCCTAAAACCACCAATGGGAGTTGAGACAATCGAGTCAGCCTTGCCAGAAGGATTCCAAGAAAGATTAAAAGGAAGAGGGATACTTCATGGAGGTTGGGTGCCGCAACAACTAATATTAAGGCATCGCTCTGTAGGGTATTTCGTCACTCATTGCGGCTCGGGCTCTTTAGCAGAGGCCATGGTGAGTGATTGTCAATTGGTGTTGCTACCCCATGTCGGAGATCAAATAATTAATGCAAGATTGATGGCTGGAGACCTAAAAATCGGAGTAGAGGTTGAGAAAGGTGATGAAGATGGAGTATTTACAAAATATGATGTTTGCAAAGCAGTAAGAACTGTAATGGATCATGATAATGAGCTGGGGAACGAGGTAAGGACCAACCATGCTAAATGGAAGGAGTTCCTTTTAAAACCAGGACTTGAAAACTCTTACATGGATGATTTTGTTATGCACTTGCATGCCTTGGTGTGATGATTTCTAATGCAAATTTGTTTCTATATTCAAGTACTTTCTTTTTTAAAACTTATTATTAACATTATTTTGGTATTGGAGTTTGATGTCGATAACTGGATATATTTAAAGGATTTTCTTGAATTTGATAATTAACTCTATTTTATTCTTTTTTATAAATTTTAATTTAGTTTAAGCTACAATAAGCACAATCGCTCTGCGAGTGAAATTAATTAATAATTTCTAATTATAAATAATAGAAAGGAGACAAATAAAAATAGCAAATAGTAAATATGTGCAATTACTTTTCTTATTAAGAATAATAATAGGAAGAAGGGTTAGTAAGGGATGTAAATTTCTTTTTCATCTAACCTTGTAAATTTTTACTTTTTAGTTTATAATTTGAATTGTAAAATATTTTAATTAGTATCACTAACTGACACCAAAATATAAGAATAGATTAAAAATGAATATTTATTATCAAAAAAGTTAAAATTTATGAAATTATTTCAGTCATCCATTCAACTTGATACGTTGAACTGTTGGTAATGCTCGGTAACTCGAATCCGACGATCGGGTCGGTTATGGGGCGTTACAAAACAACCTAAAAAATTAACTAAGGCAACTGCACCTATCAAGTAATAATAGTATTGCTATGGTGAGTACATATATCATCGCCTCGAGGACTACAATTCCTAATAATTATCACATTTCTATTATTTAACCTAACAATTCGAAGGATTAATTAAAAATAAAATAAACTAGCTAAATTAACTAATGAATGCACCAAAGAATGATAAACAAAAACAATCAAGTATTAACCAAGTGACAAAAAAATACCGACGTAAGAATCCACCTAGATTTCGTCTATAATTCTCAATCTAAATTATTCAATTTATTTTCTTAGCTTTTTGATTCGTAGAAATACCTAATTTATGTTGATATATCTTTCGAGCATAAGAGCAACTAAATCTAGATTGATTAATTGAAATTTCTTTCTAATTAAAACCCCTTATTATTGCATTAATTCGCTTTATCGATTCCCTGATAGATTTGACTCTAATCTGTTATATTTATATCGTCCTATTTCTTGGATTGCATGCAACTCCATTCAATTATGCAAGATCTAATCACAAGAATGGTCCATTCAACCTCAGACTTATGCACATCAAACATGGATGAACACTCTAGAATTATAAACCTAAGAACAATTAAGCGTTCGTAATTGAAAACAAAGACTAAGACTTTATTGCATAAAAATAGAAATCAAACAGTAGAATCCATCCTATGGTTCATCTCCCTTAGTTATTAATAGAATTAGTTCATACTTGCAAGAATAAACTCCAAAAATACAATATAACCACTAAAACAAAAGGAATCCATGATAACTCCCTTGGAAACCTGTTTGGACGCTTGAATCTTAATGGAGAATTGCTTGAAAATCTGCTTCCATGGTGTTCTTTGAGTAATTTTCGTGCTATCCAATGACTCTTACTTTCCTCCTCTTTTATCTCATAATTTATACCTTCGTAGATTTCCAAAAACCTTAAAATATATAAACATTAATCGGATTTTTTGTGGTGCAGGTCATGGAATTAGTTTTTTTTTTTATTATAAAAAATTCACTTATTTGTTTGTTTTTGTTTTTCAGTCTTATAGAATTAGGTATTTTGATTTTTTAAAAAAATATTTTTTACTTATTTAGTTTTAGATTTTTATTTTTATATGAAGTATTGGAAGTCTTGGTGAAAATGGAGGATGGGAGACAGTTCAATATGTTACTGTAAGGGGAGCTCACTTTTATACTACAGAGAATGGAGTTCGAATAAAGACATGGTAGGTAATTAAAATTAACTTTAAAAGTATTTTATGATTAATTTTTTACGCTATATTTAACTTATTACCATATTATGTGTACAGGGAGGTCATGGATATGCAAGACATGTAATGTTTGAACTTGTATCGTTTAGTAAAGTAATTAGACTTATTATTATTGATCAGTAGAGTTGTCATCCTCATCAACATTGCAAGAATTATGTAAGTTTTATTTTAATTTGTTCACGGTTTCAAACGAATCAATTTAACATATATATATTGCAATGATAATTTTTCATTTAGTTTTTTCATTTTACTAAGTACAACTGTGGAGGTTAGCAATATCTTGTGTAATGATTTAAGAGGGACAACAAATACTGAAATTGCGGTGGAGCTTTTATGCAGTGAGTCAGTTCCACGTAAAATTATTCGCCTGAAAGATATTAAATTGGATTACGAAATAAATGGTAAAATATTTGATGGCCACCTCAAACGTCAATGTTTGAGTGTTGTTCAAAGTGGGGATGACGGAAATGTTTATCCAAATGTTCCTTGTCTAGAAAAAATTAAGCTATTAACTTTTTTTTTTTTGGATGTAATAATTAGGTTATATTTTGGTTGGGACTAAGGAAATGGTTATCCAAATGTCCCTTCATGTTGTATATATAAAATAAAAATAAATGCTTATTTTTTTTATATCAAAATTTTCTACAATAATCTTCTCTTTCTTATTATGATTGGTTATTATTTTATTAAAACAACTAGAGATATATATTACAAGAAAAATAGAATGTAAAGTTAAAATTTTCAACAATTTAAACAAAATATTACACCAATTTATGTGTAAAGAAAAGTTCACAACTAAAGAGGTTTTCTTATTGATTTTGTTTTCGTTTTCATTTCGGTATTTTAATTTTTTATAAATATTTACCACAAGCGAAAATGTTGTACTATCACTTTATGATTCAGAAAAAAAGAAAAAAGAAACAAATTATAAACTATAACCGAGAGATATGCCCATATGTTATGTACTTAATCAAACAAATTCCTTAAAATAAAGAAATGGATGGTGAAGGTGAGCCCATAAATCATAATATTTTGTAATAAAAAAATTTAAATCAAAGAACCATTGAACTAAATTTTTAGAACTGTAAACTTGTTTTCTTTAACAAATATTTTGGTACATTTACTTTAATGATTCGGGCATAGTTTGGTTTTCTCTTCAAACGAAATTAAGTGCAAGAAACCCAATCAGTTATGGTTACAAGAGTTTTCGGCCATGGGATTATATAAGCAATTTCATGGATTGCATTAAGGCATTCAAGCTTCCTTTGCTTTCGAATTAGCAGAGTTGATAATTTCAAAGAGATTTTACTCAGCCTGCTTCTCCTAAAGCGAATTTGTTAGGTTAGAATTTAAGTTTGTAATAGTTTTAATTGCAACACTTACCAATTATGGGAGGTAGAAGCTTTCACATCGCAATGTACCCATGGTTTGCCCTTGGTCATATCACTCCATATGTTCATATGGCCAACAAACTAGCAGAGAGAGGCCATAAAATTTCCTTCTTTTTACCGGCCAAAACACAACATAAGGTTGAGGCTTTCAATCTCCATCCACATCAAATAACCTTTATTCCAATCATTGTTCCGCATGTTGAAGGTTTACCTCTCGGCGCCGAAACAACAAATGATGTCCCTTTCCCTTTGCATCCTCTCATTATGACCGCTATGGACCTCACGGAACCTCATATTGATGCTTACCTTGGTGAACTCAAACCCCATTTTATTTTCTATGATTTCACTTGTTGGTTGCCAGCCCTGACTCGTAGGTTAGGTATCAAGTCTGTGGTTTATTGTATCATTAGCTCTGCCACCATTGGCTATCTTCTTAGTCCAGCAAGAAAGACTCTTGAGAAAGGTATGATAGGGTCCGATCTTTTAGAGCCCCCAGAAGGTTTCCCTTCTTCAAGTATTAAGTTACGCGCACATGAAGCTCAAGCATTAGCCGCTGTAACAACTATGGATTATGGAAGCGGCCTTTCATTTGTAGAACGCCAATTGATGACTTTAAGTGATTGCGATATTATTGGTTTCAGGACATGCAGGGAAATCGAAGGGCCTTATGGTGAATATATTGGGAGCCAATTTGGAAAGCCAGTAATTTTCGCAGGTCCAGTAGTGCCAAATCCACCTAAAATAGCACTAGAAAAACAATGGGAAAAGTTATTAAGCAAGTTTCAACCTAAGACTATGATTTTTTGTGCATTCGGAAGTGAGTGTGTTTTGACAAAGGATCAATTTCAAGAATTGGTTTTAGGCCTTGAGTTAACAGGTTTGCCATTTCTAGTTGCCCTAAAACCACCAATGGGAGTTGAGACAATCGAGTCAGCCTTGCCAGAAGGATTCCAAGAAAGATTAAAAGGAAGAGGGATACTTCATGGAGGTTGGGTGCCGCAACAACTAATATTAAGGCATCGCTCTGTAGGGTATTTCGTCACTCATTGCGGCTCGGGCTCTTTAGCAGAGGCCATGGTGAGTGATTGTCAATTGGTGTTGCTACCCCATGTCGGAGATCAAATAATTAATGCAAGATTGATGGCTGGAGACCTAAAAATCGGAGTAGAGGTTGAGAAAGGTGATGAAGATGGAGTATTTACAAAATATGATGTTTGCAAAGCAGTAAGAACTGTAATGGATCATGATAATGAGCTGGGGAATGAGGTAAGGACCAACCATGCTAAATGGAAGGAGTTCCTTTTAAAACCAGGACTTGAAAACTCTTACATGGATGATTTTGTTATGCACTTGCATGCCTTGGTGTGATGATTTCTAATGCAAATTTGTTTCTATATTCAAGTACTTTCTTTTTTAAAACTTATTATTAACATTATTTTGGTATTGGAGTTTGATGTCGATAACTGGATATATTTAAAGGATTTTCTTGAATTTGATAATTAACTCTATTTTATTCTTTTTTATAAATTTTAATTTAGTTTAAGCTACAATAAGCACAATCGCTCTGCGAGTGAAATTAATTAATAATTTCTAATTATAAATAATAGAAAGGAGACAAATAAAAATAGCAAATAGTAAATATGTGCAATTACTTTTCTTATTAAGAATAATAATAGGAAGAAGGGTTAGTAAGGGATGTAAATTTCTTTTTCATCTAACCTTGTAAATTTTTACTTTTTAGTTTATAATTTGAATTGTAAAATATTTTAATTAGTATCACTAACTGACACCAAAATATAAGAATAGATTAAAAATGAATATTTATTATCAAAAAAGTTAAAATTTATGAAATTATTTCAGTCATCCATTCAACTTGATACGTTGAACTGTTGGTAATGCTCGGTAACTCGAATCCGACGATCGGGTCGGTTATGGGGCGTTACAAAACAACCTAAAAAATTAACTAAGGCAACTGCACCTATCAAGTAATAATAGTATTGCTATGGTGAGTACATATATCATCGCCTCGAGGACTACAATTCCTAATAATTATCACATTTCTATTATTTAACCTAACAATTCGAAGGATTAATTAAAAATAAAATAAACTAGCTAAATTAACTAATGAATGCACCAAAGAATGATAAACAAAAACAATCAAGTATTAACCAAGTGACAAAAAAATACCGACGTAAGAATCCACCTAGATTTCGTCTATAATTCTCAATCTAAATTATTCAATTTATTTTCTTAGCTTTTTGATTCGTAGAAATACCTAATTTATGTTGATATATCTTTCGAGCATAAGAGCAACTAAATCTAGATTGATTAATTGAAATTTCTTTCTAATTAAAACCCCTTATTATTGCATTAATTCGCTTTATCGATTCCCTGATAGATTTGACTCTAATCTGTTATATTTATATCGTCCTATTTCTTGGATTGCATGCAACTCCATTCAATTATGCAAGATCTAATCACAAGAATGGTCCATTCAACCTCAGACTTATGCACATCAAACATGGATGAACACTCTAGAATTATAAACCTAAGAACAATTAAGCGTTCGTAATTGAAAACAAAGACTAAGACTTTATTGCATAAAAATAGAAATCAAACAGTAGAATCCATCCTATGGTTCATCTCCCTTAGTTATTAATAGAATTAGTTCATACTTGCAAGAATAAACTCCAAAAATACAATATAACCACTAAAACAAAAGGAATCCATGATAACTCCCTTGGAAACCTGTTTGGACGCTTGAATCTTAATGGAGAATTGCTTGAAAATCTGCTTCCATGGTGTTCTTTGAGTAATTTTCGTGCTATCCAATGACTCTTACTTTCCTCCTCTTTTATCTCATAATTTATACCTTCGTAGATTTCCAAAAACCTTAAAATATATAAACATTAATCGGATTTTTTGTGGTGCAGGTCATGGAATTAGTTTTTTTTTTTTATTATAAAAAATTCACTTATTTGTTTGTTTTTGTTTTTCAGTCTTATAGAATTAGGTATTTTGATTTTTTAAAAAAATATTTTTTACTTATTTAGTTTTAGATTTTTATTTTTATATGAAGTATTGGAAGTCTTGGTGAAAATGGAGGATGGGAGACAGTTCAATATGTTACTGTAAGGGGAGCTCACTTTTATACTACAGAGAATGGAGTTCGAATAAAGACATGGTAGGTAATTAAAATTAACTTTAAAAGTATTTTATGATTAATTTTTTACGCTATATTTAACTTATTACCATATTATGTGTACAGGGAGGTCATGGATATGCAAGACATGTAATGTTTGAACTTGTATCGTTTAGTAAAGTAATTAGACTTATTATTATTGATCAGTAGAGTTGTCATCCTCATCAACATTGCAAGAATTATGTAAGTTTTATTTTAATTTGTTCACGGTTTCAAACGAATCAATTTAACATATATATATTGCAATGATAATTTTTCATTTAGTTTTTTCATTTTACTAAGTACAACTGTGGAGGTTAGCAATATCTTGTGTAATGATTTAAGAGGGACAACAAATACTGAAATTGCGGTGGAGCTTTTATGCAGTGAGTCAGTTCCACGTAAAATTATTCGCCTGAAAGATATTAAATTGGATTACGAAATAAATGGTAAAATATTTGATGGCCACCTCAAACGTCAATGTTTGAGTGTTGTTCAAAGTGGGGATGACGGAAATGTTTATCCAAATGTTCCTTGTCTAGAAAAAATTAAGCTATTAACTTTTTTTTTTTTGGATGTAATAATTAGGTTATATTTTGGTTGGGACTAAGGAAATGGTTATCCAAATGTCCCTTCATGTTGTATATATAAAATAAAAATAAATGCTTATTTTTTTTATATCAAAATTTTCTACAATAATCTTCTCTTTCTTATTATGATTGGTTATTATTTTATTAAAACAACTAGAGATATATATTACAAGAAAAATAGAATGTAAAGTTAAAATTTTCAACAATTTAAACAAAATATTACACCAATTTATGTGTAAAGAAAAGTTCACAACTAAAGAGGTTTTCTTATTGATTTTGTTTTCGTTTTCATTTCGGTATTTTAATTTTTTATAAATATTTACCACAAGCGAAAATGTTGTACTATCACTTTATGATTCAGAAAAAAAGAAAAAAGAAACAAATTATAAACTATAACCGAGAGATATGCCCATATGTTATGTACTTAATCAAACAAATTCCTTAAAATAAAGAAATGGATGGTGAAGGTGAGCCCATAAATCATAATATTTTGTAATAAAAAAATTTAAATCAAAGAACCATTGAACTAAATTTTTAGAACTGTAAACTTGTTTTCTTTAACAAATATTTTGGTACATTTACTTTAATGATTCGGGCATAGTTTGGTTTTCTCTTCAAACGAAATTAAGTGCAAGAAACCCAATCAGTTATGGTTACAAGAGTTTTCGGCCATGGGATTATATAAGCAATTTCATGGATTGCATTAAGGCATTCAAGCTTCCTTTGCTTTCGAATTAGCAGAGTTGATAATTTCAAAGAGATTTTACTCAGCCTGCTTCTCCTAAAGCGAATTTGTTAGGTTAGAATTTAAGTTTGTAATAGTTTTAATTGCAACACTTACCAATTATGGGAGGTAGAAGCTTTCACATCGCAATGTACCCATGGTTTGCCCTTGGTCATATCACTCCATATGTTCATATGGCCAACAAACTAGCAGAGAGAGGCCATAAAATTTCCTTCTTTTTACCGGCCAAAACACAACATAAGGTTGAGGCTTTCAATCTCCATCCACATCAAATAACCTTTATTCCAATCATTGTTCCGCATGTTGAAGGTTTACCTCTCGGCGCCGAAACAACAAATGATGTCCCTTTCCCTTTGCATCCTCTCATTATGACCGCTATGGACCTCACGGAACCTCATATTGATGCTTACCTTGGTGAACTCAAACCCCATTTTATTTTCTATGATTTCACTTGTTGGTTGCCAGCCCTGACTCGTAGGTTAGGTATCAAGTCTGTGGTTTATTGTATCATTAGCTCTGCCACCATTGGCTATCTTCTTAGTCCAGCAAGAAAGACTCTTGAGAAAGGTATGATAGGGTCCGATCTTTTAGAGCCCCCAGAAGGTTTCCCTTCTTCAAGTATTAAGTTACGCGCACATGAAGCTCAAGCATTAGCCGCTGTAACAACTATGGATTATGGAAGCGGCCTTTCATTTGTAGAACGCCAATTGATGACTTTAAGTGATTGCGATATTATTGGTTTCAGGACATGCAGGGAAATCGAAGGGCCTTATGGTGAATATATTGGGAGCCAATTTGGAAAGCCAGTAATTTTCGCAGGTCCAGTAGTGCCAAATCCACCTAAAATAGCACTAGAAAAACAATGGGAAAAGTTATTAAGCAAGTTTCAACCTAAGACTATGATTTTTTGTGCATTCGGAAGTGAGTGTGTTTTGACAAAGGATCAATTTCAAGAATTGGTTTTAGGCCTTGAGTTAACAGGTTTGCCATTTCTAGTTGCCCTAAAACCACCAATGGGAGTTGAGACAATCGAGTCAGCCTTGCCAGAAGGATTCCAAGAAAGATTAAAAGGAAGAGGGATACTTCATGGAGGTTGGGTGCCGCAACAACTAATATTAAGGCATCGCTCTGTAGGGTATTTCGTCACTCATTGCGGCTCGGGCTCTTTAGCAGAGGCCATGGTGAGTGATTGTCAATTGGTGTTGCTACCCCATGTCGGAGATCAAATAATTAATGCAAGATTGATGGCTGGAGACCTAAAAATCGGAGTAGAGGTTGAGAAAGGTGATGAAGATGGAGTATTTACAAAATATGATGTTTGCAAAGCAGTAAGAACTGTAATGGATCATGATAATGAGCTGGGGAACGAGGTAAGGACCAACCATGCTAAATGGAAGGAGTTCCTTTTAAAACCAGGACTTGAAAACTCTTACATGGATGATTTTGTTATGCACTTGCATGCCTTGGTGTGATGATTTCTAATGCAAATTTGTTTCTATATTCAAGTACTTTCTTTTTTAAAACTTATTATTAACATTATTTTGGTATTGGAGTTTGATGTCGATAACTGGATATATTTAAAGGATTTTCTTGAATTTGATAATTAACTCTATTTTATTCTTTTTTATAAATTTTAATTTAGTTTAAGCTACAATAAGCACAATCGCTCTGCGAGTGAAATTAATTAATAATTTCTAATTATAAATAATAGAAAGGAGACAAATAAAAATAGCAAATAGTAAATATGTGCAATTACTTTTCTTATTAAGAATAATAATAGGAAGAAGGGTTAGTAAGGGATGTAAATTTCTTTTTCATCTAACCTTGTAAATTTTTACTTTTTAGTTTATAATTTGAATTGTAAAATATTTTAATTAGTATCACTAACTGACACCAAAATATAAGAATAGATTAAAAATGAATATTTATTATCAAAAAAGTTAAAATTTATGAAATTATTTCAGTCATCCATTCAACTTGATACGTTGAACTGTTGGTAATGCTCGGTAACTCGAATCCGACGATCGGGTCGGTTATGGGGCGTTACAAAACAACCTAAAAAATTAACTAAGGCAACTGCACCTATCAAGTAATAATAGTATTGCTATGGTGAGTACATATATCATCGCCTCGAGGACTACAATTCCTAATAATTATCACATTTCTATTATTTAACCTAACAATTCGAAGGATTAATTAAAAATAAAATAAACTAGCTAAATTAACTAATGAATGCACCAAAGAATGATAAACAAAAACAATCAAGTATTAACCAAGTGACAAAAAAATACCGACGTAAGAATCCACCTAGATTTCGTCTATAATTCTCAATCTAAATTATTCAATTTATTTTCTTAGCTTTTTGATTCGTAGAAATACCTAATTTATGTTGATATATCTTTCGAGCATAAGAGCAACTAAATCTAGATTGATTAATTGAAATTTCTTTCTAATTAAAACCCCTTATTATTGCATTAATTCGCTTTATCGATTCCCTGATAGATTTGACTCTAATCTGTTATATTTATATCGTCCTATTTCTTGGATTGCATGCAACTCCATTCAATTATGCAAGATCTAATCACAAGAATGGTCCATTCAACCTCAGACTTATGGACATCAAACATGGATGAACACTCTAGAATTATAAACCTAAGAACAATTAAGCGTTCGTAATTGAAAACAAAGACTAAGACTTTATTGCATAAAAATAGAAATCAAACAGTAGAATCCATCCTATGGTTCATCTCCCTTAGTTATTAATAGAATTAGTTCATACTTGCAAGAATAAACTCCAAAAATACAATATAACCACTAAAACAAAAGGAATCCATGATAACTCCCTTGGAAACCTGTTTGGACGCTTGAATCTTAATGGAGAATTGCTTGAAAATCTGCTTCCATGGTGTTCTTTGAGTAATTTTCGTGCTATCCAATGACTCTTACTTTCCTCCTCTTTTATCTCATAATTTATACCTTCGTAGATTTCCAAAAACCTTAAAATATATAAACATTAATCGGATTTTTTGTGGTGCAGGTCATGGAATTAGTTTTTTTTTATTTATAAAAAATTCACTCATTTGTTTGTTTTTGTTTTTCAGTCTTATAGAATTAGGTATTTTGATTTTAAAAAATAATATTTTTTACTTATTTAGTTTTAAATTTTCATTTTTATATGAAGTATTGGAATTCTTGGTGAAAATGGAGGATGGGAGACAGTTCAATATGTTACTGTAAGGGGAGCTCACTTTTATACTACAGAGAATGGAGTTCGAATAAAGACATGGTAGGTAATTAAAATTAACTTTAAAAGTATTTTATGATTAATTTTTTACGCTATATTTAACTTATTACCATATTATGTGTACAGGGAGGTCATGGATATGCAAGACATGTAATGTTTGAACTTGTATCGTTTAGTAAAGTAATTAGACTTATTATTATTGATCAGTAGAGTTGTCATCCTCATCAACATTGCAAGAATTATGTATGTTTTATTTTAATTTGTTCACGGTTTCAAACGAATCAATTTAACATATAAATATTGCAATGATAATTTTTCATTTAGTTTTTTCATTTTACTAAGTACAACTGTGGAGGTTAGCAATATCTTGTGTAATGATTTAAGAGGGACAACAAATACTGAAATTGCGGTGGAGCTTTTATGCAGTGAGTCAGTTCCACGTAAAATTATTCGCCTGAAAGATATTAAATTGGATTACGAAATAAATGGTAAAATATTTGATGGCCACCTCAAACGTCAATGTTTGAGTGTTGTTCAAAGTGGGGATGACGGAAATGTTTATCCAAATGTTCCTTGTCTAGAAAAAATTAAGCTGTTATCTTTTTTTTTTTTGGATGTAATAATTAGGTTATATTTTGGTTGGGACTAAGGAAATGGTTATCCAAATGTCCCTTCATGTTGTATATATAAAATAAAAATAAATGCTTATTTTTTTTATATCAAAATTTTCTACAATAATCTTCTCTTTCTTATTATGATTGGTTATTATTTTATTAAAACAACTAGAGATATATATTACAAGAAAAATAGAATGTAAAGTTAAAATTTTCAACAATTTAAACAAAATATTACACCAATTTATGTGTAAAGAAAAGTTCACAACTAAAGAGGTTTTCTTATTGATTTTGTTTTCGTTTTCATTTCGGTATTTTAATTTTTTATAAATATTTACCACAAGCGAAAATGTTGTACTATCACTTTATGATTCAGAAAAAAAGAAAAAAGAAACAAATTATAAACTATAACCGAGAGATATGCCCATATGTTATGTACTTAATCAAACAAATTCCTTAAAATAAAGAAATGGATGGTGAAGGTGAGCCCATAAATCATAATATTTTGTAATAAAAAAATTTAAATCAAAGAACCATTGAACTAAATTTTTAGAACTGTAAACTTGTTTTCTTTAACAAATATTTTGGTACATTTACTTTAATGATTCGGGCATAGTTTGGTTTTCTCTTCAAACGAAATTAAGTGCAAGAAACCCAATCAGTTATGGTTACAAGAGTTTTCGGCCATGGGATTATATAAGCAATTTCATGGATTGCATTAAGGCATTCAAGCTTCCTTTGCTTTCGAATTAGCAGAGTTGATAATTTCAAAGAGATTTTACTCAGCCTGCTTCTCCTAAAGCGAATTTGTTAGGTTAGAATTTAAGTTTGTAATAGTTTTAATTGCAACACTTACCAATTATGGGAGGTAGAAGCTTTCACATCGCAATGTACCCATGGTTTGCCCTTGGTCATATCACTCCATATGTTCATATGGCCAACAAACTAGCAGAGAGAGGCCATAAAATTTCCTTCTTTTTACCGGCCAAAACACAACATAAGGTTGAGGCTTTCAATCTCCATCCACATCAAATAACCTTTATTCCAATCATTGTTCCGCATGTTGAAGGTTTACCTCTCGGCGCCGAAACAACAAATGATGTCCCTTTCCCTTTGCATCCTCTCATTATGACCGCTATGGACCTCACGGAACCTCATATTGATGCTTACCTTGGTGAACTCAAACCCCATTTTATTTTCTATGATTTCACTTGTTGGTTGCCAGCCCTGACTCGTAGGTTAGGTATCAAGTCTGTGGTTTATTGTATCATTAGCTCTGCCACCATTGGCTATCTTCTTAGTCCAGCAAGAAAGACTCTTGAGAAAGGTATGATAGGGTCCGATCTTTTAGAGCCCCCAGAAGGTTTCCCTTCTTCAAGTATTAAGTTACGCGCACATGAAGCTCAAGCATTAGCCGCTGTAACAACTATGGATTATGGAAGCGGCCTTTCATTTGTAGAACGCCAATTGATGACTTTAAGTGATTGCGATATTATTGGTTTCAGGACATGCAGGGAAATCGAAGGGCCTTATGGTGAATATATTGGGAGCCAATTTGGAAAGCCAGTAATTTTCGCAGGTCCAGTAGTGCCAAATCCACCTAAAATAGCACTAGAAAAACAATGGGAAAAGTTATTAAGCAAGTTTCAACCTAAGACTATGATTTTTTGTGCATTCGGAAGTGAGTGTGTTTTGACAAAGGATCAATTTCAAGAATTGGTTTTAGGCCTTGAGTTAACAGGTTTGCCATTTCTAGTTGCCCTAAAACCACCAATGGGAGTTGAGACAATCGAGTCAGCCTTGCCAGAAGGATTCCAAGAAAGATTAAAAGGAAGAGGGATACTTCATGGAGGTTGGGTGCCGCAACAACTAATATTAAGGCATCGCTCTGTAGGGTATTTCGTCACTCATTGCGGCTCGGGCTCTTTAGCAGAGGCCATGGTGAGTGATTGTCAATTGGTGTTGCTACCCCATGTCGGAGATCAAATAATTAATGCAAGATTGATGGCTGGAGACCTAAAAATCGGAGTAGAGGTTGAGAAAGGTGATGAAGATGGAGTATTTACAAAATATGATGTTTGCAAAGCAGTAAGAACTGTAATGGATCATGATAATGAGCTGGGGAATGAGGTAAGGACCAACCATGCTAAATGGAAGGAGTTCCTTTTAAAACCAGGACTTGAAAACTCTTACATGGATGATTTTGTTATGCACTTGCATGCCTTGGTGTGATGATTTCTAATGCAAATTTGTTTCTATATTCAAGTACTTTCTTTTTTAAAACTTATTATTAACATTATTTTGGTATTGGAGTTTGATGTCGATAACTGGATATATTTAAAGGATTTTCTTGAATTTGATAATTAACTCTATTTTATTCTTTTTTATAAATTTTAATTTAGTTTAAGCTACAATAAGCACAATCGCTCTGCGAGTGAAATTAATTAATAATTTCTAATTATAAATAATAGAAAGGAGACAAATAAAAATAGCAAATAGTAAATATGTGCAATTACTTTTCTTATTAAGAATAATAATAGGAAGAAGGGTTAGTAAGGGATGTAAATTTCTTTTTCATCTAACCTTGTAAATTTTTACTTTTTAGTTTATAATTTGAATTGTAAAATATTTTAATTAGTATCACTAACTGACACCAAAATATAAGAATAGATTAAAAATGAATATTTATTATCAAAAAAGTTAAAATTTATGAAATTATTTCAGTCATCCATTCAACTTGATACGTTGAACTGTTGGTAATGCTCGGTAACTCGAATCCGACGATCGGGTCGGTTATGGGGCGTTACAAAACAACCTAAAAAATTAACTAAGGCAACTGCACCTATCAAGTAATAATAGTATTGCTATGGTGAGTACATATATCATTGCCTCGAGGACTACAATTACTAATAATTATCACATTTCTATTATTTAACCTAACAATTCGAAGGATTAATTAAAAATAAAATAAACTAGCTAAATTAACTAATGAATGCACCAAAGAATGATAAACAAAAACAATCAAGTATCAACCAAGTGACAAAAAAATACCGACGTAAGAATCCACCTAGATTTCGTCTATAATTCTCAATCTAAATTATTCAATTTCTTTTCTTAGCTTTTTGATTCGTAGAAATACCTAATTTATGTTGATATCTCTTTCGAGCATAAGAGCAACTAAATCTAGATTGATTAATTGAAATTTCTTTCTAATTAAAACCCCTTATTATTGCATTAATTCGCTTTATCGATTCCCTGATAGATTTGACTCTAATCTGTTATATTTATATCGTCCTATTTCTTGGATTGCATGCAACTCCATTCAATTATGCAAGATCTAATCACAAGAATGGTCCATTCAACCTCAGACTTATGGACATCAAACATGGATGAACACTCTAGAATTATAAACCTAAGAACAATTAAGCGTTCGTAATTGAAAACAAAGACTAAGACTTTATTGCATAAAAATAGAAATCAAACAGTAGAATCCAACCTATGGTTCATCTCCCTTAGTTATTAATAGAATTAGTTCATACTTGCAAGAATAAACTCCAAAAATACAATATAACCACTAAAACAAAAGGAATCCATGATAACTCCCTTGGAAACCTGTTTGGACGCTTGAATCTTAATGGAGAATTGCTTGAAAATCTGCTTCCATGGTGTTCTTTGAGTAATTTTCGTGCTATCCAATGACTCTTACTTTCCTCCTCTTTTATCTCATAATTTATACCTTCGTAGATTTCCAAAAACCTTAAAATATATAAACATTAATCGGATTTTTTGTGGTGCAGGTCATGGAATTAGTTTTTTTTTATTTATAAAAAATTCACTCATTTGTTTGTTTTTGTTTTTCAGTCTTATAGAATTAGGTATTTTGATTTTAAAAAATAATATTTTTTACTTATTTAGTTTTAAATTTTCATTTTTATATGAAGTATTGGAATTCTTGGTGAAAATGGAGGATGGGAGACAGTTCAATATGTTACTGTAAGGGGAGCTCACTTTTATACTACAGAGAATGGAGTTCGAATAAAGACATGGTAGGTAATTAAAATTAACTTTAAAAGTATTTTATGATTAATTTTTTACGCTATATTTAACTTATTACCATATTATGTGTACAGGGAGGTCATGGATATGCAAGACATGTAATGTTTGAACTTGTATCGTTTAGTAAAGTAATTAGACTTATTATTATTGATCAGTAGAGTTGTCATCCTCATCAACATTGCAAGAATTATGTATGTTTTATTTTAATTTGTTCACGGTTTCAAACGAATCAATTTAACATATAAATATTGCAATGATAATTTTTCATTTAGTTTTTTCATTTTACTAAGTACAACTGTGGAGGTTAGCAATATCTTGTGTAATGATTTAAGAGGGACAACAAATACTGAAATTGCGGTGGAGCTTTTATGCAGTGAGTCAGTTCCACGTAAAATTATTCGCCTGAAAGATATTAAATTGGATTACGAAATAAATGGTAAAATATTTGATGGCCACCTCAAACGTCAATGTTTGAGTGTTGTTCAAAGTGGGGATGGTTTTTCCAATTTTTCTTGGTCTAATTAAGCTGTTATCTTTTTTTTTTTTGGATAGTAATAATTAGGTTATATTTTGGTTGGGACTAAGGAAATGGTTATCCAAATGTCCCTTCATGTTGTATATATAAAATAAAAATAAATGCTTATTTTTTTTATATCAAAATTTTCTACAATAATCTTCTCTTTCTTATTATGATTGGTTATTATTTTATTAAAACAACTAGAGATATATATTACAAGAAAAATAGAATGTAAAGTTAAAATTTTCAACAATTTAAACAAAATATTACACCAATTTATGTGTAAAGAAAAGTTCACAACTAAAGAGGTTTTCTTATTGATTTTGTTTTCGTTTTCATTTCGGTATTTTAATTTTTTATAAATATTTACCACAAGCGAAAATGTTGTACTATCACTTTATGATTCAGAAAAAAAGAAAAAAGAAACAAATTATAAACTATAACCGAGAGATATGCCCATATGTTATGTACTTAATCAAACAAATTCCTTAAAATAAAGAAATGGATGGTGAAGGTGAGCCCATAAATCATAATATTTTGTAATAAAAAAATTTAAATCAAAGAACCATTGAACTAAATTTTTAGAACTGTAAACTTGTTTTCTTTAACAAATATTTTGGTACATTTACTTTAATGATTCGGGCATAGTTTGGTTTTCTCTTCAAACGAAATTAAGTGCAAGAAACCCAATCAGTTATGGTTACAAGAGTTTTCGGCCATGGGATTATATAAGCAATTTCATGGATTGCATTAAGGCATTCAAGCTTCCTTTGCTTTCGAATTAGCAGAGTTGATAATTTCAAAGAGATTTTACTCAGCCTGCTTCTCCTAAAGCGAATTTGTTAGGTTAGAATTTAAGTTTGTAATAGTTTTAATTGCAACACTTACCAATTATGGGAGGTAGAAGCTTTCACATCGCAATGTACCCATGGTTTGCCCTTGGTCATATCACTCCATATGTTCATATGGCCAACAAACTAGCAGAGAGAGGCCATAAAATTTCCTTCTTTTTACCGGCCAAAACACAACATAAGGTTGAGGCTTTCAATCTCCATCCACATCAAATAACCTTTATTCCAATCATTGTTCCGCATGTTGAAGGTTTACCTCTCGGCGCCGAAACAACAAATGATGTCCCTTTCCCTTTGCATCCTCTCATTATGACCGCTATGGACCTCACGGAACCTCATATTGATGCTTACCTTGGTGAACTCAAACCCCATTTTATTTTCTATGATTTCACTTGTTGGTTGCCAGCCCTGACTCGTAGGTTAGGTATCAAGTCTGTGGTTTATTGTATCATTAGCTCTGCCACCATTGGCTATCTTCTTAGTCCAGCAAGAAAGACTCTTGAGAAAGGTATGATAGGGTCCGATCTTTTAGAGCCCCCAGAAGGTTTCCCTTCTTCAAGTATTAAGTTACGCGCACATGAAGCTCAAGCATTAGCCGCTGTAACAACTATGGATTATGGAAGCGGCCTTTCATTTGTAGAACGCCAATTGATGACTTTAAGTGATTGCGATATTATTGGTTTCAGGACATGCAGGGAAATCGAAGGGCCTTATGGTGAATATATTGGGAGCCAATTTGGAAAGCCAGTAATTTTCGCAGGTCCAGTAGTGCCAAATCCACCTAAAATAGCACTAGAAAAACAATGGGAAAAGTTATTAAGCAAGTTTCAACCTAAGACTATGATTTTTTGTGCATTCGGAAGTGAGTGTGTTTTGACAAAGGATCAATTTCAAGAATTGGTTTTAGGCCTTGAGTTAACAGGTTTGCCATTTCTAGTTGCCCTAAAACCACCAATGGGAGTTGAGACAATCGAGTCAGCCTTGCCAGAAGGATTCCAAGAAAGATTAAAAGGAAGAGGGATACTTCATGGAGGTTGGGTGCCGCAACAACTAATATTAAGGCATCGCTCTGTAGGGTATTTCGTCACTCATTGCGGCTCGGGCTCTTTAGCAGAGGCCATGGTGAGTGATTGTCAATTGGTGTTGCTACCCCATGTCGGAGATCAAATAATTAATGCAAGATTGATGGCTGGAGACCTAAAAATCGGAGTAGAGGTTGAGAAAGGTGATGAAGATGGAGTATTTACAAAATATGATGTTTGCAAAGCAGTAAGAACTGTAATGGATCATGATAATGAGCTGGGGAACGAGGTAAGGACCAACCATGCTAAATGGAAGGAGTTCCTTTTAAAACCAGGACTTGAAAACTCTTACATGGATGATTTTGTTATGCACTTGCATGCCTTGGTGTGATGATTTCTAATGCAAATTTGTTTCTATATTCAAGTACTTTCTTTTTTAAAACTTATTATTAACATTATTTTGGTATTGGAGTTTGATGTCGATAACTGGATATATTTAAAGGATTTTCTTGAATTTGATAATTAACTCTATTTTATTCTTTTTTATAAATTTTAATTTAGTTTAAGCTACAATAAGCACAATCGCTCTGCGAGTGAAATTAATTAATAATTTCTAATTATAAATAATAGAAAGGAGACAAATAAAAATAGCAAATAGTAAATATGTGCAATTACTTTTCTTATTAAGAATAATAATAGGAAGAAGGGTTAGTAAGGGATGTAAATTTCTTTTTCATCTAACCTTGTAAATTTTTACTTTTTAGTTTATAATTTGAATTGTAAAATATTTTAATTAGTATCACTAACTGACACCAAAATATAAGAATAGATTAAAAATGAATATTTATTATCAAAAAAGTTAAAATTTATGAAATTATTTCAGTCATCCATTCAACTTGATACGTTGAACTGTTGGTAATGCTCGGTAACTCGAATCCGACGATCGGGTCGGTTATGGGGCGTTACAAAACAACCTAAAAAATTAACTAAGGCAACTGCACCTATCAAGTAATAATAGTATTGCTATGGTGAGTACATATATCATTGCCTCGAGGACTACAATTACTAATAATTATCACATTTCTATTATTTAACCTAACAATTCGAAGGATTAATTAAAAATAAAATAAACTAGCTAAATTAACTAATGAATGCACCAAAGAATGATAAACAAAAACAATCAAGTATCAACCAAGTGACAAAAAAATACCGACGTAAGAATCCACCTAGATTTCGTCTATAATTCTCAATCTAAATTATTCAATTTCTTTTCTTAGCTTTTTGATTCGTAGAAATACCTAATTTATGTTGATATCTCTTTCGAGCATAAGAGCAACTAAATCTAGATTGATTAATTGAAATTTCTTTCTAATTAAAACCCCTTATTATTGCATTAATTCGCTTTATCGATTCCCTGATAGATTTGACTCTAATCTGTTATATTTATATCGTCCTATTTCTTGGATTGCATGCAACTCCATTCAATTATGCAAGATCTAATCACAAGAATGGTCCATTCAACCTCAGACTTATGGACATCAAACATGGATGAACACTCTAGAATTATAAACCTAAGAACAATTAAGCGTTCGTAATTGAAAACAAAGACTAAGACTTTATTGCATAAAAATAGAAATCAAACAGTAGAATCCAACCTATGGTTCATCTCCCTTAGTTATTAATAGAATTAGTTCATACTTGCAAGAATAAACTCCAAAAATACAATATAACCACTAAAACAAAAGGAATCCATGATAACTCCCTTGGAAACCTGTTTGGACGCTTGAATCTTAATGGAGAATTGCTTGAAAATCTGCTTCCATGGTGTTCTTTGAGTAATTTTCGTGCTATCCAATGACTCTTACTTTCCTCCTCTTTTATCTCATAATTTATACCTTCGTAGATTTCCAAAAACCTTAAAATATATAAACATTAATCGGATTTTTTGTGGTGCAGGTCATGGAATTAGTTTTTTTTTATTTATAAAAAATTCACTCATTTGTTTGTTTTTGTTTTTCAGTCTTATAGAATTAGGTATTTTGATTTTAAAAAAAAATATTTTTTACTTATTTAGTTTTAAATTTTCATTTTTATATGAAGTATTGGAATTCTTGGTGAAAATGGAGGATGGGAGACAGTTCAATATGTTACTGTAAGGGGAGCTCACTTTTATACTACAGAGAATGGAGTTCGAATAAAGACATGGTAGGTAATTAAAATTTACTTTAAAAGTATTTTATGATTAATTTTTTACGCTATATTTAACTTATTACCATATTATGTGTACAGGGAGGTCATGGATATGCAAGACATGTAATGTTTGAACTTGTATCGTTTAGTAAAGTAATTAGACTTATTATTATTGATCAGTAGAGTTGTCATCCTCATCAACATTGCAAGAATTATGTATGTTTTATTTTAATTTGTTCACGGTTTCAAACGAATCAATTTAACATATATATATTGCAATGATAATTTTTCATTTAGTTTTTTCATTTTACTAAGTACAACTGTGGAGGTTAGCAATATCTTGTGTAATGATTTAAGAGGGACAACAAATACTGAAATTGCGGTGGAGCTTTTATGCAGTGAGTCAGTTCCACGTAAAATTATTCGCCTGAAAGATATTAAATTGGATTACGAAATAAATGGTAAAATATTTGATGGCCACCTCAAACGTCAATGTTTGAGTGTTGTTCAAAGTGGGGATGACGGAAATGTTTATCCAAATGTTCCTTGTCTAGAAAAAATTAAGCTGTTAACTTTTTTTTTTTTGGATGTAATAATTAGGTTATATTTTGGTTGGGACTAAGGAAATGGTTATCCAAATGTCCCTTCATGTTGTATATATAAAATAAAAATAAATGCTTATTTTTTTTATATCAAAATTTTCTACAATAATCTTCTCTTTCTTATTATGATTGGTTATTATTTTATTAAAACAACTAGAGATATATATTACAAGAAAAATAGAATGTAAAGTTAAAATTTTCAACAATTTAAACAAAATATTACACCAATTTATGTGTAAAGAAAAGTTCACAACTAAAGAGGTTTTCTTATTGATTTTGTTTTCGTTTTCATTTCGGTATTTTAATTTTTTATAAATATTTACCACAAGCGAAAATGTTGTACTATCACTTTATGATTCAGAAAAAAAGAAAAAAGAAACAAATTATAAACTATAACCGAGAGATATGCCCATATGTTATGTACTTAATCAAACAAATTCCTTAAAATAAAGAAATGGATGGTGAAGGTGAGCCCATAAATCATAATATTTTGTAATAAAAAAATTTAAATCAAAGAACCATTGAACTAAATTTTTAGAACTGTAAACTTGTTTTCTTTAACAAATATTTTGGTACATTTACTTTAATGATTCGGGCATAGTTTGGTTTTCTCTTCAAACGAAATTAAGTGCAAGAAACCCAATCAGTTATGGTTACAAGAGTTTTCGGCCATGGGATTATATAAGCAATTTCATGGATTGCATTAAGGCATTCAAGCTTCCTTTGCTTTCGAATTAGCAGAGTTGATAATTTCAAAGAGATTTTACTCAGCCTGCTTCTCCTAAAGCGAATTTGTTAGGTTAGAATTTAAGTTTGTAATAGTTTTAATTGCAACACTTACCAATTATGGGAGGTAGAAGCTTTCACATCGCAATGTACCCATGGTTTGCCCTTGGTCATATCACTCCATATGTTCATATGGCCAACAAACTAGCAGAGAGAGGCCATAAAATTTCCTTCTTTTTACCGGCCAAAACACAACATAAGGTTGAGGCTTTCAATCTCCATCCACATCAAATAACCTTTATTCCAATCATTGTTCCGCATGTTGAAGGTTTACCTCTCGGCGCCGAAACAACAAATGATGTCCCTTTCCCTTTGCATCCTCTCATTATGACCGCTATGGACCTCACGGAACCTCATATTGATGCTTACCTTGGTGAACTCAAACCCCATTTTATTTTCTATGATTTCACTTGTTGGTTGCCAGCCCTGACTCGTAGGTTAGGTATCAAGTCTGTGGTTTATTGTATCATTAGCTCTGCCACCATTGGCTATCTTCTTAGTCCAGCAAGAAAGACTCTTGAGAAAGGTATGATAGGGTCCGATCTTTTAGAGCCCCCAGAAGGTTTCCCTTCTTCAAGTATTAAGTTACGCGCACATGAAGCTCAAGCATTAGCCGCTGTAACAACTATGGATTATGGAAGCGGCCTTTCATTTGTAGAACGCCAATTGATGACTTTAAGTGATTGCGATATTATTGGTTTCAGGACATGCAGGGAAATCGAAGGGCCTTATGGTGAATATATTGGGAGCCAATTTGGAAAGCCAGTAATTTTCGCAGGTCCAGTAGTGCCAAATCCACCTAAAATAGCACTAGAAAAACAATGGGAAAAGTTATTAAGCAAGTTTCAACCTAAGACTATGATTTTTTGTGCATTCGGAAGTGAGTGTGTTTTGACAAAGGATCAATTTCAAGAATTGGTTTTAGGCCTTGAGTTAACAGGTTTGCCATTTCTAGTTGCCCTAAAACCACCAATGGGAGTTGAGACAATCGAGTCAGCCTTGCCAGAAGGATTCCAAGAAAGATTAAAAGGAAGAGGGATACTTCATGGAGGTTGGGTGCCGCAACAACTAATATTAAGGCATCGCTCTGTAGGGTATTTCGTCACTCATTGCGGCTCGGGCTCTTTAGCAGAGGCCATGGTGAGTGATTGTCAATTGGTGTTGCTACCCCATGTCGGAGATCAAATAATTAATGCAAGATTGATGGCTGGAGACCTAAAAATCGGAGTAGAGGTTGAGAAAGGTGATGAAGATGGAGTATTTACAAAATATGATGTTTGCAAAGCAGTAAGAACTGTAATGGATCATGATAATGAGCTGGGGAACGAGGTAAGGACCAACCATGCTAAATGGAAGGAGTTCCTTTTAAAACCAGGACTTGAAAACTCTTACATGGATGATTTTGTTATGCACTTGCATGCCTTGGTGTGATGATTTCTAATGCAAATTTGTTTCTATATTCAAGTACTTTCTTTTTTAAAACTTATTATTAACATTATTTTGGTATTGGAGTTTGATGTCGATAACTGGATATATTTAAAGGATTTTCTTGAATTTGATAATTAACTCTATTTTATTCTTTTTTATAAATTTTAATTTAGTTTAAGCTACAATAAGCACAATCGCTCTGCGAGTGAAATTAATTAATAATTTCTAATTATAAATAATAGAAAGGAGACAAATAAAAATAGCAAATAGTAAATATGTGCAATTACTTTTCTTATTAAGAATAATAATAGGAAGAAGGGTTAGTAAGGGATGTAAATTTCTTTTTCATCTAACCTTGTAAATTTTTACTTTTTAGTTTATAATTTGAATTGTAAAATATTTTAATTAGTATCACTAACTGACACCAAAATATAAGAATAGATTAAAAATGAATATTTATTATCAAAAAAGTTAAAATTTATGAAATTATTTCAGTCATCCATTCAACTTGATACGTTGAACTGTTGGTAATGCTCGGTAACTCGAATCCGACGATCGGGTCGGTTATGGGGCGTTACAAAACAACCTAAAAAATTAACTAAGGCAACTGCACCTATCAAGTAATAATAGTATTGCTATGGTGAGTACATATATCATCGCCTCGAGGACTACAATTCCTAATAATTATCACATTTCTATTATTTAACCTAACAATTCGAAGGATTAATTAAAAATAAAATAAACTAGCTAAATTAACTAATGAATGCACCAAAGAATGATAAACAAAAACAATCAAGTATTAACCAAGTGACAAAAAAATACCGACGTAAGAATCCACCTAGATTTCGTCTATAATTCTCAATCTAAATTATTCAATTTATTTTCTTAGCTTTTTGATTCGTAGAAATACCTAATTTATGTTGATATATCTTTCGAGCATAAGAGCAACTAAATCTAGATTGATTAATTGAAATTTCTTTCTAATTAAAACCCCTTATTATTGCATTAATTCGCTTTATCGATTCCCTGATAGATTTGACTCTAATCTGTTATATTTATATCGTCCTATTTCTTGGATTGCATGCAACTCCATTCAATTATGCAAGATCTAATCACAAGAATGGTCCATTCAACCTCAGACTTATGCACATCAAACATGGATGAACACTCTAGAATTATAAACCTAAGAACAATTAAGCGTTCGTAATTGAAAACAAAGACTAAGACTTTATTGCATAAAAATAGAAATCAAACAGTAGAATCCATCCTATGGTTCATCTCCCTTAGTTATTAATAGAATTAGTTCATACTTGCAAGAATAAACTCCAAAAATACAATATAACCACTAAAACAAAAGGAATCCATGATAACTCCCTTGGAAACCTGTTTGGACGCTTGAATCTTAATGGAGAATTGCTTGAAAATCTGCTTCCATGGTGTTCTTTGAGTAATTTTCGTGCTATCCAATGACTCTTACTTTCCTCCTCTTTTATCTCATAATTTATACCTTCGTAGATTTCCAAAAACCTTAAAATATATAAACATTAATCGGATTTTTTGTGGTGCAGGTCATGGAATTAGTTTTTTTTTTTATTATAAAAAATTCACTTATTTGTTTGTTTTTGTTTTTCAGTCTTATAGAATTAGGTATTTTGATTTTTTAAAAAAATATTTTTTACTTATTTAGTTTTAGATTTTTATTTTTATATGAAGTATTGGAAGTCTTGGTGAAAATGGAGGATGGGAGACAGTTCAATATGTTACTGTAAGGGGAGCTCACTTTTATACTACAGAGAATGGAGTTCGAATAAAGACATGGTAGGTAATTAAAATTAACTTTAAAAGTATTTTATGATTAATTTTTTACGCTATATTTAACTTATTACCATATTATGTGTACAGGGAGGTCATGGATATGCAAGACATGTAATGTTTGAACTTGTATCGTTTAGTAAAGTAATTAGACTTATTATTATTGATCAGTAGAGTTGTCATCCTCATCAACATTGCAAGAATTATGTAAGTTTTATTTTAATTTGTTCACGGTTTCAAACGAATCAATTTAACATATATATATTGCAATGATAATTTTTCATTTAGTTTTTTCATTTTACTAAGTACAACTGTGGAGGTTAGCAATATCTTGTGTAATGATTTAAGAGGGACAACAAATACTGAAATTGCGGTGGAGCTTTTATGCAGTGAGTCAGTTCCACGTAAAATTATTCGCCTGAAAGATATTAAATTGGATTACGAAATAAATGGTAAAATATTTGATGGCCACCTCAAACGTCAATGTTTGAGTGTTGTTCAAAGTGGGGATGACGGAAATGTTTATCCAAATGTTCCTTGTCTAGAAAAAATTAAGCTATTAACTTTTTTTTTTTGGATGTAATAATTAGGTTATATTTTGGTTGGGACTAAGGAAATGGTTATCCAAATGTCCCTTCATGTTGTATATATAAAATAAAAATAAATGCTTATTTTTTTTATATCAAAATTTTCTACAATAATCTTCTCTTTCTTATTATGATTGGTTATTATTTTATTAAAACAACTAGAGATATATATTACAAGAAAAATAGAATGTAAAGTTAAAATTTTCAACAATTTAAACAAAATATTACACCAATTTATGTGTAAAGAAAAGTTCACAACTAAAGAGGTTTTCTTATTGATTTTGTTTTCGTTTTCATTTCGGTATTTTAATTTTTTATAAATATTTACCACAAGCGAAAATGTTGTACTATCACTTTATGATTCAGAAAAAAAGAAAAAAGAAACAAATTATAAACTATAACCGAGAGATATGCCCATATGTTATGTACTTAATCAAACAAATTCCTTAAAATAAAGAAATGGATGGTGAAGGTGAGCCCATAAATCATAATATTTTGTAATAAAAAAATTTAAATCAAAGAACCATTGAACTAAATTTTTAGAACTGTAAACTTGTTTTCTTTAACAAATATTTTGGTACATTTACTTTAATGATTCGGGCATAGTTTGGTTTTCTCTTCAAACGAAATTAAGTGCAAGAAACCCAATCAGTTATGGTTACAAGAGTTTTCGGCCATGGGATTATATAAGCAATTTCATGGATTGCATTAAGGCATTCAAGCTTCCTTTGCTTTCGAATTAGCAGAGTTGATAATTTCAAAGAGATTTTACTCAGCCTGCTTCTCCTAAAGCGAATTTGTTAGGTTAGAATTTAAGTTTGTAATAGTTTTAATTGCAACACTTACCAATTATGGGAGGTAGAAGCTTTCACATCGCAATGTACCCATGGTTTGCCCTTGGTCATATCACTCCATATGTTCATATGGCCAACAAACTAGCAGAGAGAGGCCATAAAATTTCCTTCTTTTTACCGGCCAAAACACAACATAAGGTTGAGGCTTTCAATCTCCATCCACATCAAATAACCTTTATTCCAATCATTGTTCCGCATGTTGAAGGTTTACCTCTCGGCGCCGAAACAACAAATGATGTCCCTTTCCCTTTGCATCCTCTCATTATGACCGCTATGGACCTCACGGAACCTCATATTGATGCTTACCTTGGTGAACTCAAACCCCATTTTATTTTCTATGATTTCACTTGTTGGTTGCCAGCCCTGACTCGTAGGTTAGGTATCAAGTCTGTGGTTTATTGTATCATTAGCTCTGCCACCATTGGCTATCTTCTTAGTCCAGCAAGAAAGACTCTTGAGAAAGGTATGATAGGGTCCGATCTTTTAGAGCCCCCAGAAGGTTTCCCTTCTTCAAGTATTAAGTTACGCGCACATGAAGCTCAAGCATTAGCCGCTGTAACAACTATGGATTATGGAAGCGGCCTTTCATTTGTAGAACGCCAATTGATGACTTTAAGTGATTGCGATATTATTGGTTTCAGGACATGCAGGGAAATCGAAGGGCCTTATGGTGAATATATTGGGAGCCAATTTGGAAAGCCAGTAATTTTCGCAGGTCCAGTAGTGCCAAATCCACCTAAAATAGCACTAGAAAAACAATGGGAAAAGTTATTAAGCAAGTTTCAACCTAAGACTATGATTTTTTGTGCATTCGGAAGTGAGTGTGTTTTGACAAAGGATCAATTTCAAGAATTGGTTTTAGGCCTTGAGTTAACAGGTTTGCCATTTCTAGTTGCCCTAAAACCACCAATGGGAGTTGAGACAATCGAGTCAGCCTTGCCAGAAGGATTCCAAGAAAGATTAAAAGGAAGAGGGATACTTCATGGAGGTTGGGTGCCGCAACAACTAATATTAAGGCATCGCTCTGTAGGGTATTTCGTCACTCATTGCGGCTCGGGCTCTTTAGCAGAGGCCATGGTGAGTGATTGTCAATTGGTGTTGCTACCCCATGTCGGAGATCAAATAATTAATGCAAGATTGATGGCTGGAGACCTAAAAATCGGAGTAGAGGTTGAGAAAGGTGATGAAGATGGAGTATTTACAAAATATGATGTTTGCAAAGCAGTAAGAACTGTAATGGATCATGATAATGAGCTGGGGAACGAGGTAAGGACCAACCATGCTAAATGGAAGGAGTTCCTTTTAAAACCAGGACTTGAAAACTCTTACATGGATGATTTTGTTATGCACTTGCATGCCTTGGTGTGATGATTTCTAATGCAAATTTGTTTCTATATTCAAGTACTTTCTTTTTTAAAACTTATTATTAACATTATTTTGGTATTGGAGTTTGATGTCGATAACTGGATATATTTAAAGGATTTTCTTGAATTTGATAATTAACTCTATTTTATTCTTTTTTATAAATTTTAATTTAGTTTAAGCTACAATAAGCACAATCGCTCTGCGAGTGAAATTAATTAATAATTTCTAATTATAAATAATAGAAAGGAGACAAATAAAAATAGCAAATAGTAAATATGTGCAATTACTTTTCTTATTAAGAATAATAATAGGAAGAAGGGTTAGTAAGGGATGTAAATTTCTTTTTCATCTAACCTTGTAAATTTTTACTTTTTAGTTTATAATTTGAATTGTAAAATATTTTAATTAGTATCACTAACTGACACCAAAATATAAGAATAGATTAAAAATGAATATTTATTATCAAAAAAGTTAAAATTTATGAAATTATTTCAGTCATCCATTCAACTTGATACGTTGAACTGTTGGTAATGCTCGGTAACTCGAATCCGACGATCGGGTCGGTTATGGGGCGTTACAAAACAACCTAAAAAATTAACTAAGGCAACTGCACCTATCAAGTAATAATAGTATTGCTATGGTGAGTACATATATCATCGCCTCGAGGACTACAATTCCTAATAATTATCACATTTCTATTATTTAACCTAACAATTCGAAGGATTAATTAAAAATAAAATAAACTAGCTAAATTAACTAATGAATGCACCAAAGAATGATAAACAAAAACAATCAAGTATTAACCAAGTGACAAAAAAATACCGACGTAAGAATCCACCTAGATTTCGTCTATAATTCTCAATCTAAATTATTCAATTTATTTTCTTAGCTTTTTGATTCGTAGAAATACCTAATTTATGTTGATATCTCTTTCGAGCATAAGAGCAACTAAATCTAGATTGATTAATTGAAATTTCTTTCTAATTAAAACCCCTTATTATTGCATTAATTCGCTTTATCGATTCCCTGATAGATTTGACTCTAATCTGTTATATTTATATCGTCCTATTTCTTGGATTGCATGCAACTCCATTCAATTATGCAAGATCTAATCACAAGAATGGTCCATTCAACCTCAGACTTATGGACATCAAACATGGATGAACACTCTAGAATTATAAACCTAAGAACAATTAAGCGTTCGTAATTGAAAACAAAGACTAAGACTTTATTGCATAAAAATAGAAATCAAACAGTAGAATCCAACCTATGGTTCATCTCCCTTAGTTATTAATAGAATTAGTTCATACTTGCAAGAATAAACTCCAAAAATACAATATAACCACTAAAACAAAAGGAATCCATGATAACTCCCTTGGAAACCTGTTTGGACGCTTGAATCTTAATGGAGAATTGCTTGAAAATCTGCTTCCATGGTGTTCTTTGAGTAATTTTCGTGCTATCCAATGACTCTTACTTTCCTCCTCTTTTATCTCATAATTTATACCTTCGTAGATTTCCAAAAACCTTAAAATATATAAACATTAATCGGATTTTTTGTGGTGCAGGTCATGGAATTAGTTTTTTTTTATTTATAAAAAATTCACTCATTTGTTTGTTTTTGTTTTTCAGTCTTATAGAATTAGGTATTTTGATTTTAAAAAAAAATATTTTTTACTTATTTAGTTTTAAATTTTCATTTTTATATGAAGTATTGGAATTCTTGGTGAAAATGGAGGATGGGAGACAGTTCAATATGTTACTGTAAGGGGAGCTCACTTTTATACTACAGAGAATGGAGTTCGAATAAAGACATGGTAGGTAATTAAAATTTACTTTAAAAGTATTTTATGATTAATTTTTTACGCTATATTTAACTTATTACCATATTATGTGTACAGGGAGGTCATGGATATGCAAGACATGTAATGTTTGAACTTGTATCGTTTAGTAAAGTAATTAGACTTATTATTATTGATCAGTAGAGTTGTCATCCTCATCAACATTGCAAGAATTATGTATGTTTTATTTTAATTTGTTCACGGTTTCAAACGAATCAATTTAACATATATATATTGCAATGATAATTTTTCATTTAGTTTTTTCATTTTACTAAGTACAACTGTGGAGGTTAGCAATATCTTGTGTAATGATTTAAGAGGGACAACAAATACTGAAATTGCGGTGGAGCTTTTATGCAGTGAGTCAGTTCCACGTAAAATTATTCGCCTGAAAGATATTAAATTGGATTACGAAATAAATGGTAAAATATTTGATGGCCACCTCAAACGTCAATGTTTGAGTGTTGTTCAAAGTGGGGATGACGGAAATGTTTATCCAAATGTTCCTTGTCTAGAAAAAATTAAGCTGTTATCTTTTTTTTTTTGGATGTAATAATTAGGTTATATTTTGGTTGGGACTAAGGAAATGGTTATCCAAATGTCCCTTCATGTTGTATATATAAAATAAAAATAAATGCTTATTTTTTTTATATCAAAATTTTCTACAATAATCTTCTCTTTCTTATTATGATTGGTTATTATTTTATTAAAACAACTAGAGATATATATTACAAGAAAAATAGAATGTAAAGTTAAAATTTTCAACAATTTAAACAAAATATTACACCAATTTATGTGTAAAGAAAAGTTCACAACTAAAGAGGTTTTCTTATTGATTTTGTTTTCGTTTTCATTTCGGTATTTTAATTTTTTATAAATATTTACCACAAGCGAAAATGTTGTACTATCACTTTATGATTCAGAAAAAAAGAAAAAAGAAACAAATTATAAACTATAACCGAGAGATATGCCCATATGTTATGTACTTAATCAAACAAATTCCTTAAAATAAAGAAATGGATGGTGAAGGTGAGCCCATAAATCATAATATTTTGTAATAAAAAAATTTAAATCAAAGAACCATTGAACTAAATTTTTAGAACTGTAAACTTGTTTTCTTTAACAAATATTTTGGTACATTTACTTTAATGATTCGGGCATAGTTTGGTTTTCTCTTCAAACGAAATTAAGTGCAAGAAACCCAATCAGTTATGGTTACAAGAGTTTTCGGCCATGGGATTATATAAGCAATTTCATGGATTGCATTAAGGCATTCAAGCTTCCTTTGCTTTCGAATTAGCAGAGTTGATAATTTCAAAGAGATTTTACTCAGCCTGCTTCTCCTAAAGCGAATTTGTTAGGTTAGAATTTAAGTTTGTAATAGTTTTAATTGCAACACTTACCAATTATGGGAGGTAGAAGCTTTCACATCGCAATGTACCCATGGTTTGCCCTTGGTCATATCACTCCATATGTTCATATGGCCAACAAACTAGCAGAGAGAGGCCATAAAATTTCCTTCTTTTTACCGGCCAAAACACAACATAAGGTTGAGGCTTTCAATCTCCATCCACATCAAATAACCTTTATTCCAATCATTGTTCCGCATGTTGAAGGTTTACCTCTCGGCGTCGAAACAACAAATGATGTCCCTTTCCCTTTGCATCCTCTCATTATGACCGCTATGGACCTCACGGAACCTCATATTGATGCTTACCTTGGTGAACTCAAACCCCATTTTATTTTCTATGATTTCACTTGTTGGTTGCCAGCCCTGACTCGTAGGTTAGGTATCAAGTCTGTGGTTTATTGTATCATTAGCTCTGCCACCATTGGCTATCTTCTTAGTCCAGCAAGAAAGACTCTTGAGAAAGGTATGATAGGGTCCGATCTTTTAGAGCCCCCAGAAGGTTTCCCTTCTTCAAGTATTAAGTTACGCGCACATGAAGCTCAAGCATTAGCCGCTGTAACAACTATGGATTATGGAAGCGGCCTTTCATTTGTAGAACGCCAATTGATGACTTTAAGTGATTGCGATATTATTGGTTTCAGGACATGCAGGGAAATCGAAGGGCCTTATGGTGAATATATTGGGAGCCAATTTGGAAAGCCAGTAATTTTCGCAGGTCCAGTAGTGCCAAATCCACCTAAAATAGCACTAGAAAAACAATGGGAAAAGTTATTAAGCAAGTTTCAACCTAAGACTATGATTTTTTGTGCATTCGGAAGTGAGTGTGTTTTGACAAAGGATCAATTTCAAGAATTGGTTTTAGGCCTTGAGTTAACAGGTTTGCCATTTCTAGTTGCCCTAAAACCACCAATGGGAGTTGAGACAATCGAGTCAGCCTTGCCAGAAGGATTCCAAGAAAGATTAAAAGGAAGAGGGATACTTCATGGAGGTTGGGTGCCGCAACAACTAATATTAAGGCATCGCTCTGTAGGGTATTTCGTCACTCATTGCGGCTCGGGCTCTTTAGCAGAGGCCATGGTGAGTGATTGTCAATTGGTGTTGCTACCCCATGTCGGAGATCAAATAATTAATGCAAGATTGATGGCTGGAGACCTAAAAATCGGAGTAGAGGTTGAGAAAGGTGATGAAGATGGAGTATTTACAAAATATGATGTTTGCAAAGCAGTAAGAACTGTAATGGATCATGATAATGAGCTGGGGAACGAGGTAAGGACCAACCATGCTAAATGGAAGGAGTTCCTTTTAAAACCAGGACTTGAAAACTCTTACATGGATGATTTTGTTATGCACTTGCATGCCTTGGTGTGATGATTTCTAATGCAAATTTGTTTCTATATTCAAGTACTTTCTTTTTTAAAACTTATTATTAACATTATTTTGGTATTGGAGTTTGATGTCGATAACTGGATATATTTAAAGGATTTTCTTGAATTTGATAATTAACTCTATTTTATTCTTTTTTATAAATTTTAATTTAGTTTAAGCTACAATAAGCACAATCGCTCTGCGAGTGAAATTAATTAATAATTTCTAATTATAAATAATAGAAAGGAGACAAATAAAAATAGCAAATAGTAAATATGTGCAATTACTTTTCTTATTAAGAATAATAATAGGAAGAAGGGTTAGTAAGGGATGTAAATTTCTTTTTCATCTAACCTTGTAAATTTTTACTTTTTAGTTTATAATTTGAATTGTAAAATATTTTAATTAGTATCACTAACTGACACCAAAATATAAGAATAGATTAAAAATGAATATTTATTATCAAAAAAGTTAAAATTTATGAAATTATTTCAGTCATCCATTCAACTTGATACGTTGAACTGTTGGTAATGCTCGGTAACTCGAATCCGACGATCGGGTCGGTTATGGGGCGTTACAAAACAACCTAAAAAATTAACTAAGGCAACTGCACCTATCAAGTAATAATAGTATTGCTATGGTGAGTACATATATCATCGCCTCGAGGACTACAATTCCTAATAATTATCACATTTCTATTATTTAACCTAACAATTCGAAGGATTAATTAAAAATAAAATAAACTAGCTAAATTAACTAATGAATGCACCAAAGAATGATAAACAAAAACAATCAAGTATTAACCAAGTGACAAAAAAATACCGACGTAAGAATCCACCTAGATTTCGTCTATAATTCTCAATCTAAATTATTCAATTTATTTTCTTAGCTTTTTGATTCGTAGAAATACCTAATTTATGTTGATATCTCTTTCGAGCATAAGAGCAACTAAATCTAGATTGATTAATTGAAATTTCTTTCTAATTAAAACCCCTTATTATTGCATTAATTCGCTTTATCGATTCCCTGATAGATTTGACTCTAATCTGTTATATTTATATCGTCCTATTTCTTGGATTGCATGCAACTCCATTCAATTATGCAAGATCTAATCACAAGAATGGTCCATTCAACCTCAGACTTATGGACATCAAACATGGATGAACACTCTAGAATTATAAACCTAAGAACAATTAAGCGTTCGTAATTGAAAACAAAGACTAAGACTTTATTGCATAAAAATAGAAATCAAACAGTAGAATCCAACCTATGGTTCATCTCCCTTAGTTATTAATAGAATTAGTTCATACTTGCAAGAATAAACTCCAAAAATACAATATAACCACTAAAACAAAAGGAATCCATGATAACTCCCTTGGAAACCTGTTTGGACGCTTGAATCTTAATGGAGAATTGCTTGAAAATCTGCTTCCATGGTGTTCTTTGAGTAATTTTCGTGCTATCCAATGACTCTTACTTTCCTCCTCTTTTATCTCATAATTTATACCTTCGTAGATTTCCAAAAACCTTAAAATATATAAACATTAATCGGATTTTTTGTGGTGCAGGTCATGGAATTAGTTTTTTTTTATTTATAAAAAATTCACTCATTTGTTTGTTTTTGTTTTTCAGTCTTATAGAATTAGGTATTTTGATTTTAAAAAAAAATATTTTTTACTTATTTAGTTTTAAATTTTCATTTTTATATGAAGTATTGGAATTCTTGGTGAAAATGGAGGATGGGAGACAGTTCAATATGTTACTGTAAGGGGAGCTCACTTTTATACTACAGAGAATGGAGTTCGAATAAAGACATGGTAGGTAATTAAAATTTACTTTAAAAGTATTTTATGATTAATTTTTTACGCTATATTTAACTTATTACCATATTATGTGTATAGGGAGGTCATGGATATGCAAGACATGTAATGTTTGAACTTGTATCGTTTAGTAAAGTAATTAGACTTATTATTATTGATCAGTAGAGTTGTCATCCTCATCAACATTGCAAGAATTATGTATGTTTTATTTTAATTTGTTCACGGTTTCAAACGAATCAATTTAACATATATATATTGCAATGATAATTTTTCATTTAGTTTTTTCATTTTACTAAGTACAACTGTGGAGGTTAGCAATATCTTGTGTAATGATTTAAGAGGGACAACAAATACTGAAATTGCGGTGGAGCTTTTATGCAGTGAGTCAGTTCCACGTAAAATTATTCGCCTGAAAGATATTAAATTGGATTACGAAATAAATGGTAAAATATTTGATGGCCACCTCAAACGTCAATGTTTGAGTGTTGTTCAAAGTGGGGATGACGGAAATGTTTATCCAAATGTTCCTTGTCTAGAAAAAATTAAGCTGTTATCTTTTTTTTTTTGGATGTAATAATTAGGTTATATTTTGGTTGGGACTAAGGAAATGGTTATCCAAATGTCCCTTCATGTTGTATATATAAAATAAAAATAAATGCTTATTTTTTTTATATCAAAATTTTCTACAATAATCTTCTCTTTCTTATTATGATTGGTTATTATTTTATTAAAACAACTAGAGATATATATTACAAGAAAAATAGAATGTAAAGTTAAAATTTTCAACAATTTAAACAAAATATTACACCAATTTATGTGTAAAGAAAAGTTCACAACTAAAGAGGTTTTCTTATTGATTTTGTTTTCGTTTTCATTTCGGTATTTTAATTTTTTATAAATATTTACCACAAGCGAAAATGTTGTACTATCACTTTATGATTCAGAAAAAAAGAAAAAAGAAACAAATTATAAACTATAACCGAGAGATATGCCCATATGTTATGTACTTAATCAAACAAATTCCTTAAAATAAAGAAATGGATGGTGAAGGTGAGCCCATAAATCATAATATTTTGTAATAAAAAAATTTAAATCAAAGAACCATTGAACTAAATTTTTAGAACTGTAAACTTGTTTTCTTTAACAAATATTTTGGTACATTTACTTTAATGATTCGGGCATAGTTTGGTTTTCTCTTCAAACGAAATTAAGTGCAAGAAACCCAATCAGTTATGGTTACAAGAGTTTTCGGCCATGGGATTATATAAGCAATTTCATGGATTGCATTAAGGCATTCAAGCTTCCTTTGCTTTCGAATTAGCAGAGTTGATAATTTCAAAGAGATTTTACTCAGCCTGCTTCTCCTAAAGCGAATTTGTTAGGTTAGAATTTAAGTTTGTAATAGTTTTAATTGCAACACTTACCAATTATGGGAGGTAGAAGCTTTCACATCGCAATGTACCCATGGTTTGCCCTTGGTCATATCACTCCATATGTTCATATGGCCAACAAACTAGCAGAGAGAGGCCATAAAATTTCCTTCTTTTTACCGGCCAAAACACAACATAAGGTTGAGGCTTTCAATCTCCATCCACATCAAATAACCTTTATTCCAATCATTGTTCCGCATGTTGAAGGTTTACCTCTCGGCGCCGAAACAACAAATGATGTCCCTTTCCCTTTGCATCCTCTCATTATGACCGCTATGGACCTCACGGAACCTCATATTGATGCTTACCTTGGTGAACTCAAACCCCATTTTATTTTCTATGATTTCACTTGTTGGTTGCCAGCCCTGACTCGTAGGTTAGGTATCAAGTCTGTGGTTTATTGTATCATTAGCTCTGCCACCATTGGCTATCTTCTTAGTCCAGCAAGAAAGACTCTTGAGAAAGGTATGATAGGGTCCGATCTTTTAGAGCCCCCAGAAGGTTTCCCTTCTTCAAGTATTAAGTTACGCGCACATGAAGCTCAAGCATTAGCCGCTGTAACAACTATGGATTATGGAAGCGGCCTTTCATTTGTAGAACGCCAATTGATGACTTTAAGTGATTGCGATATTATTGGTTTCAGGACATGCAGGGAAATCAAAGGGCCTTATGGTGAATATATTGGGAGCCAATTTGGAAAGCCAGTAATTTTCGCAGGTCCAGTAGTGCCAAATCCACCTAAAATAGCACTAGAAAAACAATGGGAAAAGTTATTAAGCAAGTTTCAACCTAAGACTATGATTTTTTGTGCATTCGGAAGTGAGTGTGTTTTGACAAAGGATCAATTTCAAGAATTGGTTTTAGGCCTTGAGTTAACAGGTTTGCCATTTCTAGTTGCCCTAAAACCACCAATGGGAGTTGAGACAATCGAGTCAGCCTTGCCAGAAGGATTCCAAGAAAGATTAAAAGGAAGAGGGATACTTCATGGAGGTTGGGTGCCGCAACAACTAATATTAAGGCATCGCTCTGTAGGGTATTTCGTCACTCATTGCGGCTCGGGCTCTTTAGCAGAGGCCATGGTGAGTGATTGTCAATTGGTGTTGCTACCCCATGTCGGAGATCAAATAATTAATGCAAGATTGATGGCTGGAGACCTAAAAATCGGAGTAGAGGTTGAGAAAGGTGATGAAGATGGAGTATTTACAAAATATGATGTTTGCAAAGCAGTAAGAACTGTAATGGATCATGATAATGAGCTGGGGAACGAGGTAAGGACCAACCATGCTAAATGGAAGGAGTTCCTTTTAAAACCAGGACTTGAAAACTCTTACATGGATGATTTTGTTATGCACTTGCATGCCTTGGTGTGATGATTTCTAATGCAAATTTGATTCTATATTCAAGTACTTTCTTTTTTAAAACTTATTATTAACATTATTTTGGTATTGGAGTTTGATGTCCATAACTGGATATATTTAAAGGATTTTCTTGAATTTGATAATTAACTCTATTTTATTCTTTTTTATAAATTTTAATTTAGTTTAAGCTACAATAAGCACAATCGCTCTGCGAGTGAAATTAATTAATAATTTCTAATTATAAATAATAGAAAGGAGACAAATAAAAATAGCAAATAGTAAATATGTGCAATTACTTTTCTTATTAAGAATAATAATAGGAAGAAGGGTTAGTAAGGGATGTAAATTTCTTTTTCATCTAACCTTGTAAATTTTTACTTTTTAGTTTATAATTTGAATTGTAAAATATTTTAATTAGTATCACTAACTGACACCAAAATATAAGAATAGATTAAAAATGAATATTTATTATCAAAAAAGTTAAAATTTATGAAATTATTTCAGTCATCCATTCAACTTGATACGTTGAACTGTTGGTAATGCTCGGTAACTCGAATCCGACGATCGGGTCGGTTATGGGGCGTTACAAAACAACCTAAAAAATTAACTAAGGCAACTGCACCTATCAAGTAATAATAGTATTGCTATGGTGAGTACATATATCATTGCCTCGAGGACTACAATTACTAATAATTATCACATTTCTATTATTTAACCTAACAATTCGAAGGATTAATTAAAAATAAAATAAACTAGCTAAATTAACTAATGAATGCACCAAAGAATGATAAACAAAAAAATCAAGTATCAACCAAGTGACAAAAAAATACCGACGTAAGAATCCACCTAGATTTCGTCTATAATTCTCAATCTAAATTATTCAATTTCTTTTCTTAGCTTTTTGATTCGTAGAAATACCTAATTTATGTTGATATCTCTTTCGAGCATAAGAGCAACTAAATCTAGATTGATTAATTGAAATTTCTTTCTAATTAAAACCCCTTATTATTGCATTAATTCGCTTTATCGATTCCCTGATAGATTTGACTCTAATCTGTTATATTTATATCGTCCTATTTCTTGGATTGCATGCAATTCCATTCAATTATGCAAGATCTAATCACAAGAATGGTCCATTCAACCTCAGACTTATGGACATCAAACATGGATGAACACTCTAGAATTATAAACCTAAGAACAATTAAGCGTTCGTAATTGAAAACAAAGACTAAGACTTTATTGCATAAAAATAGAAATCAAACAGTAGAATCCATCCTATGGTTCATCTCCTTTAGTTATTAATAGAATTAGTTCATACTTGCAAGAATAAACTCCAAAAATACAATATAACCACTAAAACAAAAGGAATCCATGATAACTCCCTTGGAAACCTGTTTGGACGCTTGAATCTTAATGGAGAATTGCTTGAAAATCTGCTTCCATGGTGTTCTTTGAGTAATTTTCGTGCTATCCAATGACTCTTACTTTCCTCCTCTTTTATCTCATAATTTATACCTTCGTAGATTTCCAAAAACCTTAAAATATATAAACATTAATCGGATTTTTTGTGGTGCAGGTCATGGAATTAGTTTTTTTTTTATTTATAAAAAATTCACTTATTTGTTTGTTTTTGTTTTTCAGTCTTATAGAATTAGGTATTTTGATTTTTTAAAAAAATATTTTTTACTTATTTAGTTTTAAATTTTCATTTTTATATGAAGTATTGGAAGTCTTGGTGAAAATGGAGGATGGGAGACAGTTCAATATGTTACTGTAAGGGGAGCTCACTTTTATACTACAGAGAATGGAGTTCGAATAAAGACATGGTAGGTAATTAAAATTAACTTTAAAAGTATTTTATGATTAATTTTTTACGCTATATTTAAGTTATTACCATATTATGTGTACAGGGAGGACATGGATATGCAAGACATGTAATGTTTGAACTTATATCGTTTAGTAAAGTAATTAGACTTATTATTATTGATCAGTAGAGTTGTCATCCTCATCAACATTGCAAGAATTATGTAAGTTTTATTTTAATTTGTTCACGGTTTCAAACGAATCAATTTAACATATATATATTGCAATGATAATTTTTCATTTAGTTTTTTCATTTTACTAAGTACAACTGTGGAGGTTAGCAATATCTTGTGTAATGATTTAAGAGGGACAACAAATACTGAAATTGCGGTGGAACTTTTATGCAGTGAGTCAGTTCCACGTAAAATTATTCGCCTGAAAGACATTAAATTGGATTTCGAAATAAATGGTAAAATATTTGATGGCCACCTCAAATGTCAATGTTTGAGTGTTGTTCAAAGTGGGGATGACGGAAATGTTTATCCAAATGTTCCTTGTCTAGAAAAAATTAAGCTATTAACTTTTTTTTTTTTGGATGTAATAATTAGGTTATATTTTGGTTGGGACTAAGGAAATGGTTATCCAAATGTCCCTTCATGTTGTATATATAAAATAAAAATAAATGCTTATTTTTTTTATATCAAAATTTTCTACAATAATCTTCTCTTACTTATTATGCTCGGTTATTATTTTATTAAAACAACTAGAGATATATATTACAAGAAAAATAGAATGTAAAGTTAAAATTTTCAACAATTTAAACAAAATATTACACCAATTTATGTGTAAAGAAAAGTTCACAACTAAAGAGGTTTTCTTATTGATTTTGTTTTCGTTTTCATTTCGGTATTTTAATTTTTTATAAATATTTACCACAAGCGAAAATGTTGTACTATCACTTTATGATTCAGAAAAAAAAAAAAAGAAACAAATTATAAACTATAACCGAGAGATATGCCCATATGTTATGTACTTAATCAAACAAATTCCTTAAAATAAAGAAATGGATGGTGAAGGTGAGCCCATAAATCATAATATTTTGTAATAAAAAAATTTAAATCAAAGAACCATTGAACTAAATTTTTAGAACTGTAAACTTGTTTTCTTTAACAAATATTTTGGTACATTTACTTTAATGATTCGGGCATAGTTTGGTTTTCTCTTCAAAAGAAATTAAGTGCAAGAAACCCAATCAGTTATGGTTACAAGAGTTTTCGGCCATGGGATTATATAAGCAATTTCATGGATTGCATTAAGGCATTCAAGCTTCCTTTCCTTTCGAATTAGCAGAGTTGATAATTTCAAAGAGATTTTAGTCAGTCTGCTTCTCCTAAAGCGAATTTGTTAGGTTAGAATTTAAGTTTGTAATAGTTTTAATTGCAACACTTACCAATTATGGGAGGTAGAAGCTTTCACATCGCAATGTACCCATGGTTTGCCCTTGGTCATATCACTCCATATGTTCATATGGCCAACAAACTAGCAGAGAGACGCCATAAAATTTCCTTCTTTTTACCGGCCAAAACACAATATAAGGTTGAGGCTTTCAATCTCCATCCACATCTAATAACCTTTATTCCAATCATTGTTCCGCATGTTGAAGGTTTACCTCTCGGCGCCGAAACAACAAATGATGTCCCTTTCCCTTTGCATCCTCTCATTATGACCGCTATGGACCTCACGGAACCTCCTATTGATGCTTACCTTGGTGAACTCAAACCCCAATTTATTTTCTATGATTTCACTTGTTGGTTGCCAACCCTGACTCGTAGGTTAGGTATCAAGTCTGTGGTTTATTGTATCATTAGCTCTGCCACCATTGGCTATCTTCTTAGTCCAGCAAGAAAGACTCTTGAGAAAGGTATGATAGGGTCCGATCTTTTAGAGCCCCCAGAAGGTTTCCCTTCTTCAAGTATTAAGTTACGCGCACATGAAGCTCAAGCATTAGCTGCTGTACAACTATGGATTATGGAAGCGGCCTTTCATTTGTAGAACGCCAATTGATGACTTTAAGTGATTGCGATATTATTGGTTTCAAGACATGCAGGGAAATCGAAGGGCCTTATGGTGAATATATTGGGAGCCAATTTGGAAAGCCAGTAATTTTCGCAGGTCCAGTAGTGCCAAATCCACCTAAAATAGCACTAGAAAAACAATGGGAAAAGTTATTAAGCAAGTTTCAACCTAAGACTATGATTTTTTGTGCATTCGGAAGTGAGTGTGTTTTGACAAAGGATCAATTTCAAGAATTGGTTTTAGGCCTTGAGTTAACAGGTTTGCCATTTCTAGTTGCCCTAAAACCACCAATGGGAGTTAAGACAATCGAGTCAGCCTTGCCAGAAGGATTCCAAGAAAGATTAAAAGGAAGAGGGATACTTCATGGAAGTTGGGTACCGCAACAACTAATATTAAAGCATCGCTCTGTAGGGTATTTCGTCACTCATTGCGGCTCGGGCGCTTTAGCAGAGGCCATGGTGAGTGATTGTCAATTGGTGTTGCTACCCCATGTCGGAGATCAAATAATTAATGCAAGATTGATGGCTGGAGACCTAAAAATCGGAGTAGAGGTTGAGAAAGGTGATGAAGATGGAATATTTACAAAATATGATGTTTGCAAAGCAGTAAGAACTGTAATGGATCATGATAATGAGCTGGGGAACGAGGTAAGGACCAACCATGCTAAATGGAAGGAGTTCCTTTTAAAACCAGGACTTGAAAACTCTTACATGGATGATTTTGTTATGCACTTGCATGCCTTGGTGTGATGATTTCTAATGCAAATTTGATTCTATATTCAAGTACTTTCTTTTTTAAAACTTATTATTAACATTATTTTGGTATTGGAGTTTGATGTCCATAACTGGATATATTTAAAGGATTTTCTTGAATTTGATAATTAATTGTATTTTATTCTTTTTTATAAATTTTAATTTAGTTTAAGCTACAATATGCACAATCGCTCTGCGAGTGAAATTAATTAATAATTTCTAATTATAAATAATAGAAAGGAGACAAATAAAAATAGCAAATAGTAAATATGTGCAATTACTTTTCTTATTAAGAATAATAATAGGAAGAAGGGTTAGTAAGGGATGTAAATTTCTTTTTCATCTAACCTTGTAAATTTTTACTTTTTAGTTTATAATTTGAATTGTAAAATATTTTAATTAGTATCACTAACTGACACCAAAATATAAGAATAGATTAAAAATGAATATTTATTATCAAAAAAGTTAAAATTTATGGAATTATTTCAGTCATCCATTCAACTTGATACGTTGAACTGTTGGTAAAGCTCGGTAACTCGAATCCGACGATCGGGTCGGTTATGGGGCATTACAAAACAACCTAAAAAATTAAGTAAGGCAACTGCACCTATCAAGTAATAATAGTATTGCTATGGTGAGTACATATATCATTGCCTCGAGGACTACAATTACTAATAATTATCACATTTCTATTATTTAACATAACAATTCGTAGGATTAATTAAAAATAAAATAAACTAGCTAAATTAACTAATGAATGCACCAAAGAATGATAAACAAAAACAATCAAGTATCAACCAAGTGACAAAAAAATACCGACGTAAGAATCCACCTAGATTTCGTCTATAATTCTCAATCTAAATTATTCAATTTCTTTTCTTAGCTTTTTGATTCGTAGAAATACCTAATTTATGTTGATATCTCTTTCGAGCATAAGAGCAACTAAATCTAGATTGATTAATTGAAATTTCTTTCTAATTAAAACCCCTTATTATTGCATTAATTCGCTTTATCGATTCCCTGATAGATTTGACTCTAATCTGTTATATTTATATCGTCCTATTTCTTGGATTGCATGCAACTCCATTCAATTATGCAAGATCTAATCACAAGAATGGTCCATTCAACCTCAGACTTATGGACATCAAACATGGATGAACACTCTAGAATTATAAACCTAAGAATAATTAAGCGTTCGTAATTGAAAACAAAGACTAAGACTTTATTGCATAAAAATGGAAATCAAACAGTAGAATCGAACCTATGGTTCATCTCCCTTAGTTATTAATAGAATTAGTTCATACTTGCAAGAATAAACTCCAAAAATACAATATAACCACTAAAACAAAAGGAATCCATGATAACTCCCTTGGAAGCCTGTTTGAACGCTTGAATCTTAATGGAGAATTGCTTGAAAATCTGCTTCCATGGTGTTCTTTGAGTAATTTTTGTGCTATCCAATGACTCTTACTTTCCTCCTCTTTTATCTCATAATTTATACCTTCGTAGATTTCCAAAAACCTTAAAATATATAAACATTAATCGGATTTTTTGTGGTGCAGGTCATGGAATTAGTTTTTTTTTATTTATAAAAAATTCACTCATTTGTTTGTTTTTGTTTTTCAGTCTTATAGAATTAGGTATTTTGATTTTAAAAAAAAATATTTTTTACTTATTTAGTTTTAAATTTTCATTTTTATATGAAGTATTGGAATTCTTGGTGAAAATGGAGGATGGGAGACAGTTCAATATGTTACTGTAAGGGGAGCTCACTTTTATACTACAAAGAATGGAGTTCGAATAAAGATATGGTAGGTAATTAAAATTTACTTTAAAAGTATTTTATGATTAATTTTTTACGCTATATTTAACTTATTACCATATTATGTGTATAGGGAGGACATGGATATGCAAGACATGTAATGTTTGAACTTATATCGTTTAGTAAAGTAATTAGACTTATTATTATTGATCAGTAGAGTTGTCATCCTCATCAACATTGCAAGAATTATGTAAGTTTTATTTTAATTTGTTCACGGTTTCAAACGAATCAATTTAACATATATATATTGCAATGATAATTTTTCATTTAGTTTTTTCATTTTACTAAGAACAACTGTGGAGGTTAGCAATATCTTGTGTAATGATTTAAGAGGGACAACAAATACTGAAATTGCGGTGGAACTTTTATGCAGTGAGTCAGTTCCACGTAAAATTATTCGCCTGAAAGACATTAAATTGGATTACGAAATAAATGGTAAAATATTTGATGGCCACCTCAAATGTCAATGTTTGAGTTTTGTTCAAAGTGGGGATGACGGAAATGTTTATCCAAATGTTCCTTGTCTAGAAAAAATTAAGCTATTAACTTTTTTTTTTTTGGATGTAATAATTAGGTTATATTTTGGTTGGGACTAAGGAAATGGTTATCCAAATGTCCCTTCATGTTGTATATATAAAATAAAAATAAATGCTTATTTTTTTTATATCAAAATTTTCTACAATAATCTTCTCTTACTTATTATGATTGGTTATTATTTTATTAAAACAACTAGAGATATATATTACAAGAAAAATAGAATGTAAAGTTAAAATTTTCAACAATTTAAACAAAATATTACACCAATTTATGTGTAAAGAAAAGTTCACAACTAAAGAGGTTTTCTTATTGATTTTTTTTTCGTTTTCATTTCGGTATTTTCATTTTTTATAAATATTTACCACAAGCGAAAATGTTGTACTATCACTTTATGATTCAGAAAAAAAAAAAAGAAACAAATTATAAACTATAACCGAGAGATATGCCCATATGTTATGTACTTAATCAAACAAATTCCTTAAAATAAAGAAATGGATGGTGAAGGTGAGCCCATAAATCATAATATTTTGTAATAAAAAAATTTAAATCAAAGAACCATTGAACTAAATTTTTAGAACTGTAAACTTGTTTTCTTTAACAAATATTTTGGTACATTTACTTTAATGATTCGGGCATAGTTTGGTTTTCTCTTCAAACGAAATTAAGTGCAAGAAACCCAATCAGTTATGGTTACAAGAGTTTTCGGCCATGGGATTATATAAGCAATTTCATGGATTGCATTAAGGCATTCAAGCTTCCTTTGCTTTCGAATTAGCAGAGTTGATAATTTCAAAGAGATTTTACTCAGCCTGCTTCTCCTAAAGCGAATTTGTTAGGTTAGAATTTAAGTTTGTAATAGTTTTAATTGCAACACTTACCAATTATGGGAGGTAGAAGCTTTCACATCGCAATGTACCCATGGTTTGCCCTTGGTCATATCACTCCATATGTTCATATGGCCAACAAACTAGCAGAGAGAGGCCATAAAATTTCCTTCTTTTTACCGGCCAAAACACAACATAAGGTTGAGGCTTTCAATCTCCATCCACATCAAATAACCTTTATTCCAATCATTGTTCCGCATGTTGAAGGTTTACCTCTCGGCGCCGAAACAACAAATGATGTCCCTTTCCCTTTGCATCCTCTCATTATGATCGCTATGGACCTCATGAAACCTCATATTGATGCTTACCTTGGTGAACTCAAACCCCATTTTATTTTCTATGATTTCACTTGTTGGTTGCCAGCCCTGACTCGTAGGTTAGGTATCAAGTCTATGGTTTATTGTATCATTAGCTCTGCCACCATTGGCTATCTTCTTAGTCCAGCAAGAAAGACTCTTGAGAAAGGTATGATAGGGTCCGATCTTTTAGAGCCCCCAGAAGGTTTCCCTTCTTCAAGTATTAAGTTACGCGCACATGAAGCTCAAGCATTAGCCGCTGTAACAACTATGGATTATGGAAGCGGCCTTTCATTTGTAGAACGCCAATTGATGACTTTAAGTGATTGCGATATTATTGGTTTCAAGACATGCAGGGAAATCGAAGGGCCTTATGGTGAATATATTGGGAGCCAATTTGGAAAGCCAGTAATTTTCGCAGGTCCAGTAGTGCCAAATCCACCTAAAATAGCACTAGAAAAACAATGGGAAAAGTTATTAAGCAAGTTTCAACCTAAGACTATGATTTTTTGTGCATTCGGAAGTGAGTGTGTTTTGACAAAGGATCAATTTCAAGAATTGGTTTTAGGCCTTGAGTTAACAGGTTTGCCATTTCTAGTTGCCCTAAAACCACCAATGGGAGTTGAGACAATCGAGTCAGCCTTGCCAGAAGGATTCCAAGAAAGATTAAAAGGAAGAGGGATACTTCATGGAGGTTGGGTGCCGCAACAACTAATATTAAGGCATCGCTCTGTAGGGTATTTCGTCACTCATTGCGGCTCGGGCTCTTTAGCAGAGGCCATGGTGAGTGATTGTCAATTGGTGTTGCTACCCCATGTCGGAGATCAAATAATTAATGCAAGATTGATGGCTGGAGACCTAAAAATCGGAGTAGAGGTTGAGAAAGGTGATGAAGATGGAGTATTTACAAAATATGATGTTTGCAAAGCAGTAAGAACTGTAATGGATCATGATAATGAGCTGGGGAACGAGGTAAGGACCAACCATGCTAAATGGAAGGAGTTCCTTTTAAAACCAGGACTTGAAAACTCTTACATGGATGATTTTGTTATGCACTTGCATGCCTTGGTGTGATGATTTCTAATGCAAATTTGTTTCTATATTCAAGTACTTTCTTTTTTAAAACTTATTATTAACATTATTTTGGTATTGGAGTTTGATGTCGATAACTGGATATATTTAAAGGATTTTCTTGAATTTGATAATTAACTCTATTTTATTCTTTTTTATAAATTTTAATTTAGTTTAAGCTACAATAAGCACAATCGCTCTGCGAGTGAAATTAATTAATAATTTCTAATTATAAATAATAGAAAGGAGACAAATATAAATAGCAAATAGTAAATATGTGCAATTACTTTTCTTATTAAGAATAATAATAGGAAGAAGGGTTAGTAAGGGATGTAAATTTCTTTTTCATCTAACCTTGTAAATTTCTACTTTTTAGTTTATAATTTGAATTGTAAAATATTTTAATTAGTATCACTAACTGACACCAAAATATAAGAATAGATTAAAAATGAATATTTATTATCAAAAAAGTTAAAATTTATGAAATTATTTCAGTCATCCATTCAACTTGATACGTTGAACTGTTGGTAATGCTCGGTAACTCGAATCTGACGATCGGGTCGGTTATGGGGCGTTACAAAACAACCTAAAAAATTAACTAAGGCAACTGCACCTATCAAGTAATAATAGTATTGCTATGGTGAGTACATATATCATTGCCTCGAGGACTACAATTACTAATAATTATCACATTTCTATTATTTAACCTAACAATTCGAAGGATTAATTAAAAATAAAATAAACTAGCTAAATTAACTAATGAATGCACCAAAGAATGATAAACAAAAACAATCAAGTATTAACCAAGTGACAAAAAAATACCGACGTAAGAATCCACCTAGATTTCGTCTATAATTCTCAATCTAAATTATTCAAATTCTTTTCTTAGCTTTTTGATTCGTAGAAATACCTAATTTATGTTGATATCTCTTTCGAGCATAAGAGCAACTAAATCTAGATTGATTAATTGAAATTTCTTTCTAATTAAAACCCCTTATTATTGCATTAATTCGCTTTATCGATTCCCTGATAGATTTGACTCTAATCTATTATATTTATATCGTCCTATTTCTTGGATTGCATGCAACTCCATTCAATTATGCAAGATCTAATCACAAGAATGGTCCATTCAACCTCAGACTTATGCACATCAAACATGGATGAACACTCTTGAATTATAAACCTAAGAACAATTAAGCGTTCGTAATTGAAAACAAAGACTAAGACTTTATTGCATAAAAATAGAAATCAAACTGTAGAATCCATCCTATGGTTCATCTCCCTTAGTTATTAATAGAATTAGTTCATACTTGCAAGAATAAACTCCAAAAATACAATATAACCACTAAAACAAAAGGAATCCATGATAACTCCCTTGGAAACCTGTTTGGACGCTTGAATCTTAATGGAGAATTGCTTGAAAATCTGCTTTCATGGTGTTCTTTGAGTAATTTTCGTGCTATCCAATGACTCTTACTTTCCTCCTCTTTTATCTCATAATTTATACCTTCGTAGATTTCCAAAAACCTTAAAATATATAAACATTAATCGGATTTTTTGTGGTGCAGGGCATGGAATTAGTTTTTTTTTTTTATTATAAAAAATTCACTTATTTGTTTGTTTTTGTTTCTCAGTCTTATAGAATTAGGTATTTTGATTTTTTTAAAAAATATTTTTTACTTATTTAGTTTTAGATTTTTATTTTTATATGAAGTATTGGAAGTCTTGGTGAAAATGGAGGATGGGAGACAGTTCAATATGTTACTGTAAGGGGAGCTCACTTTTATACTACAGAGAATGGAGTTCGAATAAAGACATGGTAGGTAATTAAAATTAACTTTAAAAGTATTTTATGATTAATTTTTTACGCTATATTTAAGTTATTACCATATTATGTGTACAGGGAGGTCATGGATATGCAAGACATGTAATGTTTGAACTTGTATCGTTTAGTAAAGTAATTAGACTTATTATTATTGATCAGTAGAGTTGTCATCCTCATCAACATTGCAAGAATTATGTAAGTTTTATTTTAATTTGTTCACGGTTTCAAACGAATCAATTTAACATATATATATTGCAATGATAATTTTTCATTTAGTTTTTTCATTTTACTAAGTACAACTGTGGAGGTTAGCAATATCTTGTGTAATGATTTAAGAGGGACAACAAATACTGAAATTGCGGTGGAGCTTTTATGCAGTGAGTCAGTTCCACGTAAAATTATTTGCCTGAAAGATATTAAATTGGATTACGAAATAAATGGTAAAATATTTGATGGCCACCTCAAACGTCAATGTTTGAGTGTTGTTCAAAGTGGGGATGACGGAAATGTTTATCCAAATGTTCCTTGTCTAGAAAAAATTAAGCTATTAACTTTTTTTTTTTTGGATGTAATAATTAGGTTATATTTTGGTTGGGACTAAGGAAATGGTTATCCAAATGTCCCTTCATGTTGTATATATAAAATAAAAATAAATGCTTATTTTTTTTATATCAAAATTTTCTACAATAATCTTCTCTTACTTATTATGATCGGTTATTATTTTATTAAAACAACTAGAGATATATATTACAAGAAAAATAGAATGTAAAGTTAAAATTTTCAACAATTTAAACAAAATATTACACCAATTTATGTGTAAAGAAAAGTTCACAACTAAAGAGGTTTTCTTATTGATTTTATTTTCGTTTTCATTTCGGTATTTTAATTTTTTATAAATATTTACCACAAGCAAAAATGTTGTACTATCACTTTATGATTCAGAAAAAAAGAAAAAAGAAACAAATTATAAACTATAACCGAGAGATATGCCCATATGTTATGTACTTAATCAAACAAATTCCTTAAAATAAAGAAATGGATGGTGAAGGTGAGCCCATAAATCATAATATTTTGTAATAAAAAAATTTAAATCAAAGAACCATTGAACTAAATTTTTAGAACTGTAAACTTGTTTTCTTTAACAAATATTTTGGTACATTTACTTTAATGATTCGGGCATAGTTTGGTTTTCTCTTCAAACGAAATTAAGTGCAAGAAACCCAATCAGTTATGGTTACAAGAGTTTTCGGCCATGGGATTATATAAGCAATTTCATGGATTGCATTAAGGCATTCAAGCTTCCTTTGCTTTCGAATTAGCAGAGTTGATAATTTCAAAGAGATTTTACTCAGCCTGCTTCTCCTAAAGCGAATTTGTTAGGTTAGAATTTAAGTTTGTAATAGTTTTAATTGCAACACTTACCAATTATGGGAGGTAGAAGCTTTCACATCGCAATGTACCCATGGTTTGCCCTTGGTCATATCACTCCATATGTTCATATGGCCAACAAACTAGCAGAGAGAGGCCATAAAATTTCCTTCTTTTTACCGGCCAAAACACAACATAAGGTTGAGGCTTTCAATCTCCATCCACATCAAATAACCTTTATTCCAATCGTTGTTCCGCATGTTGAAGGTTTACCTCTCGGCGCCAAAACAACAAATGATGTCCCTTTCCCTTTGCATCCTCTCATTATGATCGCTATGGACCTCACAGAACCTCATATTGATGCTTACCTTGGTGAACTCAAACCCCATTTTATTTTCTATGATTTCACTTGTTGGTTGCCAGCCCTGACTCGTAGGTTAGGTATCAAGTCTGTGGTTTATTGTATCATTAGCTCTGCCACCATTGGCTATCTTCTTAGTCGAGCAAGAAAGACTCTTGAGAAAGGTATGATAGGGTCCGATCTTTTAGAGCCCCCAGAAGGTTTCCCTTCTTCAAGTATTAAGTTACGCACACATGAAGCTCAAGCATTAGCCACTGTAACAACTATGGATTATGGAAGCGGCCTTTCATTTGTAGAACGCCAATTGATGACTTTAAGTGATTGCGATATTATTGGTTTCAAGACATGCTGGGAAATCGAAGGGCCTTATGGTGAATATATTGGGAGCCAATTTGGAAAGCCAGTAATTTTCGCAGGTCCAGTAGTGCCAAATCCACCTAAAATAGCACCAGAAAAACAATGGGAAAAGTTATTAAGCAAGTTTCAACCTAAGACTATGATTTTTTGTGCATTCGAAAGTGAGTGTGTTTTGACAAAGGATCAATTTCAAGAATTGGTTTTAGGCCTTGAGTTAACAGGTTTGCCATTTCTAGTTGCCCTAAAACCACCAATGGGAGTTGAGACAATCGAGTCAGCCTTGCCAGAAGGATTCCAAGAAAGATTAAAAGGAAGAGGGATACGTCATGGAGGTTGGGTACCGTAACAACTAATATTAAGGCATCGCTCTGTAGGGTATTTTGTCACTTATTGTGGCTCGGGCTCTTTAGCAGAGGCCATGGTGAGTGATTGTCAATTGGTGTTGCTACCCCATGTCGGAGATCAAATAATTAATGCAAGATTGATGGCTGGAAACCTAAAAATCGGAGTAGAGGTTGAGAAAGGTGATGAAGATGGAGTATTTACAAAATATGATGTTTGCAAAGCAGTAAGAACTGTAATGGATCATGATAATGAGCTGGGGAACAAGGTTAAAAATGAATAGATTAAAAATATTTTAATTAGTATCACTAACTGACACCAAAATATAAGAATAGATTAAAAATGAATATTTATTATCAAAAAAGTTAAAATTTATGGAATTATTTCAGTCATCCATTCAACTTGATACGTTGAACTGTTTGTAATGCTCGGTAACTCGAATCCGACGATTGGGTCGGTTATGGGGCGTTACAAAACAACCTAAAAAATTAACTAAGGCAACTGCACCTATCAAGTAATAATAGTATTGCTATGGTGAGTACATATATCATTGCCTCGAGGACTACAATTACTAATAATTATCACATTTCTATTATTTAACCTAACAATTCGAAGGATTAATTAAAAATAAAATAAACTAGCTAAATTAACTAATGAATGCACCAAAGAATGATAAACAAAAACAATCAAGTATCAACCAAGTGACAAAAAAATACTGATGTAAGAATCCACCTAGATTTCGTCTATAATTCTCAATCTAATTTATTCAATTTCTTTTCTTAGCTTTTTGATTCGTAGAAATACCTAATTTATGTTGATATCTCTTTCGAGCATAAGAGCAACTAAATCTAGATTGATTAATTGAAATTTCTTTCTAATTAAAACCCCTTATTATTGCATTAATTCGCTTTATCGATTCCCTGATAGATTTGACTCTAATCTGTTATATTTATATCGTCCTATTTCTTGGATTGCATGCAACTCCATTCAATGCTGCATGATCTAATCACAAGAATGGTCCATTCAACCTTAGACTTATGCACATCAAACATGGTTGAACACTCTAGAATTATAAACCTAAGAACAATTAAGCGTTCATAATTGAAAACAAAGACTAAGACTTTATTGCATAAAAATGGAAATCGAACAATAGAATCCATCCAATGGTTCATCTCCCTTAGGTATTAATAGAATTAGTTCATACTTGCAAGAAGAAACTCCAAAAATACAATATAACCACTAAAACAAAAGGAATCCATGATAACTCCCTTGGAAACTTGTTTGGACGCTTAATGGAGAATTGCTTGAAAATCTACTTCAATGATGTTCTTTGAGTAATTTTCGTGCTATCCAATGACTCTTATTTTCCTCCTCTTTTACCTCATAATTTATACCTTCGTAGATTTCCAAAAACCTTAAAATATATTAACATTAATCGGATTTTTTGGGGTCCAGGTCATGGAATTAGTTTTTTCTATTATTTTTATAAAAAATTCACTTATTTGTTTGTTTTTGTTTTTCATTCTTATAGAATTAGGTATTTTGATTTTTAAAAAAAATATTTTTTAGTCTAACATCATCAGCATCAATAGCAGCAGTTTGCCCAACCAAAGATAGATCTTATGGCTACTCTTGAAGCAATGATGCGCGAGCATATCACACGAACCGAAGCAATAGTGCAAGGGGTCCAGGTCATGGAATTAGTTTTTTCTATTATTTTTATAAAAAATTCACTTATTTGTTTGTTTTTGTTTTTCATTCTTATAGAATTAGGTATTTTGATTTTTAAAAAAAATATTTTTTAGTCTAACATCATCAGCATCAATAGCAGCAGTTTGCCCAACCAAAGATAGATCTTATGGCTACTCTTGAAGCAATGATGCGCGAGCATATCACACGAACCGAAGCAATAGTGCAAGGGGTCCAGGTCATGGAATTAGTTTTTTCTATTATTTTTATAAAAAATTCACTTATTTGTTTGTTTTTGTTTTTCATTCTTATAGAATTAGGTATTTTGATTTTTAAAAAAAATATTTTTTAGTCTAACATCATCAGCATCAATAGCAGCAGTTTGCCCAACCAAAGATAGATCTTATGGCTACTCTTGAAGCAATGATGCTCGAGCATATCACACGAACCGAAGCAATAGTGCAAGGAATTTCTTCCTCTATACGAGTATTGGAAGCTCAGCTTGGTCAATTAGCTTCTAATCTCAGCAGTAGGTGACCAGGTACTTTGCCTAGTGATACTAAAAATCCAACGCAAAGGGGAAAGGAGCATTGCAAAGTAATCACGCTAAGGACTGGAAAATAGATGGTAGGACTAAGCAATTCTGATCAAAACCATGTTGAAGCATCTACTTCACAGCAACAAGAAGAAGATATAGGTGAAGGAAGTCAAGCAAAAATCAATGCTGAAGAACCAATTGTAGTACCATCTTTGCCTACAGTCTGCCCAAATAACTTGTCGATGTCACCATCAATGTCGATACCACCGAGTTATTCACAACAACCGACTACCACAATACCTTTGTTGTTCCTACAACGATTCAAAGAAAAGTCCATGAAAAATATTACCAAAAGTTTGTTTTTACTACCAAAAGTTTGTTTCTACTCTGAAACAATTGCATATTAATATACCTCTAATAGATGTTCTTGTGAAGATACCCAGTTATGGGAAATACATAAAGGAGCTGTTATCAAAGAAAAAGAATTTTTCCGACATCGAAACAATTACGCTCACAGAGGGGTGCAGCACTCTGCTTACAAACAAGTTGCCAACGAGGGTGAAAGATCCCGGCAGCTTCACAATCCCATACTCCATAGGAAATCATTACTTAGGTAAAGTTTTATGTGATTTAGGAGCTAGTATTAACCTAATGCCTTTGTGTACTTTTAAGAAATTAGAAATAGGTTCGATGAAGCCCACTACGGTGACATTGGAACTGGCGGACAAATCTCTCACACAACCAGAGGGACAAATCAAAGATGTTCTTGTTCAAGTTGATAAGCTGGTGTTCCCTACTGATTTTATCATCCTAGACTGAGAAGCAAATAAGAAGGTAGCCATTATTTTGGGAAGGCCATTTCTGGCAACGAGACGAACCCTTATTGACGTGTTCAAGGGAGAACTAGTGATGCGTCATATTGATGACCATGTAACCTTTAGTGTGATTGAAGCATCACTGTCCAGACCTAAAGAACAATGTTACCACGTTGACGTGTTGGATGAGATTATTTTGGAAGAATTTCATGAAAAAAGTTCAACTTTGTCTAATGATGATGCGGCGACATCTACTGATGACATCCTAAATGACTGTGCTTACAAAGAGGAGGTGAACAATTGTAAGTTGCATAGAAATTAGCAAATGGAGTCATTTGATTTATCTAATAGGACGATCCTAGTGTTTAAACCATCTATTGAGCAAGCTTCAACCTTGGAGTTAAAACCATTGCCGACACATTTGAAATATGTCTTCCTTGGTGATAACGAGATAGTGCCTATCATTGTTAATGCATTCCTTGACACAATGCAAGAAGAGAAGCTCATCACAATCTTAAAAGACCACAAGAAAGCTATAGCCTGGAGCATTGCAGATATCAGAGGCAGCAGTCCCTCTTTTTGCATGCATAAGATAAGGCTAGAAGATGAGGGGAAGCAATCTATTGAGCAACAAAAACGATTCAATGAGAAAATAAAAGAAGTAGTAAAAAAGGAAATCATTAAATGGTTGGATGTGGGCATTATATATCCTATTTCTAATAGCAATTGGGTAAGCCCCATTCAATGTGTGCCTAAAAAGAGTGGTTTCATAGTTGTGACCAATAACAAGAATGAGTTAATCCCTACTCGCATCGCAACTGAATGGCGTGTATGCATAGATTACCGACAACTGAATGCGGCAACAAAGAAGGACCATCTTCCACTACCTTTCATCGATCAAATGCTAGATAGGTTAGTTGGTAAAGCTTTTATTGCTTCCTAGATGGATACTCTGGATACAACCAGATAGCTATTGTGCCGAAAGATCATGCAAAGACCATATTTACATGCCCTTTTGGAACCTTTGCTTTCCAACGGATGTTGTTTGGATTGTGTAATACGCCAGCAACATTCCAGAGGTGTATGATGGTGATCTTCTCAAATATGGTTGAGGACTCACTTGAGGTATTCATGGATGATTTTTCAGTCTATGGACAAAGTTTTCACCAATGCGATGACAACTTGGCAGGAGTTTTGAAAAGATTCGAGGAAACAAGTCTAGTGTTGAATTGGAAGAAATGCCATTTCATGGCAACTGAAGGCATTGTCCTCGACCGTCAGATATCTTGTCAGGGCATTAAGGTTGATAAAGAAAAGGTCAAAATCATCAAAAATTACCACCACCCACCACTGTCAAAGCAATAAGAAGATTTTTTGGACATGCTGGTTTTTATAGACGATTCATCAGAGATTTTTCCAAGATAGCTAAACCTTTATGCTCGTTACTAGAACTAAATAAAAAGTTTTTGTTTGATGACGCCTGTTTAGACGCGTTCACAACAATAAAGAAGCAGCTGGTACAAGCTCTGATTGTTGTCGCACTAGACTGGACGCAACCATTCGAATTAATGTGTGACACTAGTGACTTTGCTATAGGAGCTGTCCTAGGCCAAAGAAAAGATAAGGTATTTCATTCTATTTACTATGATAGTAAAACCTTAATTGAAACGCAGGTTAATTAGACCACGACTGAGAAGGAGTTGCTAGTAGTAGTATTTGCATTTGACAAGTTTCGTTCTTATCTTGTCAGCGCAAAGATCATAGTTTACACAGAGCATTGAGATACCTTTTCAACAAAAAAGATGTAAAACCTAGACTCATTAGATGGATCCTACTACTTCAAGAATTTGTTGTGGAAATCAAAGACAGGAAAGGATCTAAAAAATCAAGTAGTTGACCATTTGTCACGGTTGGAAACTGGGAGTGAAAATGGACAAACAACTCAGATTGTCGAGGCATTTCCTGACGAGCAATTATTCGCTGCTGATACATCACCATGGTATACTAATATCGTCAACTACCTTGTGTGTGGAAAGCTACCTATAAGTGAAACTGGTCACAAGAAAAGTAGGTTCATACGCGTTGCTGCTAAATACCATTGGAACGAGCCATACTTATTTAAGGTATGTGCCGACAATATAAATCGTCGTCGTGTACGTAAAGAAGAAATTATGTCAATCCTACGACACTGCCATGATACCCCTCTATGGAGGCCATTTTGGTGGCACAGGGACTGCTACAAAGGTCCTCCACTCAAGATTTTATTGGCCCAATTTGTTTCGAGACGCCAACAACTTTGCGCAACAATGTGATCGTTGTTAACGCACTAGTTCCATATCTCGACACAACGAGATGCTCCAGCAACCTATCATGGAGGTTAAACTTTTTGACATGTGAGGTATCAACTTTATGAGACCATTTCCAAATTCTTTTGAAATATGTATATCTTAGTGGTTGTTGACTATGTCTCAAAATGGATTGAAGCTATTGTGGTGCCAAGAGATGATGCTCGGAAAGTGTTGAAATTCTTTCACACATACATCCTCACAAGGTTGGGAACATCAACATCATTGATAAGTGACCACGGCACTCATTTTTACAATAATCAAGTGGCAACTGCATTAAATCGATATGGTGTGAAGCATCGTATGGCTACCACATATCACCCATAAACTAATGGCAAGGCCGAAGTATCCAATCGTCAAATTAAAAGCATACTTGAGAAGGTAGTTAACCCATCTAGGAAGGATTGGTTTGCGTGGCTACATGACGCATTGTGGGCGCTTCGCATCGCTTACAAAACTCCTTTAGGGATGTTGCCATATCAACTAGTGTTTGGAAAGAAAAGACTTTTGGACATCACAAAATTAGAAGAAATCCGACGTCATGCTTATGAAAATGCTGCGATATACAAGGAAAAGACAAAGAAATGGCATGACAACATCATCTTGTGTCGACAATTTCATCCTGGTCAGTTGATACTTTTATTTAATTCACGTTTAAAATTGCTTCCAAGGAAGTTTTGATCAAGATGGTCAGGTCCATTCAAGGTTGTCGAAGCATTTCAAACCGATGCGGTGACAATCGAAAAATTACAGGACAGACAATAATTTAAGGTGAATGGCCAACGTCTTAAACACTATGTGAGCCCAAATGTTCGAGAACCAGACAAAATTGTCAACCTGGTGACATTTAAATAATGTTGATGCACTTTTTTATTTACTTTTAGTTGTTTCACTTTTCGTTGTGTTGTTTTAAATTTTTAGTAGAAATAAAAATCATCTTTTTGTTGATGCACTGAAGAACAAATTGCTAGCGCATCCCGTGATGAGTCAACATTACTTTTTCAAAAAGAATTGCGCCAATTGATTCTTTCCTCTCCCAACCATTGGATCAAAACAAAATTGGTACGATCTGTAGCCTAGTAATTAACGGTTGCAGACGCAACATTTCCCCATGTTTTTCCACTCATTATGCCTAGGTTATAAAGACCCCCATGGTAGTTATCTTTTCTCTTCGCATCCGCCATTGCTACTGCAACTTATATCCTTCATTGTCTTCATATTTATTTTTCCTATTTTGAAGCAATATTTCTCTGTAACTCTTCTTTACTTTCTTTTCTTCTCACCAGGGTTAAAACCCGTGTTACCAAAAACACTCCTAAACCCACCTCCAAGAACACTTCAACTACTCCTATTAAAGTTTCATCCATGACACCACCATTTTCATCCACAAGCCCAATTTTGTTCTTAACGACTGCGGCCAAGGACCGGTACCACAATGTTATGCTAAAGCGCAACATTCACCCTGAACAGGGCTTCCAACTTTCTATGCACTTGACTCTCGAAAAACAAGTCATCACACCATCAGTCGCCTCGGGTGGGAATATTTTTCTGACCATCCTTCAGGTTATTCCCTTGCTCTGGTTAGGGAATTTTATGCAAATTTGGTGGACCAGGAGTAGGATTTTGTGTTTGTCTAAGAGGGGTTTGTGCTATGGAGCGAGACACATATCAATATTTAACTATGGATTTCGGAATGGATAGATGAGCATGCGCCCTTCTTGCACAGTTTGAACGATGATAGCTTGGCGTAGATGATGAACGACCTTTGTGTTGATGATGATACATGAACGGGTAATGGATTTCATAACTATACAATGCACAGGCGCTACCTTACAACCTTTTGCAAGATATGGTTTCATTTCATTAATTGTCGTGTTATGCCTTCAACCGATAGCACTACGACCACACTAGACCATATGTGTCTATTGCATTCCATCTTGCATCACGGACACATAAACATTGGGGAGGTCATACATGCCCAGATCGTAGAAGCTGCTAGAAAGAAAAATTGTATCCTTCTTTTTCCCTCTCTTATCATGCTACTCTATCAACACAAGGGCATTATGCCCAAAGATGATGAAGAGGTTTTGGACAACAAAGGTCTGATTAATGATATATCGGTTGAGAGGATGACACGAGGCCAAGATACACTTGTGGTGAAGGAAACATCGAAGAAGAAAGACGAAGGAATAGGGAAAAAGAAAGAAGAATAGACCAATGCACCCACAGATCCACAACTGTTGAGAAGACTGACTAGTTCAGAAATCCATCTTGACCGTATTGACACGTGTACAATCTACCTCATGAACGTATTAGACGATTTGGATTACAGGTAGCATGTATTTTATGCATACACAAAAGCCTGGAACGAAGTCATTATCGTTACATTGCGTCACATCAGCACCAGACCACTACCAGATTTCCTAGCATTCCCTGATATCTTTTACCCTATACACCACTCCTCATCTGACAAGCCTACTACTGATGGTAGGCCTACTCAAATGCCAACAAGAATTCACATATCTGATGATGAAGGTGATGGAGGGAATTCAAAGGCTGAGGCGGATTGCTATCGTAACATTGTTGATCTCTTCGAGGATGAATTCTCTAACAGTCTAGGTGAAAATATGGCTAGGAGAGTAGCTGTTGCGGAAGAAGATGTCGATGCATTCAATTGCGCTGACACTAACCCAATTAAACTTGAGCAACATATGAAAGAGGAGACCATTCAGGGTGGTGATCAAGAGAAGGGTGAAGAAAAAGAAGAAGAAGGAAAGGAAGAAGAGAAGGAAGAAATTGAACCTGTCAAAGTGCAGGAGGAGAAGGAACCTGAAGCCCCAGCAATGATTGTTGAGGATGTTGTGGAGGCATCCAACTTAGAAGAGACTCGACCTACTGTGAGTCAGGCTTAGGTTGTCACTAGCGAAATAGAGGACCTAAATCCTCTAGCTATTGTGCCTTACATATCACCACTAGACGAGATCCACCCATCAGAGGTGACAATTGATGAGGCCGTCACCTAACCAGTAGAAGAGGAGCAATCCACCAAGCCGGTTGGTTAAAAGGATAAGAAGCGAAAGAGGCGCAAGGATAAGAAAAAGAAGAAACACTATTTGAGGGAGAGCGCTCAAAAAAGAAGAAGAAGAAAACGAAAGTAGCCTCTACGTCAGCTGCTGTCGAATAATTTGGTACATCTCTTTTTAGTTAGTTTTCATGCATTTTTCTTATGCTTGCATTTCCATTGTCAATGCATTTCTCTTCGATTACTACATTGTAGTTGCATTTCCATTAATTTTGTATAAATTGGGGACAATGCAAACATTAAGTTTTAGGGGGAAGCTAATGTGACTTGGAAATGCAACTAAACCTTCTTATTTGACTTTTTTTTGTTTTTATAGTAATGAAAATTGACAAAATTTCAACAGAAATGTGCCCACAAATTTTTATTTTGATGCGTAATTCTTGTATTGTTTGAATGATGATGTGGAATTGGATGAGTATGAATGAATGTTGAGTTCGCTATTTTGGAGTGAATAATTGAAATTGTTTTAGTAATGAATGGATAGTATTGGCATTGAATCTTGAACTAACTGATCAGTACAGCGACATTGTATGAATAAAAGACACTCCAATATGAGTGCATTGTGACTTTTAAGGAAGAACACTCCGCTACAGACAAAGAAAAGAAAACTTATCTAGCCAAAGGCTGTAACTGCAAGAGTGTGTGTCGGTGTAATTACAAGCCTTCTAGGGGTTTGTTGCACCCCATCGTTACTACCCAGGAACAAAGGTAGAGTAATGCAATGACATCTTTCAGTCACTTATAACAATGAGAAAAAGAAGAAAGAAAGATAACAGAATAAATTGCTGAAATGGTTCAAGGAAGGTTAAGATTCAGTGCATGATACTAACATTGATGAATTGCAGTTTCAAGTTGTTCATGTCTGTAAATTGTCGGCATATCATTCTATTATATGAATGCAGTTTAAAGTTTAGAAATTTAGAGAATTCAGGTTGTGTGAATAATGATTGCGGTGACATTTCTAATTGCTACTTTGTTAATTTTTGTTTACTTAAGGACAAGTAAAAACTCAAGTTTCGGGGTATGATGGTATTACAAATGACATAGATTTTCTTCCCAATTTAGTGTTTAAATTGTCTCTTCTGTACTTCATTTAGCATACATCATTAGCATTTTATACTTAGTTTTCATGTTTTCCAACTTATTGATAGTTAGTTTAAATTCTTGTTATTTTTATCTATTTTTGTACTAATGTCGACGCAAGCAGCCAAAATATTATGTCTTAATATTGTCAACGCAGGAACTCAGTCTAGGATCCTAATTCTGAACAATTGCAGCCACAAGATCAGCTGAATATTGCGACAAAGAGATGTCGCCACATTGAAACTGAACTTCAAATGAGAAGAATCAAGCTAAATTCACAGATGGAAGCACCAATGCAGGAATTTCACAGATGTCGCTGCAATTACAATTTCAAAATGCATCCAGCGATACAACGATAATCTACAGATCTGTGAAGAACATACTAGAACTGCATGAGTGCACAACTGTATTTTAACTAATTTTGACAGCTACAAAAACCAGATCTAGATCTGAGAGAGAAGGTTGAATCCTGCAACATTTTAGAGGCTATAAATAGACGAACAAAGAAGGAAAGAAATCATCAAGAGCTGAGGGATTTAATTCTGAAAATTTTGTGTGAATTGGAGATTTGAGCTGGAAATCGGGGAGCTGATGAAGCAAGTCTGCAACTACTTCTGACGAGAGGTGCTTGATCTTAAGCAAGAGGAACAATTAGGGAGTAGGCCTAGTAATCTAAAGATAGTAAGCTTCGTTGTACTCTTTAATTATTCTTAAACGATGATGGGTTTTGATAATATTAAATGAATACGAGAGTATCTTTTGATGTTAGATCATTTTGATTCTTACTTTACACTGCTTATCCGTTTATTTTTGGATCTAACCGCCCTAAGCACGGAAGTGAAATTGCAGTACACCGACATCGAGAGATACGGTGACAGGTTAGGTTACAAGTGGGTTAGGCTAGAGCTACTCAGGACTGGGATAAAAATCAGTTACTTGTTCTTGGATACACATCATTGCTCGCACTGAGAAGTGGACTGATTTTATTTGAGTCGGGATTAAGTAGGGAGCAGTTGTTGGTAAGAACTCAAAAGGATTTCATGTAGCGACAATTCATTTATATTTTACCTTGTCAACACATCTAGAATTGCAACTTAGCAAGATTCAGTGAACCATTTCTACCCTTTACACTTGGTCACGTTTATATTTCATGCATTTTAATATTCAGCATTCAACACTCAACACAATTAGATTTATTTTCAGTACACTGACATTTAATCTCTGAAGTTTAACTCTAATTGTGTTGACATTGATTGACTATTTTAGTGTGCAGATTTGGCATATTGCACTGACATCAGTACTCACATTACATTTAATTTTAGTATTGATTGCTCCGACATTTAGACATCAAGAACCCATTCCTCGTGGGATCGATATCCGATAGATTTGTCTATCAACTATACTTGCATCGACGTGTGTATGCTTGCGCAATTGTTGTCGTACAAATGCCAATCACTCACATCCAGCCTGAATCGTAAGCCAAAGTGATCGCGTTTATCTGCCAATACTGGCGTAATGACCCTTCCTTTGAGATATCTTCCCAGTCCTCCTCTAGGTAAAGCTCCTCTTCCAATTGTCATTTTTAAACCCATCCTGGTAGTTGCAAACATCTTTGTTGTAGGTTCTCTTATTTCCTTCAGCTACGAGGGTAGCATTTACAAACTCTAAAGATTTGAAGAAGCATCCAATGGCGTCCTCATCTGTACCAATGTAGGGCGCATCATTAGTCACCGATACAATGATGTCCTCCTTAGCATTTATTATGATTAATTTACCTTCTGTCACCAATTTTAGCTTTTGATGCAGGGATGACGGTACTGCCCTTGTTGAATGGATCCAAGGTCTTCCCAACAAGCAATTATAAGTGAGCTTAATGTCCATCACCAAAAAGTTCATCTCATACGTAGTTGGACGGATTAAGAGCGATATCTTAATTTTGCTCATAACTCTTCTTTTGATTCCATCAAATGCCCTCAATATGTTTTTGCATGCCTTCATGTGAGAGCTATCAATTGGCAACCTATTCAGTGTCATTAATGGTAGCACATTCAAAGTAGAGTCACTACCTACTAATACTCCTGGTAGTGTGTATCCTTTGCATCGAGTTATGATGTGTAGAGCTTGCATTCAGCCCATGCCTCCCAGAGGTATTCCATCATTACTAAAGAAGATGAAATTATTTGCACTCAAGTTATTAACCAATCAACCCATCTTGTTTACCGAGATATCATCAGCAACATATGTATCATTCAACACTTTCATTAGTGTGCTACGATGGGTTTCTAAACTTAATTGTAAGGCTAAAATTGATATGTAGGCTAGTTGCTTATGTAATTTTTCCACCACACTATATTCGCTATGTTTAAAGAATTTCGAGATTTCCTTGGTCTCCTTCTCAATTATTAGCTCATTCACTAGCATCTCAAGTTTATTGGTCCTTCTCCCCACAAGCCTAGCCATTAAGGCTTTTTCTTTTTTAGGTTCAGTTTTTACATTCATCTGGTTATAGCATCTCCTACTACGTGTGACGAGACTTACATCTTTATTTGATCCTTCCCCTTTCGGCACCATCACATTGCAATCATAGCTGCACGGGACTCTTTTACTATCCTTATAAGGAAATGTCGCAGGTTTCTGAATGATAACCTGTGCTGTCATTCGTTCTCCAACCTCTGCACCCCTTGGCTTAGATATGATTACCACCAGTAGATTGGCCTTATAGGCTTTTTCCAATGCCCTTTCTTTAGAAGCATAAATATCCTTTCCCTTTATATCCTCCATCTTCTCAAAGAACTCAAGCTCCTTATTATCCATCATTTTCTATACCAAGGCTCTAAATTCGAGACACTATTAGATTCTATGCCCCTCAGTTGCATGAAACTCACAGTAATTTTCAGTTTTTATTACTGCGTCTTTCATATCTTGTACAATCAAGCCCATGTTGATCATCTGTTGCCAAACCCATTTTAATGGAGATTTGACCTCCCAAATATCATTTTTAATCCTCTTACTATTTTCCTCCATTATCGTATTCACCCTCTAATTAGGATGATTGGGCAAGGGATTTTCAGCCACATTGAGTCCTACTAGTTCATCGAACCTCACGATTCCCATCTTAATGAACCTCTCAATTAGCTTCTTGAAGGCGGTGCAATTCTCAATTGAGTGTCCAATTATTCCTGCATGATACTCGCATTGAGCATTTGCATCGTACCATTTCAGGAATAGGGGTTGCATTGGCTTTAACTAGTATGGGGACATTACACGGGCATCGAATAAATTTTGTAGAGCTCTTTGTACGACATTGGGATAGGGGTAAATTGGGATCTTTCAATTTTCGGCCTCGAGCTTGATTCTTGTCTTGAGACACTTCAATAATTGGTTGTCGGGGCTTTAGACTGTGTCACCACGATCGGCTTTGCAAAATTTAGCCTGTATAAGCCTACATTGTTCACTTCATTGTTCTTCCTTCTAGGAGCAGACCTCTTGACACTTTCTCTAGCATCAATCTTCCCACTTTTGATTGTGTTTTCAATCATTTCTCCAAACATGATCATATTAAAGAAGCTCTTGGTAGCGTTTCCCAACAAATGATTAATGTATGGTGCCTTCAAGGTACTAACAAAGAGCATGGTTGTCTCTTTTTTAGATGGTGGTTGTACCTCAATGGCCATATCTCCCCACCTTTAGTTGTACTGCCTAAAGCTCTTAGTCGGATTTTTCTCCACATTTTGCAACGTGATCTTATCTGGAGCCATGTCGATGACGTAGCCATATTGCTTCATGAAAGTTTGTGCAAAATCCTTCTAAGAACTGATCCTGGCACGACTTAATTGATTGTACCACTTTGCAGCTGATCCCGTCAAACTGTCCTGGAAACAATGGATTAATAGTTTATCATTATGGACATACCCCGTTATCTTTCTACAAAACATTGTGATATGCGCTTCTGGGCAACTCGTCCCGTTGTATTTTTCAAACTTGGGGGGAAGTACTAAGTCTAGGACCAAACTCAATTCTTTAGCTTCCATCTCATAGCAAACCTCAGCTCCTTCCATCGCTTTAAATTTTTCCTTCAACCATTTACAGCACTCCTCCAATTGATTCGAAAATTTGACTCTTATTTTCTCTGTCTCTATTACCTTGTTAAAATCTGGTACGACAGGGTTGATTGGGTTATCTCCTGGGTTAGAGCTAGAGCCTATTTGGTAGTTCGTTGGTTTTGAAGTGCCAATCCAGTACGACTATGGTTTGATGGTGACATATACTCCTCGCACACATGTCTCTTGCTGAGCTTGGACATGCATAGGGGTGACACTCGGAGGACATGGAAGTTCTTTACTCTTTTCTTTAGGGTTTACAATAAGACCCTTCCTCTTATCCCCAGCCAGTAATTGGGTTACCTGATTGATGATATCCTTTTGGGATTTGATGATCTGATCCTTCATATCTTGCTCCAAATTTTCCAATCTCTGGTCCATTTCTCTAGACTTAGTACGAGTACTGTAAGGATGTTGGATTTGTTGTTTTTCTAGAGTAACTGTCATAATTTTAATTAATTAGGGAAGTCTTTTTAAAATTTTAATACATGAAATGCGATGCAAAGCTATATGAGTGTATGAATGCATATGCAAGAAAGGTATTGACTCTTAGTCGAATTCTAATAGAATAACTTTACTAGAAAACAAACGTCTTTACATAAGATAATTACATATAAAACCTTGCCCTAATGTTCAGAGTCTTAATCTTTTGAAGGAGCTATGCTAACTTTTAGCCCTTATCAGACACTGGTTCATATTTTAAACTTAAAACATCAGCTTGAACAACTAACGTCTGCAAGTATTTTGCCACTTCTCTCGCTTGTATCAATGCTTCACCCATGACATAGTCTCAATCTCTAACTTGCCTCTGAGAGTGTTGAAGTTGCCTATCACTTGTCTCTAAGGTTCTTTCAAGGAACTCAATCTGAATCTCACAGTTTTGCAATGAAGCTTCAAGTTCTTCTACCCTTTTCTTTAATTCTTCATTATTAGTTTGGCTTGCCCTCAATTCTTTCGTAGAGTTACGACTGTGGTGCCTATGCAAAGACTCCTTTAACTCAACTATTCGGGCCTTCAACTTAGCTTTCTCGACCTAACTCTCTAACAGATCAGTCTTTATGGCATCTCCTTAGACTTAAGCATCTTGAAACTTTTTCTTCCACTGATCCGCTTGAATCCGTTCTTCTTCGATTTCTTATTGCCACTATTTTGATGTCTTGCCTAATCCAGTGGTTCTCATCGATAGACAGAGCTTCTTATAGTCTTTCTTCAAACCATCCAAGTCTTCCTCAGCCTTTCTCTTTCCTTTCCTCAACTTCTCGGCCTCTAACCTCAACTTCTCGGCCTCTAACCTTTGTGTAGTTACAAATTCTCTCAAAGGGGAATAACTCTCTAAAAACACCTGGTAAGAAACCTTCTCCACTTTCTAAAAGTGGCTATCGAACAAAACCATCAATAAAGGTTCGTAACCTACAAATCTCCCTTCTCCTTCTCTTCGACATGCGTTTAATGATCTAAAGGTCTCAGCAAAAATCTCTAGAACAGGTGAACCCTCTTATCAAGCTAGTTGATCGACTTGTAAATGTCACAATAATTAAGTGCAAGTAGACACTCGTCGATGCAAGTATAGTTGATAGATTTGCTCTATCGAATATCAATCCCATGAGGATAGAGTTCTTGATGTTCAATTTTCGAAGCAACTAAAGCTAAAATTAGAGCAAATGCTAGTAAAGATGTCAGCGTAATTAAATCAGATTTGTACCACTAAGTTAGTCAAAGTTGTCAATACAATGATAAAAATAAAATGTCAAAGAAATTGAAAGTAAAATAAATTGTTGTTGATATTTTGAGAATTTAAATGCAGAAAAAGTAAAAGAATGATCAAGTGCGAAGAATGGAGTGGATCATTGACTTCACTAAGTAGTAATGCTAGATGCGTCGACAAGCTATTTTATAAATGAACTGTCGCAGTAATAAGATTCCAATGAAATAATACCAATAACAACTCACTGTTTAACCAAGACTCAAGTGTCCACATTTACCCCACCTTCCAGTGTTGGCAATGCCTTACACTTAAGAACAAGTGACCAGAATTCCTCCTAGGCTCAAGCAACTTCCACTGACTTGCTTGTTAACCTAACTTGTCACACTTTCCAGTGTCAGTAGACTGCAATTACACTTCCATGGTCAAAACAGTTAAATCCAAGGTAAAACAAATAAGAAGAAGTGAATAGGAATTAAAGTAATCTAACTTTGAAAGATATTTTCATATACAATCAATTGTCAATAAGAATTCATCAGCATTAAAAGCGGGACTAACAAATAAGTCGAAGCATACTATTCCTAGGCTACTAGGATTATTCCTTAGCCGTTCCTTTTGTATCGTATAAAGCACTCCTCATCAGAAGTTGTTGCACACTTGCTCAATAGCTCACCAGACTCCAGAACCAGGCTTCAAAGCTTTAGTGAATTTACAGAATTAATTTCTTCACCTCTTGATACCTCTTTCCTTCTTTTCTCCTCTATTTATAAGCTTTGAGAATTGTAGATCTCATCTCCTCTCAGATCCAACTCCTTTTGGAGCTGTCAAAGTTTGTTAAAATCCAGCTATGCACTCACGCAGATCTGATGTGTTCATCATAAATCTGCAAGTTGTCGCGACATCGCTAGGCGCAATCTGTAATCTTTAATTGCAGTGACAACGTATTATTCTCCTGCGCTGGTGCTTCCAGATGTGATTGCAGCGTGAATTCACTCATACAAAGTAGATGTTTCCATGCGGTGACATTTCTGGACGTAATTCCAAACTAAACTTGTGATTGCATCTTTGAACTTTTTCTACCATCGATCTTTTGAGATGGATACCTACGCTGACAATTTCAAATGCAATACATATGATGCATATGACGACATTAGTGCATAGAAGAGATAAATAACGAGAATTTAAGCCACATAACATTTAGTTAGAAAATGTGAATGCTAAGTATGAAATGATTATCATTCATTCTAAAAATAATACAAAAGGGACAATTAATACATAAATTTAGGGAGAAATACTATCACACCCTCAAACTTGAGTTTTTACTTGTCCTCAAGTAAACAAAAGTAAACAAAGTCACAACAAAACATGTCACTGCAAACATTATTTGGAATTCTAATGCACAAATTGTATTCACATGAGAGAATAATGCACCGACAATTTATGGGTATGAATAATTAAAACTACAACTTCACTAATGCACAAATTGTATTCACATGAGAGAATAATGCACCGACAATTTATGGGTATGAATAATTAAAACTGCAACTTCACTAATGTTAGTAACAAACTTTGAATCTTAACCTTCCTTGACCAATACAACACATATATATATTTTTTATAAATGACTAAGAGATGTCATTGCATTACTCTACCTTTGTTCCTGGGCAGTAACAATGGGGTGCAACAAACCCCCAGGACGTATGTAATTGCACCGATAGACACTCTTGCAGTGATAGCCTTTGGCTAGATAATTTTTCTAACATATGCAATGGAGTGTTCTCCCTTGTTAAGTCATAATGCACTCACATTGGAGTGTCTTTTATTAGTACACTGTCGCTGTAATTGGTAAACTATTTAAAGATTCAAAGATTGATTCTACCCATTCATTACTGAAGCAATTCCAATCATTCATCCAAAATAAAAGGCTCAATATTCATTCATATTCAACCAATTCACATATCAACATTCCAAGCAATTCAAGAATTATGCATAAAATAAAAACTGTGATCACATTTTCATTGAAATTTTGCATACTTTCATTGATCTAAAGACACAAATAAATTTTCAATTATGTGGGTGCAATTGCATTTCCATTTCACACAAGATCCCCCCAAACTTAATGTCTACATTGTCTCCAATGCACTGACAATATTATAAAATGCAACTACAATGCAAATGAACTAACAAATAAAATGCAATGACAAATAAAAATGTAATGACAACTAAATGCTATGCATGCAACTAACTAATGAAAAGTAAACTAACTCATTGTTCAGCAGCCGATGAAGTGGCTGCCTTGGCTTTCTTCTTCTTCTTATTCTTCTTCTTTGGGCGCTTCTCTTCTGCTTTGAGCCTCTTTTTCTTGTCTTTCCTCTTTCTCTTTTTATTTCTCTTTTTATCCTTGGAATCAATCAGAGCAGTGGATTGCTCCTTCACAGTCGATTGAGTGGAGGCCTCCTCGACAGTCACATTAAATGGATGGACTTCAGCAAGCGGTGCCACATAAGGCATAATGACCAAGTTAAGATCCTCACCACTACTGGTGACGTCCTCAACATGGCTCAATTCAGGCGGAGCCAAGTTTTCAATGGATGCCCCCACACTGGTAGTTGCGTCGATAAATTCTTCCTCGAAATTTTTCGGGGCATCTTCCTTCTCTTCATTCCTCTCCTCTTCTTCCTTCTCTTCCTCATTTTCCCACTTCTCCTTAGGTTCTACCTTCTCAGTTATGCCTATTTCGATGCCTTCCTCCACTGCCAAACCCACAGATACAATCGGTGTACGCATCTCCTTAGTAACAGCCTCCCTTTTTACCATGTTAGCTTCAAGGCTATTCGAAAATTCGTCCTCGAACAGGCTAGTGATAGTTTTGAAACAGTCCTCCATGGTGTTGGAATGTCCCTTTTACGCCTCATCATCGGAGATATGAATTCTTATTGGGGATGGGACAGGTTGAGGCCTACCTTCAGGAGTAGGTTGCTCAAAGGACGATGGGGCTTCCCTAACAATAGGCGAGAATACATGAAACTCTAGTATGGGATTTGGGCTCAGACTCCTCAATGTAGCGATAATAACGTTGTTCCACACCCTTATGTACGCATAGAAGATGTTCTGCTTGTAATCCATTTCCTCCAACATGCTGACAAGGTGAATCTGGCGCATATCCAGGCGATCAATGATATGTTCTATTGTAGCCAGGTTTTTCTCAACTTGAGGGTTTATGTGTGCATCTTCATGCTTCTCCTTTTTCTTACCTTTCCTTTTCTCCTTCTTCTTAAGCACGTCTTTCACCAGACGGGTTTCTTTTCCCCTAGTTATTTGCTCTACCGGGATATCATTTACTGGCCCCTTGTTATCTAGCACCTTCTTACCATCTTGGGGCGCAATACCCCTTTGTTTGTAGAGCATTATAATTAAAGAAGGGAAAGGTAAGATACCTATTTGTTTACCCGCGGCTTCATAAATTTCATCATGTAAAATTACGCTGACATTGATGTGGCGGCCTTTCAAAATGAAGTGCAAAAGGCACATGCGATCCAGCGTCGTAGTTGTGCTACGGGTTGAAGGTGAAATTTGGCTATTCACAAAGTGAAACCATACCTTGCTCTGAGTTGTGAGATAACATCGGTGCATAGTGTAATTATGTGGACCGTTGCCAGTCCATACAGCATTCTCGATGTATAGATCTCGCATCACCAGGTCAACACCTTCATCAATTAACTCCAAGGCACCAACCCCTCGCATACAAATACAAACTCCTTTAAGAATCCACCAAGTTGGTATAGAAATCTCTTATCGATGTAGAGGAATAGCCGGCTGGATGGTCATAAAAAGACTCCTAACCCAGGCGAGAGGTTGTCCTTGCAACTTGTTTCCCTAATGGCCTTTGCAGAGACAATTAGAAACCCTGCTTCAGGTGACAATTTTTTTGAGCATGACGTCATGGTAACGGTCCTTCACTACCTTGAAGAGGAACAGGATGGGTTCTATTTGTGAGGGTTGGTTGGCATTCCGAACCACAGTTTGCAGATAATGAAAAAAATGGTTGCAGCAACAATGGATGTTGTGAGTGGGAGAAGAAAAACGGTAGGAGAAAGGTTTTATAATTCTTTCAGAGGAAGAGATGTGATTATTGCAATTAGCTTGGGAAAACATTGCGTTTACAGCAAATAAATGTCAGGCTACAGATTTTACTTCTTGGGTTGATCTAACGACTAGGGGTGGATGAAAATCAATCGGCACGATTCTTACTGAAAAAGCTTTGTTGAGTCATCACAAAATGCATCGACAAGTTGTGCTTTATGATGTGTCGACAAAAAGGATATTTTTTATTCCTTCATAAACTAAAAAGGAAACAAATGAAAATAAAAAGCAAAAAGTCAAACTAAAAATTGCACTGTCATTAAATAAATGTGACTATATTTATGGTCTTGTTGTGCTCTCTGACATCTAGGCTCACATAATGCTTCAGTCGTTGGCCATTTACTTTAAACTGCTGACCATCCTTCATATCTTCAATTATCACCGTACCATGATGGAATGCTTCGACAACTTTGAAAGGGCCTGACCATCTCGAGCGCAATTTACCTATATGTAATTTTAAACCTGAATTAAATAGAAGTACTAACTGACCAGGGTTAAATTGCCACCACAAGATGATATTATCATGTCATCTCTTAGTATTTTCTTTGTTTATGGTTGTATTTTCATACGTAGTGCATCAAATTTCTTCCAGCTCAAAAATGTCCAACAACCTTTTCTGTCCAACAGCATCCTAGTCCATGTTCACCTGCTTGATCGCCCACATGGCTTTATGTCCAAGTTCAACCGGAAGGTGACAAGATTTACCAAACACTAATTGATATGGCGACATCCCCAACAGGGTTTTGTATGCAGTGCGAAGTGCCCATAACACATCTTGTAGCCACAATGACCAATCTCTTCGAGATAGGTTAACCACCTTCTCAAGTATACTTTTAATTTGTCGATTGGAAACCTCCACTTGGCCATTCATTTGTGGATGATATGTGGTGGCCATGCGATATTCCACACTATATCGTTTCAATGCTGTCGCCACTTATTTATTGTGGAAATGAGTACCTTGATCACTTATCAATGCCCTAGGTGTTCTAAATCTTGTAAGGATATATGTGTGGAAGAAATTCAACACCGTTCGAGCATCATCCTTTGGAACCACAATTGCCTCGATCCACTTAAAGACATAATTAACAGCGACTAAAATATACACATTCCCAAAAGAGATTAGAAATGGTCCTATGAAGTCTATACCCTAGACATCAAATAACTCCACCTCCATGATAGGTTGTTGGAGCATCTCATTACGACGAGATATAGAACCTGTGTGTTGACATCTATCGCATTGTTGCACAAAATTGTGGGCATCTCAAAATAATGTAGGCCAAAAGAATCCTGATTGTAGAACCTTTGCAGCAGTCCTCATTCCACCGAAATGGCCTCCGTAAGGAGCATCATGGCAATGTCTCAAGATGGAAGTCATCACTTCTTCAGGAACACAATGATGAATAATGTTGTCGGCGCATACCTTGAACAGGTATGGCTCATTCCAATGATACTTTGCAGCGTCACACATAACTCTGATCTTCTTGAGACCAATGGCACTCAAGGGTAGTTTTCCACAAACAAGATAATTGACAACATCTGCATACCATGAAGATACGTTGACATAAAATAATTGCTTATCTAGAAATGCGTTGACAATGCGTGACTGAATGCCATCTTCGCTTCCAACTTCCAAACGGGATAAGTGGTCTACTACTTGATTCTCGGATCCTTTCCTATCTCTAATTTCAATATCAAACTCTTGTAAGAGTAGGATCCATCTGATCAATCTAAGTTTGGCATCTTTCTTCACGAAAAGGTATCTCAACACAGAATGATCTATGTACACTGTAATTTTTACGCCAACAAGGTATGAACAAAACTTGTCAAATGTAAAAACTACTGCTAATAATTCCTTCTCAGTAGTTGTATAGTTCACCTGTGTTTCAGTTAAGGTTTTACTAGCATAGTAAATTGAGTGAAATACCTTCTCTTTGCATTGTCCCAGCATAGCTCCTACAATAAAATCACTTGCGTCACACATTAATTCAAATCGTTGCGTCCTATCTAGTGCGATGATAATTAGAGCTTATACTAGCTGCTTCTTTATTATGGTAAATGCGTCTAGACATGCGTCATCAAACACAAACTTTTTATTCTGCTCTAACAACGAGCATAATGGTTTGGCAATCTTGGAAAAATCTCGAACAAATCTCCTATAAAAACCAACATGACCAAGAAAGCTTCTTATTCCTTTGACATTTGTCGGTAGTGGCAATTTCTTAATGATTTCTACCTTCGTTTTGTCTACTTCAATGCCCTGACATGATATTTCATAGCCAAGGATAATGCCTTCAGTTGCCATGAAATGTCATTTTTCCTAGTTCAGCACTAGATTTGTGTCCTTGCATCTTTTCAATACTTTTGCCAGATTGTTGACGCATTGGTCAAAATTTTACCCATACATAGAGAAATTGTCCATGAATACTTCTAATGAATCTTTAATCATTTCCAAGAAGATAACCATCATACACCTTTAGAATGAGGCTGGTGCATTGCACAATCCAAATGGCATATGTCGGAAGGCAAAAGTTCCAAATGGGCATGTAAATGTGGTCTTTGCTTGATCTTCCGGCATAATGACAATTTGATTATATCCAAAGTAGCCATCTAGGAAGCAATAGTAGGCTTTGCCAACTAGCCTATCCAACATCTTATCAATGAATTGTAGTGGAAAGTGGTCCTTCTTTGTGGCCGCATTGAGATGACGATAATCCATACACACTTGCCAACCAGTAGCAATGAAGTAGGGATAAGCTCGTTCTTCTCATTACTTACTATTGTGATGCCCCTTTTCCTGGGCACACATTGGACAGGGCTTACCCATGTGCTATCTAAAATGGAGTAGATTATGCCCACGTCCAGTCACTTCATAATCTCCTTTTTCACTTCCTCTTTCATTTTCTCATTAAGACTTTGTTGTTTCTCAATGGATTGCTTCCCTTCATCTTCCAGCCCGATCTTGTGCATGCAAAAAGAGGGACTAATTCCTCTGATGTTTGTAATGCTCCAAGCTATGGCTCGTTTGTGTTGCTTCAAAATTACGATAATTTTTTCTTCTTGACTCGCATTGAGGCTTGCGCTGATAATCACAGGTAATGTGTCATTGTCACCTAGAAAGACATACTTCAAATGCATTGGTAATGGCTTTAATTTCAAAGCAGGAGCTTGCTCAATGGATGGTTTAAACACAGGGATCGTCCTATTAGACAAATCCAAGGATTCCAATAGCCAACCCTATTTCAGCTCGTAACTATTATCCTTAGCTCTATGGTCGCAGTCAATTAGGATATCATCGGTGATTGCCACTGCATATTTATCTGAAAGTACTGAATTTCATTCATTGAATTCTTCTAAAATAATTTCATTAAGCACGTCAATGAGGTGACATTGCTCCTTACTTCTTGACGTAGATGCTTCAAACATACTGAAAGTGACATGCTCGTCATTATGACGCATAATCAGCTTGCCCTTGAAAACATCAATAAGTGTGCGTCCCGTTGCTAAGAATAGGTGCCCCAAGATAATGGACACCTTTTTATCTGCTTCGTAATCAAGGATGATAAAGTCAGCAGGAAACACGAATTTATCAACGTGAACAAGGACATCTTTGATCTGGCATTTAGGTTATGCTAAAGATTTGTCCGCAAGCTGTAATGTCACCGCAATGAGTATCATAAATCCAATTCCTAACTTCTTGAATGTGGACAAAGGCATAAGGTTAATACTAGCTCCTAAATCGCATAAGATATTACCTAGATAATGGGTTCCAATGAAGCATGGGATTGTGAAGCTGTCAGAGTCTTTCATCTTTGGTGGCAACTTATTTGTTAGCACAATGCTGCACCCCTCTGTGAGCACAATCTTCTTGATGTCAGAAAGCTTTTTCTTCTTCGATAGTAGCTCTTTCATAAATTTCCCATAACTAGTGATCTACACAAGAGCATCCACTAGAGGTATGTTAATGTGTAATTGCTTCAAGGTAGAGACAAACTTCTGATAATCTTTTTCATGGTCCTTCTCCTTAAATCTCTATGGAAATGACAAAGGTATATTGTCAGTGGGTTGTTGTAAAGGATTCGGTTATCTCGACATGGGCAGTTGCATCGACATCTTTGTTGGTTGAATTGTGGGCATAGGAGTGATTACAAGTGGCCCACCTCATTTATTTCTCCTGGGTCTTCCTCATAGGTAACTTCTTTTTGTTGCTTTGGTTCAGATGCATTGACATGTACTTGATTGGAACTGCTACTTGGCTCAATAGTTTGCTTTCCACTTCTCAATGTGGTAACCTTACAATGCTCCTTTCCCTTTTGAGTTGGATTTTCAGTGTCGCTAGGCAAAGCACCTGGTGACCTCGTGCTCATATTAAAAGTCAATTGTCCTAGCTGAGCTTCCAATGCACGAGTAGAAGAAGAGTTGCCTTGAAAGATTGCTTTCGTTCTCATGATATGCTCTCGCATCAACGCTACAAGAGTAGCTAACGGATCTGCTCTTGATTGAGAATATTGCTGTTGCTGTTGTTGATGCTGTCCTTGCATACTTGGCATTGCATTCTATTGTGGTGGCATTCGAGTTTGTGACTGCATCTGGTTATACGAATGCATTTGATTTTTTGATCGCATGTAGTCATGTGATTGCATATTATTTCGGTGCGCATGCAATTGCAGGTTGTGATTATAGTTCTGCTATTGTTAGTTGTTGTTGTAACTCCCTTATCTAAAATTAACTTGAGTTGAGGCATTTTCATATCTATATGTAGACAGGAATTAGACTAGAAGATGAAGGGAAGCAGTCCATTGAGCAACAGTGAAGGCTTAATGAAAAAATGTAAGAAGTAATGAAAAGGGAAATTATTAAGTGGTTAGACGCGGGCATCATATACCCTATTTCAGACAGCACATGGGTAAGCCCTGTCCAATGTGTGCCCAAGAAGAACGACATCACCGTAGTGAGTAATGATAAGAATGAGCTGATCCCTACTTGCATTGCTACAAAGTGGCGAGAGACTGCATGGATTATCATCGACACAATACAACCACAAAGAAGGATCACTTCCCACTACCATTCATTGACCAGATGCTGGATAAGCTAGCTGGTAAAGCCTACTATTGCTTCCTAGATGGCTATTTTGAATATAATCAGATTGTCATTATGCCAGAAGGTCAAGCAAAGACCACATTCAAGTGCCCATTTGGAACCTTTGCCTTCCGACGTATGCCATTTGGATTGTGCAATGCACCAGCCACATTTCAGAGGTGCATGATGGCTATCTTCTCGGACATGGTTGAAGATTCTTTAAAGGTATTCATGGACGATTTCTCTGTATATGGGCAAAACTTTGACTAATGCGCTGACAACTTGGCAAAAGTATTGAAGAGATGCAAGGACACAAATCAAGTGCTAAATTGGGAGAAATGACACTTCATGGCAACTGAAGGCATTGTCATTGGGCATCACATATCATGTCAGGGCATTGAAGTAGATAAAGCAAAGGTAGAAATCATTGAGAATTTACCACCTCCCACCAATGTCAAAGGAATAAGAAGCTTTCTTGGTCATGATAGTTTCTATAGGAGATTTATCCAAGATTTTTCCAAGATTGCTAAACCACTATGCTCGTTGCTAGAGAAAAATAAAAAGTTTGTATTTGATGATGAATGTCTGGACGCATTTGTCAAAATAAAGAAGCAGCTAGTACAAGCTTCAATTATTGTCGCACCAGACTGGATGCAACCGTTTTTGAATTAATGTGTTACGTAAGTGACTTTGCTGTAAGAGTTGTGCTAGGAAAACACAAAGAGAATGTATTTCACTCAAATTATTATGCTAACAAAACTTTATCTAACGCACAGGTAAACTATACAACTACCGAAAAGGAGTTACTAGCAGTAGTTTTTGCATTCGAAAAATTGTGTTCATATCTTGTCGGCGCAAAAATTATTGTCTACACAGATCACTCCGTGTTGAGATACCTTTTTACAAAAAAAGACGCCAAACCGAGATTAATCAGATGGATCCTACTCTTACAAGAATTTGATTTTGAAATTAGAGATAAGAAAGGATCCGATAATCAAGTAGCATACCACTTATCCCGTCTGGAAGATGAAAGCGAGGATAGCAATTAGCTACGCATTATCGACGAATTTCAAGATGAGAAATTATTTTATGTTGATGCATCTCCATGGCATGCAGATGTTGTCAATTATTTAGTTTGTGGTAAGCTACCCTTGAGTACCATTGGTCACAAAAAAAGTCAGATTTTTGTGTGACGTTGCGAAGTATCATTGGAACGACCCATACCTATTCAAGGTATTCACCAATAACATTATTCGTCGTTGCGTTCTTGAAGAGGAAATGACTTCCATCTTGAAACATTATCATGATGCTCCCTGCGGAGGCCATTTTGGCCGTATAAGGACTGCTGCAAAGGTCCTACAGTCAGGATTCTTTTGGCCCACATTGTTTTGAGGTGCCCATAATTTTATGCAACAATGTGATAGATGTCAATGCACTGGTTCTATATCTTGCCTCAACGAGATGCTCTAACAACCTATTATAGAGGTGGAGCTATTCGATGTTTGGGGTATAGACTTTATGGGACCAGTTCCAAACTCCTTTGGGAATGTGTATATTTTAGTTGTTGTTGATTATGTCTCTAAATAGATCGAGGTAATTGTGGTTCCAAAAGATTATGCTCAAACGGTGTTGAAGTTCTTCCACACGTATATCCTTACACTATTTGGAACACCGAGGGAATTAATAAGTGATCAAGGTACTCATTTTCACAACAACCAAGTGGTGACAGCATTGAAAAGATATGGTGTAAAGCATCGCATGACCATCACATATCATCCACAAACGAATGGCCAAGCGAAGGTCTTCAATCGACAAATCAAAAGTATACTTGAAAAGGTGGTTAACCCATCTAGGAGAGATTGGTCTTCATAGCTGCATGATGCATTGTGGGTGCTTCACACCGCATATAAAACCCCGTTTGGGATGTCGTCGTATCAATTAGTGTTTGGTAAATCCTGTCACCTATCGGTTGAGCTTGAACACAAAGTCATGTGGACAATCAAGCAGGTACTACGATGCTGCTGGACGGAAAAGGTTGTTGGACATTGCTGAGTTGGAAGAAATTAGACGCAATGCCTATGAGAATGCTGCAATATACAAAGAAAAGACCAAGAGATGGCATGACAATATCATCTTACGTCGACAATTTAGTCCTGGTCAGTTAGTACTTTCGTTTAATTCACGTTTAAAACTGCATCCAGGTAAATTACGTTCAAGATGTTTAGGCCTTTTTAAAGTTGTCGAAGCATTCCAGAATGGCGTGGTGACAATTGAAATATGAAGGATGGTCACCAATTCAACGTGAATGGCCAACGACTAAAGCAGTATGTGAGCCTAGATATCAAAGAACCAAACGAGACCATTAATCTGGTCACATTTCTTTAATGTCAACGCATTTCTAAATTTACTCGTATCATTATACTTTTACTTGTTTCCTTTAAGTCTTATGCAGGAATAAAAAATCATCTTTTTTGTCGACACATCATAAAGCACATCTTGTCGATGCATTATGTAATGACTAAGCAAAGCTTTTTCAGCAAGAATTGCGTCGGTTGATCTTCATCTATCCCTAGCCGTTGGATCAAGCCAAGAGGTACGATCTACAGCCGGGCATTTATTGGCAACAAACGTGATGATTTTTCAGCATGTTTGCAATAATCACATCTCTTGCCACTGAAAGGTTATAAAACCCTTTTTCTACCGACTTTCTTCTCCCACTCATAATCGCCATTATTGCTACACTTATCTTCTTCATCGTTCTTAAGGTTTTTTCTGCAGTTTTCTCTTAATCTTTTACTTAGCTATCATGGCAAGGACATGATGAGCAAAAACTCCATCCAAAACCCCTACTAAATCTTCTGCCACCATGATTCGGATCATAGACCAAACCCCACAAAACAAACCAGTCCTATTTTTGTCCAAGGTAGCGAAAGACCACTACCATGACGTTATGCTTAAACAGACCTACCACCCAGAGCAGGGCCTACAATTATCCCCACACCAGATATTGGGGAAGCAAATCACGAGAACGATCAGTTGTCTGGGCTAGGAATTTTTTCGCGACTACCCAGCCGGATATTCCCCCACCATGGTAACGGAATTTTATGCCAATCTTGTAGACTCTAAATAGGAGTTTATTTTTGTAAGGGAGGGCTTGGCACCCTAGAATGCTGGCCACATCAATGCTCTATTTCGAATTATTGAGAAAGAAGACACCTACACTCCGTTTTTGGAAGAGCTGACCGATGAAGGTGTTGACCAGGTGATGAGAGACCTTTATGTTAAAGGTGCTGTGTGGATTGGTAACGGTCCGCACAACTACACAATGCACTGACGTTATCTTACAACCCAAAGCAAAGTATGGTTCCACTTTGTGAACAACCACCTACTACCTTCAACACATAGCATCACGGCTATATTAGATCATATGTGCATCTTGTACTCCATCCTGAAGGGCCATCATATCAATGTCGACGCAATTCTACATGACCAGATTGCTGAAGTTACGTCTAAGCAGACAGGTATATTACCCTTTCCTTCTTTGGTAATGCTGCTTTGTAAACAAAAAGGTATTGTTCCTCGTGATGGTGAGGAAGTGCTAGACAACAAAGGCCCTATTAACGACATCTCAATGGAGAGAATGATGAGAGGGCAAGAAACCCCGCTGGTAAAAGAGGCACCCAAGCAGAAGGACAAAGGGAAAGGAAAGAAGAAGGAAAAGAAAGAGAATGCGCCCACAAGACATCAAATGAAGAAGAAACTGGCTGAAATATAAATAATCGTTGACCAAATAGATATGCGTCAAATCAAACTTGTCAGCACGATAGAGGAGATGGACTACAAACAAAATCTATTTTATGCATACACAAGGGTGTGGAACAAATCTATTGTCGACGCATTGTGAAGTCTGAGCCCAAATCCCTTACTTGAGTTTCCTGTTTTCCCACCTATTGTTAGGGAAGCTCCCTCATCCTTCGACTAGCCTACTTTCGATGGAAGACCTCAGAATGTCTCGTTCCCAATAAGAATTCATATCTCTGATGACGAGGAGCGCGAGGGACATTCCAATGCCATGGAGGACTGTTACAGAACAATTGCTAACATGTTCGAGGAGGAATTTTTGAATAGCCTTAGGGCTACCATGGCAGACAAGGCTGTTGTTATTGAGGAGCTGCACACCCCGATCATATCTATGAGGCGAGAAGTAGAGGAAGGCGCTGACAAAGACATAACAGAGAAGGGAAAGCCTGAGGAAGAAGAAGCAGAGAAAGAAAAAGGAATTGAGAAAGAGAGTGAAGGAAAAGAAGGGGAACCTGATGAGAAGGACCCTGAATAAGAGAAGAAAGACGATGCCCCCACAAATTTTGAGGCAGAAATTGTCGGTACACCCATAAGTGTGAGGTCATCCAGTGCAGATGTGGCTCCACTTGAAGCGAGCTAGGTTGAGGCAATTTCCAGTAGCACTGTAGATTATAATCCTATGGCCATTTTGCCTTATATAGCTCCGCTTGATGAAGTCCATCCACCAGATGTAACTGTCGATGAGGTTGCCACCCAACCGGTTGTGGAGGAGCAATCCGCTACTCTGGTTGATTCAAAGGACAAAAAGAGAAAGCGCAAGGATAAGAAAAAGAAGCGTAAAGAAGAAGGCGAGCGCCCAGAGAAAAAAGAAGAAGAAAGCCAAGGCAGCCACTACATCGGCTGCTACATAATGAGTTAGTTTACTTTTTAGTTGGTAGTTGCATGCATTTCATTGTCATTGCATTGTTATTTGTCACTGCATTTTTCTTGTTAGTTTATCTGCATTGTAGTTGCATTTTCATTCTTATATGTATATTATTGTCAATGCATTGGGGACAATGCAGACATTAAGTTTGGGAGGGATCTTGTGTGAAATAGAAATGCGATTGCACCCACATATTTGAAAAGTTACTTGTTTCTTTGGTTTAATGAAAGTATGCAAAGTTTCAACAAAAATGTGACCACAATTTTTATTTTTATGCGTAAATCTTGAATTGTTTGGAATGTTGATATGTGAATTGGGTGAATATGAATGAATAGTAAACCTTCTATTTTTAGATGAATGACCGGAATTGCTTTAGTAATGAATGGATAGTATCAACCCTTGAATCTTGAATTAACTTACCAGTTGCAACGATATTGTACTAATAAAAGACACTTTAATACGAGTGCATTGTGACTTGTCAAGGGAGAACACTCCGCTGCATGTGTTAGAAAAATCATCTAGCCAAAGGCTATCACTGTAAGAGTGTGTGTCGGCGCAATTACATACCTCCTGGGGGTTTGTTGCACCCTATTGTTACTACCTAGGCACAAATGTAGAGTAATGCAATAACATCTCTTTGTCACTTATAAAAAATCACAAAATGAAAGAAAAAGTAAGAAGAAAATAAATATATTGCCATAAATGCTATATTGGTTAAGGAGGGGTTAAGATTCAAAGTATGTTATTAACATTGGTGAAGTTGCAGTTTTAATTATTCATGTTTATAAATTGTTGACACATTATTCTATCATGTGAATGCAATTTATATATTAGAATTCCAGACAATTTAAGTTGTTAGAATAATGATTGCAGTGACATGTTTACTTGTGAAGTTTGCTAATTTTTGTTTACTTGAGGACAAGTAAAAACTCAAGTTTAGGGGTGTGATAGCATTAGAAATGACACATATTTTCTCCTTAAATTTGTGTATTAATTGTCTCTTTTGTAGCATATTTATCTCTTCTATGCACTAATATCTGTGTATGCAGAATATGTTCATAATTGTCAACGCAGGGATCCATCTCTGAAGATCGAGGCTAGAAAGAATTCAAATATGCAGCCACATAGTTAGCTTGGAATTGCGGCCAGAGATGTCGACGCATAGAAACTTTTACTTTGTATCGGTGAATTCACACTACAAACACACCTGGAAGCACCAGCGCAGGGGAAGAACATGTTGTCGCCGCAATTAAAGATTATAGATCACGCCCAGTGATGTCGCGACAACCTGCAGATTCATGAAGAACACACCAGATTTGCATGAGTGCACAGCTGGATTTTAATAAACTTTGACAGCTGCAGAAGAAGTTGGATCTGAGAAAAATATGAGTTCTATAATTCTTGAAGCCTATAAATAAAGGAAATAAGAAGGAGAAGACTATCATGGAGTGAAGGAATTAATTTTGCAAATATTTTGAGTTTTTGAAGCTTTATGCTAGAGTCCGGTGAGCTAATCGATCAGGCGATCGAAAACTTCTAACGAGAGGTGCTTGGTGCAATAAAGAGGAGCAATTAAGAGATAATCCGAGTAGCCTAGGGTTAGAATGCTTCGATTATTTGTTAATTCCTTTTTTAATGCTGATGAATTCTAATGACATTTTATTATATATGAGAATATCTTTCAATGTTAGATTACTTTGATTCAAACTTAATTCTTCTCATCTATTTATTCTTAGATTTAACTGCTCGACCATGAGAGTTTAATTGCAGTCTACTGACAATGAGAGGTGCAGTGACAAGTTGAATTAACAAGTAAGTTAGTGAGAGTTGCTTGAGACTAGAAGGGATTCTGTCACTTGTTCTTAGGTGTGAAGCAATGCTAGCACTGATAGGTGTGGTACTTGTGAGCGCTTGAGTCTTGATTAAACAAAGAGTTATTATTGGTAAGATTTCATTGGAACCTTATTGCTACGACAATTCATCTATAAAATACCTTGTCGACACATCCAGCGTTGCTACTTCGTGAAATCAGTGATCCACTCCATTCTTCGCACTTGATCATACTTTTACTTTTTTTGCATTTAAATTATCAAAATATCAACAACCATTTATTTTACTTTCAGTTTCTCTGACAATTAACTTCACCATTACATTGACAACTTTGATTAATTTAAGTGGTACAGATCTGATTTAGTTACGTTGACATCTTTACTAGCATTTTCTCTAATTTTAGCTTTAGTTGTTTCGAAAATTGAACATGAAGAACTCCTTCCTCGTGGGATCGATATCTAATAGAGCAATCTATCAACTATAATTGCATTGATGTGTGTCCGCTTGCACAATTGCTTTGATTTTACTGGCCGATCACAACTCGTGGCCACATTCCATATTTATCAATCCACACAATGCCAATAAGAGGATATCATTAACTCTTTAATTGAGTTATGAATTCCACTGTTACTACTAAAGCCATATCATACACGATTCATGTACCCAACATACCGGTTATGGGCTCGATCATCTTTAAAGCACAAGCCTCCACTTATATCAAAGCACATGAGTTGTATACGCATGGTTAGTGACTAACTCGAGATTTAGGTGAATTACACCATGAAAGTCACATGTGAATTAAATCACAAACGAATTCAGAATTAATTCATCTTGGGTCCAGTCCAATGTATCATTCTACTACTGAATACATCTATGTCTCTACCCATGGAATCAACTACTCCTATAGCCAAGACTAGCCATCTCCCCAATTGGATTTGTAGACGACTGGTCGCGCTATAAATGTAACAGTAATAATGTGCAAGCGGACACTGTCGATGCAAGTATAATAGAGAGATGTGAGTCTGTCGGATATCGATCCCATGAGGATAGTGTTCTTGTTGGTTAAAATTGTCGATGCAAAAGTAGTTAGAATAAGAAGAATTGTCAGGAGTAATGTCAGTGCAATTAAGTCAAGACTACACAAATAAAAGAGTTAAAAATGTAAACGCAAATATTTTAAAACTGTAATATAATTTGTCAAAGCAATTTAATAGAAGATGAAGTGAGTGTTGGAAATGTTTTGTGAATATAAATTGAGAAAAATTAAAGAAGTAAAACAATTATAAAGAAGTGGGGGGATCTCTGACTTGGCAAGTTGACAAACACTTAAATGTGACTACAAGTTAACTGGTAGATAAGTTGTCGCCGCAATTAATCTTAATGAGATCTTACTGCCTTCTACTTCCCTATTTATCAAAGACCTAAACACTCACGTTAACCACACCTTCCAATGCTAGCAATGTGATGGTATTACAAATGACATATATTTTCTCCCTAATTTAGTGCTATTATTGTCTCTGTTGTATCTCATTTAGCATGCATCATAAGCATTTTACAATTAGTTTTTATATTTTCTAATACATTGCTAGTTAGTTTAAAATCTCGCTATTTCTATATATTTTGTACTAATGTCGATGCAAGCAGATGGTATATTGCATATTAAGATTGTTAGCATAGGAACTCCATTCAGATGATCAACATTGACAGAATGCAGCTACAAAACTAGCTCGGAATTGCAACCAGAGATATCGTTGCATTGAAGTTGAACCTCAAATGAGTAGAGTTAAGCTGAGTTTACAATAGAAGCACCAGTACAGGAATATCACAGATGTCGCTGTAATTACAACATCAGAATGCGTCTAATAGTACAGCAACAATCTGCAGATCTTTAAAGAAAACATGTAATCTGCATGAGTGCACAGCTGTACTCTAACTAACTTTGACAGCTGCAGAAAAATCCAAATCTGACTCTGAGAATGAAGGACGAAATCTGCAAATATTTAGGGGTTATAAATAGATGAAAAAATGAGGAAAAACATCATCAAGAACGAGGTTATTAAATTTTGAAAATTCTTCGTGAATCAAAGATTTAAGCTAGAATCGAGAAGCTGATGAACCATGTCTACAACTGCTTCTGACGAGAGGTGCTTGATGCCGAGCAAGAGGAACAAGTAAAGAGTAGGCCTAGTAGTCTAGAAATAGTAAGCTTTGTTGTACTCTTTATTTCTTCTAAAACGATGATGGATTCTGTTGATGTTAAATGAATACGAGAGTATCTTTTAATATTATATCATTTCGATTTTTATTTTACATTACTTGTCCGCTTATTCTTGGATTTAACCGCTCTAAATACAAAAGTGAAGTTGCAGTACATCAACATCGAGAGATGCGATGACAGGTTAGATTAACAAGTGGGGTAGAAGAGAGCTACTCGAGACTGGGACAGACTCCAGTTACTTGTTCTTGGATACACATCATTGCTCGCATCGAGAGGTTGAGTAGTATATCTGAGTTAGGATTAAGTAGGGAGTTATTGTGAATAAGAACTCGAAAGGACTTCATTGCTATAACAATTCGTCTACATTTTACCTTGTTGATACATCCAGCGTTGCAACCTATAGAATCAGTGAATCATTTTCACCCTTTAAACTTGATCAATTTTATATTTCCTACATTTAAATTTCCACCCTTTACACTTGATCACTTTTCTATTTTCTGCATTTAAATTTCCATTACTCACACACACTTTTGGATTTATTTTCAGTACATTGACATCTAACCTCTGATATTTAACTTTAATACAATGACAGTAATGATTAATTTAGTGTGAATAACTAATATAACCGTGATGACAAAAACCCTATTCACATTATACTGATTTTTCTTCTATTAATTGCTTTAACATTAAAACATCGAAAATCATTTCCTCGTGGGATTGATATCTGATAGCTCTGTCTATCAACTATATTTGCATCGACGTGTGTACGCTTGCACAATCGTGTGTCGTAAAAGTACTGATCAAGCTTTGGCGTCGTTGCCGGGGAACTTGGCATTTGTTTGATGTTTATTTTTGTTATTGCAATTAATTTTACTTAATTTTTTAACTTTTGATTAATTTGTTTATCGTTCTTTTCTAATTTTGAAGGTCTTGTATGTCCACAAGGAGAATTGCTAAGGACATTGTAAGCTTTTATCCAGAGCTTGAGAGAACACTTAGGAGGAGAAGACAAGAACAAAAGAAGATGGCTGGCATAATCTACCACCATTGCTGCCACAGGATAACAATCCTCCAAAGCTATCACAAGATTTACCACTACCACATCCACAAGAAGAGCAAATACAGAATAGGCCAATAAGAGATTTTGTTGTGCCTATACTCGATGATTTACAACTAGGGGTTGTGCGACCAGCAATTCAGGCTGGTAACTTTGAATTGAAATCGGTGATGTTTCAAATGCTTAATTCTAATGGACAATATTCAAGTTTTCCACATAAGGACGCACGAGAACATTTGAAATCATTTTTACTTATTTGTGCATCCTTTTGTCAACATGGTGTCCTTGATGATGCTTTGAAAATGCAATTATTTTTTTATTCATTGCAGGGAAAAGCTCGAACATAGTTTTTAGGATTGCCGGCTAGATCTATTACATCATAGAATGCTTTAGTAAATCAGTTTGTCTTACAATTTAATCCGCCAATAATGAATGCAAGGTTGTGAAATGACATTACTACATATCATCAACTCGATGATGAGAATTTACACACAACATGGGAGCGCTACAAAACATTGCTTCGACGCTACACAATGAATGGGATTCAACAAGAAACTCAGATTGAAATTTTTTATAATGGTTTGAATGCTCAGACAATGAATCTTGTCGACACATCTACAAACGGTCTATTATTGGATTGCACATATGATGAAGCGGTTCGAATTCTAGAAAGAATAGCTCAAAATGATTACTAATATTCAATTTCTCGTTCTGCACAGGTGAAAACTAAACTTGGAGTTCTTGAATTAGATGCTATTTCTGCATTGTCAGCGCAGGTATCTTCTTTGGACAACATCATTAAGAACATGAATAGAACAAGCACCATTGCTTCGATTCAAATGGCCCAGCAAACAGATATGCTGATATTTTCATGCGATATTTGTGGTGACAATCACAGCTATGAAGATTGCTCATAGCATGCAAAAAAGACATATTATGTCAATAACATCCGAGGGGGTTCGTTTGGTAACTCCTATAACAATCGTTTACAACAACCTTAGGGAAATCAGAATACATCCACATTTCGATATGGAAATTCTTCGAACCAAGGAAGTTATAGACAAGGAGGTTACAACAACAACCAATCGCAGAATTATAATCAGAATTCACAAGTAAATTCTCGTACTGTACCAATGCAGTCACATATTCAAATGCAACCACAATCACGATTACAACCACAACCATTTGTTTTGCCAGAAATGCAAGGACATCATCAACATCAATAGCAGAAATTTAATCAATCTAAGGTAGATTCTATGGCTGCTCTTGAAGCAATGATGCGCGAGCATATTACCAGAACCGAAGCGATAGTGCAAGAAAATTCTTCATCAATACGCGCATTGAAAGCACAACATGGACAGTTGGCCTCTACTCTCGACACTAGATCACCAGGTACTCTACCTAGTGATACTGAAGACTCAACACAACGAGGGAAGGAGCATTGCAAAGCAATCACATTAAGAAGTGGAAAACAGACGGTAGAAATAAGTAATTCTAGTCAAGACAATGTCAAAGCATCCACTTCACAACAGCAAGAAGAGGTTATAATTGAAGAAAGTCAAGCACAAAAGAATGTGGAAAAACCAATGGTAGTACCATCTTTGCCTACATTTTGTCCAGATAAGCTGTCGACACAACCATCACTATTTAAGAAACAGAATCATCCACACCACCCTACTACAACCATACCTTTTCCATTTCCACAACGTTTCAAAGAAAAAGTTCATGATGAAGAATATCATAAGTTTGTTTCTACTTTGAAACAATTGCATATTAATCTACATTTAATAGATGCTCTTATTCAAATACCCAGTTATGGGAAATACATGAAGGAGCTATTATCAAAGAAAAAGAAACTATCTGACATCGAGACGATTGCGCTCATAGAGGGGTGCAATGTTGTACTCACAAACAAATTGCCAACAAAGATGAAAGATCCTGGCAGTTTCACAATTCCATACTCCATTGGAGATCATTACTTAGGTACAACATTATGTGATTTAGGAGCTAGCATTAACTTAATGCCTTTGTCTACTTTCAAGAAACTAGGAATCGAATCAATGAAGCCCACTGCGGTGACATTGCAATTAGCGGATAGATCTTTAGCACAACTAAAGGGACAAATCAAAGATGTTCTTGTTCAAGTTGATAAGTTGGTGTTTCCTGCTGATTTTATTATCCTAGATTGCAAAGCTAATAAGGAAGTACCTATTTTTTTGGGAAGGCCATTTTTGGCAACGAAACGAACACTTATCGATGTGTTTAAAAGAGAATTAGTGATGTGTCATAATAATGACCAAGTAACCTTCAGTGTGTTTAAAGTAGCACCGATAGGGCCCAAAGAACAATGTCACCATCTTGATATTTTAGACAAAATTATTTCTGAAGTGTTTCGTTTTAGGAATTCAACATTGGCTGATATTGATGCAGTGACATCTACTGATGATATCTTAGGGGACTGTATTGACAAAGAGGAAGTGAACAACTATGAGTTGCGAAGATATTGGCAATTGGAATCATTTGATTTATCCAACGGGACAATTCCAATTTTTAAACCATTTGAAGAGCAAGCTCCTACCTTGGAGTTAAAATAATTGCCAACACATTTGAAATATGTATTCCTTGGTGAAAATGAGACACTGTCTGTCATTGTCAACGCAACCCTAACGCCACACAAGAAGAGAAGTTTATCACAATCCTGAAAGAGCATAAGAAAGTCATAGCTTGGAGCGTAACAGATATCAAAGGCATCAATCCTTCTTTCTGCATGCACAATATAAGGTTAGAAGAAGAAGGGAAGCAATCAATTGAGCAACAAAGACGACTCAATGAGAAAATGAAAGAAGTGGTAAATAAGGAAATCATCAAATGGTCGGATGCGGGCATAATATATCCTATTTCTGATAGTAATTGGGTAAGCCTTGTTCAATGTGTTCCAAAAAAAGTGGTTTTACTATTGTAACCAATGATAAAAATTAGTTAATCCCTACTCGCATCGCAACTGGATGGCGTGTGTGCATGGATTACCGACGATTGAATGCGGCCACAAAGAAGGAACATTTTTCACTCCCTTTCATCGATCAAATGTTAGATAGGCTAGCTGGTAAAGCCTATTATTGCTTCTTGGAAGGCTACTCTGGATACAACCAAATAGCTATTGCATTAGAAGATTAAGCGAAAACCACATTTACATGTCCTTTCGGAACTTTTGCTTTTCGACGGATGTCGTTTTGTTTGTGTAATGTTCCAGCAACGTTCCAAAGATGTATGATGGCGATATTCTCAGATATGATTAAAGACTCACTCGTGGTATTTATGGATGATTTTTCAGTCTATGGACAGAGTCTCGATCAATGCGTCGATAACTTGGCAAATGTTTTGAGAAGATGCGAAGAAACAAACTTAGTTCTGAATTGGGAAAAATGTCACTTCATGGCAACAAAGGAAATTGTCCTTGGCCATCGAATCTCATGTCAAGGCATTGAGGTTGATAAAGCAAAGGTAGAAATCATCGAAAAATTACCACCACCTACCACTGTCAAAGCAATAAGAAGCTTTCTTGGACACACAAGTTTTTATAGGAGATTTATCAAAGATTTCTCCGAGTTAGCTAAACCTTTATGTTCTTTATTAGAGAAAAATAAAAAGTTTGTATTTGATGACATCTGTTTGGATGCATTCACAACAATAAAGACAAAGTTGGTGCAAGCTTCGATTGTAGTAGCACCGGACTAGATTCAACCATTCGAATTAATGTGAGATGCTAGCGACTTCATTGTAGGAGTTGTTCTCAGACAAAGGAAAGAAAAGGTATTTCATGCTATTTATTATTCTAGTAAAACACTAACTGAAACGCAGGTTCATTACACTACAACTGAAAAAGAGTTACTAGCAGTAGTCTTCACATTTGACAAGTTTCGTTCTTATCTTGTCGGCATAAAGACTACAGTATATACGAATCACTCAGCTTTGAGACACCTTTTCAACAAAAAAGAAGCTAAGCCTTTACTTATTAGATGGATTTTACTCCTTCAAGAATTTGATGTTGAAATCAAGGATAGGAAGGGATCTGAGAATCAGGTAGCTGACCATTTATCTCGGCTAGAAAGTGGAAGCAAAGATGGACAAAAGACTCAATTTGTCGAAGCATTTCCTGATGAGAAATTATTCACTATTGACACGTCACCATGGTATGTTGATATAGCCAATTACCTTGTATGTGGAAAGCTACCCATGAGTTAAAAAATCAGGTTCATACGCGATGCTACTAAATATTATTGGAATGAGCCATACTTATTCAAGGTATGCGCTTACAATATAATTCATCGATGTGTTCCTGAAGAAGAAATTATGTCAATACTGCAACATTACCACGACGCTCCTTATGGAGGTCATTTTAGAGGAACAAGGACTGCTGTAAAGTCCTACAATCTGGATTCTATTGGCCCAATTTGTTTCAAGATGCCCATAATTTCGCGCAACAAAGTGATCGTTGTGAACTTATTGGTTCTATTTCTAGACGTAATGAGATGCTCCAACAACTTATCATGGAAGCGGAACTCTTCGATGTTTGGGGTATTGATTTTATGGGACCATTTCCAAACTCTTTTGTAAACATGTATAAGATGACGCTCGGACAGTGTTGAAATTCTTTCATACATACATCCTCACAAGGTTTGGAACCCCAAGAGCGTTGATAAGTGACCAAGGCACTCATTTCTACAACAATCAAGTGGTGACTGCATTGAAACAATATGGTGTGAAGCATCGTATGGCTACCATGTATCACCCGCAAACTAATGGTCAAGCCGAAGTATCCAATCGTCAAATTAAAGGTATACTAGAAAAGGTGGTTAATCCATCTAGAAAGGATTGGTCAATGCAGTTACATGATGGACTGTGGGCGCTTCGTATTGCCTACAAAACACCTCTGGGAATATCGCCGTATCAGTCGGTATTTGGAATATTCTGTCACCTACCTGTCGAACTTGAACATAAAGCTATGTAGGCAATTAAACAAGTAAACTTGGATTATGATGCAGCTAGTAAGAAAAGAATGTTGGACATCACCAAATTAGAAGAAATTTGACTCCATGCTTATGAGAATGCAGTGATATACAAGGAAAAGACAAAGAGATGGCATGACAACATCATTTTGCATCGACAATTTCATCCTGGTCAGTTGGTACTTTTATTTAATTCACGTTTAAAACTACTTCAAGGGAAATTTCGATCAAGGTGGTCAGGTCCTTTTAAGGTTATCGAAGCATTTCAAAGCGGTGCGGTAACAATTAAAAATTTGCAAGATGAACAACAATTCAAAGTGGACGGCCAACGTCTTAAACACTATGTGAGCCCAATCATTCGAGAACCAGACGAAGTCATCAACCTAGTAAATTTTAATAAATGTCGACGCATTTTATTTTAATTTTTTTATTTTATTTACTTTTCAGTTATTTCACTTTTCGTCGTGTTGTTTCATATTCTTAGCAAAAATAAAGGTCATATTTTTGTCGACGCATTAGAGCATATATTGTTAACGCATTCAATAATGAGTCAGCATTACCTCTTCAGTAAAAATTGCATCAATTGATTCTTTCTTATCCCAGCCGTTGGATCAAAACAAACTTGGTACGATTTGCAGCCTAGCAATTAATGGCTACAAGCGTATCATTTTCCCATATGTTTTCACTCATTACACCTATGTTATAAAACCCTCACTGCAGTTTTTTTTTCTTCACAATCGCCATTGTTACTGAGAATCAACCTTCTTTGTCATTTTCTTTTCTCACTTCAAAGTAATATTTTTATTTATTCTTTGATAGTTACACCATGGCAAAAACTCGTGCATCCAAAAACACTCCCAAAAACACTCCAAAACCTCCATCTCAAAATACCCCGAACAACACCACCATATTCCACCCACAACACCATCATCCTCCTCTATAAGCCCGATTTTGTTTTTAACGACTATGGCCAAAGACAGATATCATAACATAATGATGAAGCGCAATATACATCCTGAGCAGGGCATCCAACTTTCACCAAACTTAACCCTAGGAAAACATGTCCACGCACCATCAGTCGCATGGGGTGGGAATTTCTCTACAACCATCCATCTGGTTATTCCCCTACTTTGGTTCGAGAGTTTTATGCTAGCTTGGTAGACAAGGAACAAGAGTTTGTTACTGTTCGAGAAGGGTTGATACCATGGAGTGCGGTGCATATCAATGTTTTGTTGCGTATACCAGAAAGGGTAAACAGTCACTCACCCTTCATGCACAGCATGAATGAAGATACTCTGGCTGCGATGATTAAAGATCTTTGCATCGACAATGTTGCATGGACAAGCAATGGTTTTCATAATTTTACAATGCATCAGCGTTATCTGACAACTTTCTGTCAAGTATGGTTTCATTTTATTAACCGTCATGTGATGCCTTCTACACATAGTACTACAGCCACTCTAGACCGTATGTGCTTGTTGCATTTAATATCACACCATCGTCACATCAACATTAGGGAAATCATACATGCTCAAATTTTGGAAGCTACTGGCAGACAAAATGGTATTCTCCTTTTTCCATCTCTTATTATGTTAATGTGTCAACATAAGGGCATTGTGCCAAAAAAAGGATGAAGAGGTGGAAAATAAGGGTTCGATCAATGATATATCCATTGAAAGAATGACCAGAGGCCAAGATACACATGTGGCTAAAGAAGCTTCGACAAAGAAAAAGGGAAAGAGAAAGAAGAACAGACTCATGCACCCTTTGATCTAAAAATATTACAACGATTGGCTAGTTTGGAAATTCTTCTTGATCGTGTTGATGTGCGAACAATCCGTCTTTTAAGTGTGTTAGAAGATTTGGATTACAGGCAGCATATATTTTTGTCTATACAAAGGCCTTGAATGAGGCCATTGTCGCTGCACTGCATCTTATCAGCACTAGACCACTGCCAGAATTTCCAAAATTTCCTGATATCTTCTTTCACATGCAACAATCTTCATCTGATAAGCCTACTACTGATGGTAGGCCCAATCAAATGGCAACAGGAGTTCACATCTCTGACGATAACAATAATGAAAAGCAGTCAAACATTGAAGAAGACTATTGTCACAATATAATTGATTTATTTGAGGAAGAATTCTTAAACAGTTTAGGCGCAAATATGGCTCGAAGAGCAGCTATTGCAATGGAAGATGTTGATACAATCAACAGTGATGACAGGGGCCCAACTGAGGATAAACATCATGTGGAAGAGGAAGCTAATCAAGTAGATGAGCAAGCAACGGAAGAATAAAATGAGACTGAGAAGGAAGAAACAGAGCCTGCAGAAATACAGGAAAAGAAGGAATCTAATGATGCTCCAACATTGATCATGGAGGATGATGTGCAAGCATCTAGCCCAAAAGTGACTCGACCTGTTGCGAGTCAGGCTGAAATTGTCACAGGCGAAGAAGAAGAACTGAATCCTCTAGCTATTATACCATACATATCACCACTCGAGAGAGAGTAATCTACCGAGCCGGTTGGTTCGAGGGACAAGAAAAGAAAGAGGCGCAAGGGAAAGAAAGTGAAGAAGAACCATGATGATGGGGAGCGCCCAAAGAAGAAAAAGAAGAAAGCAAAGGCAGCCGCTGATGAATGACTTGGAACAAAACTTTTAGTTTTAATGCATTTTATTTTGTCATCACATCATTTTGTTAACTTAGTTGCATTGTAGTTGCATTTCCATTACTTTTATATAATATTGTTAGTGCATTGGGGAAAATGCAGAAATTAAGTTTGGAGGGAGATAATGTGAAATGGAAATGCAATTACACCCACATATTTAAATTCTATTTGTTTCTTTGGTCAATGAAAATTCACAAAATTTCAACTTGAATGTGCTTACAATTTTTATCTTAATGCGTAATTCTTGAATTATTTGGATGTTGATGTATACATTGGATGAATGTGGATGAACGATGAATCTACTCTTTTCGAATGAATGATTGGAATTGTTTCAGCAATGAATGATTAGTGGTTATGTTTGAATCTTGAACTAACTGACCCGTTGTAGCTACAATTTATAAAAGACATTCCAATGTGAGTGCATTATGACTTTTCAAGGGAGAACACTCCACTGCAGGATTAGAAAAAAAACATCTAGCAAAAGGTTATCACAGCAAGAGTGTGTGTCGACGCAATTACATACCTCCTAGGGGTTTGTTGCACCCTATCGTTACTGCCTAGGAAAAAAGGTAGAGTAATGCGATGACATCTCTCAGTCATTAAAACAAACAAATAAATAAATGCTATAATGGTTTAAGGAAAATTGGGATTCAATGCATATCACTAACAATTATGAAGTTGCAATTTTTGAACATTCATTTCTATAAATTGTTGGTACATTCTTCTTTCATATGAATACAATTTGTACAGTAGGAATTTAGAGAGTTTAAGTTGCATGGATAATAATTGTGGTAACATTTTTTGCTTCTGACTTTGTTATTTTTTGTTTACTTGAGGACAAGTAAAAACTTAAGTTTGGGGGTGTGATGGTATTACAAATGACATATATTTTCTCCCTAATTTAGTGCTTTGATTGTCTCTTTTGTATCTCATTTAGCATGCACCATAAGCATTTTATAATTAGTTTTTATATTTTCTAATTCATTTCTAGTTAGTTTAAACTCTCGTTATTTCTATATATTTTGTACTAATGTCAACGCAAGCATATGATATATTACATATTAAGATTGTTAGCATAGGAACTCAAATCAAAATATCAACATTCACAGAATGCAGCCACAAAACTAGCTTGGAATTGCGACTAAAGATGTCGCTGCATTGAAGTTGAACCTCAAATGAGTAGAGTTAAGCTGAGTTTACACTAGAAGCACCAGCGCAGGAATATCACAGATGTCGCTGTAATTACAACATCAGAATGCATCTAATAGTACAACGAAAATCTACAAATCTTTAAAGAAAACATATAATTTGGGTGAGTGCACAGCTGTACTCTAACTAACTTTGACAGCTGCAGAAAAATCCAAATCTGAATCTAAGAATGAAGGATTAAATCTACAAATATTTAGGGGTTATAAATGGACGAAAAAATGAGGAAAAACATCATCAAGAACAAGGGGATTAAATTTTGAAAATTCTTCATGAATCAAAGATTTGAGCTGGAATCGAGGAGCTGATGAACCATGTCTGCAACTGCTTCGACGAGAGGTGCTTGATGCCGAGCAAAAGGAACAAGTAAAGAGTAGGCCTAGTAGTCTAGAAATTGTAAGTTTCGTTGTACTCTTTAATTCTTCTAAAACGATGATGGATTCTGTTGATGTTAAATGAATACGAGAGTATCTTTTAATATTATATCATTTCGATTTTTATTTTACATTACTTGTCCGCTTATTCTTGGATTTAACCGCTCTAAACACAAAAGTGACGTTGCAGTACATTAACATCGAGAGATGCGATGACAGGTTAGATTAACAAGTAGGTTAGGGGAGAGTTGCTCGGGACTGGGACAGACTCCAGTTCTTGTTCTTGGATACACATCATTGCTCGCATCCAGAGGTTGAGTAGTGTATCTGAGTCAGGATTAAGTAGGGAGTTATTGTGAATAAGAACTCGAAAGGACTTCATTGCTATAACAATTCATCTACATTTTACCTTGTTGATGCATCCATCGTTGCAACCTATAGAATTAGTGAACCATTTCCACCCTTTACACTTGATCACTTTTATATTTCTTGCATTTAAATTTCCACCCTTTACGCTTGATCACTTTTATATTTCCTGCATTTAAATTTTCATTACTCACACTCAACACTTTTGGATTTATTTTCAATACATTGACATCTAACTTCTGATATTTAACTTTAATACAATGACAATAATGATTAATTTAGTGTGCATAACTGATATAACTGTGCTGACAACCCTATTCACATTATACTGATTTTTCTTCTATTAATTTCTTTAACATTAAAACATCGAAAACCATTTCCTCATGGGATTGATATCTGATAGCTCTGTCTATCAACTATACTTGCATCGACGTGTGTACGCTTGCACAATCGTGTGTTGTAAAAGTACTGATCAAGTTTTGGCGTCATTGTCGGGGAACTTGGCATTTGTTCGATGTTTATTTTTGTTATTGCAATTAATTTTACTTAATTTTTTAACTTTTGATTAATTTGTTTATCGTTCTTTTCTGATTTGGAAGGTCTTGTATGTCCACAAGGAGAATTGCTAAGGACATTGTAAGCTTTTATCCAGAGCTTGAGAGAACACTTAGGAGGAGAAGACAAGAACAAAGGAAGATGGCTGGTAACAACAACAATAATAATCTACCACCATTGCTGCCACAGGATAACAATCCTCCAATGCTATCACAAGATTTACCACTACCACATCCACAAGAAGAGCAAATAAAGAATAGGCCAATAAGAGATTTTGTTGTGCCTATACTAGATGATTTACAACTAGGGGTTATGCGACCAACAATTCAAGCTGGTAACTGTAAATTGAAACCGGTGATGTTTCAAATGCTTAATTCTAATGGACAGTATTCAGGTTTTCCATATAAGGACGCACGGGAACATTTGAAATCATTTTTACTTATTTGTGCATCCTTTAGTCAACATGGTGTCCTTGATGATGCTTTGAAAATGCAATTATTTTTTATTCATTGCAGGGAAAAGCTCTAACATAGTTTTTAGGATTGTCGGCTAGATCTATTACATCATGGAATGCTTTAGCAATGCAGTTTGTCTTACGATTTAATCCGTCGACAATGAATGCAAGGTTGTGAAATGACATTACTACATATCATCAACTCGATGATGAGAATTTACACACAACATGGGAGCGCTACAAAGCATTGCTTCGACGCTACCCAATGAATGGGATTCAACAAGAAACTCATATTGAAATTTTTTATAATGGTTTGAATGCTCAGACAAGGAATCTTGTCGACAAATCTACAAACGGTCCATTATTGGATTGTACATATGATGAAGCGGTTCAAATTCTTGAGAGAATAGCTCAAAATGATTACCAATATTCGATTTCTCATTCTGCACAGGTGATAACTAAACTTGGAGTTCTTGAATTAGATGTTATTTCTGCATTGTCAGCGCAGGTATCTTTTTTGGCCAACATCATTAAGAACATGAATGGAACAAGCACCATTGCTCCGATTCAAATGGCCTAGCAAACAGATATGCTGATATTTTCATGCGATATTTGTGGTGACAATCACAACTATGAAGATTGCTCACAGCATGCAAAAAAGGCATATTATGTCAATAACATCTGAGGGGGTTCATTTGGTAACTCCTATAACAATCGTTTACAACAACCTTAGGGAAATCAGAATACATCCACATTTCGATATGGAAATTCTTCGAACCAAGGAAGTTATAGGAAAGGAGGTTACAACAACAACCAATCACAGAATTATAATCAGAATTCACAAGTAAATTCTCGTACTGTACCAATGCAGTCACATATTCAAATTCAACCACAATCACGATTACAACCACAACCATCTGTTTTGCCACAAATGTAAGGACATCATCAACATCAGTAGCAGAAATTTAATCAATCTAAGGTAGATTCTATGGCTGCTCTTGAAGCAATAATGGGCAAGCATATTACCCTAACTGAAGCGATAGTGCAAGAAAATTCTTCATCAATACGAGCATTAGAAGCACAACTTGGACAGTTGGCCTCTACTCTCGACACTAGATCACCAGGTACTCTACCTAATGAAACTGAAGATTCAACACAAAAAGGGAAGGAGCATTGCAAAGCAATCACATTAAGAAGTGGAAAAAAAATGGTAGAAATAAGTAATTCTAGTCAAGACAATGTCAAAGCATCCACTTCACAGTAGCAAGAAGAGGTTATAATTGAAGAAAGTCAAGCACCAAAAATGTGAAAAAACCAACGGTAATACCATCTCTGCCTACATTTTGTCCAGATAAGCTGTCGACACAACCATCACTGTTTAAGCAACAAAATCATCCACACCACCCTACTACAACCATACCTTTGTCATTTCCACAACGTTTCAAAGAAAAAGTCCATGATGAAGAATACCATAAGTTTGTTTTTACTTTGAAACAATTGCGTATTAATCTACATTTAATAGATGCTTTGTCTACTTTCAAGAAACTAGGAATCGAATCAATGAAGCCCACTGTGGTGACATTGCAATTAGCGGATAGATCTTTAGCACAACTAAAGGGACAAATCAAAGATGTTCTTGTTTAAGATGATAAGTTGGTGTTTTTTGCTGATTTTATTATCCTAAACTGCAAAGCTGATAAGGAAGTACCTATTTTTTTGGGAAGGCCATTTTTGGCAACGAGACGAACACTTATCGATGTGTTTAAAAGAGAATTAGTGATGCGTCATAATAATGACCAAGTAACCTTCAGTGTGTTTAAAGCAGCACCGACAGGGCCCAAAGAACAATGTCACCATGTTGATATTTTGGACAAAATTATTTCTGAAGAGTTTCGTTTCAGGAATTCAACATTGGCTGATACTGATGCAGTGACATCTACTGATGATATCTTAGGGGACTGTATTGACAAAGAGGAAGTAAACAACTATGAGTTGCGAAGATATTGGCAATTGGAATTGTTGTATTTATCCAACAAGACAATTCCAGTTTTTAAACCATCTGTAGAGAAAGCTCCTACCTTAGAGTTAAAACAATTGCCAACACATTTGAAATATGTATTCCTTGGCGATAATGAGACACTTCCTGTCATTGTCAACGCAACCCTAACGCCGCACAAGAAGAGAAGTTTATCACAATCCTGAAAGAGCACAAGAAAGCCATAGCTTGGAGCATAGCAGACATCAAAGGCATCAGTCCTTCTTTCTGCATGCACAATATAAGGTTAGAAGAAGAAGGGAAGCAATGAATTGAGCAACAAAGATGACTCAATGAGAAAATGAAAGAAGTGGAAAAAAAGGAAATCATCAAATGGTTGGATGCGGGCATAATATATCCTATTTCTGATAGTAATTGGGTAAGCCTTGTTCAATGTGTTCCAAAAAAAGTGGTTTTACTGTTGTAACCAATGATAAAAATGAGTTAATCCCTACTCGCTTCGCAACTAGATGGCGTGTGTGCATGGATTACCGACGATTGAACGCGGCCACAAAGAAGGAACATTTTCCACTCCCTTTCATCGATCAAATGTTAAATAGGCTAGCTGGTAAAGCCTATTATTGCTTCTTGGATGGCTGCTCTGAATACAACCAAATAGCTATTGCATTGGAAGATTAAGCGAAAACCACATTTACATGTCCTTTTGGAACTTTTGCTTTTCGATGGATGCCGTTTCATTTGTGTAATGTGCCAGCAACGTTCTAGAGATGTATGATGGTGATATTCTCATATATGATTAAAGACTCACTCGAGGTATTTATGGATGATTTTTCAGTCTATGGATAGAGTCTCGATCAATGCGCCAACAACTTGGCAAATGTTTTGAGAAGATACGAAGAAACAAACTTGGTTCTGAATTGGGAAAAATTTCACTTCATGGCAACAAAGGAAATTGTCCTTGGCCATCGAATCTCATGTCAAGGCATTGAGGTTGATAAAGCAAAGGTAGAAATCATCGAAAAATTACCACCACCTACCACTGTCAAAGCAATAAGAAGCTTTCTTGGACACACAAGTTTTTATAGGAGATTTATCAAAGATTTCTCCGAGTTAGCTAAACCTTTATGTTCTTTATTAGAGCAAAATAAAAAGTTTGTATTCGATGACATTTGTCTGGATGCATTCACAACAATAAAGACAAAGTTGGTGCAAGCTCCGATTATTATAGCACCGGACTGGATTCAACCATTCGAATTAATGTGAGATGCTAGCGACTTCACTGTAGGAGCTGTTCTCAGACAAAGGAAAGAAAAGGTATTTCATGCTATTTATTATGCTAATAAAACACTAACTGAAACGCAGTGGTCTTCGCATTTGACAAGTTTCGTTCTTATCTTGTCGGCGCAAAGACTATAGTACATACAGATCACTCAGCTTTGAGACACCTTTTCAACAAAAAAAAAGCTAAGCATAGACTTATTAGATGGATTTTACTCCTTCAAGAATTTGATATTGAAATCAAGGATAGGAAGGGATCTGAGAATCAGATAGCTGACCATTTATCTCGGCTAGAAAGTGGAAGCGAAGATGGACAAAAGACTCAAATTGTCGAAGCATTTCCTGATGAGAAATTATTCACTATTGACACGTCACCATGGTATGTTGATATAGTCAATTACCTTGTACGTGGAAAGCTACCCATGAGTGCAACTGTCATAAAAAAATCAGGTTCATACGCGATGTTACTAAATATTATTAGAATAAGTCATACTTATTCAAGGTATGCGCTAACAATATAATTCACCGATGTGTTTCTGAAGAAGAAATGATGTCAATACTGCAAAATTGCCACGACGCTCCTTATGGAGGTCATTTTGGAGGAACAAGGACAGCTGCAAAGATCCTACAATCTAGATTCTATTGGCCCAATTTTTTTCGAGATGCCCATAATTTCGCACAACAAAGTGATCGTTGTCAACTTACTAGTTCTATTTCTAGATGTAATGAGATGCTCCAACAACTTATCATGGAAGTGGAACTCTTCGATGTTTGGGGTACTGATTTTATGGGACCATTTCCAAACTTTTTTGGAATCATGTATAAGATGACGCTCAGACAGTGTTGAAATTCTTTCATACATACATCCTCACAAGGTTTGGAACCCCAAGAGCGTTGATAAGTGACCAAGGCACTCATTTCTACAACAATCAAGTGGTGACTGTATCTAAACACAAAAGTGAAATTGCAGTACATTAACATCGAGAGATGTGATGACAAGTTAGATTAACAAGTGGGTTAGGCGAGAGCTGCTCGGGACTAGGATAGACTCCAGTTACTTGTTCTTGGATACACATCATTGCTCGCATCAAAAGGTTGAGTAGTGTATCAGAGTCAGGATTAAGTAGGGAGTTATTGTGAATAAGAACTCGAAAGGAATTCATTGCTGTGACAATTCATCTACATTTTACCTTGTTGATGCATCCAGCATTGCAATCTGTAGAATCAGTGAACTATTTCCACCCTTTACACTTGATCACTTTTATATTTCCTACATTTAAATTTTCACGCTTTACACTTAATGACTTTTATATTTCTTGCATTTAAATTTCCATTACTCACACTCAACACTTTTAGATTTATTTTCAGTACATTGATATGTAACTTCTGAGATTTAACTTTAATACAATGACAGTAATGATTAATTTAGTGTGCATATTTGATATGACAGTGCTGACAACCCTATTCACATTATACTGATTTTTCTTCTATTAATTGTTTTTATGTTAAAACAACGAAAACAGTTTCCTCGTGGGATCGATATTCGATAACTCTGTCTATCAACTATACTTGCATCAACGAGTGTACGTTTGCACAATCGTGTGTCGTAAAAGCACTGATCACAATGCCTTGCATTTGAGAACAACTAGCTAGAATTCCTTCGTGCCTCAAGCAACTTCCATTGTCTTGCTTGTTAATATAACTTTGTCACTGCACCTACCAATGACTGTGACTACAATCACACTTTCGTGGTCAAGACAGTTAAATCCAAAGATAAACAGATAACAAGAATTGAGTACAAATCGAAGTAGATATAACATTAATAGGTATTTTCATACACAATTAAAGTCAACATAATTTATCAACATTCAAGAGGAATTAAAGAAGAAATTGAAGCATTCTATTCCTAGCCTACTAGAATTCTTCCGTAATTGCTCCTCTTGCGTCGCACTTAAACACTCCTCATCAGAAGTAGTTGCCTTCTCGTCACATCAGATCACCCGAGGGGTCTCAAGCCTCCATAGCCCAAAAAGCTCAAAAGCTAGGTTGAAGAAGATAATATTGCAAAATAGGAGACTAAGGAAGAGAGAGACTCCTTCCTTCATGCTTTGTGTATGCTTATATTTAGCCCCAAATGTACAGGTGTCTCTTTTGCAAAATTAAGCTGTACAAGTTGGTTATACCAAATTGGATAGCTCACACATTTCTGTTCTTATCAAACAGTTGTTAGATGCAGCAACAATTTTGGGTGCAATTCTAAACCTGTCCATGCAGTGACAAGTCTAGACATGTTCATGTAGCGGCATTCTTGGGTGCAATTGAAGAATACTTATGCAGCGATATTTTTGGATGCAATTTGAAGAATATTTATCCAGCGACAGTCTTGGGTGCATTCCGATAATATACCTGTGGCAATAGTTTTGGGTGCAATCTGGAAGTGCTCATGCGGTGACAGTTTTTGGCGCAATCTAAAAGTGCTCAATGCAGTAACTTTAGTAGTAAAATATGACAAAATTAAGGAAAACTAGTTCAAGGTCCATTGAGTTAGAAAATGCAATGTACTAAACTAAAAAATGCTAAAATATGTACTAAGGACAACTAAATGGAAACAAATTATCCAATAAATGGGGCGAAAACATATTCTCTTTTAGTACCATCACACCCCCAAACTTAAGTTTTTACTTATCATCAAGTAAACAAAAGCTAGCAAAGTCATAGAAAAAAGTTTTGTCAAAGTAATAGCCATTCTAGCAACTTGAATCTTCTGAAATCCTAATATATGAATTACACTCACATGATAGAATATTGCACCGACAATTTATAGGTATGAATAATCAAAACTGCAACTTCATCAATGCTAGTATCATGATTTAAATCTTAAATTCTTTCTACCAACACAGCATTTATTATATTTTTTTCTTTTTTTATGTGACTGAGGTATGTCATTGCATTACTATACCCTTGTTCCTGAGAAGTAACAATAGACTGCAACAAACCCTCAGGGAATATGTAATTGCGTCGACACACACTCATGTAGCGACAGCCTTTGGCCAAATTACTTTTTCTAACGCTTGCATTGGAGTGTTCCCCCTTGAACAGTTCACAATACACCCACATTGGAGTGTCTTTTATTTATAACTATACTTATATACAAGTAGCTATAAATGGAAATTTTATTCAAGATTCAAATAATGATACTATTCATTCATTACTAATGCAATATCAACCATTCATCCAAAAATAAAAGATAAAATATTCAATCACATTTATCTAACCCATTCATTAGCATCTCACATAATTTAAGAATTAAGCATCGAATGCAAACATGCTTTCGATGAATTCAAAAGGACAAAAAAATTCAAATGTGGGTGCAATTGCATTTCCAATCCATATACATTCCCCCCAAATTTAAAATTTGCATTATCCCCAATGCATTGACATTAATGTACAAATATATATGGAAATGCAATGACAAATGCAAATGCAGTGATAATAAAAATGCAAGGACAAAAGAAATGTGACGACAATGATATTACAACTACATGATATGCATGAAATTAAAACTAAATGCTGAAAAATAAAAACTAACTCAGTGTGTTGCAGTCGAAGATGTGGTTGCATTGGTATTTTTCTCCTTGCGCTTCCGCTCCTTCTTGTGACACTTCTTGTATTTGGTACACTTCCTCTTTCGTTCCTTTGGCTTGGTCAAATCTGCGAATTGCTCCTCAACATCAGGCTGTGCCCTGACATCATCAACCATGACATCAGATGAGTGTATTTCAGCAAGTGGTGCAACATACAGCATCATGGCTAGAGGATTGGAATCCTCATTACTGACCATCACAACCTCCGCTTGACTCGCTTCAGGTGGCACCGAATCATCAAATGATGTACCCACAAGTTCAAGTGAGGTGACAAATTCCTCAGCTAAATTTGTCGCGACATCAGGTCCTTCTCTCCTTTCTTCTTTTTCTTTTGTTTGAGCTTCGCATGGTCTGTGGACTGCTCCTCAGTTTCCATCTCTGCTCCGACATTATTAGTTGCTTCATTCGTTGGTCCAATGTAGACCACTATTGCCCAAGGGTTTTCATCAGCAGCTTCCGCTTGACTCGCTCCATCTTGCACTAAGCCTTCAGTTATTGCACCCACAACTTCAAGTACAAGGACGAATTTCTCAGCTAAATTTGTCTCGACATCTTTTTCTTCATCTTTTTCTTCCTCCACATGAACTTATTCCATTTTCAGCATTAAGTCAGTAGGTCCAGTACAAGTGTACAAAATTACGCTGACAATGGAATCCTAATGCGTCGACAATGGTGTTTACTTATTCCTCAATCGATGCAGACATAGTATTTATTCCTTCTTCTTCAAGTGCTTCGTACTCTTTTATTCTCTATATGGTCCCAAAAAATTTCAATTTTTTCTTACGATTTTTCCAATTCCATAACTTCTTAATTACGGATATAGGAATCAAAATTATGCTTACGTTGCCATCACATAATGTCTTTCCAATATACCGATCACCAATGGAATAAGGTATTGAGAAGCTCTTAGGATCTTTAAATTCTTGATGCAATTTAATTGTCATGACAGTGCACCCTTCAGTAAGTGCGATTGCTTCGACTTCTCCCCATCTTTTCTTCTTTGACCATGCATCTTCAAGTATTTTAGGTTGTTTTTCTATAGCATTTGTGGCGACAAAATGATCTGATTCTGTCTCCGCAATATTTCATTTAACCTCTTCAGCTTCAGTTTGCTTTCAGATTGTTCTAACATCTTTCCATTGCCGAGATCTAAATTATCTTCCTTTACTATAGCATTTGTAACAACTTCAATTAGTTGAGTCTCACTTTTGGTAATGATTCCCTCACAATGCTCTTGCCCTTGTGATATCGAATTCTCAATATCTATCGACAAAGATTCTTGTGGTCGCAAATTTATTGTGCTTACAATCTGGCTAAATTAATATTTTAGAGCTCGTATGGATTCAGTTTCACTCTGAAGCACAGTTTCAGTCTTGGAAATATATTGTTTCAGCAAATTTTCAATTGATGCAAACTTTGATGCTTCATCTTGCTGGATATTTTGCCTTGACAAAGGTTGATCATAATTGGGCAGTGTCCACTCGGATCTAACATCATTTTTTATACTTCCAAAGTCTTGATTGTTCCAACAAAAATTTGGATGTTGCTTCCACTCTAGTGTGTAGGTGCTGGAATATGACTTTTCATTTCAATAAAAACTCCCCATGTGGTACACATTTACTGGATTTGATGGGCATTGTTCAAACTCATGGTTGCTTCCATAGTAATCACAAGTAATCACTACAAATTTCAATTCTACAACTGCTATAGCATTCTGCAAATTAGTCAAAGAAGATACTTGGGCTGTTATGACATTGAGCTTCATTTCTATAGCATCACTTATGCTAGTCCAACATCTTCAGGTTCTATATACCTCGTTCCTAGCCATATTTCGCTAAAAGAAAAAAATGTAAAAGTGAGCAACAAAAACGAAACAAGTTAGTGACAAATAAAATTTAGATAATAAAGAATAAATGCAAAGACAAAAATAGACATAAAAAAAACGTCATTCCCAGCAATGGTGTCAAAACTTGATCGCACTATAAACGTCACAACAATAATGTGCAAACGGACACTATTGATGCAACTATAATAGACAGATGTGAGTCTATCGGATATTGATCCCACAAGGATAGTGTTCTTGTTGCTTAAAATTTTCAATGCAAAAGTAGTTAGAATAAGAAGAATTCTCAAGAGTAATGTCAATGCAATTAAGTAACGACTGCACAAATAAAAGAGTTAAAACTATAAACGCAAATATTTTAAAACTGTAAGATAATTTGTCAGAGCAATTTAATAGAAGATGAAGTGAGTGTTGGAAATGTTTTGTGAATGTAAATTGAGAAAAATTAAATAAGTAAAACAATTAAAAAAGAAGTGGGGGGATCCCTGACTTGGGCAAACACTTAAATGTGACTACAAGTTAACTGGTAGATAAATTGTCGACGCAATTAATCTTAATGAGATCTTACTGCCTTCTACTTCCCTGTTTATCAAAGACCTAAGCACTCACGTTAACCACACCTTCCAGTACTGACAATGCCTTGCATTTGAGAACAACTAGCCAGAATTCCTTCGTGCCTTAAGCAACTTCCGTTGTCTTGCTTGTTAATTTAACTTTGTCACTGCACCTTCCAGTGACTGTGACTGCAATCACATTTCTATGGTCAAGACAGTTAAATCCAAAGATAAATAGATAAGAAGAATTGAGTAGAAATCAAAGTAGATCTAACATTAATAGGTATTTCCATACACAATTAAAGTCAACAGAAATTTATCAACATTCAAGAGGAATTAAAGAAGAAATTGAAGCATTCTATTCCTACCTACTAGAATTCTTCCGTAATTGCTCCTCTTGCGTCGCACTTAGACACTCCTCGTTAGAAGTAGTTACCTTCTCGTCACATCAGATCACTCGAGGGGTCTCAAGCCTCCAAATCCCAAAAAGCTCAAAAGCTAGGTTGAAGAAGATAATATTGCAAAATGGGAGACTAAGGAAGAGAGAGACTCCTTCCTTCATGCTTTGTGTGTGCTTATATTTAGCCCCAAATGTACAGGTGTCTCTTTTGCAAAATTAAGCTGTACAAGTTGGTTATACCAGATTGGACAGCTCACACATTTTTGTTCTTATCAGATAGTTGTTAGATGCGACGTCAATTATGGGCGCAATTCTAACTGCAGCAACAAGTCTGGACATGTTCATGTAGCGACATTCTTGGGTGCAATTGAAGAATACGGCACCTGAGGTGCTCGATGATGAGCACAAAATCAACTTACGACAATCGGATACGGATTGGTTGTTATTCCACTCGAAATATATCAAAAGGTGGGAAAATCATTACGATTATCTACCTACTCGTGAATCGATTATAGTTTCGAAGTTAGCGTGTGATCCGGATTACATGTCATTGTTTATGATCCATGGCAATCCATATTTGCTCAGTGAAGAGGCGAGGCATCAGTAAATCCATGTCGAAAGAGAATAATGAGGCCTTTTAAATCCAAGGACAAAGGGTGACGAGGCGGACCCATCATCAATGCCCACACAATCACCGACCCTAATGGAGCAAGCGACGATGCCCAGACCACAACCCCTTCAAATTATTCCAGGTGTGTATCCTAACCCTTATATGTATCATAACCCATTTGTTGCACCACATTTTCCTGTTTCCACACCTATGCCAAGTTGGACAATATGGGCCGAGGCATCTCATTTCCCAATGACTCCGACTCAATCGAAGATATATAGGCCATCGTCACAAGAGGCACTGCACGAGGCACCGACGAGGAGCTTCACTCCATTCCAATCGCCTTATGGATTTCCATTGCTACCTCAACTCCCATGGGATTCAACCCGGTTACTCTCATTCACCGTGTGTGATACAAACACCTCTAGGACATTTGTTTTATCAAGATGGGTCATCTTCCCAACACCCACAATCACAACCTAAACCACAAGCTCAACCCTACCCGGAAGCTGATCCCGAACAACCACAACCCCGGCCAGAAGCTGAACTAAGAAGGAATTCAACGTGTAATCATTAACCACCCCCATGTGGCACTGATTTTGACCGACACATGCATTGATTTATTTCAAATATTTTGTAAACATTATTTTTATATTGTTTCATTTAATAAAATAGAAGTTCTTTTGAATATTTTTGTACAAATTAATATTATATTATTTAATTTAATAAAATAGAAGTTTTTTTTAATATTTTTGTACACATTAGTTTTGGCATATTGTATCATTTAATGAAATAGAAGTTCTTTTGAATATTTTTCAACACCCTATTTGTGGTATATTATTTTATTTAATTGAGAACCAAATTCAAAAGTTTGAAAATTTTATTATTATGATACGAACTATTACAACCCCCTCACTGAATATTTTCTTTTGATACGACATTTCATCAAATGTTACAACCCCCACACTGATTTCAATGTGGACATGTTGGCATTGTATGACCCAGGTTCCTACACCACCCGCATAACTTTTGTTGGCTTGTTCTTTTTTCGGATATCCATATTATCACGTATTTGAGTTGAGAATAGTTTACCTTTTGGTTTGTGATGCAATTCTCTATCCGATAACAACTTAAATGGAGCAAACAATATAGACAACCACTTATGTTCATCGGAGACTAGTGGGAATACGTGTCTTCACACGATGTACATGTATTCTAATTTGTACACTTCGTCGACATAGCTCATGGGATCCAACTGGAGATTCTGGCAAGTTGCAATTACATAAGCGCATGTATAATGAAGTGCGTCAAACCTCCCACAATTGCAAGTCTTATTTCTAAGGTGTACATGATATTATCCACTGACAATACGTTAGTTCGATCTATCGAACTCTGTCACCCGAAACCATAGGTTACGCAATCGTGACACACTCCTTGCATGGAGTTGGCTCTCACCTTAGCCTTATTAATTTCGTGCAGTTCCTTCCGGCACCATACATGGCCTCTCTGCATTTGGCCTCTATAATTTACCGCTCGCTTTGGGAACATTACCGCCAACAGGAAGTATGTTTCCTTCACAACCAACGTTATCGGCAAATAACTTGTTTATTTTAAAAAGGAATTGATGCATTCCGCCAGGTTTGAGGTTATCTGCCTATATTGTAGGTTGTCGTTGTAGGATTGTGTCCACTGATCGAAAGATATATTATAGAGGTAGTTTGCACCTTCATTGTTAATTGACCGCAAAATCCCCAACATCTCATGAAAACAATTCTTATTGATCTTGTCCCTTGTCAATATAAGTGGATAGCGATGATTACATACCAAAAATATATTTAAAACAAATTAAATATTAGAAACCAAAAATATTGGTGACGATTAATTACCCATGTTGGTCACTTGTCGTCGCTAAGCGGTAGACTTATATTGCCCGTAGTAGTTGGACGTAACGTGCCTTAGACAATACCGATGGTGTGTACGATCCCAGAGGCTTGCATCTTGTTCAATTGTGGCTAGTATTCCAGGGCCTTGGTCTGAGATGACGTAGATATTACGTTGGGGGCAGACATGCCTCCTCAACCTAGAAAGAAAGAACTCTCAGTCGTCACCTAACTCCACTGGTGTTATTGCAATGCAATTGGAAGGATTCTCCCATCACCATCTTGTTCCACAGACAACAACAGTCCAAGGGTATATCTACCATACATAAAGGTACCGTCAATTTGTACCAATGGCTTGCAGTACTAAACTGTGTCCCGACATTGGTTAAGGCTCCAAAACAGACACTTGAACACTCGGCATCCATGGAGCAAGTGATCGTTGTAGTACGCAAGACCCATTTCAAGGTCTATTACTCAACCTGGGACATACCTTTCCAACACCTAACGTGGCCACACCTCATTGTATGAAGCGTCCCACCCACTGTGCATCTTCTCCAACGCCTTTTGCTTAGCTATCCAAGCCTTGCAATAAGAAGGCGTGTAGTTGAATTGGCTTCAAATATTAGCAATTAAGACTGACACGGTAGTCCTGGGATCCGCTTTCACCATCTGTAGTATTAAGCCCGCTAGCATCGATGAATCCAGCTTGCGATGATCTTGTGAAACACCTACAACCGAACAAGTACGTTAAATAATGTAAACCTACACCCTAATATTCATAAACCCTAAACACAATGATATTGTACTAGAGGCAACACACGTATGTGAACCAATGAACTTCTTTATCTCTCACAACCCTGTCCTTTCCTTAATTGAAGCCATGATTTTTCATGAATATGTACCATCTCGCACTGTACACTTGGCCTCGAACTTCTCAAATTTGGATTTAACCACTTGGTAGTTAACCTCATTCTTGATTTTATATTTTTGCTTCAATGCACCAAAAAAACCATCCTTGCTGGAAAACTCTATACCAACTTCCAAGTCACAAATCCAACGACGAACTTATGTAGCCACGCCTCCTATGTGGTAGATCTGGAAACTCCAACGCATCATCTATCGATAGATCGATATTATGCATGTGGGCTGGAGGCGAGTATGTCGTGAATCGTTGATCTTATTCTTCTTCATCTGAATCCCCTTCACCGTCTTCAAGTTTAGTTGGAACAGACTCCAATTTAAAAAATAAATCAACTTCTACACCGTTGACATCGAGCTCCCGAGGTGGATCCACATCTGACTTATTCTTCAACCCACCAACATCTGCCATGTTGGAGTTCCCCTCGTCGGTGTTTTTCGTAAGGAGTACATCATCCTTCTCATTTAGGTTTCAGAACGTCCCCAAACAGATGTGGATTGCCAACCACTGAAAGTTTATGTCATTCCCTAGTAAGTATTTCCAACATTGAACACTGACCCATCGAGGTGCATGTCACATCCACTAACAGAATGTCGTGCAAGGGGTCGTGTATTCCTCTAGAATAGTATTAGATGTTGAAGTCAAGGTGCATCTGCACCATCACCTCCAAGCCACGAGCACCTTTGATATTAAATGAGCCATATGTCACAGGATCAATTAAAGCACAAAATCGATACTTAATAGATGAAACTCTCATTGGCATCATTCCGAAGATTTTGCGCCTAATTCTTTTATGGAGTTTTGTCAATTCTATGTTCTGGTTAAAAACCAGTCGCGTTGTGTTCTCCGATAAAAAACAATATCGTTATCGGTGTCACGAACCTCACCGTCATAGTAAATAACAACACTAATACATCCACTCATTTTCAACCAAATTATTTGTCAAAAGGAATTCAAAACAAAAAATATTATGCAATGATATAATGATTTGTATAAATATTAACGCGAAAAAATAACTTATACCTTCTCAACTTCTTTAAATTTCTATTCTTCTGAACTTTCATTTGCTACAACTTATGCAACTAGAGGATGAATTGAGTGTCATTTATAGCCTAAGGGATAGTGGGATGCTCATTTCTATATAATTCCCTAGATAGTAGGGGTTGAAATTTGTAGGAGAAAAATGCTTCAAGGAGGATGCACTGTCACCAGCACTACTGAAAAAGGGTCCAGCTAGAGGCTTTTTCAGTACTTTTGCTGATAGTATATCCTGCTTGGAGCGTTTTTTCCTACAAATTTCAACCCCCACTATTTAAGGCATTTAACACAGTCAGATTTCTCGAGAATCTCAAGATAATTTTTTAGAACACATTACCTCAATTTTATTTTTTTCAGAAGCATGAGTACAAAAAAATATCCAACTAGAAACATTTTTATGTACTATTACTGATTGTGCATCCTACTTAGAGCCTTTTTTTAGAACAAAACAAAATTCATCTCATCAAAATTATTTTTTCAAAACAAATCCTGTCAAATTTTTTTTTTTTTAGAACCCATCTGCTCAAATTTATTTTTTTGAAAAAATTATAAGCAATTAAAAAAATTAAACCCTAAACAATTAAAAACCTAATACCCTAATTTAAATTTTCCTAAACCTAACCAAACCCAAAAACTCTAAACCTAAGCCCTAATTAGCAAAAAAAACCCATTGGAGAAAACACTACAAAAAGCACATCCACATCAATGCTTTTTAATAAAACGCTTTCACGTCAATGCGCTTTTACTTGACATAAAAAAAAAATACTGACGTGAACGCATTTTTTTGGGACATCCCCTAAAAACGACGTCAAGTCAATGCATTTTTGTGTTTTCGGATCACAGCCATTATTATTTTTTAAAACGATCTATTTTCGTAAATAATTTCAAAAATAGACTTTTATTGGTAAGAAACCCCTATACATGCGTTTCTGACACTTAGAGCCTAAAAGAAGGGGGGGGGGGGAATCCAGTTAATTTACCTCATCTTCTAACTAACGTAACATTGAAATAGAATGTCTGCCAAATAAAATCCAACAATAATTGCACGTCAATTATATAAATTATAACTTACCAAATTTAGTGAAAGAATCATTACAACTCAAAATAATCATGGTTCTTCTATTACGTCTACATAACAATCAGGTAAAAGATACAGAAAGTTCCATCAAAGGAGCTGCCATTCATCGTCATGACTGTTGCCTTCCACGTCACCAGTAGGTAGTACACCAATGGAATCATCCATTCGATCACCAACGGCATCAGCCATAGTACCTTAATTTAAATTTTCCTAAACCTAACCAAACCCAAAAACTCTAAACCTAAGCCCTAATTAGCAAAAAAAACCCATTGGAGAAAACACTACAAAAAGCACATCCACATCAATGCTTTTTAATAAAACGCTTTCACGTCAACGAACTTTTACTTGACATAAAGAAAAAAAATACTGACGTGAACGCATTTTTTTGGGACATTCCCTAAAAACGACGTCAGGTCAATGCATTTTTGTGTTTTCGGATCACAGCCATTATTATTTTTTAAAACGATCTATTTTCGTAAATAATTTCAAAAATAGACTTTTATTGGTAAGAAACCCCTATACATGCGTTTTTGACACTTAGAGCCTAAAAGAAGGGGGGGGGGGGAATCCAGTTAATTTACCTCATCTTCTAACTAACGTAACATTGAAATAGAATGTCTGCCAAATAAAATCCAACAATAATTGCACGTCAATTATATAAATTATAACTTACCAAATTTAGTGAAAGAATCATTACAACTCAAAATACTAACCTACACACGTAATCATGGTTCTTCTATTACGTCTACATAACAATCAGGTAAAAGATACAGAAAGTTCCATCAAAGGAGCTGCCATTCATCGTCATGACTGTTGTCTTCCACGTCACCAGTAGGTAGTACACCAATGGAATCATCCATTCGATCACCAACGGCATCAGCCATAGTATCACCATGGTTAATAGGCTTAAAAACAATATGAGTTTGAGCAACAGTGAATAAGGGAGCACCATTCGATTCATCAGCTAGTTTGGATGCCCGGAAACAAAAATCATCGAAATCATCTGCCAAAAAGAACAAGCTCATTTCATAGTCACTAAGTATGCCTGGTCCAAACCTATGATGTAAAATTGTAAACAACAACAAGATTAACAAGTTAACCTTTGTCTCGACAGAAAAATCCAATTGCCAAGGATGGATCAAGTGAATCCAGAGGAATATATCGTATAATACTGGAGCATACAAGAGACAACAAAATTAAGGGGGAAAAAAAAGCAATGTATGTGAAACATACAAGTTAACCAGAGAAAGGTACTTACTTGCAGTGATAAGATGATGTATCAGCCTCCAGATTATCCGTACTCAGATTAACTACCTGGTAAAGAAAATTTCAGTGTCACTACAACTAACATAAACTCCTAAGTTCGATTTTAACCCAACTAAGAAACAGCAAGCATACACAAAAGCACATTTGGATATAGTCAAGCAATTGGAATTGGAAAAAGCTCAAGTTCGAACAGGTAAGTTTTAGAAGAGTTGTGAGAAAGTGATGTGGAGTGAAGGTGTCTAAGAAGAACCTGATTTCTTGAATTTAATTAAAATTATTGTGAAGATGTTATACCAAAACAGATAATATTGTGGATGTTACTCCTAAAATTTTACACTAAAATTTTTACATTGTCTTTAAAAAAAAAATTGTTTCAAATTATAAATTAAAACTCAATTATTAAATATGTAAATAACTAAAAGGGTAATCTTGTCATCCAAAAAATATAAAATGGGTATTTTGGTAAGGGCCATAACATGTTTGGGACCGCAAATGAAATGTCAAACTCGTTAGCCAGAAGGGCAGCAGGAGAATGTAAACCTTACTCCAAACATAACAGATATTCCTAGAGATGAGATAAAAGGATAGCAACAAGAAATGACCATTAAACCTCTCTTCAAATATCGAATAGGATCGAAATGACAAATCTGGATTCAAATAAAATATGAACATTCTGCTTTTACTATCCTCAACCTGTATTCATGCAAACCAAGAAAAACTCAAAGTCAAATCAATGGCATCTATGCATAAATGCCAGTATTGGAAAGAAACGACAAAGTGACTGCCTTCTTGTTTTGTTATTATCTCTTACGTCTAGCCAAGTTGGAAAATCTCGGACTAATTTGAGTCGTCTTTTACACTTGATCCGCTCTACATTACAAGAAAATTTTTGAGAATATGCATTACTTCTAAAGATGAAAGTGTACCGAGTAGATCTAGTAACCATCATTGAAAGTTAGATGATGACATTCTACAGTTTTTTTGGTAAGTGACATTCTAATTGTTTATGCAAGTATAACATTTATTTTTCAGAAACCTAAATTGTTAAAAGAATGGAGAAACCAGAAATATGTATTTAAGGGTTAGGAGTAAACGATGTTGTAACTCCAGTAGAAATAGTCTTCTAGACATAATAAGCAACCATTTACACTTGGATCTGTTAAGTTTTTACAATCTTAAAACCATTTTATTCTCCTTCTATTCCAAATTCAATTTTTACCCTTGGCTGAGGTTTTTTCATTCTTTCTACTTCAGCACTGCATGAATAAAGGGGCTTGAAGAAGATTTAAGAAACTAAGTTTCAGACCCTCTTCACTATCATGCCAGTGGATGAATAACAGGCTTTAGGCACCTGAAGTTACCAATCAATTCTGACTTGAAAAAATACATATAGGTTTGGTTCATACAAGGATTTATATTACTCCTATAACTTTTCACACAAGTGTCCAAATAAACAATTTCCAGAACAGAGTCTCAGTGAAGAGAGAAGACATTCATCAGCAACAAACCAAACAAGCAAAAGAAGTTTCCCAGATGAGTCTATCAGCTTAAGTACTTATATCACATTTAAAAGAACAATAGAATGTAACATATGAGTAGTGATGTCAAGAAACCGAGTAATTTACCGGCTGAACATCATGTGGATCAAGGTAGAAAACATTTTCTTCTTGAACGCCAACAATGTAAGTTGAGGCACCAGGTTTCCCACCCAAAATGCCAAGGCACTGCGGAAAGGTGAATGTTGCTTGCAGCGATGGAATATACCTGATAAAAAATTTAGGAAATTCCAAGTGATCAGAAATATGGCAGTTCAAGTTCAAATTAATAATTTATTACTATAAAGCTACTTGTTTCTGTGAGGAAAAACAATGAGTACTAATTGAAGTATATACATGTTTTACCGACTCTAAATAAGCAGTAACCTTTTTTAACCAGCTCAATGCTTAAGGAAACATGTAATGCACTCACATGGATAACAAAATGTGCCCATTTAAAACAATTACTGATTTTCTTTCTTCAAGAAGATCGAATTGGCTGCCATGTCACTCAGACTCGGAGGTGAGTATTTAGTGATATGACCATCCTTTTCCAAATTCTTAAATATATTTGGAGTATCTCAGTCCCAAATTTATGTCCATAAATATTTCAAACAAGAACAGTTCGAAAATGACGAGCATGAATAACATAATGGCTGTGGTAAAATTGGAGGTTTGATAGAAAATATCCTCAAGTATTTAAAAAAAAAAAAGAGGAAAATACTTTTAAAATTTGAATATAGAAATGAGACCAGCAATTATGGAATAAAGGAAATATAAATTTGTTTCTTATCTGGTCAGGAAATCTTTTTATGGACAAAAAATGTAACAGACAAAATAGTACATAAAAGTAGCATACTAAAATCTCCACATCCTGAATACAGTGAATAGAATACTTTATAACCTCAACAAGCATTTTGAAAGCTGAATTCATCTTTCAACATGTAGTAAGCAGTACATGTATAAAGAAACGCAGAAATGCACAACCCTGTTTAACTGAGATCTCTTCCAAGATATGTCAAGTCAATCTAGGGGAGAGCAGGGCAGGATTTAATTAGGGAATGAGAGTGAACTACCTCCCTCGGTATGGCTCAAACCTATGGACTTCCATTAATACAGAATAGAGACAGACGCATGCAAAGCAAGATGGTCATTAAACTAGAAAGCGTACAGGGGACATTACTTGAAACAAAAAAAAAAAAAAGCAAAAATATATTTTTCAAATACTAAAAGCAATTATCAGGTTCATTTATAAAAAGAGATTTAAATTGCAATCACAACCAAGTTTTCAATGACAACAAATTTATTGTGGATGTGGTAAAAAATGATAAAATAGATGTAGTCAAACTGCTTGTCTAAAATATTCTCAGTTCTGCATAACCTACCATTGAAGGAAGCAAAAAATAATTGTGCCACTCGAAACTTCTAATTATGATATCTGAAGTAATTAATGATGTAATTCTTTAATTTACATGATAAAATAAATTATTCACATTGTTTAGCTATACCTATGCATATTTAAAAGGTCATATACACAAACAATGGACATAACTGCTATAAATATATATGATTGAAAAGGTATCATATATAAAGTCAAGTCACATTAATTTAATCAGAAAAAGTTAAGGGATGAACACTTTAAATAAATTTCTTTCTTGGAAGGCATAATTATTGAGATGGGGATTAAGCGTGTCTTTGTAAACAAGGATAAATGCACTTTACAATTAGGCCACATGCCTATGTGCAACACTTAAATACTTAATTGAAAAAAAAAACATAATCATTTGCAACCTAATCTCAATCAAACACATACAATCAGGCATAACTTTAATAAAACCCTCCACTTCAGTTAGCATTTTTTTCACAGAAGGCTACACCAGATAACAAATATAAACTTCCACTGAAATTTCAAAATGTATTATACAGTAATTCAAATTAATTATTTTTTAAAGGAACATACATAAACTCATAAAAAATATTAGATTATGGCACACAAAGATGTGGGTGAAAAAAATATTATGTATGTAACAAATATATTTATTAAAAATTTATTAAGAACCAATTGAAGCATTGGATGAAAAAGTAAAGTTGAAGATTTAATATTCATTGTGCTATTGGTTCAAAAATATTTATCCATATAACTTGGTATTTTTATCTTGGTATTTACTCTTAATTTACCAAGATTCATATAACTCCATATAACTTGATATTTATTCTTAATTTACCACAACTGGAAAGTTATATGAATCTTACAGACCAGATCATAAATTATTAAACCAATAGTTTAATCATGCAACTTCAATGGCAAAATAAACATACTAATAAAACATAGAGAGGCTGTTTAATGCTAAAACATATACAATCAAACCAATTTGACATAGAAGAGAAAATTATTCCAATCATCTCCTTATTGAAGAAAAGATCAACTATGGTCAAATAGTAAATGACTCTATTTTGGGCGAAACTATAATAAAAAAGTAAATGACTATTTTTGGCTCATTATTGCTTATTGATATTCTACAAACAGACGCTATTTACATATTCACTTCACTCTGAATGCATAAACATACTAATCCTTCTATATAGAATTTATCTAAGGGGGCAAAATCCATCAATCAAATTAGGTGGTGTCCATACAGCCAAAGAGGGGCAAATACTCATGATCCACTTTCTGAGCTCATACAACTTAACATTAGAATTATAATTTTAGGGTTACACATGGCCTAATTTTCTAACTAAGGGAATCAACGGTGGGATTTTACCAATAATTCCACCAAAATAACAAGTACTAATTCAAGAAGTAGCTATTTGCCAGATGCCTTTCTGAAATGAAACAGATCAAGTAATTTGTTAGGATCAATTCCGGCAAACATGTCTAGCATAAAAAATTGAAAACCCACTCAGACTTTCCAATCTATCTTTTGCGATAAGCAACAGAGGGTGTTGAAAAAAATATTCAAAAGTTTACTTAGTCTTAAACTTCTTGCTTTGAAGAACCTATTCACACCATAATTCCACTTGATTCCTTCATTAAATTTCACTAAATCAATGCACTCATCTTCAATATAATATCAGCTCAGGAATAGGAGACAACAACCATGCTATGATAAACTGACCAAGAATTTATCCAATGCTGTTACCTAAGAATTTTAGGAACGTGCCATTTGAATATTTAGCACCAAATAGGAGTAAGAAAATCCTATCTTCTCACTATTAAGTGGACAGACATGAAATAATACTTAAAGAGGAAGTCTGGAGATTGAACCAGACTGAAGAAAATTTCAGAATCAGAAAACTAATTGATACAAACATGATAAATCAATTTACAGAAAGTATACTGCCCGATGAATCTATCAAACATGAAAGAATAAAATGAAGAAACGTAATAAGCTCACAAACCTGGGATTTACTTTGTCAAGTCCAAGAACCAAGGGTACAAGCAAAAGAATAGGGGTCCAGTCAGCTTGGTGTCGTGAAAAATCAAAACAATGTCTAGAAGCATCTTCAATGCAGACAACTGGAGCTCCTCCTCTCTCACCATCTTCATCACCAGAAACAACATAAACAGCCATAGGAAGTAGCTGGCGTTCAAGGTCATTTTCCTCCCTCTTACTGCGAGCAAGAGATTCCCATGAGCGACACATGGCATATGGACCTACCCATGACCCAGCAGCAAGTCCATAATTTTTTCCAGCTTCAACAAGATTATGAATGGAGAAAGCTGAGGCCTCAGAGTCACCAAACTGATGCAAAATCTCCATATATGCTAGGTCAAATGGCTGCATAGGCAAAAAGGTTAGAATCTTAATCCCAGATGAGTAAGAGAAGATAAGCAAGACCAAGCCTCAAAAATAAATCAATCAAACCACCTTTTCTGAAGGCTTTCGCCAAGATCTCCCCAATCTATGAAAAAGCAATGCCTGCAAGGGAAGAAACCCACTACATTAACTAGCTAAAATAAACCCAAGATAACAGACAATGCCAATTTTCATGATCAAAAGTCATACCCTAGTGACTATTTGAACGTTCTCCAGAGAAAAATAAAATAAAACGAAAATACACCTGTGCAACAAGCATCTGGCTACTTCTAAGCATGCAACCCCAACTGGCATCACTAGTGATTTTTGTGTCGCCAATAGCATCAAAACCTGTAATCGAACAACTTAGAAAATGTATTATCATCACGCATCCTGTAAAGCACAAACTTGATGACGAATACCTTTACGATATGTCATCAATATTCGTGATGAAATGTCTTGTTTGAATGCAACTAATGCACTGGTGGCATCCACATCTCCAGAGGACTCCTGTGAAATTTTATAGCAGAGACCTAGAAGCCATATGTCGCTAGTTGAGCTAGATATTCCAATCTTGCTCGGCCCTAAAACACGCTCGTGAATTCTCCTCATTGAGCCACTGGAGACAACCCTCTTCACAGCTGCTGTCCACCCATTGGTTTTAGAAAATGAGGACTTCTTTTCACAAGCCGAAGATGAAGACGACTCACTGTATGTGTCAAATACTGAGAAAGCAGAAGCAAAGAAATTTGACCAGAGAGAAGTCTTTGATAACTTAGAGTCGTTGGAACCTGGTTCTGATCCAGTTCCAGGGGTAGGTGAGCTATCAATAGAAGCTTTAGAAGAGCAATTCAGACAATCATTCCTCTCATGAAAACCCTTCATTACCTACTCATGCAGCAGACTATAATATCAAGCCGGAATAGGCTCATATCATAGAATCCGATTTCGATACGGCACGGCAGATCCCTGGCTAAACGATACCTGAGACATGAATGAAACAAAAATTTAAACAATCATCACGAAAAGCAGAGATGCCAGAATTATATTACCAAATTGAATCGCACGATCCCTGACGCGGATTGTTGGCGATCTAAATCGCAAAATCAAGGTATTCGCAGATTTATTTGTACAAGCAAAGAAGGAATCGAAATCAAAATAAAAACAAAAAGCACAAAAAAAAAATATTGGAAAGCATCCGTCGCAAGTCCCCAAGGTGTGAGACACGTCTGAAAGAAAAGACATGGCAATGGAAGAATTGAAGACAAGAGAAGACGCCTGATTCGAAAGGAAGTAGAGACATGGGATTGATAAGGGTAACCGAAGCTTAAGAGCGAGAAGGAGAAGCTATGGGTAGAAGAGGTAATAAGGGAAAATTGGGAAGCAAGAAACACTTACACAACCAACCTGGAGAAGCAAAAGATTCAACCAGCATTATGCAATGGTCTGACTTAGGAGCTAGCCAAAACAATAACAGAAACGCTATCACCGTGCGGTTGATAGAATTACCCACACGTGCGAATTCTGTTGATATGGCCTTATAGCCCTTTCCGACACCGTGGTGTTGAATTAATGACAATATTTTTTACATTTCTTTATTAAATTTATACATTTAAAAATCATTATCACACGAAAAAAAAATTAAAAACATGAATTTCAAATAAATCATTATGAGCGTAAAAGATTTATTTTAACCATTTATTTTTTATTTTATTTTACTAAAAAGTTCTGATAAATATCTCATTATCTTTTTTCTTAAATAAAAAATTATTAGGTCATTTATCCTAAATAGGATTTTTTTAGTTTATAAATAAATTTAAAAAATAAGAAGATAGATAGTTTTAAATAATTTTAAGAAATTGAAAAATTAATTTTTTAATGAAATATAGACATTAATTATAAAGATAAAATAATAACATTACAAATTAATTGTCTATCAATTTAAAATTATTCAAAGATTTCTGTCGGGTTTTTTTTGAACCTTATATAACTATACAAGAGCTTTTGTATAACATCAACCAAAATATGAGCTGTGACATCAATTTTTCTTGAAATATTTTGTAAATAACTAAAAAAAACTCAAATAAGTCACACTTTCCTATAAATAATTGTTAATTTTTTTATTTTCATAAACTCTTTAAAATTTATGAAAGAGTGTTTATAGTTTAGAGTTATTTATATGTTATTTTTATATAATAATATACATTATATGAAAGAGAGAGAAAATAATATTTTTATTGGTTCGAAAATAATTCGAAACTTTTATACTATTAAGATTGTAAATTTTGCAAATGTAAATAAAGGGTAATTTCAGTACCGTACTAAAATTTTTCAGGTAATAAAATTTTTCAACCAATATTATATTAAAATTTTGCAAATAAATGGTGATTTCAATAGACATCAAATGGATATCAATAAATATCACAATAGATATAATGTATAATTCTTATGCTTATAAATATAAATTTTTAGAAACTTAATAAACATCTTTATTAATCAATAAAAATTCGTTCAGTTCTACTCTCCTATTTCTTGTTCTCTTTTAGTCTTCTATTTTCATGTTCTTTACTCTCTCTTTTTTGTTATTTTTGTGTTCTTTACTCTCTGTATTATTTATTTTATAATATGTTATTAACGCAATACTCTAAAAAAAATTATGTCAAGAAACTTATAAAATCAATAGCTTCAGAAGAAGAAAAAGAAGGAAAAAAATGTTAGAATCATAAGTCATGATATGATAAAAATTTAATAAACCATAAACCAAGATCTGTCATATCAAATCATCAAGAATAAATCAAGAACAAAACTATAATAGAACTAGATACGGAAGCATACCTAAATCCATGACAATTTTGAGAAGGTGACTCTCTCTTTTCCAAGGATGAGATATTAAAAAACCTTTCTTGTGTGTAATTTGGGGACTATAACCCTAATATTTATAGCTTTTGCATATAACCCTAATTCCTAATTAGCCCATCATCAATTAGGAATTAGTCATCAATTAGAATTTAACTACTAGAGTATCTACACATATTTATTTCATACTTTATTTAATAATTAAAGCCCAATAAACTTTTAACTAAATTAGATCACTTTTAATTTGGGCTAACCTATTATGATAGTAAATAATAACATGTAATTACCCTTATTATATATGTGATGTTCATATTTTCCAACAATCTCCCACTTGGACCACATATATATACTAATTACATGTCATTATACAACCTTATGAGCTCAAAAATTTACTATCATATCCAAAAAGTATTCCGAACAATCTCGTCCATTAAAACCAAGGCGACTTTCATTACATATATCGTAATTAAATCTTCCCTGATCACGTATATTAGCACAACCAAATGACATAGATCAAGTATGGATGTGTAGCATGGAAATTACATGCCGTATGATCTAAACATGTCTTTTTCCAACTGGTCCTCCTTAACCTTAATGAGATCAAACTTTACCAAAATCAGAGTGTGAATAAACCAATTAAAATTTATTTCTCCAGAAAATAAACTTAATATTCATAAACTGAAATAACTGAAATGTGTCTATAACATAAAAGCATTTAAAAGTACAATCTCCCACTAAAACCAAATATCCTTAAATGGCATTATTCCCATATGAGTAGTGTGCTCTTATAAAACCTTAGGTGTAGTCCTTTAGTAAGCGGATCTGCAATCATGGAGTTTGTCCCAATATGCTTTATAGACACCTAACCACTCTGAACTTTTACTTTAACAACCAAGAACTTAAAGTCTATGTGTTTTGACTTTGATATGCTCCTGCTGCTACTGGAATAAAATACTGCAATTTGTTTTCACAATTGCACATTAGTGACAAAAATCATGTATCCATATTCCATCAAAATCGGAGTCTGTATACTTGATGATCTCTAACTGATCAGACCTCCTATATGTGAGCATGTAATCTTTCGTTCTCTGAAAATACCTTATAACCCTCTTGGATGCTATCCAAAGGTCCAAACCATTGTTGCTTAAATATCTGCTTAACATCCCAATAGTGTACACAATATTCCAATGTATACAAACCTGAACATACATTAAACTTCCCAATGCTAAAGTGTAAAAAATCTTATGCACTTCTTCAATCTCAAAATCATTCTTAGGGCATTAATTGAGACTAAAATTATTATTGACAAGCAGTATGTCATTAACATATAAAACCAAATATAGAACCTTACTCCCACTAAACTTATGTATATACAATTGTCGACCAAATTTATCTCTAAACAGAATGAGATAATCATTTGGTAAAATTTGTAATACTACTGACGAGAAGTCTACTTAAGCCCATAGATGAATTTCTTTAATATGAAAACTATCAACTTTGCATCATTAGACACAAAGTTCTTTAGTTGCACCATATAAATGCATGATCAATGTTACCATTGAGAAACCATTAACTTAATATTCATTTAATGCAGCTTAAAGTCAAAATATTCCACTAAAAAAGCCATTATGATCCTTTCTCTAGTGAACCTTAGGGGACCTTCTTAATGACATTCGTTCTTGAGGTTTTGAGTTTGTTCTTTTGGAACAATTACCTCATCTTGAATAGGGAGTTGTTCAACATTGTCTTTTTGATGTTCTGGATTCACTTCTTGATCAATGATAGGTATGAGAACCTGAATATTATCAAAAGTGATGGTAGGAACTAAGTTAGAATTTAATTCCTCCTCAAAAGTAATGTCTCTAACCTTATTTCTTCCTCCAAACTCAACATCCTAAAAAATGTTACAATTCTCGTTTAAAAAATATATGTTCCTAATTGTAGGATCATAAAATTCATAACCCTTAGATTGCTTAGAATAACCAATAAAGTAGTTGTTCACTATTTTGGAGTCAAATTTCTTTTCAAGTGGCCTATAAGGCCTTACCCCAGCTAGACATCCCCAAATATGTAAGTGCTTTAGACTAGGCTTTCGACTTATCCAAAGCTCATAAGGTGTTTTTGCAACTGCTTTAGTAGGTATCATATTCAGAATGTAAGTTGTTATCTTTAGAGGCACTAACTAAATGAGTACTTTCAGACTTATCATGTTTCAACATTTCTTCCTCTTGTACACAATGAGAAATTACTCATTTAGAGTCCATTTCTCCTTTAAACAGATGTAACTAATTTAAAATTGGTTAAACTGTGCAGGAAGCGATTCCAAAACCATAAGAACAAGCAATTCATCAAAAACTTGATCTTAAGTGCTTTAAGTCTTGAAGCAACATGGAAAATCTCTATAATGTACTCCCTCACGTTTCCTTGACCCTTTATACTTTATAGTCATAAAAAAATTCAAAAGTGATGTCATCTGAACCTTATCGTTTTTGACAAAACGTTTCCCAATTTCATCAAGGAAACCTTAGCCCTAATTCCTAATCAACCCATCATCAATTAGGAAATAGTCATCAATTAGGAATTAGTCGTCAATTAGAATTTAACTACTAAAGTATATACACGTATTTATCTTATACTTTATTTAATAATTAAAGCCCAATAAACTTTTAAATAAATTAGATCATTTTTAATTTGGGCTAATCTATTATGATAGTAAATAATAACATGTAATTATCCTTATTATATATGTAATGTCCATATATTCCAACAAAAAAACACCGCTAAATAGGGGAATCAAACCTCCACCAACTAATAACACTTTTTTTTTACCATTCAAGCACTTAAAGATTTTAAACTTTTTTGTTCCATGAAATTTATAAAACCAATTAATCTTATATGGTATATTTTCTTTCCCATTTTCTTATTTTTGATAAATTATTTTATGAAAAAATAAATTTTTATTTTAACATTTCTTTTAATCTAGATTTTATTTTTATTGAATTCAATTATGCATGATATTTGGATAATTGAATATTTGATGATTAAATTTGTATTATTAAATATGCTTGAAATTTAATTAAAATTGTAATGGGGAGTATTTGTTAATCTACTATCGTTGAAGGCATTTCTAAAGCTCCTATTATATATTTTGCATTCCTTTACATACACGAAGTGAATGCAAGCATAAAAATTACTTTAAAGATATAATTATGAATATGATGTGGCATAAGAATAATCACTAGAAGTGGGAACATGTAATAAATAAGAGAACAAGTAAAGTTCTCAAAATAACCTTTCAAACAGTAGAGATAATTTATGTTATCAATGTGATATGAAATATCATTAGTCACATACCTGTCGTATGCCTAAGTATTTTGTAACAATAGGACACTATTCTTACAGGGATAAAATATTTATCTTATTTGGTGTTGAAACAGCTCGATATTATTGCAATATTAATGCAAAATTAGTTGAAAGCTCCAAAAGAATTAATATATCAATGTTGAGATTTTATTGATCAAATTTCATCATTTGGTCATTTATTTATTTATTTGAAAGCTCCAGAAGAGCCAATATAATGTTACCCTATGTTCAATGTGACAATGAAACACATTAATTTTTTGTATTACAAAATTAATTCAAGGTTCTAGAAGAATTAATACATTGTTATTCGAAGAAACAAATAGATAATTAATGTATTATGTTCTAATTAGTCTCAAAAAATTATTTTGTTTTAAAAGATATTCTCTATGATGGATCTCTTATTGAGATTGTGAATGAAAAAAAAAAAAGAATTAGTACGAATTACTCTTGCTATAAAAATCTACATCTTCTGATAGAGAAAGATTAAGTTATTGAATTATATTATGCATGGTACTTGGATACATATCTTTATTTTGAAAACGATAGAGAAAGATTGGGTTTTGATTGTGAAAGATCCACTTGAATTGTGGATTAATTTAAGAGAAAGATATGGCCATCAAAATATGATAAATTTATCTAAATCTCGTTATGATTAGATGCACTTGAAGTTGCAATATTCTAAATTTGTAAGTGAGTATAATTCTGCAATATTTAAGATGAGTTCTCAATTATGTTGGAATAATATTACTAATGAGAACTTGTTAAAGAAAACTTTTTCAGCTTATTATCTTCAAACGTACTCCTATAGTAGCAATATCATGAAAATAAAAGGTTTTAAGATATATTATGAATGAATTTCATATTTACTTATGATTGAATTAAATAACGAGCTACTAAATGAAAAACCATAAAGCCTAGTGTATTAGATCTACTCCATTCCCTAAAACGAATATAAAGATATATATAAACGTAATCTTTGACGCAGGCGTGGTGAGTTGTTATATAAGAATCTCAAAAGGGATGGTCATAACAATTCTTCTCACCACCAGAATTGGGAAAATGAAGATAATGCGAGGAGAAGATTGGTGTTAAAATTCAGTTTAATAATTTCATCCCATGTTCCAACTTTTAAGTGTTTTGCATTTATGGTATGCTTATTTGCTTTGCTTAATTTTGCAAATATATCTATACAAATGAAATATTTGTTTGTGAGAATTTTAGAAATTAATAGATTTTATTTGCAACAAATGTATGTGGTTTAGGTTATGATTTCGTTGTATTGAGTTTAATGTTTTACATTTGGATGCTTCAAAGATGACATATATAACTACCTCTAGACTTATTAATTGGTGTAATATTCGACACAATACTTGTATATATGTTTGTATAGTTAAATCACATGCAATGGTTAACTAGAAGTTTACCTTAGTATCGTTAAATCATGTGCATAGTAAATCAGAATTTTACTTGTCCAAATATACTAATTAGTTGGCATGATCGGTTAGACCATCTTGATCAACAATGATGTGACAAGATAAGTTATATGAATATTCATTAAAGAACTTGAAGATTCTTCATTTATCAAGTATTACTTGTTCTCAAAGAAGATTTATTAAACCTCACTAGCAAAAGTTGAAATTGAATCTCTTGCATTTCAAAAAGAAATATGGGCCCATTTTATCAATTGAGTGGATGTTTTGATATGATTTTAGTAGATGCATCTATAAGATAATCACATGTGAGTTATCAACGTGCAACCTATAATTCACAAGAATACTTGTTTAATGGTTAGTATAAGAACAAAATTTTTAGATTATGCAATTGAAACAATTCTTTCTAATGTGTGTAAGTTCATTTCTCAGGCTTTCAATGATTATTGAATGCTAGATTGTCAGTGTAAGTAAGTACGCAAAAGCCTACTATTTATTCATATAAAATGGTTTAGCAGAATTTAGAGAGTAAATGCATTCAGTTAATGGTTAAACCATATTTTTTTAGAACAAAACGTTTTTTATATATGTACAAGAATATGATATTTTACATTAATCGACACTTGTATGCATCATGCAAGTAAGTTATGATAAATACTCCCCATTTTAATTGACTTTTGGTTAGGAGTCAAATACAACTCATTTTAGAATTTTTTTAATGTGTAATATATTCAAGTTGCTTCACCACAATGCACAAAATGGGTATTCAAAGAAAGTTGAGAATATATATATATTAATTATGAGTCTCTTTGCATTATTAGATATTTTAAATGAATTGAAGATTTGATAGTTTACCGAAAATTAGAGGAGAGAAATAATAGTTGGATAAATAAATATTTGGAATGAATTATCGTTATCTAGATCCTCTTAGAAAGTAATTTGAACAATAAGTTCAAAAGATAATTCACTTTATTGCAAGTTAACTACCAAATATATTTTCTGACCTAGTGAGAACAATAAAGTGTTATATACCATCTAATGTTTTCATTTGAATCAAAATCCAATAACACGGTCTGTTAGAATAATTGAAATTAATGTATGTCTGAAACATTGTAGATCTATTGGTTCCAAAAGATGAAAATTCTCGTAAAAAAATCAGATGACCATATAGTGAAGGTTGGTGCTCTAGAAGAGACCCAAGACATTACTGATTATTAAAACTCTAGAAGAGATGCAAGTACTTTAAGATGAAAATAAAGAAAATAAAGAGATCTCTATAAGTTATGTCAATATGAGAAAATATGGAATCAAGAATGAAAAGTTGTCAACAACAATTCTGCATGCATTATTATTATTGAAATAATGAAAGAAAATGAAGATTTTGAATAAACTTGTTGAGAAATATAGACATGAAATAAATTGGCCGAAATGGAAAGATTAAATTCGAGTAGAATTGAATTTGGACCAATAATCCAAACATCTAAAGGTATAAAGCCAATAGGGTACAAATGAGTAATTTTACGAATATAAAATAAGAAAATGAAAGTTTTTCGCTAAGACCTTATAATAGCCCGCTTTGAAGTGGTGTTGAAAATGGTGGTTTTGGAACCTCATTTATGATGTTTAAGTCCATAAAAATTAATATTTAATATTTACAAGGTTAGTATTAAAATTTATTAAAGTTTGGTCCCTTAATTTTGTCAAATTGGTAGTTAATTAAGGTATAGAGACTAAATTGTAAATGTTAATCGCTATAAATTTTTAATTAACCAAAAGACCAAATGTGAAATTAGCCCCTTTTAATGTGACAATCGATGGGGATGACAATTGGAACCCACCAAATTTTTAATTATGTTTAAGGTTAACTTAAATATGTTTAATTAGATTAATTAAGATTAATTAATAATTAACCTAAGTAGAAGAGACAAAATTAATTAAAAATAAAACATTTGTGCTCATCTTCGTTTTCTTCATGAAACAAAGAGGAAAAATAGGGTTTCAAGCATTTCAAATTTTCATCCTTACTTAGGTATGTTAAATCTATGTCATTTTTTTGTAATTTTTGTGTTTTGGGGGTCATGGGAGTTTGATTTAGCTAGCCCATGTATCAATTTGCAAAACTGTTAAAGTTTCTAAAAGTTGGCATTGACGGTTTCTTGAAGAAATAAGCATTAAATTGTTAGATTTTAAGTTTAGAAGTGAAAAATAACTAGATTGTAAAGTTTAATTGTTAGTTTTTGAACATAGAGACTAAATTGAATAACATGTAAAAATTTAGTAGTATTTAAAAAGTGAAATTGAATTGATCCATGCATATGATAGAATATTATAAATTGTTTGTAATTGATAAATTGAATTGAATTATCGTATAAATTGAGAAGTGGACCAAATCGAGGATAATCGGGAAAAAGGAAAAATTATCGATTTGTTTTGCAAATTTAACTTGTTTGCTTATTTGACCAAGTAAGTTCATATGGTATAAATGTGTTTAAGTTCTTGTATTCTTGAATTTGTGATTATATGTGTTGTTGTGAATTGGTATAAAGGTGAGATTTTGATTAAATTGTAAAGAAATATATATATCTGATGAAAATGCTCGAATGAACTTAATAAAGGTCTTATGCACACTAATACAGATTGATTACCAATGATTACGGAGATCCAACATTTGTTGCGAACTCAAAAATACATGTGACACAAGTTTAACCTAGACTAGTAACCTGATGTCATTTTAAAGGTTTATCTCGGATAAGTAACCTGACATGTATACTTTCAACTTGGCCAAGCAATTTGATATGTCGTTAAAGGTTTAGCTTGGACTGGTAACCTAACAAAAATATATATTTAGCTCGGACGAGCAACTAATGTGATTTAGTACCTCTATATCCAAGTCCGTTTACTAAGTTTCATCAGGCAAAATAAATGATATGAAATGAGAAATTAAAATGATATGGAATTAATTTAGTATTTAAATGATGAATTAGTGAATGTTGTGAACATAAAGTCTATAGTATATATATATGCATTACTCTCGATTGGAATAAGAGTTAAACTCGTTACCTCTAGTGACATGAATGGCATTATAGGTACATGTTTTATACTTGGTTTGATGTTGTTATAAAACTCACCTTATTCATTTTTGTGACATTTTCTGTTTAGCCAAATTATGCCATCATTTTGGTAACTTATTGTATTTAATTGTTTATCAAGGTAAGTTTTTTATTTAGTACTTATAAACTTACTAAGCATCCAAAATGCTTACTCGCGTTGTTTTCCCTTTCCCTATAGATTGTCAACTTGTAGAACGTGTCGAACAGATCTACTAAAAGCTCACATTATCTTGATATTGATTTGGTAGTCTTTCAAATGTTCTAAAGTTAGGTTATGTGGCATGTACATAGACGTTTATTTATGTTAACTTGGGAATGAAAATTTTAGTTTCAACTCTAGCTAATGTTTGATTATGAGAAGGCTAATGTTCATATATATAAATGAGTATGTTTTGGTGATATGTTAAGCCATTTGTATGGCACTTGAATGGCATATTTGGTCTATGAATTAACATTATTAAGTTGATGGAATTGAATGGCTAAATGCATGATTGAATAGGTTGAAATAGAACAAGTTGAATTAATATGTTTAGATGCTGAATTGAAGTATATTAGATTATTTGAATTGGAATGGTTGAAGGGATTGTTTTAGCATTTATTTGGGATGTTTGGTGCAAGTAGAATTGTGCATTTGTGTACAAAATAGGTAATTTTGGGTGAAAGCTTGAAATAGGTACCAAATGGCTCAAAGTTTGCCAAAAAACAAAGTCCTCGTCCCGACAACCATACTTCCTCATCGCAACGTCAACCGACAGTATGTGATGTCGTCATGTGACAAATTGTTTGGCAAAGTCACGATGTAAAAGTGATGACATCATGATGTCAATCCTAAAGTTTTGAAACTTTGCAGTTTGGTCTTATTTTGTGCTCGGGTCTACAAAAGAGCTTTCGTAAGCTCGAATAAGGCTTGGTATTGATTATGTATCATAATATAAAAGTGTCTATAGCATGAATGAATGTTTGAATGATTTAATTATGATTTATTTGACAGTATTTGATCCAACAATGGATGTGACATCCTATAGTTCAAACCTGACATGCGTCTAGTGTTTGTTATTACAACATTTATATGAATCACAATAATGAAGTTTATATTAAAATCCTTGAAGGATTTAGAATGCTGAAAACATATAGAAATTCTTGGGAAATTGTTTAATATATGAATTAAATAGATTTGAATATACATGGTAAGTTCAACTCAATGAGTAATAGTTGAACGAAAATTATAAGATGATCAAACATACTCATGTATAGAAGGATCATGAACAAAGTTTGTTATACTTATTGTTGAAACTCCTGAAGAGATCTGTAACACCCAAAACCAAAAACCATTGTCGGTTAGGGTTTCGGTGTCTTACTTTTCATTTATCATTGTTCATCTTTAACATAATATTATTCAGACTTTATTTTTATTAAAGAATTGCATTCCACACGTTATACATCATTATTTGATTATAAGCACAATTCAACAAGGGCAAAAAGGTCATTTTTGACATTTCTAGAGACTTCTACCGGAACCTGTTGGACAAGTATTAGTAGTTGTCAAGTCAGTAAACAGTTTAAGAATAGTGTAGATTTCTACCGATACAAGTGACAGTTCTATCAATAGAAGTGACTCCTCTACCAATACAAGTTTTGTCTCTAATGATACTAAAAACTCTAGAGAGCTAGAAATCTTACCTTGCTACTTCTATCGATAGAAGTATGCGAACTACCGATATTTCTAAATATATGACTATCGATACTTTTTATTCATCTACCGAAAGAACCCAAGTCAGTATACAACCTCTCCCCTACCCTGTACTTTTACTGATACAAATATGCAAAATATTGATACTTCTAAATACACGACTATCGATACTTGTTATTCATCTATCGAAACAAGTATGAAGAATCACAAGAATCATATCAAGACACAAGTTTATCAACACAAAACATTCATGTCATCAATATGCATTACTACATTTATCAACTTAACAAGGTTTCCACAAACTCAAGTACATAAAGCAATAGATAACATCATCCTAGTCCATGCCATAAGACCGAGTGATGCAAAAACTACTAACGAGCTCCGCGATAATGTGACTTCAAAGAGATGATGATGATCCGATCTTCAATCAGCAAAATGATCTACAAAACAACAATAACATCTTGGTAAGCTTCAAAGCTTAGTAAGTTCGATAGTTTAAATAGTTACCAAACTTTTGTATAAAGCAGTTATAGCTCAACCGAGCCAGGATAATCCTAATGTTTTCTTGAGTTAAATATAACTTTCATTTTTCCTGTCTATAACTTTCTGTTACAGTACCCGATGTTGCTCACACGAGCTGTCAAGGACTCGCAACATATGTTGTACCCCAGCCATCGGTACAGTGTCTGTTTGTAAATTGTACCCTAACGATGCTGCTCACATGAGCTGTCGGGAGTATGCATAAAGCATAAGTCCCAACCATCGAAGGGTCTATAATTCATTTAGGATTCATATCTCTTTTTTGAATCATAATGCTACTCACACGAGCTGTCAAGGACTCGCAACATATGCGGTACCCCAACCATCGCGTCGGTACTTTTTCAACGACATAAAGCCTACTATCTCTTTCGTTTCATTTCCTTGATCTCTTCACTGCCAAGTGCTTTCGATTTGCTGAACATTAACAATATACATACAAGAAATATTAAGTAAAATTTACATTATGAACTTACCGGACTAACTTGTAGTTATGATTAGACTTCAAGGACTACTCCACTAATTTCCCTTTTCCGTGATCTGAAATACGATCGTAGTCTACATCCACAAATCATTCAATTCTCACATGAAGTCACGTAATTGAGTCATTCAACACAATTTAGTCTTTTTTGGGAAGTTACGATTTTACCCCTAATATTTCCTTTTATTCAATATAGTCCTTTCAACACAAAACATGCAAAATAACCCTCCTCTTACACAATCAACCTTAGTTGAAATCTCTAGGGTGGCTCATCCAACCCCTTTCACACATTCATTTGCACAACAATATATGTATTTTTATCATTTTCACATTTAGTCCTTAAACCCTAATTTCATTAAAAATCTCTTTACAAAAAGATCTAACTCAAGTATTAAGCATTCAAATCTATCAAGAGCTTTCAAGAATAAGTATTGTCAACAATGGAAAGCTTCATAACATTTGACAGATTCACAAATTAGTCCTTTGATAAGCTAGATTAAGCTGATACGGACTAAAAAACATAAAAATCACCAAAAAGGAGCAAGGTTTGCTTACCCAAATCAAGGTTCAAAGATTGAATGTAAAAACCCTAAGTTTTTCTTCCTTTTCCCGTGTGAGGGGTAAAAGATGAGTGAAATGGTGATATTTTCACTTAAATTTTCTTTAAATTTAATATATATATATCAATGGTAATTTTGTAATTTTTAAGACTTTCATTATTAAGTTTTAATTAATCTCTTTTAATCTTAACTAAGCCTATTTACTCTTAATAAAAATCATGCTAATCCACCCACTAATAGTTCTTTGGTTAATATGTTCATTTGGTCCTTCTAATAAACCATCTCTAATTTTACACCTATTACAATTTAATCCTTTCTACTCAATTAACTATTTAAACATTAAAATTTCCTCACCAACTTTTAATACAATGCTAGTGAAGTCATAAATATTCAAATAAATAAATTAACAACTCGACTCGTCGGAATTGTGATCCCGAAATCATTGTTTCCGACACCACTGAAAACTGGGTTGTTACAAGATCAAAATATGTTTTCTCAAAATTCTTCCTCACTCATGACTTCCAAAAGAATATCAAATATGTTTAAGTGATTATTTGAAAAGTTAGTATTCAAGATTGAAATATGTAAAATATGATATATTATATAATATTGTCATGAGGGGGAATAAATACGCACTATACTCTTTTTCCCTTCATCGAGGTTTTGTCCCACTAGGTTTTCCTGGTAAGATTTTTAATGAGGCAACATATTATGCATATTTTATATAAGTGTACTTATTTTCCTTTATTAAGAATTTTTTTCTCACAGGGTTTTTATCTTAGTAAGGTTTTAACGATGGGCATTATTTACTAATGGACATCCAAGAAAGAGTGTTATGGATATTTCATCATTAAGTGAATGTCCCTTAAGATCAAGATAGGTTTGATGCACTTTAAGACTCTAATAATCATAGGAAATAGAGTTTTATATCATGTTTACTTCTTATGTCTATGAATATAGACTTTAGGGAAGCTTTGTAAACATCCTTATTGATCATTAGAAGATCGTTCTCTTTTACTCTCCAATTTCTTATTCTCTTTTACTCTTCCGTTTTTTTTTTTTTACTCTTTTTATTATTTATGTCATAATAAAAATTAAATAATTCATAAAGTAAAAGTAAATACAAATATGATAATTTGATCCACTTCAATTTTAAATTAAAACTTGTTAAATCTCTAATATTTTAATTATTTATATAATGAAACATCAATACAAATTTAAATTATTTTAGAAAACCAATATTTTAAATGAAAGATAAAAAATAACAAAATTATCTACTAGAATTTATCAATTATTTTAAAATTTTCAATACTCATTAATTTAAAATTTAGTATGATAATAAAATATTATATAAAACTTAGTCATTAAAATAAAATTATAGAGCTATCATTTTTGTTAGTTTAAATTTTAAATTTTAAAATTAAGATAAAATATATCATTCGTGAAATCTAAAGCTACTTATCCTCTCCATATATTGATGTTTTAGAATAATTTTCTCTTATTCTAGAAAATTTTGTTTTAAAATGTTATTTTTTATTATTATATTCTTCATCATGCTTATAGGGTTTTTTTTTATTATATATTTTAATATTTATGATTTTACAATCATGTCAACATTAAATTTTACAAAAACATATGTTTTTAAATAAAATTATACATTTATTTTAAATAAATTTAATCTTTTAGTCAATAATATATTTTATTAAAGGGCACAACTTTTATATATTTATTCTTTTTATTTGTTGTTTTTAATTACACACTATTTTAATTTTGTCATATTTTCATCTAGATCACTTTATAAACGTGCAAAATTTTTATTATTCTGAGTACTTTTTTTTCAATTCATAATTATTTTCTATGTGTATCTTTATTGTTTTGCTAAAGATAACCAATATGAAGTGTTAAAACGTTTTATAATTGCTTTTGTTTTTAATGTTTATTAATATTTTATTATAATTAAATTTAGTTTGACAAATAATTTTAAATTATATCAAGATAGTATTTTTTTTTTTTGGTGATCAGCAAGAGACAACAATTACGTCAAATTAAATTGAGTTAAAGCACCACTAGCTTTGTCTTCTTGCAAAAACTCCAAAACTTCATTTGGTGCATCTTTGAAAACCTGCCGACTTGATCTCCATACTAAACTCAACTTGGCCTAGCAATCAGTCACTAAATTATTTTCTCTAAGAACATACCTAATCCGCCATTTCCCTTCAGTTCTCATAACCCGTTGAACCCTTCTAAGTACTGTGATTCCTGAGTCCGCTATCGCACCATCATGCAAGACTCTAACCACCTCTAAATTATCTGACTGGATTGCTACCCTTCTGAACCCTTTATTGAGTAGAAATAGAAGACCATATAAAATGCCCCCATAACTTAGCCTCAAATATAGTGCACCTTCCTAGGTAACGATTAAACCCCAAGATCCATTTCCAATGATGATCATGCAAGACACCACCAGCAAAAGCATGCTCATTATCATTAGTCACTACCCCATTAGTGAACAAATGCACCCACGTCCCTTCTAAGGTAGCACGAGAACCAAAAGAATGAAGAGTGTGTTGGTATCCATAATGACTTGACTCATATTGCTGAGCCCAACTACAAGAAACCTTGATGATCTCTGGGGCCTACCAAGTTATTCATTGAAATATAAACAAATTCCTATTTTTTTCATATCGTCCAAATAATAAGACCAAACATGCAAGACCAAGTTACTCCTCTTGCATACAATCTCGCATGGTAATCAAGATTAGAACTGAACCAATCATCAAGAGACCCAGAAAAAAAATGGAATGTTGATAAGATGGAACAACATACCTACAAACTTCCTTTGCTACCGAGCAATCTCTAAAAATATGAAGAGTGTCCTCTTTTTTTTTACCACAAATAGGGCAAGAGCTATTCTGACCAATTCTACGTCGAACACACTCTGTATGAGTTAGCAGCTTTTGCTTAGATGCTAACCAAAGGAAAAACTTAACTCTCTGTGGACCCTGATACTTCCAATTCCTCTTCTAGAATGGATCTTTGGAGTTCCAAAAATTCTCCTTCAAAGACCAATAGACACTACGAACTGAAAAGGATCCTAGTGAGGTACACTTCCAAATAATCTTATCTGGACTCAAAGAAAGGTGTGGAGGAATACTAACTATTTTTTGAATGCCATAGTCAAACAACCAGATGCGAAATAGGTCAAGGTTCTAACCTCCATCAGGCATGACCATTCCTCTGAGAGAGCAATTCAAATTAAGATTAGCATGCACAGGAATATGAGAGATTATAGGACCTATAGTTAGAATCCAAGCATCTCTCCAATAGAGAATATTAGATTTTTTACCTTCTGACCAGGCAAGATTTTCAAAAAGTAAGGGCTAAACCTTAGAGAGAGACTTCCATAGATGTGAGCATTGACTTCGATTAATGGAATCAAGTAACTACTCTCTCAAACCATACTTTTCTTGGAGAAGTCTGACCCATAAGGTATAATCCTTAGAGACTAAATTGAATCCAGTCTTCATAAGAAACGAAATGTTTTGATCATGCAAACGGCAAAGCCCAAGTCCTCTACAAGACAGAGGTTAACATATAGAATTTCATCCAACTAGAGCCAACTTCGAATTCCCTTCGAAGAATCCCCAAATAAACTATTGCACTATTTGCTCAATTTCTACACAAACACCTTTAGGTATCAGTATGGATTGCATAAAATAGTTAGTAATCGAAAGAAGAACGGACGGAGCCAAAGTGTCTCTACCAACGATTTACAACTTCCTTGCTTCCCAACTCTGTAATTTGTATCCGTAATAGCTCGATTTTCAATGGTGTCGAAAAGAGTGATTTCAGGATCACAAATCTGACAAGTCGAGTCGAAAATTTATTTACTTAAATAACTACGACTTCGTTAGCATCGTATTAAAATTTGGTTATGAAGTTTTAATGTTTAAATAGTTAATTAAGTAAAAAGGACTGAATCGTAAAGTCGTAAAATGTAGGAATCATTAACTAAACATGCTAATTTGTAGAGGAATGACTTAGGAAGGGTCCTTAATGAGTAAATATACCTTGAAAAGGTATAGTGGACAGTTATAGACTATTATTTGGTGAAAATCATGTTAATCATTAAGGGTATTATGGTAAAATGAAAATAAATAAGTAAAGATTAAAAATAAAAGATAATTTACATGATTTTATTCATCTTCTTCAACCTTGAAACAAAGGAAACCCTAGAAGAGAAAAAAGAACATTCAGCCAAGCTTAGTCTTTGATTTGGTGAGTGAAATCTCACCCATTTTTAGTAATTTTTATGTTTTTGAGTCCGTGTTAGCTAAATCTAGCTAACTTAGGGACTAATTTGTGAATCTATCAAATGTTATAAATCTTGCCATTGTTGAATATGCTTCTCTTGAAAGTTTTTGATGGATTTGTATGCTTGATGATTGGGTTTGATATTTTTGTAAAGTGATTTTTGATGAAATTAGGGTTTAAGGACTAAAATGTTAAAATGATGAAATTGGGTGTAATTGGTGTGAAATAAATTAAATTTAGGGACTTGTGTGAAGGCTTGGAATTTTCGGTTGCTAAGGGCTTTTGAAAGGAAATGGTTATTTTGCGTGTTTTGTATTGAAAGGACTAAGTTGAATAAAAGGGAAGTATTAGGGGGTAAAATCATGATTTTACCAAAAAGAACAATATTGTGTTAAATGAATTGATTTTGTGATTTAACGTGAGAAATGGAATGATTTGTGAATGTAGACTACGATCGTGCCACCGATCGAGGAAAAGGAAAATTAGCAAAGCAGTCCCTGGTATCCATTCACAACTGTAATCCAATCCGGCAAGTTCGTATGGTTAAATTCTAATTTAAATTGTTTATTCTTGTATTGTAAACCATTGTAGTGAGTTGAAATGATGATCGAAAGCGTGGTAGATGAGAATAAAGGAAAAAGAAAGGGTAACGGGCTTTGAGCTGTAAATGAAAAGGTCTGATGACCAAGTGTCATCGTGAGTATATGAATCCTTTACGGATTATGAGGTCCGATGACCAAGTGTCATTGTGAGTATATGAATCCTTTACGGATTATGAGGTCCAATGACTAAGTGTCATCATGAGTATACGAATCCTTTACGGATTATGAGGTCCGATGACTAAGTGTCATCGTGAGTATATGAATCCTTTATGGATTATGAGGTCCGATGACTATGTGTCTCGTGAGTATTAAATGAAACGAATCCCATTGCAGATTAAGTGTTCGATGACTTTATGTCATCATGAATATAAAATGCGAGATGAAACTGACCTCGGATGTATACAATTATTCCATTCGGTTAATTAGATTTTACACCTCTTGAAGTTTGATAAAACTATTTAGCTCTATGAACTTACTAAGCCTTAAAGTGCTTACTTGTGGATTTGCTACTGTTTTGTAGATTCAATTTTGCTGTTCGGAGATCGGATCATCTTGAAGCATCACACTATCCCAGAGTTGTTCGTTAGACTCTTACATCACTTGGTTATATGGCATGTACTAGGATGATGTTACCTTTTGCTTATGTACAATGAGCTTGTGAAAAACCTTGTTATGTTTGATGAAATGTTGAAAGTAGATTTTAAGTACGCTATATTGACATAAAAATCATGTATTTGTGTTGACTTAAATGCATAATTAAAGTTGTGTATGAATGAAGTTAATGAACTTGTGTTTGGTATAATTCTGCATATTTGTTTTGGTAGAACCAATGTATGTTTCGGTAGAAGTACAGGGTAAGAGAGAGGTTGTTCACTGACTTAAGTTGTATCGGTAGTTGAATTGTGAGTATCGATAGTTATGTGTATAGATGTATCGGTAGTTTGCATACTTGTAGCGGTAGAAGTTGCAGGGAAAGAATTATAGCTCTCTGGAGTTTTTAGTATCAGTAGATGCATGACTTGTATCGGTAGAAATTATACTTGTATCGGTAAAACTAGCACAAGTACCGGTAGAATCTGTACAGTTTCATGAATTGTTTACTTACTTGACAACTTTCGATACTTGTCCTTCAAGTATCGGTAAACGACTCCAAAAATCTTGTAAATGACTTTTTACCCTCGATGTATTACGATTATAAATAAATGATGTTATATGATGTGTTGGGTGCATTTCTTGATAAAATAAGATTGAATGTCATGGTATTTAAGATTGAATAGTGATAGATGATTTGCGTGACACCGAAAATCCTTACCGACGATGGTGTTCGGGATTTGGGTGTTACAGTATCGCGCCTTATCCACCACAAAACCTAAGGTGCTATTAGTGACCCTATCATGGAAAAGAGGCACTCCTAGATAAGTCCCAAGATTTTGAACTTCTTGAAACCCAAGAAGTTGACTAATCTGTGAGTTAAGATTCCTTTCAGTTCCTTTAGAGAAAAAATATTACTTTTTAGAGAACTGATTCGGTGTCCAAAATGCTTGCAAAAATGATGCAAACCATTTTTTAGAACTCTTGCTTACTTCAAGTTCACTTTACTAAAAATGACCAGGTTGTCCACAAAGAAAAGGTGCAATTAAGCAGGTCCCAATCGTGACAGTTGAATAAGCTACCACTTACCAGAATTAATTGTCGCATGAATAGAGTAACCTAACCACTCCATGCATAGAATAAAAATATACAATGATAGAGGACACCTCCACTGTTAGCATAATAGCCCACATCACCACAAACTTGGCAAACTCCTAGTGTTGTCCCTCAAGCAAATCCTCCTTCAAATACCTGAAAAGAAAATAGCAAACCTTGTAAATACAAGAGTACTTAATGAGCTCTTTAACCATACCTTTGATGGATACTTTGCAAATCTTGTGAATTGTTATGAGTTAACTATTTCTCTCCATCCTTCACTTTAGTTGGTACCTTTAGAGTTTTATCCCTCCTATATATATATATTAGTCAACATACCCTTGTTATACTTAATATTTCATTTCTAATAAATTGAGGAATCCCTTTAATCATTTCATAAAACTCTTGTCCCATAATACTTTCTTCACAGAACATACCCTCAGAAAACACTACCAACTATCCATGTTTTAACTCATGTTCCTATTTCAAACAATTATTCATTGACATTTATCATGGGCGGATACTCATACATGTTGGAAAATCCTTACGCAGAAATGATACTGTTAACAACTGATCAATTCATACCTTGGTTCAATACCACACAAACCCATACAGATATTGTACTACATAGGTCATTCAGATAAATTTCACATCACTTTATTTCAGGACCTCAATTACTCAGGATAACTAAAACTCGGATTCCATATGAATTCAGTAGAAATCTTTATACAACCGGATATGATATATTCCAGGTAAATTTGATTAAACCATTACATAACACAAATGAACTCGCATTAACCACTTCTTAAGTCACACATAGTTACAAGCACATTCATATGCAACACTAACAGATTATCATGATGGATACCCTTCTTAACCTACAGATATACATCTCACATCATACATTCCAGACATATTGTTACAACCATACTTCAATGTTTTAATACTAAAACAACAATTGATGTATACCTGAACTTATTAGATTCACTGTCATAAACACATATTATACTTAAGAAACATTCATCCATTCATAGATATAATTCATCATCACAAATACCCATGCACTCAGGCTCGTCTAACCTTTCATCAAACTATAAGTCTAATTTATAACCTTTTTTATCAGATCTTACCTGCATACTTATCATTCTACTTTTCATTCATGCAATTCTGCACATAATAACTTTACTCTTGCACAATTCCTTTATGTTTTACTCGTCTAATTGATCCTCAAGTTTTGTCATTATTTAATCATCTATATCCATAATTCACATGTAAAAGTCAGAGTCAAAACTCACATCCAGGTTGACTAACTCATTTATTTAGCCAAGCTATGCTTCAATACATAATTCAACCATATAAAAAAAAGCCACATTTCACAGTTTACATTCCAAATGAACACATACATAGTCAAGAATAAATGTCACATCACTCATGCACAATTCATCACATACTAGACTCATCAGATTCTTTATCAATTGTTCTTACTATCCTCAATGATCATTCATGCACTCATTCATTATTTTCGAAACTTAGATTATAAACAACTTAGCTAAAACATTCACATGAGCCCATATACGAAGACTCACATTCGACCAGATTACTTATTCCTTAACTTAATCTTAACTCAATACCCATTCCTTCACGAATTTAGAATTACCAGGCCTCATATCCAACACATATTCCATCAAGTTCAATCCCTCAAGCACACTATCAATTCTAACATATCTTTATCCAAATAATTGTCTAAGTGTCAGTTTTATAGTGTTCATGATTCTAGGTTCGTAGTTCGATTAATTTCATGTAGGTATATTTCCAAATAGGCAAAATACATACAAAGGTCATCATAAAAACTCACCTCATCCTCACCTATTTCCATTCAAAGCTCCAAATCCAACCATTTGACTAGAAATCGCTGCTCAAGGAACATAGAAACATCGTCAAAACCCATTCACATACATTTAACCATTTCTAAAACATGGACAACCCCATACAAAACCCTTTTTTCTTTAATCTTAACATTCAACCAAAATTAGCAAGCTAGCCTTTAGGATTCCTCCTGCATAAATGAAACACTCACCAGAATATGAAGTAATCATCTACATTAAATCCGAGCTTTAGTCCCAGCCCAAGGGCAACAAACCTTAGATGACTTTCAAAGAAAGCCACAATAACATTTTCATGGGAAAGAAGAAGATAAAACATTTCTTTCTCCACCCCATTTAACTAATATATATTTATATATAAGACGTATGTTCCCATAGTGAAACTTGAAACGTGACACACTCTTTCAGAAATATCTTCATTAATGGTCTACAGCTGTAAATGCAAATATAAAAAAGAACCCAATAGAGATAATATCTGGTTACCCTAACCAAAAGGGCCTTAATTTTTCTACTTACAATGCAACTAGCATTGTTACTCTAATAACATGGCATACTACGCCTTTGGCGAGCACTCCTTTCAAAATAATATCTCCACTAGGTTGTTATCTCATTAAACAGTAATTGGATACTAGGATTTCGTCAGGCGAGTTCTTGCATACTCTTAACCACTTAACACAGACTTCTCCTCAATATATGGTAGAGTACCAGGAAATAAAATCCTTACTTACTCTCGCGGCGGTTACTATACATCCACACGTATATGCCAAATAATTATTTGGGCAAATTACACTACGCCAAATAGACTTTTTACTGCTATGTAGCAAAACTTTAAACCTGTCAGAACTGGGGTGTACATCACTCATCGAAGAAAATCTGGCACACCAACAACCAAAAGAGACGCATCGATAAAATCTCATCTCACCTTATCGTAAGCTTTTTCCAAGTCGATTTTTATCGCCATCCAATCCTTACCAATTCGCTTCTCATAGAATGAATGACTTCTTGCGCTATAATTATATTATCAAAAATAGTGCGCCCGACAATGAAAGCAGCTTGTTCTTACGAAATGAAGTTAGGGAAAATCAATTCGAAACGGTTAAGTATAACTTTTATTACCAATTTATACATAATAGAGCAGAGGCTAATTGGACAAAATTGAGCGTAAATTTTTAGGCTCTCTGTTTTAGGAATAAGAACAATTAAGGTGTTATTCAATTTTAGATTGATTTCCTTGCCTGCAAAAACTCCTTGAACCCACTGACTCTGAAGGAAGAAGGCATGAAATTCATCAAGATAGTATTTTAGGATAATATGTTTTAATTTTATTTATTTATTAGTAATTTTAAATGAAATATATGTTTCATTTTTATAATTTTAAAATTTTAAATTACAAAAAGATATTGATTTTGATTTATTCCTTTAAATTTATATTTATTAAGATTTTATTTTAAATGGATTTTAAATTTTAATTATGTAAACATTTTAAAAAAAATTAAATTATATAAATTTATTACCATTAAAAAGTGTAAAGTTTTAAAATTATAAATGCAAAGAAAATATTTTTTTTGATAGATAAATTTTTAGTAATATAAATGCATACCTATTTTTTTTTTTTTTGATAATTTGTCTTTTACACGGTGTATTTTCTTTTTAAAATTACACGGTGTATTTTTTTACAACACATATAGAATACACATTTTTATGATATATAATTTTAGTAGTTTAATTTATTTTTCTTATAACTTTAAATTATTTTTTATTAAGATAATATGAAATTGAAAAAATTAGTATAATTTTAAAATTTAAATGCATAAAATATTAAATATTTTTAATTATAAAAAATAAATTAATTTTAGTCATTAAATTATATTTATTTTAATTTCTTTTAAATTATTTCAAAATCATGTTCGTTTCTTATATGTTGATTAAATAATAATTTATTATTAAAATTTTTAAGTAAATAATAATTTTATTTCTATGATTATTTTATTTTCCTTTCTTTTCGTTTTTATTATTAAGTTATATTTTAAATATTTTGTTATACTTAAATTAGAATTTAATAATACTCATAATGTTTTTTTATTATATTAAATTTTTTAGTAATAATATGATAGTCTGATGATCAAGTGTATTTATCATCCCAAGTGTGACCTGAATTTAAATTGTACTAATTGTATTTATTATTCGGACTTTATCCTATTATTATAATTTGTCAAAAATAATATTTTAATTAACTAAACTATATATTAAGTAAATAAAATTGGCCCACATCGCATAGGTAACGAACTAGTATAAAAATAACAAGATATACAAACATCATATTACGACAAGTAGTTATCTCTCTCTTTTTTTATTTAATTTAAATAAATAAAACTTAAATATATTTCAATTTCAAATTCTTGATTTTACAGAAGAATAATTTTTAAAATTTACTTTAATTTCATCTAAACATATTTTTATATAATTTCATGTAATCAAAATTAATAAATTTAAATTTTATCTGAATTCTTCATTTTATATATTCAATACATGCTAATTTAAGTTTATTATTTTATTTACGTTAGTTTTGATAATTGATACACTATCAAAACTAATTTATAATCCATGTTGGGGATCGACCTGATTAAGCAACGAACAAATAAAAATAGCAGAAGAAATTGAGAAATTGAACACACAAATTTAATGTGAAAAAACCCTTCCGAAGAGGATAAAAAAAATCACGAGCAAAGATAATTTTACTATAATGGCAAAAGAATGAAGAGTACAAAAGATGGAAATAAAAACTAAACCCCGAAAACTCGAAAACAAAAAATATTTTCTAAGGTTGTAAAAGAGTCTATTTATAAGCTAAATTTTTAGGTCAAATAATAATAAAATAATCTAGACTAATCAGAGTTTTACTAAAACAAATAAACAGAGTTTAATTGAAACAAATAAATAGAGTTTAACTAGAAGATTATTTTTCAAATTTGACTTGAAATATGAGTCATACTTAACAAATCTCCACCTTGACTTTTATTTCCATAACGTCATCTTTGCTAAAGCTCGTCACGGGCTTTTCTTGAACTATGCAGGGAATTAATTGAGTCGAATATGTGCTTAGAAGCTGGAAGACTTCTAGCCTTCGACTTGTGCATTGTCAAATCAAAACTAACCCGGGTCTGATTTTCACGAACACAGTGCCCTAACTTTTCAAAACTTGCATCCAAAAGAGAACCTCTCTTCAACAAAACGGTCATACATTTTTTCCTCCTATGACCAAGTTACCTCCACTCCAAATGAGTTAAGTTCGACTCTATAACAGACGAAGGACGTTTGATTTCACTGGTCACTGTAGAACCTTCCAGAATATAAAGACTGTTGGTCCTTTTACCTTTTAACAAAACGAGAGCCCCATGAGACACCTTAATGCCGCTAGACTCGATATTGATCCTGAACTCTTTCAAGTCTAAAATACTCAAGGAGATGAGATTCTTTCGTAAATCAAGTACATACCTGACATTTGAGAGTGTCCTAATTGTCTCATCGTGCATCCTAATTTTAATAGTACCAATATTGATTACCTTACTGAATGAATCGTTTCCCATGCATACAACTCCACCTTTGACCGAACTGTATGTGGAGAACCATTCTCTGTTGGGACACATGTGAAAAGAACATCCTAAATCCAAGATCTACTCAGACGTAAGCTCAGAGCTACTGCTCGTTGTCACTAACAATAAATCATCGTCGCTTTCGTCGGCCAAATTAGAACCAGTTATAACTTCCTCGTTGCTCTTAGCAGCATTTTTATTTCGTAGTTTGTAACAATCTGCTTTGACGTGACCTAACTTCTTACAATAGCGACTCCTTTTATCTCGCTTCTTTGATGCTACCAAAATGGAAGCTTGCTTACCTTCCTTGCTATCCGAACCAAACTCATTGTTGAGTTTGTCTTTACTCAACAAATGACCCTTCACATCCTCGAACGAGAGTTTATCTCTGTCATAAATCAAGGTCTCCTTATCATTAATCTGAACCTCAACATTATTTAAAACATTCAAAAGAGTAATGAATTGACTGATGTCATCTCTAAGAAGCTCACATTCGTTCATGCAAACCGTAAATAAACGTTGTTTCAACACTAAACAGTTAGCCAGAGACTTAATTGCATAAAGAGTTTCTAGCCTTTTCCACAAGGCAGATGAGGTCTTCTCCATCAATACCTCTTGCAATATCCTATTCGTGAGGCACAACTGGATTGCAGATAAGGCATTTTCATCAAGCTCTTTCATTCTGACTGATCTAAATTATCGGGCTTTTTCTTGGTAACAACATTTTTCAAGTCGATCTGAACTAGAATTACTATCATCTGAACTTGCCACAGATTGAAATTTGTGATACCATCGAACTTCTCAATGTCAAACATTGTTGTTTCCATATCTGAATGGGCTGATATACGAAAATTGAACTAGCTCTGATACCATTTGTTAGGGATCAACCCGATTAAGCAACAAGCAAGTAAAAATAACAAAAGAAATTGAAAAATTGAACACACAAATTTAACGTAGAAAATCCCTCCAAAGAGGATAAAAATTATGAGCAAAGATAATTTTACTATAAACGCAAAAGAATGAAGAGTACAAAATATGGATATAAAAACTAAACCCTGAAAACCCGAAAACAAAAAACCCTTAAAACGTAAATACTAATTTCTCCAAAAGCATTAGGAGTTCTAAACTCCAATGGGTGTCTTTTCTAAGGTTGTAAAAGAGTCTATTTATAGGCTAAATTTGTAGGTCAAATAATAATAAAATAATCTAGACTAATAAGAGTTTGACTGAAACAAATAAACAAAATTTAATTGAAACAAATAAACAGAGTTTAATTGAAACAAATAAACAGAGTTTAACTGGAAGATTATTTCTCAAATTTGACTTGAAATATGAGTCATACTTAACAATCCACATTCTTAACATTTAATGATTTAAAATTATAATCCAAGGCTCGCTCCAGTAGATACCTTATGAAATAAAAAAAATTATAATCCATATTTTTATAATTTAAATACATACTTCATAAGTTTACATTATCAAATTGATAAATAGATGAACTTTGTGCATTGATCTAATGGTCAGGGTGTTCATTGCCCCAAGTGTGGCCTGAGTTGAAGTCGCGTTGTTGCTAGGGTATAGATTAGTAATTTTTATTCATTTAGTAAACTCAAACTCAACAAGTATACAAATAAAAATAAAGAGTTAAAATTTTTATAAATTATTATTTTTTAAATAAATATGTTTTCAATTATAAAAAAAAATTATCTTCTCAAAGGAAGTAAGAAGGAACTCACCAACAACTTAAAAACAAAATCTACTCTATTGGTCATTTGCCTCAATTGCTCAGACTTTCACTAACTTCTTGAGATAAATAAGAAATAGTTATAACCATCAGACCATTTATATAATTTAATCATGCATGGCTAATGCAAAAATGGAAATCCCTTCGACAACAATTTAAGGGCTTTCCAGAAATTATAAGTAAGCTGGTACTTAACAAGGGTGTTTTGGCTAGCTACTGGAAACCTTCCTCGTCTTCTCTAACGAAGATACCTTAAAACTTACCAGAGACTTAGAAAAGAATGTTGAGAAAAACAAAGGTAAAACATGCTGACTATCAACGTCTTTATATAGCACAAATAACGAGGACAAAACTTAGTGGGAGGGTCAAAAAATCCCACTATATAGCCCATGAAACCCGAGAATATACTTGCCTAAACATCTACCAAACTTAACTACTACCCCTAATCAATTTAGTGAGCAGTAAAACTTTGCTTGTACACTAAACAAGCTAACTAAACAAGTTATTCAGCTACCTAAACACATCAAGTTGTCATCTATAGTACTTTAATTCAATTCCAACTTTGTCTCAACTAAACTCTAATGATACTCACCGAAGCCATCCTTTTCACGCTAAAACACGAAAAACAAGTCTATTGATCCTCGAACTAACAAGTTTGCCCCAAATATTTAGGGTTGGCAGATTGCCACACAAAAGAGTTCGCCAAATGGCAAATTCCAGCAATGTGATCCGCATATGGGCATATTGGCGAATCCATGCAATACGCCACCTAGACTTATAACGGATAGTTCACCAATCTGACCCTTTTTCTACCCTAGCTTATTCAATTATACGCCAAAGAACATATCGATACGGTTTACGCTGGGCGGGCTATTACAGTTTTGAAATTTAAAATTTCATTATTAAAAAAATAATTTTAGAATTTTGGACAATATGGTAAACAAGTACTATTTGACAATTTTATTATTATTTTAATTTCTAACTCTTTTTCACTTTAATCCTTTTTTTTTTTTACCCTAATCACTACTTAAAAAAAAAATTGGTGACCAAAATGAAAGCAAACTAGAAGTTGGGTGACCGAAATGAAAATGTAAACATGATGAGGGGTGCACAATTAACTGTTGTTAAAGATTTATTACTTGAGTGACTTAAATGAAAGCGCCTTAAATATTGGATGACAAAATTGCAAAGATTTGAAAATGCCTTCAAAATTAGATGACCAACTAAATAATTTACCAAAAAAAAAAAACCTTGAAATAAAGTTATTTAAAAAAAAACTTAAAATAATCTGAAACATTAATGATTTGTGAAAATTCAACAAATTAAAATTCAAAGTTTAACCATGACTGTCTTTTTTTTTTTCATATTTTTCTTGCTTTATCTAGGTTTATGTTTTTGAGACCAGTGGGAATGGTTGGCTCCCATGGCTCACGATTCTTCTTGTATGTTTCCCTTCCCCTTATTGAAATAAAGCTAGTTAATTATTCAAAAAAATTAAATATAAAATTATATAAAACCCAAAGAATATATATGATTTGATGATTTTTTATAAAAGAATTAATATAGCTATCTGAATTTTTATTTTAAAGCACATATGATGCAATTATGAACTAGAGCTACACAATGAAATGTAGCTCTCATATAGAATCTATCTCAGGATTTAAAACTCAAGTTCTTGCAACCCAAAGAAAGAATTACTATGAAGAATTTTACTTTTTATGAAAAAGAAAAGGCAACAATGAAAAACAAAATCATCATCACCATGTTCACTGTAAAATGTAAAGCCTCCTATTACGCCAACAACAAATTCCATGGCAATTATGTTCAACTGCTACCAACAACTTTGCATGCACTCAAACATGAGGACAAGAAATCGAACTGTTTATATTTGAGGGAAGGCTGAATTGTTATGATGTTTTGCTTCAAACATGTTTGTCCACTTCCTGAAATACCATGCTTCCAACAATGTTTGGATTTCATTTCCAGCAAGGACGCCAAACATCCATCTTCAACTTACCATGGAACCAAACAAAAAACATTAATCTACCAATATAAACTCATTAGAACCATCAGTGTTGGAACCTGATGTGAGGGTACAGTCCCAGAATATGCTCTGGCTGGAAGTCATGCCTTGTCAAGATCCCCACAATTGGAGGTCTCTGCATTTAGCATATATAAAATCGATTAGTTCAACAAAATCGCCTACGTTTAGTACACACGAAAATATTGAGCGCCAAAGACTTACCCCTTGACTCTTTGGTACAACACACATGTGGCGAAGACCGAGTTCACGGAAGAGAATTGCAGCTTTGGCGAGTGACATGGTCTCAACAACGGCGTATGGTGATGTATTGGCAATAGGATGGAGATCAACATACATGTCCCACTCCTCCTCTTGAATGTCTAGGTCCTCTAGTTTGAGTCCCTTTCCTGACCCAGCCTTGGCAAAGTCTAGTCCAGCAATTTTACGTAAAACATTGTTGCCTACAAGTACCCTGTCCTTTGAAAAAGCCTTTCCCTTGAGCAAAACAAGCAACTGAGATCTTAGAACAAGGCCGCACAATTCAGGTGCATCTGACAATGGTGGTTCATCAATCACAGGGAACCCGTTATGTCCTGTACTTTTCAATGCTTGTAGAATGTTTCCCACCTTTTCAACACCAGAAAAGGTGATCAAAGGACCGGTAACAACATCCCGAGCAATTAAATGTTTCATGTAAGGTTCTGGATGAGCCTCCATGAATGGCAATCCTTTTAGTTTTACTATTTGGTCGTACACGCCCTTGTTGAACATATCACCCATGGTTTTTGAGATAAGGAGAACCAACATTACAAGGGGAAGCACCAATAAGTCATTAGTGAGCTCAAGCAGTATAACACATAGGGAAACTGTCATTCTCATAGTGCCACCAAGAAATGAAGCTGCACCAAGGAGGGAAAAGAGACCAACATCAAGTTTACAGACTGGTCCAAATAGTCTACCAACAAGGCGGCCATAGCAAGATCCAGCCAATATGACAGGGATGAAGAGCCCAGAGGGGATAGCTATGCCATAAGTGATAATGCCAAGGCAGTAAACAGCAACAAAGAAGATGAAAAGAGAGGAGATATGAAATTCTTCCGCGGTATCAGTACTCAATAGGTTGCGAATAGCATCATCATTAGTGTTTAGAAACAGTGAAGCCAGGTCATTGTAATGACCAGGTGGACACTGGAAGCTCTTGTAGTTGCCAGATACATTAGTGTTGGGGCAACTTGTAGATGCATCGGCGGGGCAGGGGATGCATGAAGCCAACCACGGCAAGCCGTAAGAACAGATTGATGTTAACAGGGAGATAGTGATAACAAGTAAGATCTTAACAGCAGCTCCTCTTCTGCAGAAACAGAACATTTAGGCTGTTGGATTTTTCATCAAATGAAAACAAGTGATAATTCACAAGCGAAGATTATTGATGGGGTCATGTTAGTAACGTTAAACAAAATTACTGAACTACTTGAATACTCCAAGATCTATGATTGAATGTTACATACTCATTAATGATGCTGTAGGTGCGAAGGACCTTATCCACGAGATAGTTATATAAGCTTCCAAGGATTCCTCCAATGACCCCTAGAAGTATCACAGCCAGTATATCTGGAGAGCTATATACAACTTTGGCTGCACTGATATCATACATAATCAGTCCTCCTTGCCCAAACAACCCACAAGTTCCAGTAGAGCACAATTGTATGAAACCTCTCAAAACTATAGCAACTACAGCTGTTGTGAAAAAGGTTCTCCAAAGAAGAGCACTCCTCCACCTGTAGACAAGCAACAGAAGAAATACGTATCACTAAAGAATATACGTGTACTATCCGTTCCAAAATGCACTTTTTTGAAACATCAAGAAATCCTGATGAAATCATATATACAAGCAACATTTAGGTCATGATTATTGTTCACACATTCTCCAGTTTGCACCTGCATATCAGACTTCTAAACAGTTCTCCAAATGATCACAATATCATGCTTTTTTACCTTATTTAGTAGAAGCAGGTGTTTAGAGACATGCCATTATTAACAGTAAGACAGTTATCAATTGTTAGTAGTTAGACTTAGAGGGTTGTTGAAAACCACCGAATTGTTAGATCTGTTGAATAATCAGTTCAGCAGATCATGTATAAATACTTGGTCATTGTCATTGATGAAAAGATGATTTGATTTTTAAAGAGAATAGTTTCAGAAAATTATCTGTTTGTTTTCTTCAACACTTTGTGAATCTTTACAGCCATTGAACAAATAAATAAATAAAAAGGTTACGGCCTCAATAGCATGGAGCAGTAACACATAAACCCATTTTGTTGATGAGAAAATAGGGTGTTACCATGAAGCTGCCTCTTCAAGAGCAAAGAGGACACCACCAACAGGAGCACGAAAGGCAGCAGCCACACCAGCAGCAGCTCCACAGGTTATTAAGTCTCTCCTGTCACGATCATTTTTGAAATATCTAAGCCATCTCCAAGTCAAATGGTATTTACGGGAACCTCCTTGCCCAATCAAAGAAGCTATGCAAGAACCCGTGTGAACCATAGGCCCTTCTTTGCCAACAACAAATCCAGCAGCCACCCCAAAAATTGAACCAAAAATCTGCCAGATATAAACATAAGAAAATTAAAAAGTATATTCGCAACGGGAGAAAACAGGTTTAATCATCAGACAAAACATCGAAGATTGCCCTGCTGTCCCAGTATTGTTTTGTATGTAATGAGATATGCAGAAAGGGTAAAGGAATATATCAGGATCACAAATAGGTAATAAATGACAGGTGAAATAAACCTTCTTAAATATTGGTTTACAATACCAATGCCATTCACCTTTACAAAAAGAGTACTTGGAGCCAATATGGAATAAGCATCCACACCATTCAGGTATGCTTTCACTTCGGGAATACCAGAACCCGCCGCTGCTGGAGCAATAAAAGCACAAAGAGCTGCAGCTGATGTTGCCAGACCTAAATTGCAACCAGCATATGCTGCAAAAGCCTTGTAATATCTGCACTGAATCAATAACATGTCCAAACTATCATACGGAACTCGCAAGTAAATCCAATTAAAAGTCTAACCCACATTAGAATTGATAGTAAAATGATAATAGTATGTTTTCAATTCAGTAACAAGCAGAACATAGCATGAATAAATTTAAATGTTGCAGGCAATAGAATAGCTGGCTTACTTCTGATTCAGCATGAGTTCTGAGGTGAGCAGCAGCTTGAACCCAGCAATATTCTCAACTGCTATATTGTTAAAGATGCCAACTAAGCCAGTGCTTAGCCCTATAATAAGTGCAAATGCCCACTTAAGCAGAATATACTGAAATATTTGAACTGTCCTCCTTGACCGCCAATCCTCATTCACTAATTCATTTTCTGGAACCCTGTCATACACAAAGAAAGGGGGGAATTTGGGTATACTTAACGAAATTAAATGAAGAAACGCGGGGGAAAGGCTTGCTTACTCATAATCAAGGCTCTCAACAGGGCAAACATTTGCACCCACAATAGCGATCTGGGACGTGGTGTTCACTCTCTTAATCAGAAGAGGTTTACTGTAAATCCTCTCCATAACTTCGCTTTCCGAATCATCAATCTCTACTCTCTCTTCAAAGTCCGTCATACTACTTTCAAACCTCCGCATGATAGCTTTTGCTTTCTTTTATCAACCTGCATTCCAATCCAATCATGATATTGGTAAAATTAAATTCAAAATGTGTTCAACAAAATACAAATGAGAAAACCATAATCAGCAAAGCAAGCCAGCTCTTGTGCTCAAATTTGGCATAACTTACAATTTAAATAAAAAACAGCCAATTTCTTCAGTGAATCCTGGATTCAATTGGTGGTTTGCATGCAAAAAAGAGAGAATGATCTGCCCAAAATCAAAGCAAAATATAAGAATCAGAGTTCCCTTACCAAAGCAAAAGATGGAAAGACTTGTGTCAGCAAAATTTTCTGTATGGTCAAAAGAAATACAATATAGGATTCAGTTATTCTGAAACAATTTTATATTTTTTTAATGGACAATTTTTATATTTTTAATAAATATATTTGTTATATAATATTTTTTTTAGTCATAGTAATTTGCCAAAAATCTAGTATTAGATAAAAAAATATTTAAATATTTTTAAAATATTTAAAGATATTAGTATATAGAAAATGACAAGACATAAATAATTGCCTTTTATTAGGGACGTGAACGCATGCGAAAGGAGTGAGGTCTTCTAGGGGAAAAGAATAATCATCTAATGATTGAAGGAATATCGACTCAAAAAGGCAATAACTCTTGGACCGTGTGAAGAAGTGGAAGAGGCAGAATTACAAAAATGGAACTTAAAAGTCAAAACATATAATTATTTTTATTTTGTGTACCTTAATACAATTACTTTCCATTACTTTTGACTACTAACACCATACCATACCACATCATTTTGTCTTTTCTTTTAATTTTTTATTTACTTATCAAATTAGACTTGAGTCTAAAAGGGGTAAACCAATAAATTCTTCCAAATAATTATGCCCTCAACAAGTAATAATACTCAACAACACTAATTTCATGTATTATAAGCATCACCAATACTTTGGATTTAATTACCAATATTCAATAAAAATAAATGGTTAATGCATTTTTTTGGGGTTGAACTCGATAATAGTTCCTATATTAAGGTTTAAATTCCTTTTTACTTCAAGTTAATTTTTATTTTTGGTAATTATTTGTCTGATATAATTGTTCTTACATTGAGACTTGAATTTTTTTAGTTTAAGTTAATTCCTGAGTTTGATGATCATTCCTACATTAAAGCTTGAATTTTTTTCAATAAAATATGAAGGATTAACTTGAATAAAAAAAAGTTTTAAGTCCTAATATGATTATCAAGTTCAGAAGCTAACTTAAACAAAAAAAAAATTCAGACCTAATGTGAGAACAATTATTAAATTCAAGAACTAACTTAAACAAAAAAAAAAGTTCAAATCTCAATTTAAAAATACTTATCAAGTTCAAACCCCAAATAACAGTGACGTATTTAAGGGGTGGTTGGGCTTGACCCCCTAAAATGGTAAATTGTTTATTTAGAGCATTTAGAAAATTTAAAATTTAAAATTAGTAAAGATTAAATTACACTTTTATCTCCCTAAAAATGATAAAAATTTAATTTAATCCATTAAAAATTATATAAACATAGGCTATTAAAAATTAAAATTTAATTTCGAACTCCCTTAAAAAAAATTCTGACCTCGTCCCTGCAAAATAGTGCATAACCCGAAAATAAAAATCTATTCTTGTATTACAAATTTAATCTATGAAATACATGAAGATTGAAGTTAACACTATAATATTGTGAACCCAACGAGTAGCTCCAGTGGTTAAGAGGATAATGTTCATCCTAAGAGACTCGAGTTCAAGCATCTGTGTGTGCAAGGTGTGTATGCTTTATTAAAGGGTTAAAAAATTATGAACAGATACTACCATGTAATCACACTAGTATATTAAAAAAAACACTATAATGTTGTGTATTTTTCATTTGTCCTATGGTGTTAGTTGAATAAAATCATGAAAAGATTTTCGAAAATAAACTGAAAATGAGAATACAGAAAAGATCTTACCAAATCTGATTTGAAAAATAAATTGACAAAAGCCTTGACCCTAACAAATTTCAGTAATTTCTTTTCCTTTGGTCGAAGAGCAGAAAAGGTTGCCTTGATTGTTGGCAACAGCCTCCCTCAAGCTCTGCTTCTGTAGGGGAGGGGGTGGCGGAGGCTAGGGGCGTTTTTAATTAATTATTAATGGCGGTAGACCAAGACTCTGATAATTTGTTATCCACCGCCCGTATCTGTAATTTTCTCAAATGAAAAGTGGGTCCTCGACGGCCAGACGACTCGCCGAGTCTCGTTTATTCTGAATGTCAAATTTAACTTCTGAAAACTTGTGTAGTTGATTTACCTATTTTATAGTTGAAGAAATTAGATTTTTTTTCACACCCTACAACTAAGCTAAAATTAGTTAAAAGAGTTAAATAAGGAAATTGCCAATTTTTAATTATTTACTTTTATTAATCGAGTGTTTATCCAAAAGTCACGGTCGTACACACACAGTTTAGGTTGAGCTTTATTCTCTACTCTTTATCCGGCTATCTTTTTTATTCGTTGTTTATTAAAATCAACCATCATCATCCTTTTATATCTATTTTTATGGTATTTAAGTGACTTATTTTGTGTTATTCTTTGATTGGATCAACTCGATTGAGCAATTATCGAAAATATGTATTATTATAATGATACTTTTATTTTTTTTAAATCATGTAAAATCTAAAAAAATAGACTCGTTGAGATTAAAATCCAAAATGTTATAATTTTCAATATCTTTAATATTTCAACTAAACTTCATTTAATTTTCAAATCAATTTTTATTATAAAAAGATTTTAAATTAATTTTTTATACATAATTTTTCTACTCATGTGAAATAATTTAATAGAAATTATAAATATCAAATTCGATATTTTCTGTAAAAGATACAAAACAAATAAACTAGACATTCATAGGAGGATCCTCTAACAATATTGAATCTAATTTTTTTAGTACGAACTATCTTGATCAAACTATCGACAATTAAGATTTCTTCTTTGGAATCGCTTTACTTTTTTAAAGTATGATGAATTCTCTTGACTATGACAGAATTAGAATTCCTCGAAAAATCTTTCATTATCGTGTTAATAGCTTCAATACTATCTGTTTGGATTAGTATCTTCTTGAAGCGTCTATCCAAAATGAGATTCAACCACCTAAAATTTTCTAAGCTATTTTCATTCAATTTCGAATTTCTAATTTTTTTTCGGTTTACGTTAATGTTTTATTAATTTAAAAAAATTAAGTCAGAGAATTCAATCTGTTGCTGATGCTGTCTTTGTTTTGAACAATTTGATATATATGATTGGTAGAAATATAAAAAGAATAATTTTATTTTTGAGAATTGAATTAATGAAAACAATAAAAATGTATTTATTACTAAATAAAACATTAAAAAGGTTAGTTGAAAATGAAAGGTCAAAAGAAAAGAACAGTATCTTGGAATTGACAATTTGAATTATTTATTTTCGGGTATTTGTACAACTTACGTGCGTTAATTTGTTTGCATTTACATGCAGCTGACAAGTAGTGAGTCAGACATCGTCTTTTTTTCTTCTTCGATATAATACCTGAGTTAGACGGCTAATTTATAGATATATGCTGCAAATAAAAAAATTTGAGAAATTATACTTTTTTTTTTAATTTACCGATTTATTAAAGAGAAAAAAATAAACGCGTCCAATAAAATGCATTTTCATTAATGTGACACTAAAACGCATCATATAAAAGAGAGAAAAATGTATTTTGTAGGGTGTGCTTTCATTGATACAGCAATGAAAACATGTTTTGTAAGACGCATTTTCCTTTCAACGAGAACGATTCCAACAGTTACTTTTTCATCGCTATAAGCGATCCAACAACCATGATTTTTTCTATATAAACCCCTCCAAACTTCATCTTTTCAACACAATACACAATACACAATACACAATAATCAATCCTCATTTATTTTTTTAAAATCTTTCTCTTAATCTTATTTTTTCAAATTTATTTTATTCCTTATAAATTGTAAAATGACGAATCAACTTATTCATTTGAATGACAAACATATTTCCGATGTTCAATTACAAATGATAAGAAAATATTATTAAATTATTTTATTTTAAATATTTAATTATTATGTTGTCAACATTATTAATTTTTTTTGTTTATATACTCAGGTCGAAGATTGGATTTTGGAGACGTACATAAATAATTTAAGCGAATGTGCATCAAATGTCATTTATGGACACTTGCAAGATGCATGATTTCTATATGTGGCTTGCATGCTTAAGGGACTAAATTGGATCCCCCACTTATCAATTTTTTAGTCGAAAGATGGAGACCGGAGACACATATTCCATCTTTCCTGCGATGAGTGTAAAATTACCCTCAAGGACATTAGTTTACAACTCGGTCTATCGGTCGATGGGAAAGTCATTACGAGGTCAGTGGCGAGTGCTGCTTGGAGTGCAACATGCAAGCAACAACTAGGGAAGGTGTCGAACAAATTTAGGGGTAATTGGATTGAGATGAGATGGTTGGAGGACACCTTCAAAACTATAGAGGCTTCCATGAGTGGCATTAAAAAAAAAAAACAATTCGCGCACACATTCATCTTGAGGTTAATTAGGTGTCTACTCATGTTAGATAAATCTCGAAACATGGTACATTTAAGTTGGCTACTACTACTAGTCGACTTGAAAGAAACGGGACGACTTAACCTTCCTTGGGGAGCTCAGTAGCCTCTAGTGAGGCGTGATTGTTATGGGTTTTGGTGCAAACGCGCTGTAATAGCCTATTTTTTAGTGATGTTGAAAATAGTGGTTTCGAGATCACAAACTTGACAAGAAAATTTTTATAATGAGTGTTTAAATTAAATAAGTCAATAATAATTTTATACGGAAATTTTGAATTGAAGAATTTTAATTATTGAATTAAAGGTTAGTATAAGTAGTTTGGTTCAAAGTCAAGTGGTTTTAGAAAATGAGATATAGGGACCTCGTTTCTGAAATTAAGGACTGCAAATATTTTTATTAAATATTTACAGAGTCTTTTTATATGTGAATTGAAGTTTGGTTGGGTAATTTTGATGATTAATTGCTTAATTAAGGAAAAAGGAGTAAATTGTAAAAGAGGTAAAAGTTAATTGTTATAGATTAAAAAATAGTAAAGGGACCAAAATGGTAATTAAACCATGGTAAAAAAGTCCAAGCGGTGGTGACATGTTACCATCCACTAAATTTTAGGTTATTTATTCATTTAATCCTAATTAGTTTAGGACTAAATTGAAAATAAGTTTGTTTAATCAAATTTTAATATAATTGAAGGACCAATTATGAAATTGGACCCTCATTAAATGGACTGATAATATAAATGATGTGAAACTCATTAAATTTTTGTAAATTGCAATTAAATCCTAATAAAATGGGGATTTACTAATTAGTTTATTTTTAGTATGATCGGTAATGGTGATTTTGAGGTCACGACTTCGATATATCAGATCGCAAATATTTACGAGGTCATTAGTATTGTATTAAAATTTGGTTATGAAATTTAATCGTTTAGATAGTTAATTAAATGAAAATGATTAAATTGTAAAAGGTGCAAAAGTTGATTTTTTTTCTAATTAAAATTATTAGGTATCAATTGGAGGTTTAGTTAAGGCACCTAATTGGTAATTAAACCATCTATAAGGTATGTGGATGGTTTTGACTTCTTATATGGCTAAATTTCATGTAATTTAAAAGGGGCAAATAGGTAATTTTGCAAGTTAAGTAATTAAATTAAAACAAAAGTTAAATTTCATCATTTTTTCTTTCCTTCTTCTTCTTCAACAAGCTGAATAGCCATTTTTGGAAAGAAAAAAGCTTTGGTTAGTTAGGGTTCATCAAATAGGTAAGTAAACCTTGCCCGTTTTTAGTGATTTTTATGTTTTTGAGTCTATATTAACATGATCTAGCTAACCTGAGCACTAATTTGTAAAACTGTTAAACAATTTTGGTTTATTCCATTGATGAGTTTAGTGTGTTTTTGAAGTTTAATGATAAAATATTAAGCTTGGTTGTTAAATATGACTATTTTGTAAAGTAATTTTTAGTAATTCTCATGATTAAAGGACTAAAATATAAAAGTAGTAAAAGTTCAAGGACTTATTCTTAAATAAAAAAATATGGGAAGTATTGGATTGCTATAATATTCGGATGAACTTGTTTTTAAGGAAAAATGGTTAATTTGCAAGTTTTGAGCTAAGGACTAAATTGAATAAAAGTGAAAAGTTAAGGGTAATTTTGTAAAAATACCAAAAAGGCTTATTTTCATAAAATGATTAAAAATTCATGTTGATTTAAATAATTGAATGAAATTATTGAAATAGATCAAGATTGTGTCCCGATCGTGGAAAAAGGAAAATTACAGATTTACCTTTAGAGTTCACTTTAACTGCAATTTCGTCCGGTAAGTTCGTAATGTTAAATTCTTATTAATAATTGCTTATAAATGCCTTTCTAATGATTTTTGGAAATGAGAAACGATGATTGGAAACGTGAAAGATAGAAACGACGAGATGAGGATTTCCCGATCTTGTGCCAAAGATAGAAAATGGTCCGATGGCTGATATCCTGCATTTGTTGCGGATTCTCTACAGCATCGTGAGTCACCGTAAGGTGAATAGAATACAAGAATGTATTACAGGCCCTATAATGGCTGAGATTTATGTTTGTTTGCATATTCTCATCAGCTCAGTATGAACAGCATCATAGGGAACGGATATACCGTATCGATGGCTAAGACTAGTAATGATTCTTGAGCGAGGAAAGTAATCGTCTAAATTATTACTGCTTATTATGATTCCTGAGCGGGGAAAGTCAATATAAAGTTTGTGTTATTTAAGATTATTATGAGATTGTTTTTTATATATTAGATGAGCTAGTAATGATTTCTGTTGTGAGGAAAACTTTAGACTAAACAAGTATTGCTAGATAAAAATTTCGAGGATGAAATTTCCTAAGGGCGGAGAGTTGTAACAGCCTGTTTTTCGTCGCATCAGAAACAGTGATTTCGGGATCACAAACCTGACAAGAAAATTTTTATAATGAGTGTTTAAATTAAATAAGTCAATAATAACTTTATATGGAATTTTTTAATTGAAAAATTTTAATTATTGAATTAAAGTTTAGTATAAGTAGTTTGGTTCAAAGTCAAGTGGTTTTAGAAAATAAGGTATGGGGACCTTGTTTCTGAAATTAAGTGTAGTAAATATTTTTATTAAATATTTACAATCTTGTTATATGTGAAATGAAGTTTGGTTTGGTAATTTTGATCATTAATTGCTTAATTAAGGAAAAAGGAGTAAATTGTAAAAGAGGTAAAAGTTAATTGCTATAGATTAAAAACAGTAAAGGGACCAAAATGGTAATTAAACCATGGTCAAAAAGTCCAAGCGGTGGTGACATATTTACCATCCACTAACTTTTGGGTTATTTATTCATTTAGTCTTAATTAGTTTAGGACTAAATTGAAAATAAGTTTGTTAATCGAAATTTAATATAATTGAAAGACCAATTATGAAATTGGACCCTATTTAAATGACCTAATAATATAAATAATGTGAAACTCTTTTGATTTTTGTAAATTGCAATTAAATCCTAATAAAATGGGGATTTACTAATTAATTTATTTTTAGTATGATCGAGAATGGTGATTTTGAGGTCACGACTTCGATATGTCAGACCGTAAATATTAATTATTTAATATTTATGAGGTCATTAGTATTGTATTAAAATTTAGTTATGAAATTTAATCGTCTAGATAGTTAATTAAATGAAAAGGATTAAATCGTAAAAGGTACAAAAGTTAATTTTTTTCTAATTAAAAGTATTAGGTATCAATTGGAGGTTTAGTTAAGGAGGCTAATTGGTAATTAAACCATCTGTAAGGTATGTGGATGATTTTGACTTCTTATATGGCTAAATTTCATGTAATTTAAAAGGGGCAAATAGGTAATTTTGCAAGTTAAGTAATGAAATTAGAACAAAAGTTAAATTTCATCTTTTTTTCTTTCCTTCTTCTTTTTCAACAAGCCGAATAGCCATTTTTTGGAAGGAAAAAGCTTCGGTTAGTTAGGGTTCATCAAATAGGTAAGTAAACCTTGCTCGTTTTTAGTGATTTTTATGTTTTTGAGTCTGTATTGGCTTGATTTAGCTAACTCGGGTACTAATTTGTAAAAATATTAAAAATTTTGGTTTATTCCATTGATGAGTTTAGTATGTTTTTGAAGTTTAATGATAAAATATTAAGCTTGGTTGTTAAATATGACTATTTTGTAAAGTAATTTTTAGTAATTTTAATGATTAAAGGACTAAATATAAAAGTAGTAAAATTACAAGGACTTGTTGTTAAATGAAACAAATATGAGAAGTATTTGATTGCAATAATATTCGATTGAACTTGTTTTAAAGGAAAAATGGTTAATTTGCAAGTTTTGAGCTAAAAGACTAAATTGAATAAAAGTGAAAAGTTTAGGGTAATTTTGTAAAAATACCAAAAAGGCTTATTTTCATAAAATGATTAAAAATTCATGTTGATTTAAATAATTGAATTGAATTATTGAAATTGATCAAGATCGTGTCCCGATCATGGAAAAAAATTACGAATTTACCCTTGGAGTTCACTTTAACTGCAATTTCATCTGGTAAGTTCGTAATGTTAAACTCTTATTAATAACTGCTTATAACTGCTTTTCTAACGATTGAAAATGTGAAAGATAGAAACAACAAGATGAGGATTTCTCGGCCTTGTGCCAAAGATAAAAAATGGTTTGATGGTTGAGATCCTGCATTTGTTGCGAATTTTCTATAGCATTGTGAGTCACCGTAAGGTGAATAGAATCCAAGAATGGATTACAAGCACTATGATGGCTAAGATTATGCTTGTTTTCATATTCTCGTTAGCTTAGTGTGAGTATTTTTTTAGGGAACAGAAATACCGTATCGATGGCTAAGATTAGCATCATATACTGGTAACAGGCATGACCTTTGGGTCAACATGGAGTAAAATGAGTATCATGACCTTTGGATCAATAGAGACTAAAATGAGTATCATGACCTTTGGGTCAACAAGGAGTAAGCATGACCTTCGGGTCAATAGGGAGAAATTGTATATCGATCATTGAAGTATAGTTCTGATTTGGCTCGACTGATTTACGAATTTGTTCAACACATGTTATTCGATAAATTGATAAACCTTGTGAACTTATTAAGCTATGAAAGCTTACCAGTTAATTTGTTGTTGTTTTTTAGATTCTATTTTCCTGCTTGAAGATTGGATCACCTCAAAGCAATCATACTATCTCGAGATCTCGTTCGGTAGTATTTAGATCACTTGATTATATGACATGTACTAAGATGATGTTACCTTTGAAATGCTTGATTTTGGTTCGTTGGTTTTTGTTGAACTAAACTTGCATGCTCGCTTGATGTTGTAACTAAGCAAATGTGTTTATAATGAATTGACATGTGAATTTTAAAGTCTTGTGTTGAATGATGGTAGATAAACTTGAGAACTTGTGTAATTAATTGAATTCTGCATACTTGTTTCGATAGAACCCCTACATGTATTAGTAGAAGTACAGGGTAGTAGAGAGGTTATTCACTGACTTGAGTTATATCAGTAGTTGCATAATAAGTATCGGTAGTTCTGCCCATAAGAGTATCAGTAGTTTATGTACTTGTATTGGTAGAAGCTGCAGGGTAGGATATCTTAGCTCTTTTTTGTTTTTAGTACCGGTAGAAGCATGATTTGTTTTGATAAAAGCTTCACTTGTATCAGTAGAAGTCTGCACTATTTCATGAATTGTTTACTGACTTGACAACTACCAATACTTGTCCAACAAGTACTGGTAGAAGTATCCAAAAATCATGAAAATGACCTTTTTACCCTTGTTGAGTTATGATTATAATTAATTGATGATTTATGACATGATATTAAAAGATGAACAATGATAAATGAATAGAAAGACACTAGGACCCTAACTGGTGACGGTACCCGGGTTTTGGGTGTTATAGACATGAAAAATAGATGTCTTGATATGTGATATGAATATTGATTCTTGATTGATTGAAATGTTGTAAATGAATGTGTAAGATTAAATGGAATTAGTATTCTGAGTTGCAAGTTGGTAAATGTATAAATTGTGATTGATTTATATGTAAAAAAACCTCGTAAAGTTCTGTAAACCTTGAGACCTTAGATCGGAGATGGTTATGGTTTTTGGGTGTTACACACACCACTGTCATCCCTTTGGATGACATTTTAACTTAGGCTAGTAAAAGTTTTGGCCGCAATGGACTAGAGTATTTTGCTCCAATTAAGTGTAGGTTCGGATGGACGGTGGGGTGCATTTAGCTTACTTTTTGTATCACGCCACAGTTTTGCTACAGTATCTAATCTGATTATCACCACTGTTTTTACACTAACCGCATGTAAACGTACCGTCCATCCAAACCCACCCTAAATCCAGCTGCTTTTTCTTTTCCTCATATATATTTTTCCTCATTTTAGAGTTGCTTCATTATTTCATCTTTCAATAATGTTTTATTATTCTAATATTTGTTAATTATTTTCTTATTAAATTATTTATTATTTTAATAAATAATTAATACAATAAATATATTTTATAATTAAATAATAGAAATATTTGATGTATAATTATTTATTTATATATATATATGCATAATATTGTTTCAAATAAATTAGTTTCAATAAAATTTAGTTATTTATTATATTTATAATAAATATTTTTTGACATGTTAATTATTTTAATTATTTAATACTAGTAAAAATATTATTGGATATAGATATAATTTTAATAAAATTTAATCTATTTATTAATTTCATATATATTAAATAAAATATAATTTTTGTTATATATTTATGTCTTTTTTCCCTATTGTATTTATGTCTTCTAGATAAAGTTTTTAATGGTCATTTTCTCTTTTCATTATAATTCACCTCACTACTACAATTGCGTTTGAATCCAAACACACACTCCACTGTTATTCATGTCATTGCTATAGCTGCATTTGAATCCAAACACACACTCCACCATTGTATCCAATCTCACCACTGCCATTGTTTTTAACCTCACCGTAGGTAAATGCACCGCCCATCCAAACTAAGCCTTAGTTGGAGATAAACGGTGCTGGCAACATTGTACCAAAAAATGTGTCGAGCAATCAAACCAAAAAAAAAGTTAAAATCAACGGTTGTATGCTCCTTCTTCAATCATGGGCATGGTATCAAATACCATTTTTACGCCCTCGAGTGGAACCCCCTTATAAATTCTCACTCATAATATGGTAAAATTCATTTGATAATGTCATTATTGTTTTAATTTTTCATTGTTGTAATTTTGAAATAACATATTATTTGAATAGGTGAACAACCCCACGAGACATAACAGTATACCGATTGAACTCGAGGATATCTGGCTAGCTTTAGATCAACAAATTGAAGAGGAGGTTAGATTATGAATTTCAAAGTTATTAATTTTTATTCCAACATTTGAAATTAAATATTAGGCACGTGCTGAAAATTATAAATTCGTATTGTAGTTTATATGGACGCGATATATGGATACGGTGATTCAAGAATGTATCCTGATCGAATTTTTGGTCGATCGCAACATATGATACGTCAAAATGCCATTGATAATTTTTGTAATGGTTGAGATGAACGAATCCGACAGAATGATGCAACAGTTCGGATGTACGCAGTGTATTCCTCCGCCACCTAGGAGCTTGATGACTTGCATAATATCAACTTGCGGGGGAGATTCAATGAAGATTGGCCAACATTCCACAAAAAGTATATTGAGATTTAGCAGCGTAGGTACGATTACTTGACAACGCATAAACCATTTCTCACACCGAAGTTGGTGAGATCTCCGGATTACATGGATTCGTTCAGGCATAACGATATGGCGTATCTAACATTTTCTAAAGAAAATAGTAGGCAACACCGCCGTAAGAGGCCAAGACGAGGGCCCATCAATCCTAGGTTGGGGGAACATGTTGCGGGGGTATGAACATCTACTCCAACTCTACACGAGGACCCGATTACCGTGCAACCTCCCGGTCAATATGGTTAATTATTTTTTGTGTTAACGTAGTTTATTTTGCATAAGCACCGCAACACACACCATTATTCACTATTGGAACACCTTCTCAAGTTGTATATTTCGCACGACCGCCGCCCAATGTACTATATTACACGTCAATGCTGCCAGCAACACTGACACATCCGGTATCGTCAATAATTGCCACCTTTTAGTCGTAATCGACCAATGCGACACCGTACAATTTTCTATCGATAGTGTAGCAAACACCCCCGACATGTTTAAATTGTATTAATCTTATTAATTGATTAAAAGGTTGTGTTTTCTTGTTGGGAAATGTGTCTATATTGTAGTAAGCATGTAATTGTTTTTTATTTATTTGAATGATGAATAAATAAAGTTAATTTCATAATTCACTATTATGTCTTTTGTATTTTTATCTTACATATTTTGCATGCATAACAAAATTGTGACAAGCAAATATTAGTTCATTGATTGTCTAAGTTCAAACTGAAGATAAGTGGTACTGTAAGAACGTTTACATTTTGAGAAAGACAACTTACTTCAGTGAGTAATCTAAATGAGTCCATAATCCCATAAAAGAATCAAGGTTAGTATTTGATTCAAATACTAAGAAGGATTATTATGTCGTCTATAATTTCAATTAGGGAGATAACTAGTCTTGGCTATCGAGCAGTTGACTCCACGGGTAGAGACATAGATATATTCATTGGCAGTATGATAAATTGGACTGGACCTAAGATGAATTGATTTTGAATTTGTTTGTCAATAAATTCACTTGTGACGTTCATGGTGTGATTTACCTAAATCCCGAGTTAGTCTGACCATGCGTATGCAACTCATGTGCTTTGGTATAAGTGAAGGCTTATGCTCTAAAGATGATCAAGCCCATAGCCAGTATGTTGGGTACATGACTTGTGTATGGCATGACTTTACTAGCAATAGTGGAATTCATAGCTCAATTAAAGAGTTAATGATATTTGATCGTGTCTGTAACGTCACAGTAATGTTCAAGCGAACACACGTCGATGCAAGTATAGTTGATAGACTAATTCTATCGGATATCGATCCCACGAGGAATGGGTTCTTGATGTCTATATGTCGAACCAATTAATACTAAAATTAGATGAAATGTGAATAAAGACGTTAGCGCAATTAAGTTAGATCTGCACACTAAAAATAGTTAATATTGTCAATGCAATAAAATTTAATTGTCAAAGCAACTGAAAGTAAATCAAAGTGTTGTTGAAGTGTTGAGTATTTAAATGCAAGAAAGTAAAATATGACCAAGTGTAAAGGATTGGAGTGGATCACTGATTTTTCTAAGTAGCAATGCTGGATGCATAGATAAGGTATTGTATAGATGAATTGTCGCAGCAATAAGGCTCCAATGAAATCTTACTAATAACAGTTCTCCGTTTAATCAAGAATCAAATACTCACAATCACCCCACCTCTCGGTGTTAGCAACATTGTGCACTCAAGAACAAGTGACTAGAATCTCTTCTAATCCCAAGCAACTCTCGCCGTGTTACTTGTTAACCTAACTTGTCACCGCATCTCTCGATGTCGGTGGACTACAAATGCACTCTCATGTTTGATGCAATTAGATCCAAGAATAAATAGATGAAAAGCATTAAATAAGAATCAAAGCAATCTAACAATGAAAGATACTCTCGTATTCATTCAAATGTCATTAGAATTCATCAGCATAAAAGAGGAGTTAACGAATACATCGAAGCTTACTATCTAAGCACCTCTCGTTAGAAGTGGTTGCTTCTTCGCTCAATCAGCTCGCCGTTTTCCAGCTTAAATCTCAAAAACACAAAGTAATTGCAAAATTTAATTCCTTTCCTCTTGATGATTTCTTTCATCTTCTTTCTTCTATTTATAGCCTTCAAAAGTTGCAAGTTTCGTCCCCTCCATTCTCAGATCCAGATCCATTTTTTGCAGCTGTCAAAGTTAGTTACAGTACAACTGTACACTCACACAGATTTAATGTTTTCTTCAAAGATTTGCAGGTTGTCGCTGCATTACTGGCCGCGATCTGAAACCGTTAATTGTGGCGACAACTTGTGATTTTCCTGCGCTAGTGCTTCCAAGTGTTATTTCAGCTTGAATTCACTCGTTTGAAGTTCAGGTTCTGTGCGGTGACATCTCTGGTCTCAATTCCAAGCTGATTTTGTGGCTGTATTCTTCTTCCAGCATTGATCTTTTGAGCTGAGTTCCTGCGCGGACAATTCTAAGGTGAAATATATCGGCTGTTTGTGGCGACATTAGTATAAAAAGAGATAAAAATAACAATAATTTAAACTAAACTACAATGAGTTAGAAAATATAAAAACTAAGTATGAAATGCTTATAATATATGCTAAATAAGGTACAAAAGAGACAATTAAAATAACAATTTAGGGAGAAAATATATGTCATTTGTAATGCTATCAATATTCTCTTATTGGCATTGTGTGGATTGATAAATATGGAACATGGACAAGGGTTGCTTGTTCTCGAACGAGCAATTTGTCACAGTCATTTGTTTACAGTGATCATATTAATCATTAAGAAGACACAATAGTGACATGGATTGAGTGAACAAATTTAACTCAAAGGAATCAATGATATCATATAAGGGTAATACACACATGACGAGATCATTGGACAAAGCAGTTGGATGAATTGTTTTCATAAAGAGTATACAAAAAGGAGTTTACAATCATGGTACTTCTTGTGAACTGACTCCATGATTAAGTAATTGCGAATTATCGAAACGATGCTTCTAGACATAATTGCAATAACTAGAGCCTAATTGTATATGTCTGATTGGTCCTTTCGCTAGCTTAACAAAAGTTTGATCAGACTGCATTTGAATCAGAAGAAAATTTTATGACTTTTGAAATAATTTAATTGAGTCGATTTATTTGATGTGGAATTAAATTAGGTGGTCGTGAGAATTGTTCAACTAGAGAATTTGATTAAAGAATTTCTTGAAAAATTAATTTGGACAATCTAGGTGATTTTGGAAAAAATAATTTTAATCAAGTAAAAATAAATTAATCAAATTAATTTTAATTAATTTGATATTTTTGGAAATTAATTTTCAAGTCAAACAATTGGCCTAGTAGGTAATTGAACTTGAAAATTAGTCTTGAGATTGTAAATTGGGCCCAAGAGCCTAAAACCGAGATCGAGATCGAGACTCAAAATTGGTTGAACCAGACCCCAATATATGAAACCGGGTTGACGATCCAATCTATGGCTAAACTGGACCGATCGGGTTGTTACTAACTCGGATCGAACCGACAGCAACTGGATCGGCTCGGAGTGTCGTAAGGGTGTCGCACCTGCATCACCAAACACGACGGTGCTAACGACTACAATGGTAGTTTCGGTGGTTGGCGGCGATTGGTTTCTGGTGGTTGAGCAATGGAGGAGTTACACTCCTACTGAAACTCTACTAGAGAATTTAATTTCAGATTAACTATTTCAAAAATAATATTATTTTAATAATTTAATACTTATGTTAATAATATTTTATTAATTTAATATTAAAGTGATTATCTTAATATTAAATTAAATTTAATGTTTATTTTGTAGATAAATATTATATTATTTTAATAAGATTTAATATTCAATCAAGATAAATATTAGATTAAATTTAATATTAAAGTAATTAAGTTTAATTATAGTTGAACTATTTAAACTCTCCCTATATAAAGAAAGCCTTGAGTCATTATTTTTCACATATTTGAATTTAAGAGAAAGTTGTAGAGAGAAAATTTTCTGAAGAGATTATTTTAGAAAATCTCTAGAGATATTTTTCTGATTTACAACTTGACCCAAAAGTGTAGAGAAATTTCCAAATTACCCCATTTGTAATTTTTGTGAAATTTTTTTTGATTCGAAGCGAGCCCACACTCGGCAGACGTGAGCTTGAGGATAACAAAGAAGACTACTCGATCAAAGCGTTCATCCTAGACGAATCGAAAAAAGGTACATTTTGATTAAGTGTTTATTACTTTAGATATCACAACCAAGATCTTGTTTTGAAAAAAAAATTAAAACTCGATTTTCCTTAGATTTATTTTTTGTTTCGTTTTTCAAACCCTTTTTTTCCCAATAAGTATAAACAGATAATCAAAATAAATTTCTCTTCTTCTTGAATGATTTGATTACATAGAAAGTGGTATTCTTTAGATCTTGTGCATGTTTTAGGTTATATATAGGAATGAGTGATATTATATATTAGTTATATAATTGTTTTTATTGTCGAGATTGTGGTTATTAGGAAATAGACCATGAACTATCATCTCCACGTAGGATTATTTTGTTTAAAGTCATAGAATTCTTGTAAGTCGAAAATGGACATAGGATTTAAATGTAATTTTTCCAAAAGGAGTCCAAGACGAGGGGAAGATGGAGCGATGACGTTTGAAGACCTAATGAATGCCTTGAGGCAAAAAACTATGTAATTTTGATTTTATTTTCTAGAAATAAAAGCATGGAAACCTTGGGTGACAATTTTATTTTAATTACCTATCTCCTTATATATCTGTTTTATAGTAATTTATTATATTTATATTATGTAATGTTATAATTGTGATATATATATGAGATGATCCACCGTTGATCGATTAAAAAACAAGAAGTGTGGTAATGAGAAAATACATGTGTTGTATTGTTCTATTCACTTCTTTAGGTTATTCGATAACTGTGAGAAGTATGGTAATGAGAAGGTGCATCTCTAGGATTGGCTCTGGCTAAGAAAGGCTTGGTTTTTAAGCGGTCAAATTTGACTCACCTCCCTTTCCTGGAACCTTACCTAGTGCATGGTTCACATTCACTTATTTGGTTTTTTCCTTAAAAGAAAAACTATGGAGAATCAAAATTGTTTGCTTATATGATTGATTGATTTTTGTGAATGGATATTATAAAATTGCCATAGCATGCCATGCATATATTGGAAGCATGTCATTTAGATTAGGTAAGAATGCCACTAGGACTATTGTATGATCATTCTTGAAATTTGGGATAAAAAAAAACTAGCATGTTTTTAAAAACATTGAGTGGGAGAAGGTCCTTCAACAAGACCTACGACCTCCATTGATGGTTCCTAAGTGATAGCATGATAAAGTTTTGAGCCGGTTCTTACGCTAACTGCACCCCAAGGTAAACTTTGTCATGTGAGATCACTAGATGAGATTTCTTTTTAAGGACAACTAGTCATGCATGACTTTCAAAGAGATTGTCTCAAGATGACTCACAAATGAAAGCATGTTCATAATGCATGTTGAGTTAGTGGTTACACACTCAAGATCATCTCTTATTTAATAATTTCCTAGGAAACGATATTTAAGCTAGAGATGATGGTCAAACGTTAAACGATCATTATTTCGTGTGGAGTCTTGAGAATTAAGATTCATGAACTGATTGGATGTAATCCATGTTCTTACTAGTTAACCATGGGACCCCAAGACAACATGGTTGATGGGTGTAAGAATGATTATAGCAACGAAAATTTTTTTTTTCTAGGTTTTAATACAAGACACATGCATCATAGTGCATTCTTGATATTTTGTTGCAATGAAAATGTTTGCTTAATACAAAGAGAGTAATTAGTGAATCTTTATTTTTTTTTCAGTTCAAATATGTCTCCTACTCCTCTTATTAGCATTCTTACTGAGAATAAATTAAATGGGGATAACTTTCGAGAATGGAAAAGAAACTTGCTAATATTTCTCAACTGTGAGAAACACAAATTCGTTCTTAACGAAACCTGCCCTCTTGAAGCTTAGCCCAAAGCGAGAAATCGCTGGAGAGATTTTGACTCGATTGCTCGATGTTATATGTTAGTGAGCATGAGTAGTGTCTTACAAAAGCAACACGAGAATTTTTGTTCTCCCAAAGAGATCATTACAAATTTGGAGGATTTGCTCGGAGGCCAAGTCACATTGGCTAAACTGTAACACCCAAACTCGTATTCCGTTATCGAAATAGAGTTATAAAGAGTTACTACACACATCGAAACATTTCCATAACATACAATATTTAAATATAAATTTAATTTCTTTAAATTTCGATATAATACAAAATAATATTAAACATATAATAACAACTTTAAATCAGGTCCTTGAAATCCTTCACACAGTTTACGAACAACCAAGGACCAGTTCGAAATAGTTCATGTATGTAACACCCAAAACCCGAAATCGTCGTCAGACAGGGTCTAAAGGTCGATTAGATCATTTACAGCCATTAACAGATACTATTTTAAACATCATTTCATACAATTACACTCATCAATCTAAATTACAACTTAATTAAATATTTCCTACTCATTTACAGCTTTTCAAACTATTAGGGACCTAATTAAATCATAGTTGAAACTTCACACGAAAACATAAATTTCCCCCAAAATAGGGGTCACATGGTCGTGTGTCTCCAACACACGCTCGTGTCTCAAACTGTGTGCCAGACCATGTGCATACCCGAATACAAGCACACGACTATGTCTCAAACCATATGATAGGCCGTGTGAGTATGTGAAATACCCCACACGACCGTGTGTGAAATCGTGTGTTGGACCGTGTGTCTGTACGAAATGGGGTTACACTACCGTGTCCCAGCTCGTGTGTTGCCTGTGTAAAACATGCTTCCAAGTTTCATGGCACACGCCTGTGTATGGAGCCCGTGTGCAGCCCGTGTATACCTACGAAATTCCCCAATAAATATGTATAAATTCTTACAAACTAGCTTAACATGCACATATCTCACAACCATTTATATTCCTATAGACAATCAACTTAACTCATGCAATCAATACACATATAAGTGACTTACCATCCGAATCCAATCATTTATCTAATTAAAACATACTACCCTTTTCAAAACATATAAAACCCAAGCTTATCTAGCATTTGACATCGAAATGTGTTTCATTCTACTAAAAATATCATCATTCATATAGCTTAAACATACTTAAAGTAATTCAAATACATCGTCCTAGTACATGACATATAAGCCAAGTGATACAAAATCTACCGAAAGTGCCCCGAGATAGTGTGCTTCTTCTTGAGGATCCGATCTTCCAATAGCAAAATGAAATCTACAAAACAATAAACAAATATATAGGTAAGCTTACAAAGCTTAGTAAGTTCACAAGAACAATTAACTTACTAAATAACATATTTAGTTGTAGGAGTGAATATAAAGAGTATCAACATTATCCCATCTCAACTGAACTAGGTATGCCTCTCAAGCCGTTACAGAAATATAGCTCATTCGAGCCCAGAACAGAGATTAGCTTTTACGAGCCTAGACAAAGATTAGCTCTTATGAGCCCAGACAGAGATTAGCTCTTACGAGCCCAGACAGATAACACTCAGATTGAGCCAGAATCCAAAATATTACTCTTTTCGAGCCAAAATCAAAATATCGCTCTTTTTGAGCTAGAATCAAAATATCGCTCTTTTCGAGCCAAAATCAAAATATCGCTCTTTTCGAGCCAAAATTAGAATATCACTCTTTCCGAGCCAGAATCAGAATATTTATAAAGCCTTCCACTTTAATCAAATTGTCCAAGAATAATTCCAAAATAAATATAATTAGCAATATCAAAAATTTAAAAATAATAGTACGAACTTACCGGACTGATTTGCAGTAACCGTCAAAGTATAGGGACTACTCCGCTACTTTATCTTTTCCTCCGTTATCAACACGTTCTTGATCTAAAATAATAATTCCTTTCAATTAACTAAGTCAACAATAAAATTAACCCATTTTATGCAATTAATTCCTTTTTGACATTTTACAAAATTGCCCTTAATATTTTACTTTTATACAATTTATTCCCTAAGCTCAAACTTGCAATTTAACCAATTTCAAGCAAAACCAAGTTCAGCCAAATTATTCTTTAGTTCCCTATAGCCCATACATGTTGTTATTTCACCTTAAGCCCTTGTAAATTTATCGTTTAACAATCTAGTTCTTAAATGTTAAAATCATCAAAAACAACTTTACAAAATAATCTAATCTAACATCCAAACTTAATAATCTTTCAAAAATACTCAAAACATCCCAAACTCATCAATGACAACTTTTATAAAATTTGAAAAATTCACAAATTGGTCCTTGGGTTAGATATATTAAGCTAATACGAACTCAAAAACATAAAAATTACCAAAAACTAGTGTGATTTCACTCACCTATTAAAACACAAAGCTTGGCCATTCTAGCTCCTCTTTTTCCTTAGGGTTTTGTCTAAGAAGTAGATGAAGAAAACAATGAATTCTTTCTTCCTTTTGTTTTAGTTAACTTAGGCTTAATTTAGGTAATTACCAAATTACCCCCATTTAATTTCACTTAGATTTTAGTCAAAAGAAAGTCAAAACCGTCCACTCACCTTTCTAAACGTCTAATTACATTCCAAATACCTTACCTTACCTTTCAATTAGCATTTAAAACTTCCATCTTTGAATTTCCAACTTCTGTTGCTTTTACAATTTAGCCCTTTTTACTTAATTAACTATCTAAACGATAAAATTTCTTAACCAAAATTTAATATTATACTAATGACCTCATAAATATTAAATAATTAATATTTACGGTCTGACACATCGAAGTTGTGGCCTCGAAACCACCATTCCTGATAATACTGAAAAAATAAACTAATTATTAAATATTTATTTAATTAGGTTTTAATTGAAATTTATCAAAATCTAAAGAATCCCACGTCATTTCTATTATTAGGTCATTTAAGGAGGGTCCAATTAAACAAAATTATTTTCAATTTAACCTTAAACTAATTAGGACTAAAAGAATGAAAAACCTAAAAGTTAGTGGATGGTAATCATGTCACCACCGCTTAGAGTTTTTTACTATGGTTTAATTACCATTTTGGTCCCCTTACTTTTTCTTAATCTATAGCAATTAACTTTTACCTCTTTTACAATTTACTCCATTTTCCTTAATTAAGAAATAAATCATCAAAATTACTCGTCCAAACTTCAATTCACATATAATAAGACTTATAAATATTTAATAAAAATAGTTACAGCCCTAAATTTAAAAAACGAGGTCCCGATACGTCATATTCTAAAACCACTTAACTTTTGAACCAAACCACTTATACTAACTTTTAATTCAATAATTAAAATTCACTAATTCAAAATTCAGTATAAAATTACTATTGACTCGTATAATTTAAATACTCATTATATGAATTTACTCGTCGAATTTGTGTTCCCAAAACCACTATTTTTGACACCACTAAAAAACGGGTTGTTACATCGACAATCCACTATTACAGATTTGACGAATTCTCAATAGAAACTCGACAGTCCTGTTAAAAAACATTTGCTTAAGCTTATGGGATTCTTTGCAAAATAGAGGAAAATGGGGCTGAATTAGACGTGAACACTTAGATTGAAATAGTGTCCAAATCCTTAACCAATGTGATTGCTAGTTTTAGGGTTGCTTACAACTTGGGTAATAAGGTGCTTACCTAGACTCAGCTCATAAAGGAATTACATCTTATGAGTTTATGTTGAATGGTAGTATGTCGGTTCAGGAGAAACCTGAAGCAAACTTAGCTATGGACCCTTCGTCCTCTGAGGGGAAGCAAAAAGCTAATGGAAAGAAGAAATCGACTAAGTCTTCAGTTCCACTTCGTGTGGATAGGAAGAAAGCTAATAAGCCAAAAGATCCCAAAAAGATCAAATGTTTCTTCTACAATAGGAAAGGGCATTTCAGATCAAAGTGTAAGTAGTATTTGGATTACCTAGCCGTAGAGGACAAAGGTATGGAACTTTTTGTGGTTGAATCTTGCTTAGTGGAAGAGTCAATTTACAATTGGGTTATTGATTTTGAAGCCACTAACCATGTGTGTGTTTCGTTACAGGGGTTCAGCAAAACGAAAAGTTTGCGTGGCAGGAGCCTCTCATTTCGGACCAGAGATGGGAGCTATGATTCATCCGAAGCAGTGAGAGAAGTTATTTTACACTTTGATAATTTTAGGAAGTTTGTTTTGAAAAACGTATTTTATGTACCTCATTTTAAGAGGAATTTAATTTCTATAGCATGTTTATTTTATGACCGTTACACCGTGACATTCAATAAAGGGATTGCTATTCACATAAATCATTCTTTAATTTGTAATGGATGAATGGAAAACAATATCTATTTTATCAAATCAAATAACTACTTGATGCTTTAAACTGAAATAGTGAATAAAAAACTTAAAACTTCTCACTCTAATGAAGGGTACCTATGATACTTAAGACTTGGTCATATTAATCAAGAAAGAATCACTAGACTCATGAAAGATGGTCCCTTAAGTATGCTTAAGGAAGTTAGTCTTCCACAATGTGAATCTTGCTTGGAAGGTAAAGTGACTAAGAGGTCTTTTAATGCGAAAGGTACAAGGGTCAACCAACCTTTAGAACTTGTGCACACTGATGTATGTGGTCCCATGAGCATCAGTGCCCGAGGAAGTTATGATTATTACATTTTTTTTATCAACGAATATTCTCGATATGGATATGTTAATTATCATTGTACGGACAAAAAACACCCTTGGTTTATAAATGGGCTTGATCGGATTGGTGTCATGATATTGAACACTGAATGCTCCCTCTTAAGGCTTGAAGTTAGATGTCATGAAATAGCGTGGTGGTTGTTGCAACATCGATGGCTATATGCTCCCCCTCTAGGTTTGAAGTTGGGTGTCGCAACGTGGGATGGTGGTTATATCGACATTGATGGTTGTATGTTCCCTCTCTAGGTTCGAAGTTGGGTATCTCAAACACTCTGATTGTTGCGACATCCAGGCCAGTCCATTGACTCATCAACCTACAATATCATCCTGCACATTTAACCAACACGTTAGTTTTCCTTTAGGCCTAGATTGGTCTAACAGATCACAAAATACACTAAAAGCTCATTTTATTGAATTCAAATGCAAAAACTAAGTAATGCAAAAACTAAGTCTACAAACTGCATAAAAATATATCAAATTACTCAAATACAAGCTTGTTAAGTGTTGAAAAGAGCTTAATTTCAGACATGAGAGTTTAGTAAATTACAAGGTTAACAGGTAAAAAGATAACTAAGCATAAAAACTAAGAAACATGCAAAAAGACATGAGATTTTAGTAAAATACACTTAACTTGTTGCTTGTCCTCAAGCATATAAGACAATCACATGCAAAAAAAAAAAAGAAATATGTCCCTTGAACATGCTTCATACAAATGGTTAGTTCGGAAACATAAAAACTAGGAAGGCTTGCTAAAACATGCAATTTTAACATGATATATGAAATACTCACAGTTTTTAATTTCAGACATGAGAGTTTAGTAAATTACAAGGTTAATAGGTAAAAAGATGACTAAGCATATGATTCCATCAAAATAAACTACACAGTTATGACATTTATGTTAGAAGAATTTAAGTAACTATAATTTCAGATATTCAACATGACTTTCATCCATAAACAAAGTTACTTAAGTCACATAGATCTTTTCAACTTGTAACGTTATGAGGCTTAAAATTGGTTTGGAATTAAAAAACTAAGAGCTTCAAAATGGTTTAAGCACGAACGTAGTTTAACACATGATGTTGTTCCCTTTGCACCCTTAGTATAATTTTTAGCTCACCTCCTTATATCACCTTCTCTTACTTTCCTTTTCTCTCTAAAGGTAAAGACACAGTATAATATTCATAAGTACAATCAGCTTAGTGAGTTTTGTGCAACATGAATGAAAATTTGTAAAGTATTTGGGATTTTTATTAAATCACTTTATTTCGTTCTTTTTCACTCACTCTGCTTTTATCCCATTCAATGTTTTTTTGTCTCTCACTTTGCTTTTAACCCTCATAATGCTTTTGCTATCATACTATTTTTCATCTAGGCACTTTTTTACAAGGATCCTATACTTACTATTGTTGGATCTGGTGACCTGAGTGTAGTATATTCGTTTGTAAACTTGTAATTTTTTTGAACAAATTGAATAATAAAATAAATTCATTAATTATATTAATATATTTTCTATAATTATTCTTGTATCGTTTTTGCACGCAAAGTAAAATGGAAGCAAATATTACTTATTGGTTGTCTAACATGTTTTTTTTTTTAAAAAATTATTAATAAGTAAATGTTGTTTATTGGTTGTCTAATGATATTTGCAATAATTATTTGATTTTATAAATAAAAAAAATTATTAGTTAAATAGATGAATTAAAAATAAAAAACTTGAAACAATATATTTATTAATTAAAAGTATTTATTATAAAATAAAAAAAAACTTTAGACGACATGAAATAAAAATACATTAATATGCTTATAAAATAATGGAACCTCTTACTCAAATATGTAATCACAATTATCTAATTATCTAACGAAATGAGCTAATATGTTAAAAATATTAATTGAAAATGAAAAAGCTTGAAGCAACATGAAATAAAAAATACAAATGTGACTAGGAAATGAATCAAACTCAAGACTCAAAGGATGTAATTACAACTATCTATCTATTTAACGAAGTAACTAATATGTTAAAAAATTAATTAAAAAATTTAAAAAACTTGAAGTAAAAATGAAATAAAAAATACAAATGTAAGTAGGAAAAGAATCGAACCCGAGACTCAAGGCTAAAAACACTAATATTTAACCATATGACCGCTGAAAACTACTCTCTCCAAAATTGATCTATGCCGATAAATTTCAGAAAAAATGGTCTAATCTTGTAATTTTCCCTAAAAACCGATATATTTAAGGAATTCACCCATGTTTACTTGCAAAATAAATATTATCAACCACTTCCACAAATACACTGCAAATAAAAAAAAAACCCGTCGACACAAACTTCAACAAGTAAAAAAAAATGGGTAAATTACACCAACAATCACTCAAATTTGACCTCAATAATAAAACAACCACTCAACTTTCAATTCAGTCACTCAACTTTCAAAAATAACAAATCAGTCCTACTAACCATTTTCCATTACAGACATAATAGGAAGTTGACATGTCATCCCACTATGTAAACGACCTCAATTTAAAACCTTAGCCGGGTTGGGCAGTAAAAGAAGAAGAAGAAGAAGACAAAAATTTTAAAGTGGTTCAGCAGCAACATGAAGTTGTGGATTGCGAAGACAATGGTGGAGCAAGCTTAACAAAGAACAGTTCTGGTGACGAGAACAGTCGAGAGCTTTTCTTCACCGTATCCAGCCAAATGCACCATCTCGACCATTTGGGAACAAAGCAAGATCCTTTGCTACAATACCCAACTCGATTTCGAATTTGGGATCTTGCTAATCATTGATCCGACCCAGAATTTCACTTGTCGGCATTTGGCTGTCCCTTTGGAGGAACTACTTTCTTTGCTTCCGAAAATCATGGGTTCAATCGATTGTTTGGTTTGTCTGGTTGTTTCATTGTTTTGCTTTTGATTTTGTTTTATGCAACTTAATAATGTTGGCAATGGAGTTATTGTTGTTTAGCTTAATCGACGACCCTTTTGTTTATATCATCATATCCCATGAAGATCTAAAAAAATCTGAGTCGTTGTGGTTCTTGAATCACTTGAATGTTGCTTTGGAGGATTTTCTCCTCGTTGGTTTGATTGTGGATACTGATAGTTTGACCCCAAATTGTCTCCAATCCCATTTTGATCTAGTTTTTTCAGAGCTAGTGGCTTTGGGAAGTAGAAAAAGATAGTTGGAACCCAACCATGGTGGCTCCTCTATTGGGGGGTTGAAAAAGAAAAAAAAGGATATGGTAGTGGTTTGGAAGTCAACAATGGTGACACCAAAGATTGTTGTGGCGGAGGCGGCGGCGACGAGATTGTTGGGATGGAGAAGGAGTATAAGCATATTGGGTCATTTACGCAAAAAGTAAAAAAAAATTGGGTCTTTTATTAAAAAATGAAAAATGAAGGATGAAACAAAATTGTCACTCAACTTTCCCTCATCCAACATGACAAGTAAACTGACCATGTCACTTGTCCCATTAAGCTTGTAACGGAAAATGTTAACGGGTGACTGATTTGTCACTTTTTGATAACGTTAGTGACTGATTTATTATTTTTTTGAAAGTTGAGTGATTGAATTAAAAGTTGAATGATTGTTTTATCATTGAGATCAAAATTGAATGACTGCTTGTGTAATTTACCCCAAAAAATTATCACAAACACTTTACCAATTACATATTATAGAGTACCACATGTATTTACCTTAACTTATTGTTGGAATTAATTTTAGTTATTTAACACTTTTATATATTACTTTCCAATAAATCCATTGCAAAAAAAGGTAAAATTTCTCATTTAAATTTTTATTATATAATTGTGCTAAAATTCCATTTTAGTTTTAATTCATGCTAATTATTATTGTGTGTATCATATTTTACATGAAGACGTAATATTGCATGTTATTAATTTTAATATATTTACTTTTTCTATTAATTAATATTTTTATACTTTTTATTTTAGAAAATATATATAACCTACTTAAAAATAATTATAATCTTTTTAAAATTATTTTAAACTTCAAAAATAATAGTGGTATTTTAAAATTTTCAATTAAATTTACTTAGAGAATAATTAGGTTAAAAATTGGGGCCCTAGAATATATAAGAGTATTTTAAGTACTTTTCAATAATTAGGTTAAATTTAACAATAAAATTAAAATTTTTAAAAATAGAATATAGTTGTAAATTCCCAAACCCTGCTTCAGTGGTAGATCCGGGCCGAAGAGATTACATTAACCATCAAAGTGATTCGATCACTTTCAAATTTAAATTTTCACTTTTAAACTTTATGTTAACCAAGTAATTTTTCAAGCGAAATTTTCCAAGTAAATAGCCGCAGTAGATTAGTAATATGCCATTAAAATGTATAAATATATTTTCCTAACTGTCATAAATAAATAATAAGAATTGTGCTCAACTGTACTTGTATAATCCTAATGACAACAAACATTCTAATCAAAAGATTTCCTAACAACTTCTATCATGCATCCTAGATGATTCAACTTTACAAAACCCTAATTCCAAATCATAGAATCCATGGTTAATAATGGCCATGAACAACAACAACAATAATAAAAGTAGCAATATTGTGACAAGCTGAGACCCTCCGTGCATCGAATCCGCTCCTAGTCCATTAGATTATTTGAAAAGATGGAAAATAAGGAGAGTGAGCTTAACAGGCTTAGTAGGAGACCCTTTACAATAAATCAAATCAATATTTGAACATGCATGTCAATCATGATAACCATATTCACATAATAATCCTAATAATAAGATAATTCAGTTTCTGTCACTCTAGACAAATAGAACATTAACACACAATTGCGTTCAATTGAATAATTCTACTATAATGTTACTCACAATTTGGTATATACACATTTATCAGTTCAATCGTTTCATCATATACTTTTCAGTGAGAATGTATGGTATGCAACAGTAACATAATGTATCATATGGCATTCGAAAATCCTACCTTCGACCACTAGCTCTCCAAATAGGGAGTTTCCTGAAACCCTTCTTCCTTTTCACTCCACGTTTCATAAAAGTGCAGATAAGCTGCCGTTTGGTTTGAGGATCCACAATTCCTTGCAGATAAAAACTGTAAGAGAAAATTGTGGATGCTCCGTTCGTTTATTCGTAGTTGGAATCTGCTAAGATCTGAGTACACAACAAACATATAACATATATGCAGTATAAACTGTCATTTAAATAATATATTTGCAATATTAACTTTCGTTCATTTCTTCCACATTTCATACTTCTCCCATGCATATGCAAAACAATTAGATTCTTTACTGTTCGTTCATTCGGTGATCGTTTCAGAATTTCATCAAATAGTCGTTCCATATAATTGAGCAAGGCATCCGCTCGGTATAATAATAAAATATTCAGTTTAACATATTCATTCAAGATTTAGAACGTTCATTCCTTAAGCAATCATATAATATTGACAACTATAAGCAATTAACAATTAAGGTTTTAACTAGTCATACCTAAATCATCGAACATCGAAATTCTAACAACAATCATAATATCATTCACGAGTTTATGCCATTATCCATAAAGTCATAAAACAATTCACAAATTCATGTCACAAATCATAAGCATATAAATCATAAAATTATTATTTTAAAGCATACTTTCATTCAATCATTAATACTTTGAGCATGCTATTTTATTGCATAATAATGACATTCACGATTATATCCATCAAGCATAGCTCAAGCAAATTGACATTTGAGATGTTTGTTAAGCATTTATAACGTTGATAAACAAAAAAACATTCATGGACCAAGCAGTCAATCAAAGTAATTAAAAACCCTAAGTTCATTCATCCATATATTTAATCATTCTAATCCTAATTCGGGACCTAATTGTGAAATCTAATTCGCTAGATGCCATTAAAATCTAATCAAGGGCTAAATTGCATAAAATAAGCAAAGATAAGGCAAAATTGTAATTTTGAGTTTCCAAGTGCCACACGACTGTGTGTCCTGGTCATGTGCGAGCTTCTAGGCTGTGTGCAAAACATGGATGTGAGGATAAAACAAGGAACATGACCGTGTGAGGGGCCATTTGGTCCAACCGGGCAGACCACACGCTCGTATGGTAGACCGTGTGTAATTGGTCAGTTTCGAATTTTAACCTGATTTTTTCATAAAAAGTCACCCACCTTACTTTCTCGGGACCTTGGATGATCGCCCCATGTCCAAACTTGATCCAAACACTATTAAATGATCTAATGAGTCGAATTTCAAAAATTTGGGGAAGAACAATTGATGAGGGCTTGATTGAATTTTCAAAAAGCTTTAGGAATATTTTTCAGTAAAACGTTAGGGTTTTAAAAGAGTTTTGAGATAGAGAATAATGAGAGAAAACTAGGAAATATATAAAGAGAGTTTAGGGTTTTAATTTGATAATATAATAAATAAGGAATTTTAGTTGAATTAGAAAAAGAAATAAATATAAAAATAAAAAGGGTAAGTTCTAGTACAGTTAGAAAAGAAGTAGTTTGAATTTCAGATTACGATATGTGGTTAAAAATATAATAAAATTTTAATTCTATTTGAATTTTAAGAAAAATATAAGATATTATTTTAAATTAGGATAAAGTGATAAAAAGATATAGATTTTTAATTTTGTAAAAATGGTTTCAGTAAAAGATAAGATTTGAATTTTTTTTTAAACAAATCCTTAATTTTTGGGATATTTAAAAATTCTATCCCCTAATTTGGGATGTTACAGTTCTCCGCTCCTAAAACAAATTTTCTCCTCAAAATTTTTTCTATTGACATACTAATCACTTAGCTACAAGATTCATTATTCAACCACTACGCTTTCGTTGCACTACTCTGATTTTATCATGGATTTTATTTTGGTAACTTTAACCAACAGTATAAACTTTTGTTCATTTATTCCACGTTTCTTACTTCCCCCCACGAATATGCAAAACAATTAGATTCTTTATTGTTTGTTCATTCGACAATCGTTTCAGAACTTCATCATATAGTCGTTTCATATAATTGAGCGAGGCATTCACTCAGTATAATCATAAAATATTTAGTTTAACATATTCATTCAAGATTTAGAGCTTTCATTCCTTAATCAATCATATAATATTGACAACTATAAGCATGTCATTAACAATTAAGGTTTTAAATGGTCATACTTAAATCATCTAAATTCTAACAACAATCATGATATCGTTCACAACTTTATGCCATTATTCATAAAATCATAAAACAATTCACAAATTCATGTCACAAATCATAAGCATATAAATCATAAAACTATTCTTTTAAAGAATACTTGCATTCAATCATTAATACTTTCAACGTGCTATTTTATTACATAATAATGACATTCACGATTATATCCATCAAGCATTAGCTCAAGCAAATTGACATTCAAGACGTTTGTTTAGCATTTATAACATTGACAAACATAAAAGCATTCATGGATCAAGCAGTCAATCAAAGTAATTAAAAACTCTAAGTTCATTCATTCATATATTTAATCATTCTTATCCTAATTCGAGACCTAATTCACTAGATGTCATTAAAATCTAATCAGGGGCTAAATTGCATAAAATAAGCAAAGATAAGGCAAAATTGTAACCCCAGGCCGTGTGCAAAGTGTGGATGTGCAGGTGCAAGGGCGACACAGCCGTTTGTCCTAACCATGTGTGAGCCTCTAGGTCGCGTGGATGTGAAGGGGAAATAGGGGACACGACCGTGTGGTAAACCGTGTGTACCTGGATAGTTTTGAATTTTAACTTGATTTTTTGTAAAAAGTCACCCACCTTACTTTCTCGGGACTTCGGATGACCACCTCACGTTCGAGCTTGATCCTAACACCTACAAGGGTTGATCTTGATAAGAATTCAAAGATCTAATGACTTGAGTTTAAAAAAATTTGGGGAAGAACAATTGATGAGGGCTCAATTGATTTTTCAAAAAGCTTTAGGAATATTTTTCAGTAAAACGTATTAGTTTTAAAAGAGTTTTGAGATAGAGAATGAGAGAAAATTCGGATATATATAGACAGAGTTTAGGGTTTTAATTTGATAATATAATAAATAGGAAACGTTTGTAGAATTAAAAAGGAAAGGAATATAAATAAAAAGGTAAGTTCTAGTAAAATTAGAAAAGGAGTAGTTTGAATTTCAAATTAAGATATGTGATTAAAAAGATAATACAATTTTAATTCTATTTGAATTTTTAGAAAAAATAAAATATTATTTTAAATTAGGATAAAGAGATAAAAATATATTAATTTTTAATTTTGTAAAAATGGTTTTAATAAAAAGATAAGATTTGAATTTTTCTTTTTAAAATAAATCCTTAATTTTTGGAATATTAAAAATTATATACCCTAATTTGGGATGTTCAATAGTTACTAGATTTAAGACTTTGGGCATTGTATAGAGTATATGTGAGTAAAACTCGATTCGATTCGAAAAAATTAAAAAAAAAATTTCGAGTTATTCGAATTATTTGGGTCAACTTGAATAAGTAATTCGAATTTCGAGTTCGAATTGAGTTGAATTTTACAATTCAAATAACTTGAATAATTTGAATAATTCGAATAACATATTGGTGTAAATACCATTTTGGTCCCTATCAAGTTTGAAAATGAACAAATTGATCTTTCTCTCAACAAAAAATTGTAAAAAAATTCAAAATAATTTTTAAAAATTCAAAATAAATTTTAAATTTTAAAATATTTATAAATTTTCAAAATTTATATTTTTAATAAATTATAAGAAATTCTAAAAAATATATAATGAAAGTTAAAAATTAAAAATTTTCTAGAATAATAATTTTGTGGACTTACATAAGTTAATTAATTATTCAAGTTTATCATACTAAAGTATTTTTTTTATTTTTCTGTTAATTAATTATTCAAGTTTATCATACTAAAGTATTTTTTTTTATTTTGCTTCGAAAAAGTTTTCAAATATATTTTATTTTAAATTTATGTGCTATAACATGGAATTTGTTATACTGTAGCAAGATTTCAATTTGACATGTTTAATTTTTAATTTAACTCGAACAATTTCACTCGATTTGACTCGATTCGAATTTCATTTCACTCGACTTAATTCGAAACATTTCATTTAATTCGATCGAACACTCACCCTTAATATAAAGGCTAGACACTTGCACGAACCGTTAGGGGGCATGATGTACTATTAGTGAGCTCTACTGCTACTAGCTTTTCTCGATACTTCATCGGAGACGGATATTACGACAACAAAAGAGGAAGAAGGCATTGCTTTGATGAAGTATTGGGAACATAAGGCCATATGGGACCTTTGTGCTGAGGAAGTCATTGATCTTTTGAGACACAATGAAGGCCTTTGAAGGGCATATGTTGACAGGTTTCAATAGAAATTTTAAAGTACGTGTAAATATTTTTTTTAAAAATTTAATTATCATCCTTTAAAAGGCATATTTTCACATTTTTTTTTAATTTATGCGTACAATTTTCAGTAATAGTTACATATTGTGTGCATCTTTTATAAATATTTTACTGTTTAGTTATCTTTTAATCAATTATTTACAAAACTAATATAATTACTACAATTATGTAACTCACATTTTATGATTACAAACAATTACATGCGGACATAAACATGAAATATATATTTAAATAATTAATTCCCACATATTCAAATTACTACATGAATCCCTATCACTTTTCATATGTTAAATAATAAAACATAATATAATATTTATTATCAAGATAAATAATATTTAATTAAAATAAAGTTAAATATTATTTATATTAATATTTATTTCATAATCATAGTTTTTTTTCTTGTTTAATATAACATTTGGTACTCGAACTTGACACTTTTTCCTAATTTGGTATCTAAACTTGACATTTTTTTTTAAGTTGGTACTTAAACTTTTTGGGCTTCAATTTGGTATCTGAACTTGACTATTTTTCCTAATTTAGTACCTAACCTTTTTTTAATATTAATTTGTTAAGCATATCTCAATACCTATTTTTAACATGAATTTTCTCTAAAGTAAAATATTTTTATAGCATAACAAAAAAAATTCATCATCATTATTGTTTTGCGTAATTTTTATAATATTTAATAAATTTAGGTATCATATTGAATCTTTAAAAAAAGCTTAGGTACTAAATTAGGAAAAGTGTCAAGTTCAAGTATCAAATGTTATATTAAGCCTTTTGTTACCTTGCATAACTGTTTTACAATCTATATTCGAGGTTAGTAGTTGACCCTCCCAACAATGTCGTCTTTAAGGCTTGAACCATGTTCTTCTCTTAAAAGTGTAATGTGTAGTCGCAAAGTCAAAAAAAAATTTTGAAAGGGCCAAAATTAAATTGTATATTTTCATGATAGTAAAAGTACAATTTCATCATTTTAATAGTCTATATTTTTATAATTTTTAAATGATTAAATCAAATTTTTATCATTATTCAGGGGTCAAAATACAATTTTACCCTTAATAATTTAAATTTTATAAATTATAAAAAACCTAAATTGAAAGTTTACCATTTTAGAGAACACTGAATCTCTTAATGGCTTCGTCGCTAAATGTGTGTTACCACTGCACCTAACACTTAAAAGAATAATCATAGTTTTTTTTTTGAATGAAATATCCTGACTTTATTAATGATGGGAAAAAGCACGGATAGCAAGGCTTCTCCAATTTAACTTACAAAAGAAAACAATAAAAGCTAATTAAAACAAAAATAAAGAAATGAACGTGCAAAAGGAAAATTAAAACCAAAAAAGTCAAGCACCAAAACCATTTCCAAAACGATGAGTAAATATAAAGCCAGCATAAAGCTCCCACGAAAACCGCAGTAAACTGTATGTAACAATGAAGACCAGCCACAAAAAGGAGCATGCATGAGTGAATCTGGAGTTTAGTATTCAGATTTCCAGTTAGCCAACCAAAAGGAACCTACTCATTATTGCAAGCAGACCTCCACTTTTGCCAATCAGAGCGCACAATGGCATCAACCAAAGGGGGAGCTTATTCAACCCAGTACTAAGGAGCTCAAAAATCTTTACCCATAACCGCGAGATCATGCTCCACCAAGTTGCCGAACCTTCGCACAAAATCAAAGGTAATATTCTCAAAATGACCCTTCAATGCTTTAATGTCAGTGATAATAGGACTCAGAATCGATCTATCTTCCTTTGATGAATTAATTCTTTTAACCACCATGAGAGAATTAGACTCTACCAGAACAGAGCGAAAACCCAGATCCACCGCAAAGGTCACTGCATGTTCGCATGCCCTTGCTTCGGCAACAAAGGCATCAATGATGGTGCTATGAAGGTAAATACAAGCTGCCATCACTTGTCCCATATCATTTCTAATCAAGATACCAGAACTAGAGGAATTGGTAGAGGCTTGGAAAGAAGCATCACAATTAACCTTTACCAATCCTGATGCAGTGGGTTCCCAGATCGGCTGCTTGATTTCCAAAGGCAGTAGCTTCAACACCTCTAAAGTACTTAGTTCTAACATGTAACCTTGAATAAAACCCACAACTTCTGTCACCATAGGTCGAACTCCATCATATATCAACTTGTTGCGAGAATGCTAATGCCCAATAAGAAATGGATAAAAGTTTCCTTTGCTGATAATCTAATTGACTAAAACAATCCGAAAGCCATAGAATGGGATCCAACTGAGAGAAACTTACATTCATATTGAATTTCAACAGTGAAAAAACTTGCCTAGTTAAAGAGTAATGGCACAGTAGGTGAACAATTGACTCCGCCGCATCTCTACACATAGGACAATGACTATCAGCCTGAAGACGGTGTCGTCACAAGTTATCAAATGTAGGAAGGAATTTTAGAGACAAACACGAGATAAATATTCGCAATTTACTAGAAATATATAAGCCAAAGGGTTCTATAAAAATCTGTGTAAGAATAAGTATAAGGCATAGTAGTAGTGTTACCATATTGTAAAAGTAGCTTATAACCACTCTTGGCTGTGTACTGGCCTGTACCGTCAAACCTCCACACACGAACATCAGGAGGTCTCGATTGTACAAGCAGAATGGACAGCACCGCAGAGGCTTGTTCCTCATCAAAAATATCCCGAACTTTAGCCACATCCTAGGTAATTGAGTCAAATTTGATTAAATGTGCCACTGTAGAGTAGCGATAATCAATCTGCTGACACTGAATTCTGCCATTATTTGAACCAGGAATCCAAGGTTCGCTCCATATATTAACATGCTCACCTGTGCTAATCCTCCACCCATATCCCTTCTCAATCAAACCCCTTGCACTGAAGATACTTTCTAGGTGAAATCTGAATGAGGATGATATCGAGCCTTCAAAACTTTAGCTAACAAACTACTTCCCTGAGTGATAATGCGCCAACATTGACGGGCTAACAACGCTATATTAAATTTTGATAAATCGCGAAAGCCTAACCCACCCCTTACTTTAGCCCAACAAAGCAATTGCCAATTTGATCAATGAATACCTTTCGTTGCAACATTGTTACGCCACCAAAATCTATTTAACACCCCTTTCAACTGTTAACAGAGTGACTTGGGAAGTAAAAAACTTTGTATTGCATACACGGGCAATGCCTGCAAAACGGCCTTAATGAAAACCTCCCTCCCTCTAATCGAAAGGTATCTCATGCTCTAACTGTTTACTTTCTTACAAAACCGATCCACATAATGGGCGAAAGCTTGTTTCTTATGTCTACCTACCATCATCGATAAACCTAAGTACTTTGAAGAAACTCTCACCTTAAGCAAATTCCCCGCAGCTTCACGATCAGCACTTCCCACATTAGACCTAAAATAGATCATCGTTTTATCAAAATTAACCTTCTGACCCGACAAATTTTCATAAACCGAAATGGCATTTCAAACATTCAATGCTCCTTCATTGGTTATTGTACCGAATAAAATGTTATCATCGGTAAAAAATAAATGATTCACCGTCAATCTTTCTCGACCGACCAATGTACCACGAATCATACCAGTCCTCTTAGCATCATTCATAATCGCTAAAAAACCCTCTGTACACAAAAGAAACAGATAAGGACTAAGAAGGTCACCTTGCCTTAAACTACGGGTAAGTAAGAATGAAGCACTATTATTGTCGTTATCCCCCACCGTGTAAGAAACAATAGTTACGTAATTCATCACCAAAGAGACTCATAAATCATTGAAGCCCAACTTTCGCATCATACCATCTAAAAAACCCCACTCCAGTATGTCGTATGCTTTGCTCATGTCAAGATTAAGCGCAAAGTTACCATGCCGACTCGATCTCTTTGATTTCAGTGAATGCATAATTTCGTACGCAACAAGTACATTATCCAAAATTTCTCAACCAGGAATAAACGTTCCCTGAGCTTCATCCACACAACCATCTAAAATGGGGCTTATCTATTTACCACAACCTTCGCAATAATTTTGTACAACACATTGCAAAGACTGATTGGTCTGAATTGCAGCATATTCCTTGGATTTCCAACTTTCGAAATCAAAACAATGTGTTTTATTAATTTCAGCAATAGGAATTGCACCTTGCAAAACGGAAATACAAAAATGCGTAACATCTGGCCTAATAATATGCCAATATTTCTGATAAAATAAAGCTGGAAAACCATCCAACCTTGATGCTTTAACTGGGGACATGGCCTTAACTCCATTCCAGACTTCCTCAACTCTAAAAGGCAAAAGCAAATCAACATTCTAACTATGAGACACCTTACCACTCACTTTCTCAAAATGGTAGCCGCATCGGTGACCTCTGAAGCAATTAAAATATCCTCAAAATACGACATAGCAACATCCAAAAGCTTCATCTCATCTGTAACCCAAATGTCATCCCTATCTTCCAAACCCATGATCATGTTACACCTCTTTTGATTAGAAGCCATCTTATGAAAGAACGTCGTATTTTTATCACCATTGACAAGCCAATTGACATGGGCCCTTTGTTCCCAATAACACTCTTCTTTGTCAGCTTCAAGATTAAGGTCAAGTTGAACTTCTGTAAGCTCAAATAGAATATCATCCTCCGAATCCTTCGCATAAAGCTCAGCAAGCTTATCTTCAAGTTGAGCACGATGCACTTTCTTTTTAGACTTATAGTTACGGTTCCATCGAAATAAAGCAAACCCAAGTTCCGCAAGCTTTGAGGGAACATCCGCATTAGAAAGATTCCAAACTTGCCGGATTTCTTCCTCACAAGACTCCTCAATAACCCAATGAGCATTAAATCGAAAGTTTTATGAACTTAACCTTTGGCGTTGCAGTCTGCCTTCAGTATCCACCAACACTGGACAATGTTCCGAAAAAGAATGAGTACAATGTGTAATAGAATAATAAAGGAATAATTGCCACCACCCCGAATTAACCATAGCTCTATCAAGTCTTCTCTAATATTATTCGCAGCCAAACGTACTCTCCCAAGTGAACCACCAACCTGTAAAACCCAAATCACTAAGATCATAATCTCGAAGAGCAGAACGAAACCTCTCCATAATTCTTTCTACTTGTAGGCAGCCTCCTTTTTTCTTAAAAGAATAAGTAATCTCATTAAAATCCCCAACTACGAGCCATGGAATAGATTGAACATGTCCCAACTGACACAATAAACTCCAAGAATTAATACGGGAACGTTCTTCAAGAAGGCCATAGGAACCTATAAAACGCCAAATAAAATCATCACTACCACCCTGCATGTTGACATCAATGTGATATTGAGAATAACTACGTAAATGAATTGAATAGTCATCTCTCCAACCAAGTGACAAACCCCCTTTAAAGTCCTCAACACCCACATCGATCTCACAATGAAAACCACATTTTCTTCGAATGATAGCCATCTTACGCGCATAACTTTTGTCTCCATAAGAGAGAAAATTTGGGGACAAATATCTCTCAGTTTGTTCCTGAGACTATTAACAGTCCGTAGCTTCCTCAACCCACGGACGTTTCAGCACAACGTTTTCATTGTGTCCTGTTGGGATGCCTATTGGTACCCGCTGATCTCAAAATATTTATGCCAAAATTCCCACCATCCATTCCATCTAAATTCGTGGTTCCCTCTGTTACTACACCTTCTGAACAATCAATTTTTGCAACTTTGAAACGTGGAAAGTTATCCATAAAATCATCTAAACTTTCAACCCCACCTGGCAATTCCTTTCGTTTTCTAGCTTTGCAATCCAACATGGGAAAGTCAACAATATTTCCATTTTCAAATCTCTTCCAAGATTTATGTTTGACAATAACAAGCTATAATTCTGCTGAATCTTCAACCTTATCACAAGGAACTCCCAAATCCAAAATCCCACTATCTAAACCTCTTAAAAACATGCCTTGTATCTCTGTTTCCGAATTTATAACAACTACCTTCGAAAAACTATCATCCTTTTGATGTTGTAATTTTGAAAATTCCAAATCCCCTGGCTCAACATTTGAACTTGCTATGGAAACGACAACATTTTCCTTATCCATCTCTTGCAACCTCGAAACAGGGCGGTGGGAACAACCTCCTCAACAGTCGACTCTTCCGCCATACCAGTGTGGAAAACCTACTTTTTCAACTTTTTTCATGGTCCCCGAACTGAAAACTCTCCCTCCCCCTCAAGTTGATATATCTTATTTACCATGTTGCATTAAATTATGTTTAATATAAAATAAATTTAAGAACAATCAAATTATTTTTCCTTCAATTTTTTTATTTTAATTTTTTTTATATAATTTAACTTATCTTATGCAACAATTTTTAAATATTTCATTTCTACCTAAACACTAACAATATTACAAATAAAAAAATAGTGAACCAATTTTTTTTTTTTTTTCACAAGTCAAATTTATATTTTTACAATATTTAAAACTTTATTTCTAAAATTAAATTTATTAAATATATATTATTTTTAAAATTAAAAATTGTTTAAGATTTATTTTTGTAAACTTACCTTTATCATATATATATATATATATTAAGATTTTGAAACATTAATTATATATATACATACTATAACAGATTTATCATTAGATTCTTTTATCATAATTGAAGCATAAATTATATTCATAATATTATATTTCAAAAACTTAAGTATATTTTAAAGTTGTTTATATATTTCAAATATTATTTTATCAATAATTTTAATAAATATGTCATTATTTAAATAATAACAATTTTATAAAACACAAATAACTCATGCATCGCACATGATAAAAAAAACTAGTATATATTTAATATAATAAAATATATAAACTAAATTTACGACTTATATTTTATATTTATTTATTTATTGTTTTTAATTATCCATTAAATTTTTTCTGTAATAAATTTAAATTATAGATATATCATCAATATTTTAAATAAAAAATTCAAAACAGTTTGTCCTTTAAAAAATAAAATATGTTTAAAATTTTTATTTAAAAAGCTTTTAAAATTTATAAAAAAATTCAAAAAAATAAAAATACTACTAAAAATAAATTTTAAAAACAAAATAAAATATTATTTAATTAGTCATTTAATTTTTTTTCAATATTTATATATTTTAAAAATTTTATAAATACTATTAAAAATTTTAAAAGTAAAATTGGATACTTTTTAAAAACAATATTGACCATAAAAAAAAGAGTATTGAAAAATTAAAAAAGTATATATATGAAATTTAAAAATCCTAAACTTTAAAACAATAAATAAAATTATTTTTTCTCAAAAAATCAATAAAATTATATTTGAAATTTTATAAATTTTATAGGGAGTTCAAATGTTTTTACCAGAAATACATTTTAAAATTATAATAGTGTTAGAAATTATATTTACTAATTCAATACTTTTTTTATTTTTTTCCTAATATTTCATTATTTGCAACTTGATACATTAAAGAATAAGGACGTAGCTAGAGGCGGCCCCAGATCCTCCAAAATGAAAATTTTTATTATTTAAGTCCTTCAAAATTATTAAAATTTTAAACTAATAAAAGTAAAATTACACTTTGAGCCCTAAAAATGATAATATTTTAATTTAATCTTTTAAAAAATTATAAATATAACTATAAAAATTATGAAATTACATTTTTACTATTGTAAAAATTACAATTTAATTTCAATCCCCTAAAAATTATTTTTTAACTTCGCCCCTGTTAAAGAATTAAAGATTTATTAGAGCAGTTAATTTTTTTTTTTTTAAAAAACTATACTTAGAGCAAAGTTATTGAATAGTATTATATCACTTATTCAAGTATTTATTTATAGAATAAAATAATAGTACCTTTTTATATTATATTCAAGTATCTATTTTGCATCTTAATAAAAATATGACTTAAAAAAAATATTTGTTTTCTAGGTCAAGAGTTTCTCTTGTGGTCTCCCAAAGGAACAACGACAACTGTGGTTGAATGTTGTGGAAGGTGGTGACTTTAGAAAATGATGGACAGTGATAAGGTTTCTCTCTTGGAAGAAGAACTAATGCAATTATCAGTTAAAAGCTCTCTGGTTGTTCCACCGAAAAAATCAACATTAATTTGTACGACTAAAAAATCATACAATCTAGATAGTTTTTGAGCCTAGATGAAATCTATCTGGAAGACGAAGAAAATGTTTGATATTCAATTAGTGGGTCAAATTTTATTTTTGATTATTTTTGAGGAAAAAGATGATCTAGAGTCGAACATTTAAGGGAGGCCTTGGTTATTTTGAAAACAATTAGTTCTTTTTGACCGATTAAATGAGCTAATAGCACGTCGTAAAATCAAGTTGTTAAAACCCCTTATTGGATCAAGATTGGTCCTTGCCCTCCGAAATGTGAACGAAAAGACCTTATGAATTCAATCGAATCCTCTTTTAGAGGGTTACTTAAAGCTGAATCAAAAAGGGATTGTTGTCGAATGAAGTCATGATGGAGGCGCATAAATCCTTATGGCATGGGATTTTTTTTCAAAATAAAGACCAACAAAAATCATGGGTCCCTTTCAAATATGAGAAACGACCAAAATTCTGCTTTGGTTGTGAGTGTATGGAACATGAAGTTTAGAATTGTAAAGGAGTCGCTCAAGAGTTGAAAGGGCTCCCTAAAGATGAATTGTCGTATTCATTAGCTTTGAAAGTCTAGTTTAATTTCTTGAGCAAAGTAAGTTTGCATTTGGGTGCTAAGATTAAAAATTCGTCAACTCAACATTCCTATTTAAGAGATGATGTGGTTATCATGGCCCCTATGAGTCAAACGAGGTGGGAAAATCTCAAACGAAGATGAAGGTATAGAGGCATATTGAATTGGAGAAGGATTTTATTGTGGAGAAACAATTACGAAAGGACTCTGTCGAACTAATGGAAAGAGAGGTGGGTAGGACTCAAACTCCTTATTTTGAGGAAAATATGGTGGATAGTTCTCAAATTCCATTTTTTAAGGGGGTATATGGTAAATTAGTCATGGGTGTAGTAAAAAATTTAGATAAGAGTTAATGAAAGGATAATAAGGCCTATGGGAATTCTGATCTAATTAATGATGTTGGAATAAAAATTGTTAAGAGGAGTTGGAAAAGACTAAGGTTTGCGCTCATATGATAGGAATATTTTGTTTCTACAAGAGAAAAGGAAAGGGGAGGGACAAAATAATGATACGTTGTTTTCAACTTCTAGATGGAAGAAAAAAATTAAAATGTAAGGCTCGTTAACAACCTAATCTGCAATTTGATGATGTTATGAATGATTTATCTGGTTATGAGGTGACACAATCTCAATTAGGATGGACGATTACCTATAAGCAAGCCAACTGAGCATAATGAAAATCCTAAGCTGAAATATTTGTGGATTGAGGAGGCCACGAGCAATTAAAGGTCTCAAGCATTTACTGGGATTGATGTTAGTGCTGATGGCAACAGAGGTGGGGCTATGTTTAGCATGGAAGGATGAGGTTTCAATCACTTTAAAAAGTTTTTCCTATAATTCGTTCTCATTGACGCTTAAAGGCCTTGATGAGATTGATGATTGAAGACTTACAAAATTCTACGAGTCACCTTATGCTTCTAGTAGGATTAAGTCTTGGGAGGAACTTTGGTGTTTAGGTAGTGTTGTGTCTTTACCATGGTGTGCATGGGGTGATTTAATTACAACCTCGTTAACACAGTTCTCGACGGTTATGGCTCGACACTTATCTCACTCTATCTCATATCATTGTCCTATCTTTCTTCAACTAGATGAGAACAAACGATAACCAAATTTAAAGTAATTTAGATTTGAAGCTTAGTGGATTCTGGAAAATTCTTTTGAAGAGGAGGATTAAAGTAGTTGGAATCTGTCAAGAGGTGATATTTTTAGTAAACTGAGAATGTTGCATAAGGATTTACCTCGATGGGCTAGGCATATTATAAGAGTTCGCAATGGGTTAAAAGAATAATTGTCTTAGAAATTGGAATCATTGGTAGAGTATGATCGTGATGATGATGTCTTGCTAGAAGTTCTTTCACAAATTTGCCTCTTAGTAGAAGGGGATGAATTGAATTAAACGTCTAGAGCATGATGATAGGCGTGCCATGGACAATCATGAGGATATGGGAGAAATTGCTAAAAGATTTTTCGAAAATTTGTTAGTAGATTCAATTCTAAAAATTTGAATCAAATTTTGGCAATAGTGGAACAACTTATTTCTGTTGAAAGAAATTCTATGCTTACAACACCATATGTTGAAGAGGAGTGGTTGAGGCTTTGAAAGGTATGGGGCCAATGAAAGCACCAAGCATTAATGGTTTTCTTGCGCTTTTCTTTCAAAAATACGACATATTGTATGCCATGAGGTTAGTTCTTTTTGGTTGGATGTTCTTAATAATGATAAGTATTTAGGCACAATGAATGTAACTAATATTGTTCTTATTCCTAAGATTCAGAACCATACTAGCATGATTAATTTTCGTTTCACTAGTCTTTGCAATATTATCTATAAAATCATTCTTTGCAATATTATCTATAAAATCATTGCGAAAATGATCGTTAATAAACTCCAGAAGGTGTTAAATGATAGCATAGATAGTTCCCAAAGTGCCTTTATTTTAGGATGACTTATTTCGGATAACGTATTACTTGCATGTGAACTCCTACATACCTTTGGACAAAAAATAGTGCAATTGTAAATACCTAATAGCTCTTAAGCTTGGCATGAGCAAAGCTCATGCTCGTGTGGAGTTAGAGTTTCTACTGGTAATGATGGAGAAAATGAGCTTTTCTAAGAGATGGGTGGATATGGTAATGAAGTGTATTTCGTTAGTCGAGTATACAATCAATATTAATGGGAGAATGGGCACTTCTTTTCGAGCTTCTAGAGGTCTAAGGCCAAAGGACCCTCTTAGCCCTTTTCTTCCCTGATGAGACTTGCTATGTGTGAGAAGAGAATTTCAGGTGCTAAAGTATATAGGAATGACTAACAAATTTCCCACTTACTTCTTGTAAATGATTGTGTTATTTTTGGGGAAGCTACTACGGATGGTGCTAATGTTTTGAAAGGGATTCTAGATGAGTAAGAGGCTTGTTCGGGGCTGTGTCAATTTTGATAAATCTACATTTTTCTTCAATAAGAATACACCTAATTCAACTAGGTTGTTTATCTTTAGGGAGCTAGGAGTTCGATATTCAAATAATCCGAAGTACCTAGGTTTATCAAATATGATTGATAGATTAAAAAAGACCTTCTCAAAAGTCGAAGGACCCAATGAAACTAAAAGTTAACGGCTGAGCCATTCATTCCTTTCACAGGGAGGCAAAGAGGTCTTTATTAAAGTCGTCCTAAAGGCTATTCCCACTTATGTAGCTTGTTTTCTACTCCCTACGTCATTATGTGTTGAAATAGAGGCATTCTGACTGGGTTCTAGTGACATAAAGGTTATGGGAGGAAAGTTCACTTGTGTAAATGGGAAAAGTCGAGTGATCTCAAGAAAGATGGGGTATTGAGATTTAAAAATTTTGCAATATTTAATCTAGACTTAATACTAAGCAAGGTTGGCGTCTCTTCTCTAATCCTAATTCATTATTAGCTTGTGTTTTAAAAACTAAATATTACCCTAGTAGTAGTTTCCTTAATTCAAATTTGAAGCTCGAAGCCTCTCATACGTGGAAAAGCATATGGTCAGCAAAAAAAAGTTTTACACGATGATGCGTGTTGGCGTGTTGGTACGAGATCTCGTGTTTCAATTGTTCATGATGCGTGGGGTTTAGGTGCTTCCGGTTATAAGTTATCTTATCCAGTTATTAATTTTGTTAACAGTTACTCAACCAATTGACAATCAAACCAGAGAACGGAAAAAGATTTAGTAAAATACATCTTCAGTTCAGTGGATGCGGAGCATATTTTGAAAATTTCATTAGCATGTATCCCGCATGAAGATGAGATGGCTTGGAGTGGTGAGTCCTCGTGTGTCTTTTCGGTTCGTAGCGCCTATAAACTATTAAAATCAAGTTTATCTACTCCGAGTTTAATTAATTTACAGACCACTAGAAAGGAATTTTATAAAAAAATTATAGAGTTTGAACATTCCACCAAAAATTAAAATAACTATGTGGCGTATCCCGAAGGACTATAACCCTACTAGGGCGAATATGCGCCATTGGAGGTTGTTGGCAAACGCTATGTACCCAGTTTACGGCAATGGCACCGAGGATATTATGCATGTTTTCTGTGCTTGTCCTGTTAGAAGAAACATTTGGAACTTGTTAGGATTTCATTTTCCGGTAGCATGCACAAGACTGGTTAGGACGGATTACCTGGGCTTTCAGCATTATTTCCATTAGACAAGCTCGAACTATCTGATGCATTCTCTGGACTCTCTGGAATGAGCGAAATAAACGAGTGCATGAATATGTTAAACAAACAAATGATGAGTTAGCCTTGTTAATTACTAGTTATTTGCAAGAGCTAGATGGCTTGGAAGAGAAAACATATACTATATTAAAAACAGAGACTAGATGGGTACCTCCGGCTATAGAACTGGTGAAGTTGAACTTTGACGTAGTTTATGATGTTAAGAATTTCCATTCTGGATCTGGGGTTGTTGTCAAAAATGAAAGGGGCATAGTACTTGCCTCTACTGTAGTAACCCACGACTGTGAATGATCCGTCTTCCCAGCAAAAGCCCTCGCATGGTTGGAAGCAATTAGAATGGGTGTGAGAATGGGTTTTCAAAAATAGCAGTGGAAGGGTATTCCCTAACCGTTATTAAGAAATGTATTCAAGAAAACTTAGATAAATCAGAGATTTGTGCCTACATCCGTATTATCAAAAGCCTAGTGTTCAGTTTCCAATTGATTTCTTTCCAATATACAAATCAAAAGGCGAATAGAGTTGCTAATATTTTAGCAAAAGAAGTATTAAACCGTAGAAGAGGTTTTACTTGGTGGGATCTGCTCCCAGATGCGCTCATGAAGCCTTGGATGCAGATCGTCCACGAGAACCAGAATGATGTTTCTACAATATTTTTACGCCCTATCCCCTTCGATGAAATTGCATCGGAGGTTTTAACGGCATGAGTTGAGGAGGAGGAGAAGTTTTTTGGGGGTTTCCTTAGGAAAGGGGATGGATCTGGAATAGGGCTTGGATTTTGGGAATATGAGTTATGGTATGTTTTTTTTTTTTGAAATGAAAAGAAGAAGAAAAGGGGAGAGTTTTCTTTGGAATGGAATCTGGTTTTCCTTCTAAGCAACCGAAGCGGCTATGGAATAGATAGGGTTGCGAAAGTTGATTTGATTTCTACTAAAAGAGACGTTTTTCTAACCTATTTTGGAAGACAGTAACCGTCAGCATTAAATGGGATTATGACTTGTCGAGACGGGGGTGAACCTTCCCGAGGAAGTAGACTGACAAATATTTATTTTATGTCTTTCTGATTTATTGTTCTATTTTTTTGGTTTTTAGTCCATTTGTAAACCTTTCATTTCTGGTTTTAGTCAATTGTTAGGGCCTTGATTCTTTTAGTCTAGGCGTATGGGCCCTTTCTTTTTTTGTTTGTTCTTTTTACTTCATTCCATAAATAAAAGCCCAGTCCTATTTTTTTCTCAAAAAAAAATAATTTAATTAATTTTAATATTTTTATAGAATAATATGCTTTAAATTAGCTTTTTCATCATTCATAAAAAATTATAACAAACTTACAAAATAATTTAATGATATTTAAATATTAATAGGTAAAAAAATATATCATATATATTCTCTCTCTCTATATATATAAATTAAGATTTTGAATCATTAATTATATATCTACATATTATAATAGTTTTATCTTTCAAATTTTCTTCCTCAAAATTAAAGCATAAATTATATATATAATATTATAAATATTTTATATTTCAAAAATTTACACAAAATTAAACCATGCATTGCACGAGATATGAAAATTAGTTAAAGTAAATGTACTATAATTTAATGACATTAGAAAAAGAATTCTAAATAGAAAATTTATGATAGCTAATGATTCAATTAGTATTTTATTCTTTAATATATTATTGCATTTAAATTTGAATTATATTTTATTTTTATATATTTTTATTTTGAATTCAACATTGAATTTTTTTAAAATTCTTTTAATTATTAATATTTTTATATAAATGATTTATTATATTAAAATCTAATATCTACGTGCATAGCACGTGACAACGAAACTATATGTATCATTAGTATAAAAAGGTTTTTAATCATTAATCTTTAACCATCTTGTTCAAATGAATTATTCCACCTTCGTCCAACTCTTAGACTAAAAGACTCCCTCACCTAAAAGGCCAAACAACATAGGATTGCTTCACCTATATCCTTGATCAACGCCAATCTATTGAATGCATAGCCACCCACCTGTTGACTCTTCAGAGCAAGACACTTGTCTCAAAGGGATTACTCCAAAGCATATAAACCCTCTTTGTTTTTCATATTTGGACAAAACACCCTTTTCATACCAAAACTCTACCAAATTAATTGAAAGAACATTTGATCCTCTTCTTTGCCTCTCAATGATACATACCAGAATTTCAAAGAAAAAGGAAGAGAGATAGAGAAGATAACAGAATGAGAAAAGAACAGAGAAGAGATCACGAGAAGAGAATAATGCCAAATTATTTTCATAACCACCACCTCTGTCAGTAAGGTAGCTAAAAAGGAAAGAACAGACCTTACAACTATCAACAAAATATCCAAAACTCCCCGTTTCACTTAGAGGTCCCTGTACCTTAGTAAACCCCCTGATCAAAACACATTGTTTAACTAAAGTTCATAAAATGCACCGTTTACAATTAAAAATAAAAAGAAACCTTAGAATCTTATCGATAGAGAAGAGAGTCGCGAGTGAGAGAGAGTACCAAGGGAGAACGAGTCAACAGCCAAGAATTGAAAGTACTAAGAGAGAGCACCAAGAACTGAAACCACCAAGAGAGAGCACCAAGAACTAAAAGCAAAGATTGCTACATTGTTTCTTTTAATTTTGAAATAAATATATTTTCCTACCGTTGTAATTAGTTAAAGTTTGTTATGATTTTACTTGAGTTATATAATTCATTTAATGCCATAACTAATTCAAATTTTGAATAAAAAATAAAAAAGAAACTAAAAATCGAAAACTTAAATGCTGGTTGTTGTTGTTTTGATAATTCAGATTGGTCTGCAATAATTGATCCCTTCTTAAATTGGATCCTTGTCCTCAAGGATCGAATTTGGGGTACTATCATTATAGTTCTTGCAGATTCTCCCAAGTGGAGTCTTCTGGGAATGTGTTGGCCCATTCTACAATAACTTCAGTAGCAGCTGCATAGTTACCTTTCTTTACCATCCTTCGATCCAAGCTCCCTGATGGTTCCTTGTTGATTGCTTCATCAATGCCAACAAGGGGTAGTGCTGGTGAATGGGGTGCTTTACCAATGTGCATTTTAAGTTGAGACACATGGAAGGTTGGATGAATCTTGGACCCCATTGGTAAAGTCAATTTGTAAGCAACTTTCCCAACCTTGGCCTCTACCAAGAATGGCCCAAAATACTTAGGGGAAAGATTGTGGTTTCTCAATTTCCTAAGGGAATGTTGTTTGTATGGTTGTAGCCTAAAGCACACCTATTCTCCAATTTCAAAACTACGATCTAACCTTTTACTGTCAGCCATTTGTCGTATCCTTCCTTGGGCCATTTTAAGTGGAATTGAAGAAGTTTCCTCATGAACTCCCTACGCTGTAAGGTACGATCCACAGATGCTACTTGAGAGGAACCAACCAAGTAAAGTAGGTGTAAAGGTGGATCTTGTCCATATAGAGCCTCATAGAGTGTTGCTTGGATGGTAGAATAGTGAGTAGTGTTTTACCACCACTTTGCCAATGGTAGCCATAATACCCAATCCCTTGGGCATTCACCAAACATGCACCTTAAGTACCCTTTCAAGCATCTGTTAAGGACTTCAATTTGCCCATCAGTTTGAGGGTGATATGTTGTGGACAAGTGTAGCTTGGTTCCCAACTTTTTAAACTGTTCCTTCCAGAAATGACTTACAAAGATCCTATCTCTATCAGAGATAATAGTTTCAGGAATGTCATGCAATTTACAAACTTGCATAAAATATTCTTGTGCTACAATAAAGGCAGTGAAGCGGTGAGTAAGAGGTATAAAGTGCTTATATTTGGTGAGTCTATCTACCACCACCAGGATAACATTCTTACCTCAAGAGTTGGGCAAGCCCTCCACAAAATCCGTGCTAAATTGCAGCCCAAGCTCACATGAGAATAGGTAGTGGTTGAATGAGGCTAGGAGTATCTACTAAGTTAGCCTTGCATTTTTGGCATATACGACACTCACGAACCCATTGTTTTATGCCCCTTGATAGTCCTTTCCAATACAGTAGGCTAACCATTTTGACCTTAGTTGCATGTGACCCTAAATATCCCTCCAATGAGCCATTGTGGAAGTGGTTAAATAACTCCCTCCTAAGATCAACATCATTACCAACCATGACCTTACCCTTCCTCCTTAATATCTGCCCATCCCAAGTATACTTGGTATGACTTTTAAGACTATTGTTGAAACTCAGTACAAAGTTGTCTTAGCTTGAGGTCTGCCAATACAGATTCTAATATCTTGCCTCATACATCAGATCAAGAAATGCTTGTTGTACATTGTAGCAATTACCCTTTGTGTTCATGAGATATCCTAGATAGGGCGTCAACAACCAAATTTTGAGCACCCTTTTTGTACATGATGTAATAGTGATAACCAAGCATCTTCACCACCCATTTTTGCTGGAATGGGGTGATAGCTTATCTGTCAGCTACGAATTTAAGGCTTTGATGGTCAGTCCTTATTTAAAACTTCTTACCAACCAAGTAAGTATGCCACTTCTTAACAGCCAAAACTGCTAGCATCTCTTTGTCATAGATAGAAAGTGCCCGATACCTAACCCCTAGCCCTTTATTGAAGTATACCATTGATTTTCCCCTTTGATGCAGTATTACTCCTAATCCTTGGCCACAAGCATCAGTGCCAATGCAAAATTCTTCTTTAAAGTCAATTAGAGGTAACACAGGTGCAGTGCATATAGCTTGTTTCAACAGATCAAAGGCCTTTTGTTCATCCTAATTTCATGACAATGAATTGTCCTTCTTAAGCAGGTTAGTCAAAGGCCTAGCTAATACTCCATAGTGCCTGATGAATCTTCTGTAATACCCTGATAATCCCAAGAATCCTCTCAAATCTCTAAAATTGGTAAGAGCAGGCCATTTAGAGATCACTTCTACCTTGGTCATGTCCATGGTAACTGCTTATCCAACTATGATGTCACCAAGATACTCAATCTGATTGGTGCCAAAGGTGCATTTTTTCTGCTTTGCAAATAGATGGTTGTCCTTTAGAATATGCAACACCTCTCTTAAGTGAGCTAAGTAATTAGTTCAGTTGCTGAAGTACACCAGGATGTCACAAAAAAAAATACCAAAATTGATTTTCTTAACAGCTTCTTGATCACTACATTCATAAGGGCTTGGAAGCTCGATGGGCCATTGGTTAAGTCAAAAGGCATAACAAAGAATTCATGCCCCTTGTGAGTTTTAAAGGCTGTTTTAAAGATGTCACCATCCCACATCCTTATTTGATGGTATCCTGACCTTAAATCGAGCTTGGAAAAGAAAAGAGCCTGACCAAGTTCATCCAGCATATAACAGCCTGATTTTTAGTGGTGTCGGAAACAGTGATTTCGAGATCACAACTCTGACAAGTCGAGTCATTAATTTATTTATTTAAATAATTACGACTTCGTTAGCATCGTATTAAATTTTGGTTAAGAAATTCTATTGTTTAGATAGTTAATTAAATAGAAAGGACTAAATTGTAAAAGAGCACAAAACTAGAGATAAGTAAGTAGAAGGGCTAAAGGGGTAAATTAGCTTTGGATAAAGAGATAGTGGGGTGTTATGACACTTAAGTTAAAAGGGGAATGGATAATTAAAGCTAAAAAAAATGATTAATTAAACTTAGTAATGAAAGTCATGGAAATTACAAGTTTGCCATAATATATATATATGAAATTAAAGGAAGGAAATTAGGGAATTTTCACATGTTTTCTTATTCTTATTCTTCTTCTTCACATGGCCAAAGGAGAAATTTAGGGTTTTTCTCATTCAATCTTTGAGCTTTGATTTGAGTAAGCAAACCTTGACCCTTTTTAGTAATTTTTATGTTTTTGAGTCCGTATCAGCTTAATCTAGCTTATACGAGGACTAATTTGTGAATCTGTCAAATGTTAAGTATTTTACCATTGATGAATATGCTTATTCTTGAAAGTCTATGAAAGTTTTGGAAGCTTGGTTGTTAGATTTGTTGATTTTATAAAGTGATTTTTTTTATGATTTTAGGGTTTAAGGATTTATTTACTAGAATGATAAAATTGAATGCAATTGTGTGAAATTATTAATTGTGAGGGGCTTGTATGAAGGCCTTGAGTATTCGGATAGGATGGATTGTGGAAGAGAATGATTATTTTGCATGTTTAAAGGTCTAAGGACTAAATTGAATAAAAGTGAAATGTTAGGGGTAATTTCGTAAATTTCTCAAAAAGGATTTAATTGTACAAAATGAATTGATTGTGTGATTTAATGTGATAAATGGAATGGTTTGTGGATTTAGACTACGACTGTGCCACTGATCGAGGAAAAGGAAAATTAGCGGAGTAGTCCCTAGAATCCATTCACAACTACAATCCAGTTCGGTAAGTCCATATGGTTAAATTCTAACTTAAATTGCTTATTCTTGTAATGTGGCTATTGTAGTGAGATGAAATGATAATCGAAATTGTGAAAGACAAGTATGAATGAAATACGAATGACAAACAGGTTAAAGCTATAAACGAAAAGGTCCGATGACTAAGTGTCATCGTGAGTAAATGAATCCTTTACGGATTAAAGGTTCGATGACTAAGTGTCATCGTGATTCAATGAATCCATGATGGATTAAAGGTCCGATGACTCAGTGTCATCGTGAGTATATGAATTCCTATATGAAACAAGAGGTCCGATAACTATATGTCATCGTGAGTATTAAATAAAATGAGTTCCAATGCGGAACAAGGGTCCAATGACTTTGTGTCATCGTGAGTAACAAATGCGAGTGAAACCTACCCCATATGTACACAATGTTCTATTCGGTTAATTAGATTTTTACAACTCTTGAAGTTCGTTAAATCTATTTAACTTTATGTACTTACTAAGCCTTAAAGTGTTTACCTGTGGATTTGTATTTGTTTTGTAGATTCACTTTTTAGTGTTTGGAGATCGGATCATCTTGAAGTATCACACTATCCCGGAGTTGTTCGGTAGACTTTTACATCACTTGGTTATGACATGTACTAGGATGATGCTACTTTTTGCTTTTATACAATGTGTTGTGAAAAACCTTGTTATGTTTTGATGAAACATTGGAAGTAGTTTTAAGTACCTTGTATTGACATAAATGTCGTAATTGTGTTATCATAAATGCATAATTAAAGGTTTTGCATGTATAAAATCAATAAACTTGTGTTTAGTATAATTCTTGAGATTTGGCATACTTGTTTCGGTAGAACCCATGTATATTTCGGTAGAAGTGCAGGGTAAGAGAGAGGTTGTACACTGACTTGAGTTGTATCAGTAGTTAAATTGTGAGTATCGGTAGTTGTATGTATAAATGTATCGGTAGTTCACATGCTTGTATTGGTAGATGTTGCAGGATGAAAATTTTAGCTCTTTAGAGTTTTTAGTATTGGTAGATGCATGACATGTATCGGTAGAAATTATACTTGTATCGATAGAACTTGTACAGGTACTGGTAAAAATCTGCACCGTTTTGGAATTGTTTATGATAGGGCTACTACCGATACTTGACCATCAGGTACCGGTAGAAGCCTCCCAAAATATTGGAAATGACATTTTTACCCTTGTTGATTTGAGCTTATGTTAAATGATGATGTATAACATGTGAAATGAAATATTTTAATAAATAAATAAAGTTATATAATATTAAGATAAGATGATCAATGATAAATGAATAGTAAAACACCGAAAATCCTAACCGACGACGGTGTTCGGATTTAGGTGTTACACAACAGCTCTTCTTTGAGGGGTATAGAAAACTTATCTTTGATGGTGAGCTGGTTCAATTGTCTATAGTCAACACAAAGCCTCCAACTCCCATCCTTCTTTTCACCATCACAATGGGTGAGGTGAAAGGTTGTTGCTTTCCCTGATAATCCCAGCTTCTAGCATTTCTTAAACAAGTTTTTTTATTTCTGTTTTTTAACTGATGGTTGGTTGTAGGGTCTAATGTTGACTATTCTAGATTCATCATGCAGTGGTATCCTATGATCTTGCAATCTGATTGGTGATAAGCCTACAGGTAAACACGTCAGCATATTCCAAAAATATCTGTTACAGGTCTTGTTGAATTGGTGATGGTGTAGCATGTAATCTACTTTATTGATCAGTGGCTAGGTCCATAGAACAAGGGACATGCTTTACCATCTGTAAGCACTTGGATAACTGCGGGCCAGAAAAGAGTTGCATTACACTTGGTTTGATGCCCTGAAGTGGGCATTCTTTCCCTTTTGTAAGCAACTTGCATAGTCAAACAAGTGAAACTCCACACAATGGATCCTAATGATAGTAGCCATTGTACCCCCAGTACCATATCACAGCCCTTAACTGATAAGACCATGAAGTCTATGATGAACCTATACCTTTTTGCTTGCCATTTTACAGCTCTGCACATTCCTCTGGTATTCAAACTCCCCTATCAACTATCATAATCTTCATTCGGCAAGTGGATTCTACAAGTAGATTGAGTCTTCGAACCAATATGGAGTCCACAATAGCTTTCACTTCTTCAATTTTAACTGACAACCTCATGGTGTTATGGCATTAAGAGCCTTGCAATGCATGTAGAGATAGAACTGGTGTTATAGTTTTAGCTTCTTGATTTGAGTTCTCCAAGTGTTCAGGGAAATCATGAAATTCCTCTACTAATATTGTCTTTAGTTCATCAAGCAACAGTTGTTGAGGTTCTACTAACAGTTGGTAAAATTGTGATTTCACACACCTGTGCCATGGAGTGTATTTTGAAGAGCACCAAGAGCACAAACCCTTATTCCTTTTGTCCTTAATTTTTGCTTGTGACAAGGCATTGATAAGAGGCTTGGACCCATCAAGAGCAGGGGTTGAATCTCTAGAAGGTGAAGACCATCAAGATCAGGGGTTGAATCTCTAGAAGGTGAAGAAAAATTACTAGCCATGGCCACCTTAGAACTAGCAAATAGGGTTTTGAAGTACCTTACACCACCCCCACTTGGTGTGGACCTTTTGAGACTGCTTATAACAATACCTTCAACTTGCCTAACCAATAAATATCCTTACACTAAAGTTTAAGATTTAAATAACTTGAAGTATTGCCCTATTTCTACTTTAAGGTTGTTAACGAACACACAATGCATAAGCTTCAAGAAGATGAAGTTGATTGAGAATACTCTCAAATTGGTCATGGTAGTGGTCTACGATTCCTTTCTATTTTATGGTCACTAGTTCAGTAATCGAGTTGAGAAAGTCTGTGGAACCAAACCTTTCTTGGAGGTCTCTGGCATATGCTTTCCAGAAGAGTTGGTGTTTCCCCCTTATCTTTGGCAGAAAAAATGATACGAGTCTAATGCTTTCCCTTCCAAGTTGAGCATAGCTGTTCTTACCTTGTCTTGATCATGAACCCCTTCAGCCTTAAAGAACTATTCCAACTTGGATCCCCACCCTCTGAAATCTCCTCCATCGAAACGTGGGTATTCAAACTTAAAGTTCCTCCTCATTGAGTCTTGTGTGCTAACTCTCGAACGAAGGCTCTTGCGTTCAATTTCAATCATAAGAGACAAGATTATGTATTCCTTTGGTGGAAACCCAAGAGGGGTACCACCTAGTATACCCTTCCCTTTGTCTGTGGAAAAGCCTTGGGCTAGAGTAAACATGTTTCCCAAGTGCTAGTCGAAAAAATTGCGAAGTTTCATTTGATGTTTCCCTTTTACCCTTTTTACTTCCTCATGAAGTTCCTTAAGGGGAGATTCAAGTTTGGTATCAACCTGAGTAAGGTCGATTTGCAACTGTGACAGTTTTTGTTGCATCAACCCCATGTCTTTTTACATCGTTCCCAAGTCTTTTTACAACCTCATAATGATTCAATCGTCGATCATCAAAATTGCTATAGCTCTGATACTCTTGATTCGTATCAAAATTTTAGAAATAAAAAAGACAGAATAACAAAATGAAAAGAGAGCACAAAAAGAGAATAATGCCAAATTATTTTCATAACCACCACCTCTATCAGTAAGTTGACTAAAAAAGAAAGAACGACCCTTACAGCTACCAACAAAATACTCAAAACTTTTTATCACTTAAAGATCCTTGTACCTTAGTAAACCCCCTGATCAAAAAAAATATTTAACTAAAGTTCATAAAACGCACCGTTTACAATTAAAAATAAAAAGGAAATTAAAAATAACGAAAGCTTAAATGCTGCTTGTTGGTTTGATAATTCAAATTGGTCCGCAACACTCAACCCCATCAACTAAATCCCCATCAACCAATGGATTGCTTTAAAAAGTGAATCTACTTTAACACATTAAAAGCCATAGATGGAGAAGAGTACGGAAATATAGAAATCTAGCTCACACATAAATCTCTTTTATAATATGCAGACCCAGGATTATTCAAAACCCTTAGAAGGAAAACTCTTGAAATTAAATAATTCTAAAAATAATGTATTTATATGGTACATAAAACCCAATGACCCAACCACTGTTACTTATGTGCCTGAAAGGAGCTTTGTTAGAGTGCTCTGCAGCAAAGCAACTGAATCTACGGCCGACTTAGCAAACCAACTAAGTCCCACCTTAAACCGATGCTCCTCTGTGGGTAATCTGATCAAGTATGCTAATTTCCTTGCTGAAATTATGAGAAATTAGGTTAAACACTTGACATTGAAGCCAAAATAGACAAAGTTGGAATATTTTCAATGCATAAAAAACAACTAACCAGCATGACCAATAGGACCCTCTAAGGTGAGACCATCAACGAAACTTGGTGAAATAGCTGCATCATTTCTACCAAGGGTCATCATCTCTCCAAGATTCTGGAACCTGGTAGTCAGACATGATAGTGTTTAGACAACTTATTATAGTTCAAGAACTTACGCAATGTGCCAATCTTGTGCATATATAATTTAAAAAGAAAAAATTGTTGACAAAACACATGCACAATCTACCAAACATCAAATAGCTATATCCCAAAGACCTTAAGTTTTCCATTTTACAAGATGGGACATGCGACATAAAGAAGGCATAGAAGTGGTAATTTCAAATGAAAAATTAGCAACATAACAGAGCAGTATCATCTGAATGATGAACCCAACAAAAATTGAGGGAGCTAAGAGAACCAAAGAATAAAAGCTCAACTTTAATGGCTACTAAAACTACTGTCAAAGTATGACCTACTCTTAATTAAAATTGCAAACGAAGCAACTACAGCATTATTTTTTGGGACTATATTGTCTGAGGAACCTCAGATCATATTCATCCCTTCTTTACATATTCAACTTATTTAACAGCATGGATGATGTCTATACAGATGTGAGTAGTTTTCATATTGCAAAAAATTTCAAGAAACCAATTACATCAGCTAATATGTAAAATCTTAATGAAGGGACAGATGTATGCTGGCTTTATTGAGAACACGCAGCAGCAAAAAGGATGAACAAGACCAAAGAAAAATAATATTAAGGTACATGGCTTAGAGAAAACTAAAACTTCATTGGTGCCATACCAAGCCATGCAATTTACATTCATATTAATAAATGCCAATAATTCTAACCTAAATGGCAACAATGGACGGTTATTAATGGCTGCCCATAGATTCCAGCCAGCAAAGTCCGCTTGCTGAAAAGCAACCTGGGAAGAACAAGCAAGCAAAGTCAATCAAACAAAAATAAGCAAAGTAGGAAGCATTACAGGTTTAGGAAGTTCGGTTCTGGATCCATTAAAAACCTTCAGTTCCTCTCAGTAAAAGTAAGAGCATAAAGTTTTGACAGTGCTTCATCAAGCAGTGAAACAGAAAATATATCCAAATCTTGCAAAAAACTAAAGCATGCAGGTTATACCTGAGCTGTGGCTGGCAGAAGCTTTCCAGTTGAGTCCCTTAGAGAAGCCGAGTCACCAAGTGCAAATATGCGGGGATGGCCCCTAACACGGAGAGTTTCATCTGTTTCTGCTTGTCCTCTGGCATTCAGTGGAAGTTCATGGGGTTTGTCACAGGGTTCAAGTTCAGGAAGAAGTGGTTTGGACCCAACCGTCCATAACACCAAGTCTGCTTCTAGATTTTGACTTTCTAATCCCTTTTCAGCAGGTTGCAGCTCCAAAACATATTTCTCAGAGTTGCGCTTCGCAATGTCCTTGCCTTCACTTATCACAGTTGCATCGCCTGAAGCTTCCACGTCGCTGACTCTCTGTATGCAACGAACGAAATAACCCAGGAGAAGTTGAACTTTCCTAGATGAAAGAACCTACTAGTCCAATAGCAGAAACATTGTAAAGCAAAAGTTAATGCCGCTTCAACAGCTAAAATTTACATACTACAAACATGTGAAATAAAAGCATAAGACTAGATAAGAACTTCATATGCTTACGGACACATCTAACAGCATTAATATCAAAGCTCCCATGCCTGACTCTTTGAAATAATATTGTTAATGAGAACATTACAAAACAACATGGAGACATTTACACTTCAACAATGCACCTGCTGTGCAATAAGAAATTATCATGTTTTTACAGAATTTCAGCACCTTATCTACAAATAAATTTAAGGAAAAGTAAAAAAGTAGTGTTTCAAATTAAATTACCCTAGTGCTAAAAGAATTGAAGTTTAACATTTAACTTATTTTATTCAATACCAAAAAGAAAAAGCCTTTTCCACCTAAAGAGAATCAGCTTACATGAATCATATTCAGCCATTCTTCTTTATGATAATTCCCATTAAGCTCCATTAAAACAATAAGTTTTCTAGTACTTCCCACAGTTTTTTCCAGTCTTCTCCTTTTGACATGTTTTTTTTTCTCAAGTAACTTGCATTATCTACATTACCTGGACACTTCATTTTCCCTGAAGTATCACATAGATATTCAGAGTTGGGTAAGGGGATACATTGGAAAAAGAACTTCAGAAAAAAATGAGCATACCCATGTCAAACACATACTCGCATCCAACACCTCGCCCTCGAGCCCAAGTAACGTTTTCCTTCACCTTAAATGTCTATACCACTTTAAACACACAATCATTTTCTCCTCAACTGGCACCAGAGCCATACTTTTTAATACATAACTCCTGGTATAAGCCTTCTTTATATACATCCGTTGCAGCATTCATGATGAAAATTTTCTCCAGAGTTCAACCTTAAGATCAGTCTCTACTTTGGTAGTATAAATCCACAACTAGGTCACCAGCAGAAGGCATGCACTGAATAATAGGTTCCTGAATACAACTTGAAAATCCATCCACTACCAGGGTCAGAGTTGATGCCCAACGTAAACCCATTACCATTTTGGAAAACCAATCATACCTTCTTGGGCATGCAACCATCATGCAAGCTGTTAGACGTCAATTAATTATTAGATTAGTTTATTATTTTATTAGGAGAAGTATTAGAAGATTTTATTTATGAGTTTTATACCTTTAGGAGATCTCTTTTAATTAAAAGTAATTTAGAGAGGCATTAGGAGTCTTTTTATTTAAAGTCTTTATTTTAGTTTTCTTACCTTATACGTCTTTTATTCAAATAAGTAAACCTATGTAACCTCTATTTAAGGGGACAATTGGTAGCAACAAAAATAAGTCTGATTAAGGCTGTGCTTGGTAGAGTGGAAAGAAAATTGGAAGGATGGGAGAACATAATTTTTCTTTCCGTAGGTGTGCTTGGTAGAAGAGATGGAGAAATGGAAAGAAAATTACTTTTTTCTTTCCCTCCATTGCTTGGTAGAGTTGAAAAATGGAGGGAAAGAAAATAAAATATTTGAAAAATGCACATCTTTCTCATTTTTTCTCCTCTCATCATTCCAATTTGGAACAATTGATTTTTATGCATTAAGATGGAAAATGATCATCTCTCCTATTTTCTTTCCTCTCACTTTTCTTCCCAACCAAGCATACTCAAAATTTATTTACTTTCCACTTTTTCATTCCCTCCTCCCATCCCTCCACTTTTCCACCCAACCAAGCACAACCTAAGTAAGTTTTACAAGATTTAAGATTCTCTTTAACGAATCTTAAGGTCCGGAATTCCCTTCGACGAGTTCCACTTGTTAATCATAGGTCATTCACGAGGAAGAGGTAAAAATCAGGGAAAGAGCCCTAATAAAACAGACGGTTTGCCTGTGAACCATAACAACTTGACTTTAGAGCTAGGAACAATGGGCAATTCCATTACGAGAGAGGAGTTGGAGTCATTTAAAACAGGTAGAGTTGAAGATCAATCAGTTCATGCTGCAGATGAGGGAATTGATAATTTCCAATCAAAACTTTGATAAGGGAAAAAGGGTTAGCAGCAGTAACAGCATTTTGACAAAAGCAAGAGTTAGCTAGAGAAACAGGAAAACTGATTAGAGACAACGATAGGATCCGGTGTGGTTCCATGATACAGGAAAGTTGGATTTCCCGACTTCCGATGAGACAGAAAACCTTCTAATCTGGTTACACTGATGTGAGAAGCTCTTTGCGAATAAACAGCCAAAATAGACAAAGTGGGTCTAGATGCTTTTCACTTGACAGGAAGGGCACAATTGTGGTATCATCAAATGGAGCAGGAAGAGCCTAATCTTTCATGGAAGGCATTCAAAGAATACTACACTCTATTATTTGGACCAACACTGTGCAAGAACCCTTTGGGGGAACTAGAGAAGTTGAATCAAACAAGATTGGTGACTACCTATGTCAATTTTAAGAACTGTTAGCCGTGTAGATTCCATGAGACTGGATCAACAAATTAATTTGTTTACTACAATATTATCAGATTCAATCCAAATAAATGGAGATGCAGAAACCTGAAAACATGGTTCCAGCTATGAATCTGCCGAGAACTTTTTAGACAAAATATCAACTAATACAAGCTATCGACTTGTGTAGTTGGAAATCAACAAGAGATACTAGTGTTAGCAAGAAAGATCCTCCTTTTGTTAAAAAGGAGACTCATGTAGAGATGGCAGAGTGAGGAGACAAGGGTCTTTGTTACAATTGTGACGAACCATACTTGTTTTGACACCAATGTAAAAATTTATTTTGGTTGGAAATAAAGATCCCAATGATGTTGCGCAAAATCAAGAGTCTAAGGAAACTGAAATATCTTTACATGCAGTAACGGGCCAAAAACAATGCACAAGCTATTCAATTTCAAGCTTGCAAACAAGCTCTTTTTCCAAGAGGGGAGTAATGTTAGACGTCAATTAATTATTAGATTAGTTTATTATTTGATTAGAAGTATTAGAAGATTTTATTTATGAGTTTTATAGATCATTTTTAATTAGTACTTTAGAGGGATATTAGGAGGCTTTCTTTACTTAAAGTCTTTATTTTAGTTTTCTTAGCTTTTAAGTCTTTAATTCAAATAAGTAAACCTATGTAACCTATATTTAAGAGGCTAATTGGTAGCAATATAATTAAGTCAGATTAAGCAAATTTTACAAGATTTAAGATTCTCTCTAACGAGTCTTAAGGTCTGGAATTCCCTTTGTCGAATTCCACTCATAGGTCATTCTCGAGGAAGAGTTAAAAATCAGGGAAAGAGACCTGATAAGAAACATGGTTTTCCTGTGAGTCCTCCGGTGACAAGACCCATCAGTCGGGACCGTAACTCAAGCCCTCTATAACATAAATGTAACAATACAAACTCCTTTTCTTCTTTAAAACCAGAAAAAAACCACTCTCTAGAGAATTTATCATTAATTATCATTAATAGTTAAAAACCATGGTAATATAAGAAGAAAAAAATGCCAAATTTCTCATGTTTTCTAAATGTTGGTATCTTACTTTTAAGGCTGCTTCCCTATTCCCAGTAGGGGCAGTTGGACAGATTGCGGTTTCGACATTAATAGCTTGTACTATTCCTCTATCTTGTAGTCTCTCTGAGATAGTGGCAGCTAATTCCACTCCAGAATAACCACAACCAACTACAGCCACATGGATAAAAGAATCTTTACCGAACTTAGTTCGCTCCAATGTTTTTAACTTCTCATCAACCCTCTGCATAAAAAGTGTAACATGTAAGGATATAAAAGGTAGATTCCATCAGCAAACAACAAACTAAATTAAGACTCCATTGAGATATCAAGAGAGGTAGCTATAGGACTCTTACACATGCATCCTCTAGGGTAGAGAATGGTAATGCAAAATCTAAAGCACCCGGTACAACATCAAGTTTAGCTTCAGCTCCCAAAGCAAGAACCAACCTGGCTGCCCAAGATAAGATACAATGGCATCAAATGGGCATTCAGAAAGTACAAGCAATCCCCATAATAACATATTTGTATAGGTATGCTACTCAAGAAGACCACCTATGCAAAATTCATAAATGTTGCCGGAGAGTTGAATAATAGTGTTAGAACCATACAAGAGAAACAATACATATTTTTTCTCACACCGAATATTTAAAATGTGTTCAGTGGATTTAAGTCTAGAAATATAGCACAAGAATAGATGAGGAAGCAACAAAGTCAATGAGAAGTGGTCTTTAAGAAAACCTTAAATGATATCATCATAAGCAGCTAGGGTCTGGTAGTCAGGGTAACAAAATTGTACCAGTCATACTCAATGAGAAGGCCACTTTCAAGCAGCACAGTGCCACCGCAACTTGACTGTTTATGGCCATTCATTCCCCAATGATCAAATGGATGTAATAGTTTCACCCTGTCCTGGAGAAACTCTACACCAGTGTTTGCAAGCAACTCTGAAAAGCAAGGCGCAATTTCCCACTCATCCACTTCTGCAGTAAAAAATAGTTACTACAACAATCAAGCTCTTGATTTCATCTGAAAAGAGTGTTGAACTATATTTTCTATAGAAACAAGAAACGATGTCCTCATAATTTGATCTAGAAAAAAATACCTCCAGATAGAAGCTCATACAACATGGGTTTGAAAACAAATCGATCAGACTGATCAACTAGAAGCACCTGATCCCACATTCGATAAAGTAACTAAATCAGTTGAGAAGAGATGAGAATGACATGTCACAGTATTAGTGTTTAGATACTATCTTCTTTTTACCAGGAGAAAGGGGAATGACATCAATGAACTAAAGTGTACATATGCCATATGCATATCATGGTGAAGCAATCAAAAGATGCTAGTATGCAAGCTTCTAAACTTCTAGGATTTCTTACTTACTCAACTTATCAAATTAAGAGGTAACATACTAAAACACAACATACAACAGAGAAAAGTTAAAGAAACAGTAGTTTCCAAATATCTAGTCACATTGAACAGCATAATATTCATGGTCCGCACTATGATGTTCTGGAAAGTACCAAAGTAAAGTAAATAATAATCAACATTCGGTCTCAACATACCTGAGGTTTCTTGTCCTCAGGCCATAAAAGCGATTCTAGCCTTAAAGCAGTATATAAACCACCAAATCCACCGCCTAATATGCACACCCTTGGCTTCTGAAAGCAGAGATCATACAATAATCAAAATGGTCAAATTCCTAACACTGTTTTTCCGTTTGTGTGAAATTGAGTTGGTGCAGACTGTCCCTTTTCCATTGTTTCATGTCCGAAGGTGCAAGCGTTAAAGCTTCTAGAAACCTTTATGTAATGATGTCATATTAATGGAAGCCGTTACGTATATAATTTTACAAATATGACAGGATTTTAGCAAGTTCATAGGTCATCACAATAAAGCTTCATATTAGTTAAGAGTGATTTTTGTCAAACTGAGTTATTAGGAATTCCCAATGGTCCGTCCTCGATCCATAGTTTATGAAAGCATATGTTTGTCGGAAGGACTATGGAAGCAAACCTTTTTATGAGGCCATGTGTAAATAGGAAGCGTTTTATCAGCTTCAGATAATTGTGGTAGCGGCGGAGCTCCGCCAGCCTTTCCTGCCGCGGCTGAAGAAAAACTGGATGTTCTGGGTAAAGCGGAGGGTCCAGCCCTCAACCTCGCGGAATAACCAGGAGATAGTTTAATCCATTTCTTACCCATTCCCTCGCTAAAAATTCCTAATACAAAAATTTCGATTTTTGCCAAACAGATTATGAAAAGCAAATGAGACGGAGAGAGAGGGACAGGGAGGGGGGGAGAGAGAGAGAGAGCGTACTGTTGAAAGGCATGAGTGCAGTAACTGAAGCAGAATAAGCAAGGAACGCCATTGAACATTGAAGAAAGGGCAAGGGAAGTGGTTGCTTAGTACCGGAAAAATAGGTTTCTCTTCCTATGGTTGCTTTTGGTGACACGCTGCTCCTTACATTTTTATTCGTTAGTTTTCGTGGTCAAGCTGGTCAGGGGCTAAATTAGAAATATTTTTTTATTGGGTCGGTTTTTTTAATTAAGAAAATAGGTTGTTATTGGAGAAAGATAGAAAGTGGATTAAATTTTTTAAAAGCTTAAAAAATAAAATGGTATTTAAATTATATTAGTTTTTTTTAAAGTGGTATTTAATTTTTTTTATCAAAATTGGTATTTAAATTATTAAATTGTTATGATTGGTTTAGGTATTAATTATGCTTAGTTGAAATTTTTTTTTTAAAGACATATGTGACAAGTTAGTTTAAACTTTCTTTTCTAATGAGATTAATAGTTTACATATCAATTCTAACCAAAAAAAAATTAGATATCAATTTGAGAAAATTAATATAGTTTAAGAATCATTTTGTTGTTTAAACTTTTTTTTTAAATGCCAACAGTAATTTTTTTCTTATAAATACTAGATTATTTTTTATTCTTTATACCTAAATCCAACTCACTTTATTTTCTTTAAACTCTCAATTCTCTCAACTCTCATCTTTCTCAAGTTTTATTCAAAATTTTTCTATACATTTGTTTAAAAATACTATAGTTTTATTTAACTATTTCGTATATTCATTTCGGTTAAATTTTCACAAATAGTAAGCTCTCTGATTCGCTTCGGCAACAAGCACACATTTCAACCGTTAAAACGATAATGGGAGGAGAAATTTTAATTTTCATTATTTTCAATTAAGTTAAATTTAAAATTTTTCTAATTTTTAAAATATTTTAAAATATTTTATTTTATCGATATAAATAGGTGGATGATCGTGTTTTGGAGGGGTTCGTATATAATTTGTCAAAGAGCCAGACATTGAAATTCGTGGTTATCTGTAAGATGCAGGATTCTTACATGTGTCTCGTATGCTCAGGGGCTAAAAATTGGATCCCACACTCATCAACGTGTTGGTGGAAAGACGAAGACCCAAGACACACACATTTCATCTTCCATGTGATAAGTGTATAATCACACTTAAGGATGTAGCTTTACAACTTAGCTTACCAGTGGATGGGCCAGTCATTATGGGGTCAGCGATCGTTCCCGATAAAGAGGATATTTGCAAGGCATTTTTGGGAAAGGTGTCGAACAAGTTTCAAGGTGGTCGGATAGATATGAAGTGGTTGGAAAATATTTTCAAAAATCTTCCTAAGGACGCGCCTAACTTCGTTAAAGAACCATGTGCCCAAGTATTCATCTTAAGATTAATTGGAGGCATTATAATGCTTGATAAATCTCGAAATTTGATACACATAAGGTCGCTACTACATCTATTCAACTTTAAAGAATGTAGACGACGAGTTAGGGATCAACTGTGTTAGCCATGTTGTATTGGGAGTTGTGTTAGACGATGGAATCGGATAATATGTCAATCGGTGGTTGTCTACTCCTGCTATAGTCATGGGTGTGGTGGGAGCTACCATTTATATATCCCTAAGTGAACGACCCTTATACATTCCAATTAGTGACAAGGTAAAAATCATTTGATAATAATATGCAGCTAATATAGTAAATGTTGTTTATTTATTATATGTTTGAATTAACATATTGCTTGAATAGGTGGAACCACAGACCGAGTTATGTCGGATTACTGGAGTAGCTCGAAGATATCTGACTGTTGTTAGATCAACACTCGAAAGCCAATATTAGTTATTGATTTTTTTAGAACCTATAACAATTACGCAATAATTTGAAATTTAAAATTTCATACATAACAAATTTTATAATTGTGCACTGCAGTTTGAATAGATTTCATATGCCGATCTAATTATCATAGAATGCATCTCGCCTGAATTTTTTACCATTCAAAGTATGTGGGATGTGAAGGTGCCATTGATAATGTACACAATGGTGGAGATACACGAACCAGATAGGGTGATATAGTAGTTTGGGTGGAGACAAAAAAATTCCGTCGCCACCGTGAAATATGAAAGCATTACACAAGCTTGATCTGCAAGGGAAGACCAAATAAAATTAGTGAGATTACCTGATTGGCCTGTAAACATCATAGCATTTAAGTGTAAGCGGACACTCGTCGATGCAAGTATAGTTGATGGATTTGCTCTATCGGATATCGATCCCATGAGGATAGAGTTCTTGATGTTCAATTGTCAAAGCAACTAAAGTTAAAATTAGAATCATTGTTACTAAGAATGTCAGCGCAATTGAGTTAGATCTGCACAGTTAAAAAAGTTAAATTGTCAACGCAAATATGAAATGAATTTGTCAGAGCAAATTAAGATAAAATGAATAGTTGTTGGGATGTTTCTAAGGATAAATTCAGAACTTAAAATAAATGATCAAGTGTAAAGAAGTGTGAGGATCACTGATTTCACAAGTCGCAATGCTAAATGTCGCTGCAAGGTAACACATAGATGAATTGTCATCACAATTATATTCCTATGAAATCTTACTGCTATCACATCCTCTGTTTAACAAAGGACCAAATGCGAGTAACTACCACACCTTCCAATGCTGGTAATGCTTTACACTTAAGAACAAGTGGCCAAAATTCCTTCTTAGCCTCAAGTAACTTCCGTTGTCTTGCTTGTTGATTTAACTTGTCACCGCACCTTCCAATGACTGTGACTGCAATTGCACTTCCGTGGTCAAACGATTAAATCCAAAGATAAACAGATAAAGAGAATAGAGTAAAAATCAAATTAGATCTAACTTCAAATGATACTTCCATACTCAATTGAAAATCAACAGTATTCATCAATAATTAAGAGGTATCAAAGAAAAAGTTGAAGCATCCAATTTCTAGTTTACTAGAACTATTCCGTGATAGCTCCTCTTGTGCCGTAGGTAGATACTCCTCGTTAGCAGTTTTGCTCCGTGCTCGTCCTCCTAACCTCAAGCTTCCATGGCAGCTCGTTAGAGATTTAAGAAATGTTTCAGAATTTAATTCTTCACCCCTTGATGCTTATCTTCTTCTTTTCTCTTCTATTTATAAGCTTTGGGAATTTCAGATCTCCTTTTCTCCTCAGATCTAACCATTTTGGCAACTGTACAAGTTGGTTAATTCCAAATGTGCACTCACGCAGATCTGGTGTGTTTTTCAGGCATCTACAGGTTGTCGTCGCATCATTAGGCACAACCTCTAATCTTTACTTGAGGCGATAACTTAGAGTTCTCCTGCACTAGTGCTTCCAGGTAGCATGGATTCACTTGTACGAGATGAAAGTCTTTATGCATTGACATCTTTAGCCACAATTCCATGTTAAATTATGGCTGCATCTTTACACACTTTCCAGCGTTGATCTTCAGAAGTGAATCTTTGCGCTGACAGTTTCAAACGCAAAACTTATGTTGCATATGGCGACATTAGTAGTATAAAAGAAGCTAAAATGAAAAGAATTCAAGTCATTCACCATTAAGTTAGAAAATGCAAATATTAACTATGAAATGTTTAACATGCATACTAAATATGATACAAAAGGAACAATTAATACACAAGTTTTAGGGAGAAAATAGGTGTTATTTCTAATGCTATCACACCCCCAAACTTGAGTATTTACTTGTCCTCAAGTAAATAAAAGTTAACAAAGTCACAATCAAAATTGTCACCGCAATCATCATTCTAGCAACTTAAATTCTTTGGAATCCTGATGTATAAATTGCATTCATATGACAGAATAATGCGCCAACAATTTATAGATATGAACAATTAAGACTGCAACTTCACTAATGTTAGCATCATGCTTTGAATCTCAACCTTTCTTAACCAATATAGTATTTATTGCAAAAAAAAATTCTGCTTTTCTCTTCTTCTTTGCTTTCTTTTTCTTCTTTTCTATTTTTGTACGTGACTGATAGATGTCATTGCATTACTATACCCTTATTCCTGGGTAGTAACGATGTAATTGCGCTAACACACACTCTTACAATGACAGCCTTTGGCTAGATATTTTTTCTAACACATGCAGTGGAGTGTTCTCCCTTAATAAGTCACAATGCACTCACATTGGAGTGTCTTATTATTAGTACATATCGCTGCAATTGGTAAGTTAATTCAAGATTCAAAGATTGATACTACCCATTCATTAGTAATGCAATCCTAATCATTCATTCAAAAATAGAAGGACTAAATATTCATTCACATTCATCCAATTCACATATCAACATTCTAAACAATTCAAGATTTACGCATGAAATAAAAATTGTGATCACATTTTTCTTGTAACTTTGCATACTTTCATTGAACTAAAAAGAGAAGTAAATTCTTCAAATATGTGGGTGCAATTGCATTTCCATTTCACACAAATTTCCCCCAAACTTAATGTTTGCATTGTCCCCAATGCATTGACAATATTATACAAATTAGAATGGAAATGCAACTACAATGCAAATGTAATAACAAATAAAATGCAGTGACAAATAAAAATGCAATGACAACTAAATGATATGCATGCAACTAACTAATGAAAAGTAAACTAACTCATTGTTCAGCAGCCGATGAAGTGGTTGCCTTGGCACTCTTTTTTTTCTTCAGGCACTCTTCTTTATGCTTCTTCTTCTTTTTGTCCTTCCTCTTTCTTTTCTTGTCCTTGGAGTCAACCGGAGCAGCGGATTGCTTCTCTATAGCCGGTTGAGTGGAGACTTCATCGACAGTCACGTCGGATGGGTGGACTTCAGCAAGTGGTGCCACATAGGGCACAATGGCTAGAGGATTATAATCCTTAATGCTGCTAGTGACTGCCTCAGCCTGACTCGCTCCAGGCAGTGCCGAGTGTTCAACGGATGCCTCCACACTGGTAGGTGTACCAATAAATTCTTCCTCGAAATTTGTCGGGGCATTTTCCTTCTTTTCATTCTTTTTCTCTTCTTCCTTCTCTTCTCTAGTTTCCTACTTCTCCTCAAGTTTCGCCTTCTCAGCTATGCCTTTTTTTATCTTTTTCATCTCGTTTTCCTGTTTCTAGACCGATAGATACAACGGGTGTACACATATCTGTAGCAACAACTTCTTTTTTCGCCATATTGACCCCAAGTCTATTTGAAAACTCATCCTCGAATAGACTAGAGATGGTTTTGAAACAGTCCTCTATGTCTTTGGATTGTCCCTCATGCTCCTCATCATTGGAGATATAAATTTTTGTTGGGGATGAGACTGGCTGAGGTCTACCTTCAATGGTGGGTTGCTTAGAGGATGATAGAGCTTCCCTAACAATAGAGGGAAAAACAGGGAACTCTGGTATATGATATAGGCTTAGATTCCTCAATGTAGCGATAATGGCTTTGTTCTATACCCGAGTGTAAGCATAGAAGAGGTTTTACTTGTAGTCCATCTCTTCTAATACGCTGACAAGTCGCATTTGCCGCATATCCATGCGATCAAGGAGTTGTTCTATCTTTATCAGCTTTTTCCCTATCTGAGGGTGTGTGGGCACATATTCTTACTTCTCTTTTTTCTTTCCTTTCCCTGTCTCTTTCTTCTTGGGCAGCTATTTCACCATAGAGGTTTCTTGCCCCCTAATCATACGTTCCACCGAGATGTCATTTATGGGCCCCTTGTTCTCTAGCACATCCTCACTATCATTGGGCACAATATCCCTTTATTTGCATAGCACCATTATTAAAGAAGGGAAAGGTAAGATACATGTTTGCTTGTTTGCAGCTTCAGTGATTTCATCATGGAGAATTACGTCGACATCAATATGAAATCCTTTCAAAATGGAACGCAAGAGACACATGCGATCCAGCGTCGTAGTGGTGCTATGGTTTGATGGTAAAATGCGACAATTAACAAAGTGGAATCACACCTTGCTTTGAGTTATGAGGTAACGTCGATGCATCGTGTAGTTATGTGGATCATTTTTAGTCCACACTGCACCTTCGATGCATAAATCTCACAACACCAAGTCAACACCTTCATCAGTTAAAGCCTCTAAAAATGCAGTATGGGTATCTTCCTTCGTTGCGATGTGAAAAAGTTCGTTTATATAGGTGGCACTCCAGGGCACCAGACCCTCACGTACAAAAACAAACTCCTGTTCAGAATCCACTAAGTTGGCGTAGAACTATCTTACCATAGTGGAGGAATAACCGGTTGGATGGTCGCAAAAAGATTCCCAACCTAAGCGAGAGATTGTCCTTGCAAATTGTTTCCCTAATAGTCGTTATGGAGATAACTGGAACCCCTGTTCAGGGTAACAGTTTCGCTTGAGCATCACTTCATGATATTTGTCCTTTGCCACCTTTGAGAGGAATAGAATAGATTCTCTCTACGGTGGTTGTTCGGCGTGACGAACCACGACGGTTGTTGATTTAGTAGGGGATTTTGAAGGGGTTTTTGCTCCTCATGTTCTGGCCATAATAGCTAAAAAAAAAGAGTAAGAGTAATTAGTAGAAAAATTATAAGAGCACTACAGAGAATGATTGCAGCAGCAATAGAGGTTGAGTGGAAGAATAGAGTCGGCAGAAGAAGGATTTTATAAACTCTAAAGGGGAGGAGACGTGATTATTACAATTAGCATGGGAAATCATTTCGTTTACATCCAATAAATGCTAGGCTTACAAATTATACTTTTTGGGTTGATCCAACGGTTAGGGTTGAATGGAGATCAATTGACGTGATTCTTGGCTGAAATGCTTCGTTGAGTCATCACAAAGTGCGTCGACATGTTATGCTATCAGATGTGTCGACAAAAAGGAGATTTTTTTATTCTTGCATAAACTAAAAAGGAAACAAATTAAAATAAAAAGCAAAAAGTAAAGGTAAAAATTGCAATGACATAAAATAAATGTGACCAGATTAATGGTCTCGCTTTGCTCTTTGACATCTAGGCTTAAGTAGTGTTTCAGTCGTTGGCCATTTACTTTAAACTGGTGACCGTCATTTATATCTTCAATTGTCATCGCACCATGCTGGAATGCTTCGACAACTCTGAAAACGCCTAACCATCTTGAGCGCAATTTACCTGGATGTAATTTAAAATGTGAGTTAAATAGAAGTACCAACTGACCAAGGTTAAATTGTCACCGCAAGATGATATTGTCGTGCCATCTCTTAGTCTTCTCCTTATATATGGCTACATTTTTATACGCATTGCGTCGAATTTCTTGCAACTCAAAAATGTCCAACAATCATTTCTATCCAGTAGCGTCATAATCCATGTTCACTTGCTTGATCGCCCACTTGGCTTTATGTTCAAGCTCAACTGGCAAGTGATAGGATTTACCAAATACCAACTGATACGACGACATTCCTAACGAATTTTTATATGCAATGCGAAGCGCCCAAAACATATCATGTAGTCGCGAAGACTAATCTCTTCTAGATGGATTAACCACCTTTTCAAGAATGCTTTTAATTTATCAATTGGAAACTTCTGCTTGACCATTAGTTTGTGGATGATACGTTGTTACCATACGATGCTTCACATCATAGCGCTTTAAAGCTGTCGCCACTTGATTGTTATGGAAATGAGTGCCTTGGTCACTTATCAATGCTCGAGGTGTTCCAAATCTTGTAAGGATGTATGTGTGGAAGAACCTTAACACCATCCGAGCGTCGTCTTTCGGAACTGCAATTGCCTCGATCCACTTGGAGACGTAGTCAACAGCAACTAAAATGTACACATTTCCAAAAAAGTTTGGAAAAGGTCCTATAAAGTCTATACCCCAGACATCAAATAACTCTACCTCCATGATAGGTTGTTAGAGCATCTCACTGTGTCGAGATATTGAACCTCTGCGTTAACATTTGTCACATTGCTGCGCAAAATTATGGGCGTCTCGAAACAATGTGGGCCAGTAGAATCCTGATTGTAGGAGCTTTGCAGCAGTCTTTACACCACCAAAATGACCTCCATAAGGAGCATCATGACAATGCTTCAAGATAGAAGACATCTCTTCTTCAGGAACACAATGAATGATAATGTTGTCAGCACATACCTTGAATAAGTATGGCTTATTCCAATGATATCTCGCAGCGTCTCTAATGAATCTGATTTTCTTGTGAGTTGTTGCACTAAAAGGTAGCTTAACACAAACTAAATAATTGACAACATCAACATACCATGGTGATGCGTCGTCATAAAATAATTGCTCATCTGGAAATGCGTCGACAATACGTAACTGATTGCCATATTCGCTTCCAACTTCCAGACGGGATAAGTGGTTTGCTACTTGATTTTCGATCCTTTTCTGTCTTTTATTTTAATATCAAATTCTTGTAAAAGTAGGATCCATCTGATCAGACGTGGTTTAACATCTTTCTTCGCAAAAATGTATCTCAAAGTAGAGTGATCTGTGTAAATTGTAATTTTTGTGCCGACAAGATATGAACGAAACTTGTCAAATGCAAAAACTACTGCTAGTAATTCCTTCTCAGTAGTTGTATAATTTACTTGTGCTTCAGTTAAGGTTTTACTAGCATAATAAATGGAATGAAATACCTTCTCCTTGTGTTAACCAAGCACAGCTCTTACAACAAAGTTGCTTACGTCACACATTACCTCAAATGGTTGCATCCAATCTGGTGCGACTACAATAGGAGCTTGTACTAGCTATTTTTTAATTGTAACAATTGCATCCAAACATGCGTCAACAAACAAAAACTTTTTATTCTGTTCCAACAATAAGCATAGTAGCTTTGCAATCTTGGAAAAATCTCGAATGAATCTTCTATAAAAACCAACGTTGTAACAGAGTTTTTGAACCGGAGTTGGAACAGTATTAGAGTAGAATTGAGGATTAGAATATGTAGTTAAAATAAGAAAGGTTAGGAAAATTTAAGGATTAAATAGTAATTGTGAGAAATTAAAAGGGACTAAATAGTAATTTATCCAAATTTAATTATGAGTCGTCATGGGAATTAGATTGATTAAGGAGGGGTAAAAGAGTAATTTGGTGGAAGATATTTTTGGAGGCAATGTTTTGGGCCAAAGTGTAAAGTTGAAAGGCCCAAGGACTAAAAGTGTAATTTTACCATTTTTATAAGAGAGATATTTTTAGTGGAGAAATCTAGAGAATTTGAGAGAAATAAAATTAAATAAAAGATGAAAATATCATCTTTTTCATTCATTTCCAACGTCACATGCATATCTCTCCTTTCCAACTTTTGCTTTTATTCCAAATAGGTCCTTGCACCATTGTTAAACCTTCCAAGCTTCAAAATTTTCCATTTTATTTGAAATTTCATTAAGAAAGACATAGAAGGAAGTTAGTAGTCAACTTAATTTCCTTGTAGAGCTCACTTTGAGGGGTTAAAGTGTGTAGGGATTAAATTAGAATTTTGGGGTTTCATGAACAAAGGTAAGAAATGATTAAATTCTCATTATATACATGTGTATTTTCATAATTTAACATGAAAGTCATTGAATTTTAGACTTTAGCTTATACGTGTTTATATGAAATTGAAGAGAAATGAAAGAAGGAAAGGGACCAAATTGAAGAAAAGGGTAAAGAGAAGAGCAAGGAGTAAGAAGAGAAGAATACCAACCTTTTTGTTGTAAGTACTACAAGATTTTAAATTGAAATTTTATTCTCTTTAAAGTATATGATTTTAGTATATGATTAATTGTGATAAAAATGAGTAAAATGATATTTTTAGTTATAAGTATGGTGATTATGTGTGATTAAATGAAGTTTAGTGCAAAGGAATATGAGAAGGAAAATATTCTCATTAAAACAGTTTGGACAAAATCAGAGGACTAACTTAAAAAATTCACCAAAATTTGTAAAAAAAGAGTTAAGGGTCGAATTGAATATGTGATTAAATCTTATTGAGCGTAGTTTCATATGGAAGAAATGGTGAAAGAAAAAGAATTATATATTTTGAGATATACTAGTTTTTGTGTAACAAGGGCAAAATAGATTCGAATTCCCCTATTCTGACTTTGAAAACTAATAGAAAAATGTAGAAAATTATTGGAGACTAAAATTTATATGGATAAATACTTAATAAGTATATTTTCAAAAGAAACAAACGGGAACATTATTAGATTCTTGTACTAAAAGATAATTAATTTTTAGTGAATAAAGGTCGAAACTGTTAGGCAGCAGAGAAGGGGTAAATTGAAAGAATTTTCTGTACGAATTGGCTAAAGTAAAAATTCTGGAAATTTTATGGTAAAAAGATAATTGAGTCTAGTTTCAGAAACATTAAGAGGATAATAAATTTGAATTATGTAGCTCAAAATATAAATAAGTTAGTGACTATGACTCAAATGGACAACTTTGAAAATTTATGTAAAAATAAGAGTAAAGAGGTATATGATGATATATATATGAAATATAAATGATGATGTGATTGTGTTTAGTGAAGGAATGAAATATAACATTTATGAAAATTGTTTTTATATGAATTTTATGCCCATGTAGACAAGTTAGAACCATTGTGATATTAGTGACATGCCATTAAGGAACATTAGCACGCTTACTTGTGTGTGCTTACTGATTCGCACTATATGTGCTTACTGATTTGCACTGTGTGTGCTTACTGTTTTGCACTGTGTGCTTACTGATTTGCACCGTGTGTGCTTACTGTTTCCCCAGCACTTATGTGCTCACTTATAGTACTTCGGTACTCACTATTAGTTTCGTATATCTGAGAGGTTCTATAGAAGTCTACAAAGGGCTAATTTGAGAAAAAAAGTGGATCAAAGTATGAATTAAACTAATGTGGTAAGTTACGTGGTTTATGCAAGTAAAACAAGAAGTTTATAAACATGAGAAATTTAATAGTTATTCATTACTTTTGTAGTGCTTACTAAGCCTTCACCGGCTTAACGCGTTTATTTTAACGTGTAGGTATAGTAGCTACGAGAGGATAAAGTCAAGGTAAGGGACCTCTCATCACATCAGCTCAGCTTTGGAAGATTCAATTCTAGGTATTTACTTTTGGTAAAAATGGCATGTACAATGGTACTTATATATGTCCCTAATGAAAAGAAAAATGTTGTTTTGGGAAACTTTGAGTTGATGAAATGAATTGATGATATTTTGAATAAAATGATTTAAAAACACATTGTTTGAAAGAAAAATTTTATTATACTCGTGTTTAATTTCTTCGGTATTGTATGTAATACTCCTATACCGTGTTCATACATGTGAATCGTGTATAAGGGTGTTACATTTGTTGGTATCAGAGCGAAGATTTTCTGATGTTTGGGGTAGGGAATGAGTGTACATGTACATGCCATTTTATATGTTGATATGATGAGAGGAAGTTTAGTTATTTAAATTGTTTAATTGTGAATATTGTAGAAAGTAGATATGTCGAATAGACCTTGAGAAGAAGCTGAAGATAAAGTTGAAAGTAGGGTCCCAAATCCTATTAGAGAAGGAGATACACCTAGGATCCAAGCTCAAAGAGAATTTGTACATTCTGATGATTATAGAGAGTCTATGAATGATGAAAGAACTCAACCTATGAGTGTGTCAATGCCCTCTCAACAAGAAATTTCGATTGCGACTCTATTGCAAACAATGAATCAGTTGTTATAGCAAGTGGTAAGAAATAATAATGCTCAGACTGTGCCTCCACCACCTCCTATTAATGCCCCTAAACCACAACCTTCTGCATCTAGTCACCGATCTCCTTTGGAGAAATTAAGGAAACACATGGCTGAAGAATTTAGAGAAAAGAAAGATGATGATCCGGCAGAAGCCGAAGAATGGCTAGAAAATAGTTAGAGAGGGTTTGAAGAGTTGTAATGCATTGAAGAAGAAAAATTAAGGTGTGTAATATCTTTGTTAAAAGGTGAAGCATATCAATGGTGGACTACAGTGTTAAATATTCATCCTGCAGAAAGGATCAACTGAAATTTCTTTGTGTTTGAATTCAAAAAGAAGTATATCAGTTAACTTTATTTGGAAAAGAAGAAAAGAAAATATCTAGATTTAATGCTGAACAACATGACTAAGCAGGTATGATAAAGAGCTGATAACTAATGAAGTAGATATGTGTAGAAGATTTGAGTGGGGATTGAATGAAAAGATATATGTTCCTCTTCTACCGTTACATCTACAAGAATTTCTTGTTTTGGTTGATAGAGCTCAACGGTTAGAAGAGGGATTGATTCATTCGAGAGAGAAAAGTGCTGGAAAGAGGATAGCTACTGGTTCTGCACCTCCCCCTTCTTCTAAAAGAATAGAAGAGTCTAGAGATCCTAGATATACATAATTTTCTGTTGGTTAGAGATTTCGAAGCCAAACAAGATAGACTCAACAAGGAACTTCCATAATTAGTATGGGTGGTACTAGAAGAAGGCCATCACAATTATAGTCACCATGTGAACACTATGAAAGCTTTCACTAGGGAGAATGTCGAGTGAATACTCGAGCCTATTTTACATGTGAAGCTAGGGATCATTTTGTTAGAGATTGTCCAAGATTGATGGGTAATACTATTGAACAGTCTGCAAGAGGTAGTTCAGCTCCACAAAGAAATAGATTTCCTTGGAATTATGGTAATACTGGTATGAGATCGGCAAGAGATGGGGCTGATAAATCAAAGTCTAGGAGACTAATGACATATGCTAGTAGGACTAGAGAAGAGGAAGATGCTCCTAATGTTATCACCGATAAATTTTCTTTATTTGACTCTCTTGTAGTTGCATTAATTGATCCTGGTTTTACACATTCATATTTATGCATCTCATTAGTGAAAGAGAGATAATTAGTAGTAGAACCCATTGAGCATGAGATAACTATTACAAATCCTTTTGGGCAAAGTGAAAGGGTCAATAAAGTGTGTAAGAGATGTCCCCTAAAGATTTAGGGTTGTGAGTTCCTAACAGATCTTATGACCCTTACATTTCATGAATTTAATGTGATATTAGGAATGGATTGGTTATCTGAACATGGAGTTATGGTTGATTGTAGAAGAAAAAGAGTTTCTTTGAGAACTTCAGATGGAAAAGAAGTAATTGTGATTAGTGAAAAGTTTAGTGCTCTATCAAATGTGGTTTTTACAATAAAGCCTTCAAGATGATTAAGAAAGGGTATAATGCTTTCTTAGCTTATGTTTTAGATACCTGGGTAGAAGGTAATGAGATTGAGAAGATACTGGTGGTACGAGAATTTCCTGATATGTTTCATAAAGAATTACCGGGATTACCTCTTGAAAGAGAAGTCAAATTTGAGATTGAGTTGATTCTGGGTACTGCACTGATTTCAATTGCATCTTATAGAATGACACCTGCAGAGTTGAAAGAATTGAAGACATAGTTGCAAGAGTTATTGGATAAAAGATTTATACATCCCAGTGTGTCACCATGAAGAGCCCTGATTTTATTTGTGAAAAAGAAAGATGGGTCTTTGAAACTATGCATAGATTATCGTCAACTGAATAAAGTAAAGATAAAGAATAAATATCCATTGCCCAGGATTTATGATTTATTTGATCAATTGAAGGGAGCAAGTATGTTTTCAAAGATTGATCTTAGATCGGGATACTATCAATTGAGGGTAAAAGAGTCAGATGTACCAAAGACAGCCTTTAAGACTCGTTATGGTCATTACGAGTTCTTATTGATGCCGTTTGGATTGACTAATGCACCGGCTGCATTTATGGATCTTATGAACAAAATTTTTTAGCCATATTTGGATTAGTTTGTGGTGGTATTTATTGATGATATTCTAGTGTACTCAAAAGGACAAGAAGAACATGAGAAGCATCTTTGAATCGTATTGCAGATTTTGAGAGAAAAATAATTGTTTGCCAAGTTAAGTAAATGTGAATTTTGGCTGAAAGAAGTTACTTTTCTAGGTCATATTGTATCAGCTGATGGCATTCGAGTGGATCCGAAAAAGGTTAAAGCAATACTCGAGTGGAAACTGCCAAAAAATGTGATAGAGGTAAGAAGTTTCCTTGGTTTAGCTGGCTATTATAAAAGACTTGTTCAGGGATTCTTTATGATTGCATTGCCTTTAACAAGGCTGTTAAAAAAAGATGTGAAGTTTGAGTGGAATGAAGAGTGCCAACAAAGCTTTGATAGATTAAAAGCAGCATTGATTGAAGCTCCAGTGTTGATACAACCAGAATATGGTAAGGAGTTTGTGATTTACAGTGATGCATCCTATAATGGTTTAGGGTGTGTGTTGATGGAAGCTGGAAAAGTAGTTGCATATGCATCAAGGTAATTGAAGCCACATGAGAAGAATTATCCGATTCATGATCTAGAATTGGCTGCAGTGGTGTTTGCTTTAAAAATTTGGAGACATTACTTATATGGAGAAAAGTGTTATGTGTTCACGGATCACAAAAGTTTGAAGTATTTGTTAGCCCAGAAAGAGCTGAATTTGAGACAAAGAAGGTGGATTGAGTTGATCAAGGATTATGACTGTATCATTGATTATCATCCTGGGAAAGCAAATGTAGTAGCTGATGCTTTGAATAGAAAGTCAATAGCTGCATTAAAGGCAATGGATGCACATTTGGAGATGCAACAAGATGGCGAATTATTAGTTGAGCTAAGAGTAAAGCCTACTTTATTGCAAGAAGTGAAAGATGCACAAAAAGATGATGAAGAGTTGATGAGGATAAAGAAACAACTTGAAGAAGGCAAAAGTAGTGAGTTTGAGATTAATAGTGAAGGGAATTTAAGATTTCATAATAGACTATGTGTGCCAAATCAAGAAGATTTGAAAGGAAGGATTTTGGATGAAACTCATCATAGTTCCTTTACTATGCCCCCGGGAAGTAACAAGATGTATCATGACTTAAAGCCATTTTACTAGTGGAAAAGGATGAAGCGGGATATAATGGAGTATGTTTCCAAGTGCTTGATATGTCAAAAGGTAAAAGCAGAGCATAAAGTGCCGTCGAGATTGCTTAAATCGATCCCTATACCAGAGTGGAAATGGGAAAGAATTACAATGGATTTTATCACAGGACTGCCACTTTCACTGAAGAAAAAGGATGCTATATGGGTGATCATTGATCGATTAACTAAGTCTGCTCATTTTCTTCCGGTAAGAACTAATTTTTCAATGGAGAAGTATGCATAATTGTATATAGATGAAATAGTTAGACTTCATGGTGTGCTTGTATTTATTATTTCTGATCAGGATCCAAGATTTACATCAAAGTTTTAGGAAAGATTACATGAAGTTTTGGGGACTCGGTTGAATTTTAGTACGGGGTATCATCCCCAATCAGATGGGCAATCAGAACGGGTGATTCAGATTTTAGAAGATATGTTGGAGAGCTGTATTATTGAGTTTGAAAGTAATTAGGAAAGGTATTTGCCATTGGTTGTATTCACTTATAATAGTAGTTATCAGTTAAGTATTCAGATGGCGCCATATGAGGCATTGTATGGAAGAAAGTGTAGAACTCCTGTATGTTGGATAGAATTAAGTGAAAGTAAGTTAGTGGGTCCTGATCTAATTCAAGAAACTGAGGAGAAAGTAAAGTTGATTCGAGACCGATTAAAGGCTGCTGTAGATAGACAAAAATCATATGTTGATTTGAAAAGAAAAGATATCGAGTTCAAAGTTGGTGAAAAAAGTTTTCTTGAAAGTGTCTCCATGGAAGAAAGTTCTCCGGTTTGGCAAAAAGGGGAAATTAAGCCCAAGGTTTATCGGGCCATATGAAATATTAGAATGAGTTGGTCCTGTGGCATATCGATTAGCTCTCCCTCCAGAATTAGACAAGATTCATAATATTTTTCATGTGTCTATGTTGAGAAGGTATCGATCTGATCCATCACATGTGATTACCCTAGAGGTTATAGAAATACAACCGGACTTGACCTATGAAGAGGAACCGATAGAAATTCTAGCTCGAGAAGTGAAAGAGTTGAGAAATAAATTGGTTCCATTGGTAAAAGTTTTATGGATACATCATAATTCAAAAGAAATTACATGGGAAAAGAGAAAACCATGAGATAGCAATATCCGCAGTTGTTTGATACAGGTAAATTTCGAGAACGAAATTTATTTAAAGGGGAAGAATTGTAACATCTGTGTTTTTGAACCGGAGTTGGAACATTATTTGAGTAGAATTGAGGATTAGAATATGTAGTTAAAATAAGAAAGCTTAGGAAAATTTAAGGATTAAATAGTAATTATGAGAAATCTTGAGGGACTAAATAGTATTTATCCAAATTGAATTATGAGTCATCATGGGAATTAGATTGATTAAGGAGGGAAAAAAGAGTAATTTGGTGGAAGATATTTTTGGAGGCAATGTTTTGGGCCAAAGTGTAAAGTTGGAAGGCCCAAGGACTAAAAGTGTAATTTTACCATTTTTATAGGAGAGATATTTTTAGTGGAGGAATCTAGAGAATTTGAGAGAAATAAAATTAAACAAAAGATGAAAATATCATCTTTTTCATTCATTTCCAACGTCACATGCATATCTCTCCTTTCCAACTTTTGCTTTTATTCCAAATAGGTCCTTTCACCATTGTTAAACCTTCCAAGCTTCAAAATTTTCCATTTTATTTGAAATTTCTTTAAGAAAGGCATAAAAGGAAGTTAGTAGTCACCTTAATTTCCTTGTAGAGCTCACTTTGAAGGGTTAAAGTGTGTAGGATTGAATTAGAATTTTGGGGTTTCATGAATAAAGGTAAGAAATGATTAAATTCTCATTATATACATGTATATTTTTATAATTTAGCATGAAAATCATTGAATTTTAGACTTTAGCTTATATGTGTTTATATGAAATTGAAGAGAAAGGAAAGAAGGAGAGGGACCAAATTGAAGAAAAGGGCAAAAAGAAAAGCAAGGAGTAAGAAGAGAAGAATACCAACCTTTTTGTTGAAAGAACTACAAGATTTTAAATTGAAAATTTATTCTCTTTAAAGTATATGATTTTAGTATATGATTAATTGTGATAAAAATGAGTAAAATGATATGTTTAGTTATAAGTATGGTGATTATGTGTGATTAAATGAAGTTTAGTGCAAAGGAATATGAGAAGGGAAATATTCTCATTAAAACAGTTTGGACAGAATCAGAGGACTAACTTCAAAAATTCATGAAAAGTTGTATAAAAAGAGTTAAGGGTCTAATTTAACATGAAATTAAGTCTTATTGAGTTTAGTTTCATATGGAAGAAACAATGAAAGAAAATGAATTGTATATTTTTAGATATACTAGTTTTTGTGTAACAAGGTCAGAGTAGATTCGAATTCCCCTATTCTGAATTTGAAAACTCATAGAAAAATGTAGAAAAATTATTAGTGACTAAAATTTATATGGATAAATCCTTAATGAGTATATTTTCAAAAGAAACAAACGAGAACATTTTTATATTCCTGTACTAAAAGATAATTAATTTTTAGTGAAGAAAGATTGAAACTGTTAAGCAGCAGAGAAGGGGTAAATTGAAAGAATTTTCTGTACGAATTGGCTAAAGTAAAAATTCTGGAAATTTTATGGTAAAAAGATAATTGAGTCTAGTTTCAGAAACATCAAGAGGATAATAAATTTGAATTATTTAGCTCAATATATAAATAATTTAGTGACTATGACTCAAATGGACAGCTTTGAAAATTTATGTGAAAATAAGAGTAAAGAGGTATATGATGATATATATATGAAATATAAATGATGATGTGGTTGTGCTTAGTGAAAGAGTGAAATATAACAACTATTAGAAATGTTTTTATATGAGATTTTTTGCCCATATAGACAAGTTAGAACCATTGTGATATTAGTGGCATGCCATTAAGGAACATTAGCGCGCTTACTGTTCAGCACTGTGTGTTCTTACTGATTCGCACTATATGTGCTTACTGATTTGCACTGTGTGTGCTTACTATTTTGCACTGTGTGTGCCTACTAATTTGCACTGTGTGTACTTACTGTTTCCTCAGCACTTATGTGCTCGCTGATAGTAATTCAGTACTCACAGTTAGTTCCGAATATCCGAGAGGTTTTATGAAAGTCTAAAATGGGCTAATATGGGAAAAAAAAGTGCATCAAAGTATGAATTAAACTAATGTGGTAAGTTGCATGGTTTATGCAAGTAAAGCAAGAAGTTTATAAACATGAGAAATTTAATAGTTATTCATTACTTTTGTAGTGCTTACTAAGCCTTCACCGGCTTAACACGTTTATTTTAACGCGTAGCTATAATAGCTACTAGGGGATAAAGTCAAGGCAAAGGACCTCTCATCACATCAGCTCACATTTGGAAGATTCAATTCTAGGTATTTACTTTTGGTAAAAATGGCACGTACAATGGTACTTATATATGTCCCTAATGAAAGGAAAATTATTGTTTTGGAATACTTTGAGTTGATGAAATGAATTGATGATATTTTGAATAAAATGATTTAAAAACACATTGTTTAAAAGAAAAATTTTATTATACTCGTGTTTAATTTCTTCAGTACTGTATATAATACTCATATACCGTGTTCATACATGTGAACCGAGTATAGGGTGTTACAAGCGTGACCAAAAAAGCTTCTTATTCCTTTGACATTTGTGGATGGTGGTAACTTCTCAATGATTTTTACCTTTGCTTTGTCTACTCCAATGCCCTGACATGATATTCGATGGCCAAGGGAAATGCCTTCAACTGCCATGAAATGACATTTTTCCCAGTTCAACACTAGATTTGTATCCTCGCATCTCTTCAATACTTTTACCAGATTATTGGCACATTGGTCAAAATTCTACCCATACACAGAGAAATTGTCCATGAATACCTCCAATGAATCTTCAATCATGTCCAAAAAAATAGCCATCATGCACTTCTGGAATGTAGCTGGTGCATTGCATAAACCAAATGAAATACATTAGAAAGCAAAAGTTCCAAATGGACAAGTGAACGTTGTCTTTGCTTGATCCTCTGGCGCAATGACTATTTGATTGTAACCAGAGTAGCCATCTAATAAACAGTAATAGGCTTTGCCAACTAGCTTATCTAGCATTTGATCAATGAATGGTAATGGAAAATGATCTTTTTTTGTGGCCACATTTAGAAGATGGTAATCCATACACACTTGCCATCCTGTAGCAATGCGAGTAGGGATTAGCTTGTTCTTCTCGTTACTTACAATTGGGATGCCGTTCTTCTTGGGCACACATTGGATAGGGCTCACCCATGTGCTATATGAAATGAGATAGATGATGCCTGCGTCCAGCCACTTAATGATCTCTTCTTTCACTACCTTTTTCATTTTCTCGTTAAGTCTTTGTTGTTGCTCAATGGACTGCTTCACTTCATCTTTCATCCTGATTTATTCATGCAAAAAGAAGGACTAATGCCTCTGATGTCTGTAATGCTTCAGGCAATGGCTCATTTATGCTGCTTCAAAATTACGATAAGCTTTTCTTGTTAACTCGCATCAAGGCTAGCGCTGACAATCACGGGTAATGTGTCATTGTCACCTAGAAAGACATACTTCATATGCGTCGACAATGGCTTTAACTCCAAAGTAGAAGCTTGTTCAATTGATGGTTTAAATGCAGGGATCGTCCTATTAGACAGATCCAAAGATTCCAATTGCCAACCCTGTTTCAATTCACAAATATTAGCCTCAGCTCTATGGTTGCATTCAATTAAGATATCACCTATGGATGTCACTACATATTGGTCTGGAACTGCTAAATTTTGTTCATTCAATTCTTCTATAATAACTTCATCCAGTACGTCAATATGGTGACATTGCTCCTCACTCATTGACGGAGATGCTTCGAACACACTGAAAGTGACATGCTCGTCATTATGACACATAATCAGCTCGCCCTTGAAAACATCAATGAGTGTGCGTCCTGTTGCTAAGAATGGGCGCCCCAAGATAATGGGCATCTCCTTATCTGCTTCGCAATCAAGGATGATAAAGTCAGTAGGGAACACAAGCTTGTTAACTTGGACGAGGACATCTTTAATCTGCAAGCTGTAATGTCACTGCAGTGGGCTTCATAAATCCAATTCCTAGCTTCCTGAAAGTGGATAATGGCATGAGGTTAATACTAGCTTCTAAATCGCATAAAGTCTTACCTAGATAGTAGTTTTCAATAGAGCATGGAATTGTGAAGTTGCTAGGGTCTTTCATCTTTGGTGGCAACTTATTTGTTAGCATAGTGCTGCATCTCTTTATGAGCGCAATCATTTTGATGTCAGAAAGCTTTTTCTTCTTCGAGAATAACTCCTTCATAAATTTCTCATAATTGAGGATCTGCACAAAAGCATCAATTAGAGGTATATTAATGTGTAATTGCTTCAAGGTGTAGACAAAATTTTGATAATCTTTATTATGGTCCTTCTCTTTGAATCTTTATAGAAATGGCAATGGTATATTATCAGTGGGTTGTTGTGAAAGATTCGATTATGTCGACATGGGCAGTTGTGTCGACATCTTTGTTGGTTAAATTGTGGGCATAGGCGTGACTATAGATGGCTCCTCTTCATTTATTTCTACTGGTTCTTCTTTTTGTTGCTATGGCTTAAATGCGTCGACCTGTACTTGATTGGAACTACTACTTAGCTCAGTAGTTTGCTTTCCACTTCTCATTGTGATAGCCTTACAATGCTCCTTCCCGCTTCTGAGTTGGATTTTCAGTGTTACTAGGCAAAGCACCTGGTGACCTTGTGCTCATGTTAGAAGCCAATTATCCTAGCTGAGCTTCCAATGCATGAATAGAAGAAGAGTTACCTTGAACGATTGCTTTTGTTCTCGTGATATGCTCTTGCATCAACGCTTCAAGAGTAGCTAACGGATCTGCTCTTGGTTAAGAATATTGTTGTTGCTGTCCTTGTATATTTTGCATCACATTCTATTGTGGCGGTATTCGAGATTGTGACTGCATCTGGTTATATGAATGTATTTGATTTTGTGATCGCATCTGGTCATGTAATCCCATCTGATCTGGGTGTGCATGCAATTGCAGATTGTGATTATAGTTTTGCTGTTGTTGGTTGTTATTGTAACTCCATTGTCTATAATTACCTTGAGTTGAGGCATTTCCATATCTTAATGTGGACGCATTCTGGTTCCTCCAAGGTTGTTGTGTACGATTAGGATTACTGTATGAGTTACCATAGGAATTTCCTCTGATGTTGTTGACATAAAATGCGTTCTCAGCATATTGTGGACAATCCTCATAATTGTGGTTGTCATCTCAAATTTCACAGGAAAATGTCGGGACATCCATCTGTTGGGCTACTTTAATAGGGGTAACTTCACTTGTTCCCTTCATATTTTTTATCATGTTTGCCAACGAGGATACCTGTGCACTCAAAGCTGATATAACATCTAATTCCATAACACCAAGATTAGTTTTTACCTGAGCAGAATGAAAAATTGGATATTGATAGTCATTCTGTGCAATTCTCTCTAATATACGTATGATTTCATTGTAGGTACAATCTAACAATGGTCCATTGGCAGATGCATCAACAAGATTTCTTGTCTGTGCATTCAACCCATTATAAAATATCTCGATTTGAGTCTCTTGTTGAATTCCATGCATGGGGCAACGTCTTAGCAAAGTCTTGTAGCGTTCCTACGTCATGTGTAAGTTCTCATAATCCAGTTGATGATATGCCGTGATATCATTCCGCAATCTTGCATTCATTGTCGGCAGATTAAATCTCAGCACGAACTGTGTTGCTAGCGCATTCCTAGAAGTAATGGATCCAGCTGGTAAACCAAGAAACCATTTTCTTGCCCTCCCTTGCAAAGAATAAGGGGATAACTGCATCTTCAAGGCGTCATCAGGAACACCATGTTGAGTAAAAGAAGCGCATATGAGCAGAAATGATTTAAGATGCTCTCTAGCATCTTCATGAGGTAAACCTGCATATTGCCCTTTAGAATTCAACATTTGAAACATAACCAATTTCAATTCAAAATTACCAACTTGTATTGTCGATCTAACAACCCCTGGTTGTAAATCGTCAAGCATAGGAACAACAAAATCTCTAACTGTCCTGTCTTGGATTTGCTCCACTTGTGGCAGCGGAGGTGGTAAATTATTAATTCTTTGTGGCTGTATTGGAGGAACTACAACTTGTGGCAGTAATGGTGGTACATCATTGTTATTTCCAGTCATTTTCTTTTATTCTTACTTTCTACTTCGAATAGTCCGTTCGAGTTCTGGATCAAAGCTCACAATATCCTTAGGATTTCTCGTTGTAACTCCTAAAGAATTAGTAAAAATAAAAAGTTAAGTAAGAAAGAATAACTACAACTACAAAAATGAACATCAAACAAAGGTCATCTCCAACAACGGTGCCAAAACTTGATCGGCCTGTAAACGTCACAGCATTTAAGTGCAAGCGGACACTAGTCGATGCAAGTATAGTTGATAGATTTGCTCTATCGGATATCGATCCCACATGGATAGAGTTCTTGATGTTCAATTGTCGAAGCAACTAAAGTTAAAATTAGAAGAATTGTTACTAAGAATGTTAGCGTAACTGAGTTAGATCTGCATAGCTAAAAGAGTTAAATTGTCAATGCAAATATGAAATGAATTTGTGAGAGCAAATTAAGATAAATTGAATAGTTGTTGGGATGCTTGTAAAGATAAATTCAGAACTTAAAATAAATGATCAAGTGTAAAGAAGTGAGAGGATCACTGATTTCACAAGTCGCAATGCTATATGTGGCTGCAAGGTAACACATAGATGAATTGTCATCGCAATTATATTCCTATGAAATCTTACTGCTATCACATCCTCTGTTTAACAAAGACCCAAATACGAGTAACTACCACACCTTCCAGTGCTGGTAATGCCTTGCACTTAAGAACAAGTGGCCAGAATTCCTTCTTAGCCTCAAGCTACTTCTGTTGTCTTGCTTGTTAATTTAACTTGTCACCGCACCTTCCAGTGTCTGTGACTGCAATCATGCTTCCGTGGTCAAACGATTAAATCCAAATATAAACAGATAAAAAGAATAGAGTAAAAATCAAATTAGATCTAACTTCAAATAGTACTTCCATACTCAATTAAAAATCAACAGTATTCATCAATAATTAAGAGGTATCAAAGAAATTGTCAAAGCATCTATTCCTAGTTTACTAGAACTATTCCGTGACAGCTCCTCTTTTGAAGTCTTGCTCTGTGCTTGTCAGATCACCTTCCTCCTAACCTAAAGCTTTCATAGTAGATTGTTAGAGATTTGAGAAATTTTCCAAAATTAAATTCTTAACCCCTTGATGCTTATCTTCTTCTTTTGTCTCCTATTTATAAGCTTTGGGAATTTCAGATCTCCTTTCTCCTCAGATCTAACCATTTTGGCAGCTGTACAAGTTGATTAATTCTAGTTGTGCACTTACGTAGATCTGGTGTGTTTTTCAAGCATCTGCAGGTTGTTGCCTCATCTCTAGGCCCAATCTCTGATCTTTACTTGTGGAGACAACTTAGCGTTCTCTTGCGTTGGTGCTTCTAGGTAGGATGAATTCACTTATACAAGGTGAAATTCTTCATGCGGTGACATCTTTGGCCGTAATTCCATGTTAAATTATGGCTGCATCTTTGCACACTTTCCAGCACTAATCTTCAGAAGTGAATCTTTACGCTGACAGTTTCAAATGCAAAACTTATGCTGCACATGGCGACATTAGTTGTATAAAAGAAGCTAAAATGAAAAGAATTAAAGCCATTCAACACTATGTTATAAAATGCAAATATTAACTATGAAATGTGTAACATGCATACTAAATATGATACAAAAGGAACAATTAATACACAAGTTTTAGGGAGAAAATAGGTGTTATTTCTAATGCTATCATTACCACAAGGAGTACATCGTCATTGGGATCGTAGGATGGAATACTTACCCATCCGTAAACCCTTTTTCTCATCAACGATGGTGACTGTTTGGAGTACATGCCTTGGTTCAGAGTCATCGACAAATCATATCTACTGTCTGTGGAGGCGAAGAGTTGGTAACTTCATCAGAAAAGGTCATGACGACCACCCCAGCAGCGTAGGTCCAGAAGTGGTGCCACAACGGGTTCGTCCTCGGCTCCAACCCAACAAATGCCACTAATGTTTGTACCATATCCTAGTCAGTTCCCTCCATTTGTTCTTGTTCATTTCACTAACCTTATGTTTTATTCACAAACACCATATTATGCACCATACTATGCACTACCACAGCAACCTACATCTACACCTCCTGCAGGAATGTATTTTGGGCATCTCCGTCCCCAGCATACAATGCCCCAATACTGATATCGATGTCGATGCATGTACCGACATCGATGGTGACACCAATATCGTCATCAATGTCAGTATCAATGCTCACATTAATTGTAACATTCTGCTCGGTAATGCCCTAATGATCGAGTGTTGTTTAGAATTACGAAATTCGAAATATGTTCTTAGTAAGCAAGGTGTTAGATTCACTTAAGAAGCTGGTGTTTGTGGGTACGCCCTTGGGCAAAATCTTTGTTAGGCAAACAAGTTAGAAGAAAGTAAACTGATGTGATTCTATTCACCCAAATGATGCTTTGGCGGATAGATTGGGCAAATAGTTAACATTGGAATATTGAGCAAAGATGTCTTAGAAAGTGACAAATTTTTAGGAAAGGTTTAGTAAAGTGTTAAGGAATTTCGAGTAATTCAAATAACACTGAAAAGCATTGAATGATCAAGTTTGCCAAGAAATGGTGCTGGTTATGTGTTGTATAGAATTGAACGATGGACTTGAAACGTGAATATTTATGTATACATATAATGGTGGATTATTGAACACATTTTCTTATAGTTGTAAACCCACCATATGGTGGATAGAATAGGATTAAGACACGTGTCAAGTTTACATAGGGACAAAGGTTGTATAATTAGATAATCCGGGTTAAAAGAGGGGAGTTTTTCCTCTTCCTTCTTAAAGAAGTAGCTTTTTGTTCTAAATTTAAAGAAAACTAGGATATTTTTCCCTTCACAAAAACTAAGTTGTAGATCTGTATTTCCTACCTATGAGTGCTTCATGTCAAGTAGTAATTGTTGTTTGTCGTCCAATAGAAGTCTAGATTTGGAGTTAGGAGCTGAAAAAGGTGGAAGTCAGGTTAGTCCCTAAACTGACTCTTTGATATGCATTATGCATTCTACAAACGTTAGTGAAGAAATAATAAAACCATTGTATTGGATCTAGAAAAATAAGGTGTTTCAAGTTTAGTATGAAATACATGGTTAATGGATGCACGCATCTAAATGATTATGGTATGTCTCTATGTCTGGAAAACATGAATGAGTCTATTGTGAGTAAGTCAAAGTACGATGTATATGTGTCTATCTCCGAAGTTGTCTAAAAGGGTTCATTGGGATTAAAAACACGAATCTTTGAAAGGAAAAGTCCATGGCACCGTATCGTGTAAGACCATAGTTGGTGGGTTAAGACTTAAAGGAAGGTTATTACCGAATGGGGTTCTCTATGTGTCCTAGGATGATAAGGGGAAAAACTCACGAAATGTGAGTCTAGGCAAATCCCTATTATCTAAAACACCATCAAAGGAAAGCCTTTGTGGCAAACTCTAGGTAGGAATGCCTTTGTGGCGATCTTTGTTAAAGGAAAACTTTTGTGTCAAAACTCTGAAAAGGTAAGCCTTTGTGGCGAACCTCTGAAGGTAAGCCTTTGTGGAAAACCTCTAAAAGGTAAGCTTTTATGGCGAACCTTTGAAAGGAATGCCTTTATGGCGAAACTTTGGATAGAAATCCTTTTTGGAGATCTCTATTAAAGGAAAGCCTCTATGGAAAACTCTGGATATGAAAGCCTTTATGGCAGACCTCTATAAAGGAAAGCGTTTGTGGCGAATCTAAAGGAATGCCTTTGTGGAAAATCTGTAAAGGAAAGCCTTCGTAGCAAACCTCTGTAGAGGAATGCCTTTGTGGCTATCTTTGTAATGGAAGCCTTTGTGGTTATTATGGGAAAGGAATGCCTTCATAGCACAATCTAATGAATAACCCTTGTGGAAATTTTTGGAAGAGAACGCCTCTATGGGGGATCTTAAATGAAAAGGAAGGAATATCTATGAACTCAGATGGAACGATGTATATGGTATTATGAAAGAATGATAAGTTTGGAAATCTTTGAAAGAGTAATGTGTACACTGACCTCTAAAAGAAAAGCTTTGTATGAAGTGTTATGGATCAAGGGTATTATGTCTACAATGTCCTCTATAACAAATATGATTAAGGAATTAAGAAGGGACAAGACAAAGAATGTGAATGAGGTATCAAAGATGTGAAAAGTAATTTATGATCCAAGTGTAAGGTGAAAAATATATGGCGAAATGAATGAGATCCTAGAGACGTATTCGCCAAAGTCAAAGTTGAAGGACAAGAACGAGGAGATAGATAATGGATTTCTTGAATAAGACTTAGGTAAATGAGGATTACTCACTAACTTCTATTAAACTTACGTCTGTGTTTTATGCCATAAGTAAACTGAGATGAGACTATTCTAACAGGGACAATGCCAAGGCTATGTCGAGGAGTGTCGAGGTGGGCTATTATACATACAGAGTGAGTGAAGCTATCACATCCCAAAAATCGGATTAGTAGAAATTGGGTTAATGAATTAAGAATTGTCACACCTGATTTTTTTTATGATTGTTTGCTCATTTGATAATAAATAAGTATCAAGTATAGTGTTTGAGTAGTGGTGGAGTTGTCCTTGATGATTAGTGTTTAAATCCCTTCCCTCACATTATTTTTCTATGTGGTGCAATTTTGCTTCAAACCTTAGCAAAAGTCACACCATGTTTTTAAAATAAATATTGTAGAAGTGTGATCAAGGAAGTGAGTTGGTTTAGTGGTTAGGAGCTTAAATAAATTCCTAAAGGTTTTATTTTCAATTCCCCACATTATCATGATTTTTATTTAATTTTTTTTGACAACATTAGCTTGTGTGAACACCCTACTGTCGTCTAAGCTTGTTACCATGCATAGGGAAATATTCTTTCCTTTCTTAACAAGTTAACATTCCATAATTCACCAACCTTGTTCCCCTTTTTTCTCCCTTGTCTCCTCAACATGTCATTTTTCTTCACAATTGCCTTATGTGCCATTCATTAAACCTAGACAAGGTGTACCTCACCTTTTATTTTCATTTTTCTCTCATCCACTTTCTTTTTTCCGCCCCTTCATACTTCTCCCTTCTCTCCACTTTTTCTGTCATTTTAGTCACCCTACCACCACTTTTTCTCCATTTCTCTTCATTACCTCCATTACTTTTTACCCAAACGAACCACCATCATCACCAGTACCAGACCTCGTCTTTGTCATCACTCTTCTTACTCGTTTTGTACATCGTTGCCCTTGCACCACCACTTACCACCGTGGCCACCACCATTGATATTACTTGTCTTCTTTCTCCCCACTTCTCTATTCTTCTTTGTTTTTTTCTGTTAGCTCGATGGATCAACTCGATAATGTTGGTAAGGGAGGTTGAATCAACTTTTGAGATGTTGTGGTGGAAGCAATTGAAATTTGCAACAAAGAACATAAGGATTTATAGTAGTTCGGCCCCAAATGTTACTCTACTACCTTAGCTTTCCACAGCTAAGGATTTTCCCAAATCCACTAGATTTGTATAAACTTTGAGGATAAGGTTTAACCTTACAATCACTTAAGACTTATACCCTAAAGCCTTAAGAGACAACACCTTAAGATTTCTACCCAAACCTTAAGTATAAACCCTCTTTCAAAAAAGAAAAAACAAGCAAACAAAGAAACAATCCTTACAAGATTAGGATGTTTGTCAATTAAGCACAAATACAGAAACGAACATTTGAACTAAATGAATACAATGAAAGCTCACAAGTGTTTACACAAAAAGGTAAGAAAGAATTAAACTCTAGGTTGTTTTGATTGATCTTTAGGCTTTGCACATTTCTCTTCTTGATGCTAGACCTTTGGAAGATGGTATTTATGCCCTCTAAGTGAATTCCAACCATTTTGGTTGTTGGGAAAGTATATGTAGCCACTATAGCCATAAAAACCAGCATTAAATGCAGTTGGAGTCGTTCTATAGATAGATGCTTCATTGTATTGGTAGAACTCTGAGTGTTTCATTTGGTATCGTATAACCAATCAGAGTATCGTAGAAGTGCAAGGGATGCTGAATTTTGGCTACTGACTTGATTTGTTTCGTTAGAAGTCTTCAAGGTATCAATAAAACTAAAGTTGTATCAGTAGAAGTGAAGTTTTACCTGTAGAAGTCTCATTAGAGTCTTTTCTACTTAGCTTTTATTCAAAAACACTTTAATTTGTTATATCAAAACATATTATCCAATAAGGCTTAGTTTAAAAATATCCTCCTTTTTGATATAACAAAACATTTTGTAAATTTGTTTTTGAATAGATTTCTCCCTCTTAATAAAAGTCATTTTCAATTCAAGCTCCCCTTATATAAAAATCATTTTCAATTTAAGACATAAAGGTTTGAAGCATAAATTTTCAATAAGTTCAAATTTGACATTCATTTTTCTTTGAAAAATTGGTCACTAGAATAAGTAATCAATCAACCATAAAATTTACCTTTCTCTTCTCCCCCTTTTTGTTATATAAAAATAAACAATAAAGTTATCAAGAGGAAATAAAGGTGGTTAGTTCAAAGATAGATATTAAAAATAAAGAACTAATGAACTAGCATACCAATCAATATAAGGTGCAATCACATAGAATTTGCATTTGTTTACCTTAAAGCAATGCCCCTTACCTACAAACATAGAATTAAGTTTTTGGTACCCAATGTCTTTTGGGTCCATAATCATTAGTTTTCAAAATCTTAGTCCCCTTAGGTATCCATTTTGAAAGAGCCTCCTTGTCTTGAGTGACACTAAGTCCTTTAGGGACCCATACACTCTTAATAAGTTTTCCCTTGTAAAATCTTGAGCGACCTCTATGTTTATAGGAATTAAAGCTACTTTTAACAAATTTTTGTTTTGAACTTTCTTCTTTTTCATAAACTTTGTTAAAGTGAGCTTTTTCACTCTTAAACAACTCAAGTTGTTTTTAATGATCCTCATGAACTTTTGAAAGTAAATTATGCAAGTCTAAATTTTTCTTTTCAAAATCATTAATGGTTTCTAGCATTTTGTTTACTTTCTCTTCAAGTTCATGATTGATTTTTGAAAGTAAGTCATTTTTAATTTTCAATTTTGAAACACTTTTCTTGTGTTTTGACATCATGACTTTTAATTACAAAACCAATTCATCATAGGCTTGTTACGACTCATCAAAAGAATAATCATCTAAAGTAGATGAGTTAGAAGTTACCTTAAGATCATCGATGGCCATAAGGACTAATTTGCTTCCTAATCGGAAAAGTCTTTATTGCTCGAATCAACAAAAACCTTTTGTTTGCTAGACCTCTTCTTTTTAAGTTTAGGATAATCATACTTGATGCGTCCCGATTTCTTGCACTCATAGCAAATAATGAGATCTTTCTCCTTGGTTGATTTAAGTTTGAGTCATTCCTTCTTTCAAAATTCTCCTCATTTGTTTGACTTCATGAATCTCTTGAATCTTCTAGCAAGCCTCTCTATCTCTTCATCTTTATCCACCTCTTCACTTGATTCACTGTTTTCAATGGTGGTGGATTTTAGAGCTCTACCAACATTCTTCTTCATAAGTCTTTTTTCTTCACTCTTTTTGTTAAGCTTCATCTCATATGTAAGCAAAGAACCAATGAGCTCATCAAGAGAGAGTGAGTTGAGATCTTTTGATTCTTCTATGTCTATCACCTTTGGTTCTTAAGATGTTAAGAGACTATTCAACAACTTTTTCACCATCTCCTTGTTGAGATAAACATTCCTAAGGGCTTTGAGACCATTGATGATATTGATGAATCGATCGAGTATCTCTTTGATTCCTTCCTCTAGTTTTGATTTAAATAACTCATTGTCAATGGTGAGAATACTTAACTTTGATTCCTTGACTCTATTTGTTCCTTCATGTATGACCTCAACCTTGTCTCATATTTCTTTGGCATCGTTGCACGAGGAGACTCTAACGTACTCATTTTCACCAAGAGCACAAAATAGAGTGTGCATAGCTTTTGCATTAAGTTGTACCTTCTTGATGTCATCAACATCCCATTCATTCTTCTCTTTTGGAACACTAACACCTTCAACTATCTTCATTGGAATGAATGGCCCATTTATGATTATCCTCCATACTACATAATCATTGGCTCGGATAAATAACTTCATTATTGTTCTCCAATAAGAATAGTTGGTTCTATTAAATATAGGAGGTCTTACGATGGAATGTTCTTCTCCCATGAACGTTTACTTGCAAGTAGATGTCATTGTTGTTGGATTACTTATTGATCGTTTGAGCCTTTCCATGAATCTTCTCTTGGTTGTTAAATCATCTCTAGAGTTCTAGCTCTGATACCAATTGTTAGCTCGATGGATCAACTCGATAATGTTTGTAAGGGAGGTTGAATCAACCTTTGAAATGTTGTGGTGGAAGCAACTAAAATTTGCAACAAAGAACATAATGATTTATAATGGTTCGACCCCAAGTGCAACTTCACTACGTTTGCTTTTCACAACTAAGGATTTTCCTAAATCTATTAGATTTGTATAAACTTTGAGGATAAGGTTTAAACTTACAATCACTTAAGACTTATACCCCAAAGTCTTAAGAGATAACTTCTTAAGGTTTATACTCAAACCTTTAGTATAAACCCTCTCTCAAAAGAGAAACAAACCAACAAACAAAAAAACAATCCTTATAAGATTAGGATGTTTCCAATTAAGCACAAATACAAAGAAAAACACTTGAGCTAAATGAATACAATGAAAGCTCACAAGTGTTTACAAGAAAAGGTAAGAAAAAATTAAGCTTTAGGTTGTTTTGATTGATATTTAGGCTTTGCACATTGCTCTTCTTGATGCTAGACCTTTGAAAGATAGTATTTATACCCTCTAAGTGAATTCCAATCGTTGTGGTTGTTGAGAAAGTAATGTAGTTGTTGCAATCATAAAAACCAACATTAAATGCAATCTACAGCTTCATTGTTTCGGTAAAAGTATACTTGTATCGGTAGAAGTGAAGTTCTACCAGTAGAAGTCCCAAGGTAGACGACTTTACAAAATATTACCGTTTGAGTCGTTCTATCGGTAGATGCTTCATTATATCGGTAGAACTCTGAGGGTTTCATTTGGTATCGGTAGAACCATCAAAGTATCGGTAGAAGTGCAGGGATGCTAAATTTTGACTACTGACTTGACTTGTTTCGTTAGAAGTCTTCAAGGTACCGATAGAACTAAAGTTGTATCGATAGAGTGAAGTTCTATCGATAGAAGTGAAGTTCTACCGGTAGAAGTCTCACTGGAGTCTTTTCTACTTAGCTTTTATTAAAAAACACTTTAATTTATTATATCAAAATATATTATCCAATAAGGCTTAGTTTAACATTTTCTATTTTCCCCTCAATTTCCAAAACACCTTTTCTTTTCTTCCTCCTCTATCGGGTATTCGCCAGACCGTCGTCACCATCGACATTAGTGATTCTTCCTTTTTCTTCACCATTTTTCGATCTTTATCATTTCTATAGTAAACGAAACTCTATTCCTCCTATTTCAATTAGTTCTTAAATTCTTTTTACGTCATATACTTATTGTCTCTCCTTTTTGAATGACTATTTTCTCTAGACTTGATTTCCTCTCCGATTCAAGATCTCGGTGATCTGTCGATCCTTTCAATTCAATCAAGTTAGAGTAAGTGTAACATCCCCACTTTAAATATATATATATATGGTAGAAATCCTTGAATAAATGATTTATAAATAAATAGTAGTATAAGAAGTTATGATCGTTTTTAGAGGAAACTGTCATACATGGAAATATAAAGAATTATTATTAGGAGCATGTGGTTAGTTAAAAAAATCATTATCAAGTTTAGGGTCTAAATTGAATAAGTTAGAAAAGTATAGGAACTAAAGTGCAAATATTATATTTTTTATTTTGATGGAAAGGATTTAATGACAATTTTACAATTAAAAAAACAACAAAGACATGATTTCGTTGATATTTTCATTAAATAATTATTTAAAATATAGGTATTTTATTATTATTATTATAATATATGTAAAAGAAAGCTTTCTTCTTTCTTCATTTGTTCTTTGTCTCACGAAACAAAACAAAGGGAAAGAAAAAAAAAATTCCATCATTTTCCTTCAAATTCAAGCATAAGGTATGGTTTTTCTTAAAATTTTCATAGATTTTGAATATTTGAAACTTGTTTTACATATAGATACCAATAATTTTTTTATTTCAGCAAATATTTTGAAAGTTTCCATTAAAGAACATTGATGAAAGCTTAGGATATTTAAGTGAAGTAGGTATATTTTCTTGATAGAAAATTATTAGAAGAAGAATTCTAGCTTGTTAGAAGTGTGAAAAGAAATGAAATTGGATGGAAAGTTTACTTGGTTTAATTGGCCATGGTAAAGGGGTAGTAGAGAAAATTAACTATTATGAGTAATATTGGTGCTAAATGATAGCTTGTGAAGCAGTGATTGCTCCAATGAAGACGGAATTGAAAACAGATAATCGAGTCAAAATATATGAGAATTTCGAATTAAGAAACTTAATATGTTAACTTGATTAACCGTGCATATTTATGTTTGTTTTTATTAGTTTTAGTATTAAAATGAGTAAATGACATTATTTCGTATTGAATTGCTCATATTGTAGCTAAAAATGAAGCGAGTATTTTGAAGGAGAAAGACGAAGAGAAGAAGTAAAGCGATTAAAATTTTGGTTTGTGCTAATATCTTATTTCATTACTTAAAGCTTTAGAATATTTAGATTATTATGATTAATTATATAAATTTTATTTTTATATTATTTTTATGAGTTTTGAATGAGTTTGAATAATTTAATTAATATTTATAATATTATGTATTGAGATGGAATATGTTTTTTTCGAATGATTTAATTAGCAAAATTCATGGTTATATTTTGAGCTTAAGTATTATGATTTTAGATGCTTGAGCAATAAAATATTTAATATGTTTTTTAAATTGGAAGTCTAATATTACATTAGGCAAAATATATGATTTTATCATTAAATGAAACTAAAAATGAGAATGATATGAAAATAGAATTGAGATGAAATGGATTACGAAACTTGATTTTTACCCCGGTACACTAAGTTAAACTAGATCAGATATAGTTGGCATGCCATAAAGTCTTTATATCAGGGAATTTAGATCTCCCCAATTCCCAGAGGGTCGAGGGAGAAAATACCAAATTGGTCGGTTTTTGTTATTGTTAGCCCTAACTCCCAAAGGGTCGTGGGCAGTCCCAATTCCCTAAGGGTCGTGCACTACTCTGATAGCCATCGTTGTTGAACAACTCGGGGTGACAGATCTGTGTATCTGGTTATAAGTCTAAATTTTAGTACGGGGTTTAGATTGAAAGAAAAGGAAAAACAAAAGTTGAATGTATTCGAATTTTCTTATTATGCGAATTAAATTAATTATGTGATTTTAAATTTGATTAAAAAGTTTATTTTTATTTATTTATTTATTTATTCAACTTGACAATATCATAATATTAAAGTTTAATAATATTAGAATTTTCTTTTATTGTGATGGTAATAATGATATTTATAATAATGTTTTAATTTATTTTTATCAACTGATTTATATATTTTTTAATACTTATGTAATGATTTATATGATATTAGCACCACTGAGCATAAAAATTGCTTAGCGTACGATTTGTTTATTAGTTAGATTTAGTAGATTGTTCCAACAGCATCCGAAGAACCGAAGATCAGCTCAAACAAAGTTGGTGAAAAGTTTACTTTTTTCTTAATATTTATGGCATGTACCTAGGCTTATATATAATAATACGGTGTTGTAAACTAAATTTAAATATTTTTGTTATGTTTTCTTTGCTAGTGCTTTATAATTAATATTTTGATGAACTAGTTAAACGTAGAAATCTAGTTTTTTTTTAAATATTTTGAGAAATCAAAGTATTGGGAATTGATTTGGGAGAGTATTTAAATATGAATATATTGTGAAATACAAATTTTGCAAGGGGATTTTACGTAAATAGGCAGAAATGCTGTCGAAATTTTTATAAAATAATTTTACCACTACATTTTCAGTTTTAAAAAATAATAGAAAAGTAAGTTGCTTCGGCAACGAAATGTGACATTTTACATTCGAATCCATCAATTGGGTCAGGTATAAGGTATCACATTTGAGTGGTATCAGAGCCATTCGAATTTGATACTGAATGAGTAAAAATTTGATGTATTGTGTATAATTAAGTCTAGTGTAAATACCATCATTAAATATTTAGTTTGAGCTGAAATTAGATGCTGAAATCGATTTGTTTGAAATATTGTATAGTAATATGTCTAAAGAATCGAGAGATAGTATGGAAAGAGAAATAGAAGATGAAAATAGACCCAATTCACCTGGTGAAGAGGGAACTAGTGTTCATTGGTCTCCGAGAACTTCAGGACAGAGACAATCGGCTTAAGGTGAATATCCATTATTGCGTATGGTTGTTGATTTGTTACAGAGAGTTGATGGTGTTGCACCTCAGCCTGCACCTCCCGTTAGACAGAGAGGGTCTTTGATTAAAAAAGTAAGAAAGCACAGAGCCACTAAGTTTAGAGGTGTAAAAGGTGTTGATCCTTCTATTTTGCTGAAGAGTGGTTAGAATTAGTTAAAATGATATTCAAACAACTAGAATGCACCCCAACTGAGTGATTGAATTGTGCAGTGTCTCTACTGCAAGGAGATGTCTTCCATTGGTGGAACAGTGCTTCGTACTCATCAAGCAGATCAGATTAATTGGAAGTTGTTTCAAACTGAGTTCAACAAAAGGTATGTTAGAGAATTGTACCTAAAAGAAAGGAAGAATGATTTTATTGAGCTAAAACAGGGTAAGATGAACATTACTAATTATGAACAAGAATTTCTTCGCTTGTCCAAGTATGCTCCAGAATTGGTTCTTACTAATGAAGCTAGCTGCAAACGCTTCCGTTAGGGATTGAGAGATGAGATTAAAGTTCAATTAGCTTCTCATAGGATTACAGAGATTGCTGATATGGTAGAAAGAGCCAAAATGGTAGAGCAAGCAATAGGGTTAAATAAAGAGAAAGTGGATGATAAAGCTCAAGGAAAAAAGCCAATTGGTTCTAGCTCACAGCCACCTTCTAAACGAGCTAAAGATTCAAAAGTCAAGGGAGATCCACTTCACTTCAGATTGGTGTTTATAGCAAAAGCCGATCCAGACAGTTATCTACTCAATAGCCAGAACAAATTGTCCTGGTCGTACTGCTTGGATACCTCAGTGTGATTATTGTGGGAAGAGTGATAAAGGAGAGTGCTGGTGTAAGATCGGAGCGTGTATTAAATGTGGTTCAATGGAGCATTATGTTCGGGATTGTCTAAAGCCGGTTGATGTTACTTCTATGTCATCTCATAAATCAACTTCTACAACTCGAGGTCGTGACAGTACCCGAGGTGATGCTAGTAGCAGAGGCAGTCAAGGGAGAGTTACTGATTCATCTGCAAGTCGTGCAGAGGCTTCCATTCCTGCCAGAGTTTATACTATCAGAACTAGAGATTAAGGTGATGCCACCGATGTTGTTTCTAGTTTTTTTTCTTTATTTTCTGTATTTATTCATGCATTGATAGATCCGGGTTCTACACATTCATACATGAGAACTAGGTTGATTAATACCGAGAAACTAATAGTTGAGATATTTGAGATTAGAATTAATGTTACAAATTCGATAGGACATTCAGTGATAGTAAATCAAGTATGTAAGCGGTGTCCTATTGAGATTCAGGGTAAAATATTTTCGGTCGACTTATTGTTGATGTCATTTGACGAATTTGATGTTATTTTGGGAATGGATTGGATGTCAGAGCATGGTGTAATTCTTGATTGCCAAAAGAAAAATTTTATGATACAAGATTCAGATGGTGAAGAGATGGAAGTGAAAGGTATGAAACCAGTAGGTCTTGCACGAATTATCTCAGCAATAAAGGCAGATAAGTTGATTAATCAGGGTTGTGAAGTGTTTCTAGCTTATGTTATGAATTCGACTGCGAAAAGTCCGAAGTTGGAGGAAATCCGTACGGTGTGTGAATTTGCAGATATGTTTCCTAAAGATTTACCAGGACTTTCGCCTAACCAAGAGGTGGAGTTTGTAATTGAAGTCTATCCGGGAACTACTCCAGTATCTATTGCCCCTTGTCGCATGTCACCAAAAGAGTTGAAGGGATTGAAAGTATAGTTGCAAGATTTATACGACCTAGTGTATCACCTTAAGGTGCACCAGTGTTGTTTGTAAAGAAGAAAGATGGTTCGTTGCAGTCGTGTATCGATTATCGTCAGTTAAACAAGGTGACAATAAAGAATAAATATCGTTTGCCTCAAATTGATGATTTATTTGATCAATTGAAAGGAGCAACGGTGTTCTCTGAGATTGATATAAGATCTGGTTATTACCAATTGAAGGTGAAAGAAAGTGATATACCGAAGACTGCTTTTCGAACCAGATGTGGACATTATGAATTCATGGTGATGCGTTTTTGGTTGACTAATGCTCCTGCAGCATTTATGGATCTCATGAATCGTTTTTTTCAGCCATATTTAGATCAATTTGTAGTGGTGTTTATTGATGATATTTTAATTTATTCAAAGACTGAGGACGAACATGATCAGAATTTAAGAATTGTATTTTAGAAATTACGAGAAAAGAATCTTTATGGGAAACTTAGCAAATGTGAGTTTTGGTTATCTGAAGTAGTGTTCCTTGGGCATATAGTCTCAATTGAAGGTATCTGTGTAGATCCGAAGATAGTTGAGGCCATTTTGGAATGGAAACAACCGAAGAATATTTTAGAAATCCACAACTTTTTAGGATTAACGAAATACTACAGGAGATTCGTTGAAGGATTTTCAAAGATAGCTTTGCCCCTAACCCGACTACTTCAGAAGAATGTACCATTCAAATGGGATGAGCAATGCTAGGAAAGCTTTGATACACTTAAGAAATTGTTGACAGAGGCTCCAGTATTAACGCTTCCAGAATCGGGAAAGGAGTTTGTGGTATATAGTGATGCTTCACTTAATGGTCTTAGTTGTGTTTTGATGCAAGATAGAAAAGTGATTGCATATGCTTCACGACAACTAAGACCATATGAACGTAACAATCTGACGCATGATTTAGAACTGGCAGTAGTGGTTTTTGCATTAAAGATCTAGAGACACTATTTATATGGTGAAAACATCTACACAGATCACAAATGCTTGAAATATCTTCTCACCCAAAAAGAATTGAACTTGAGACAACATCGTTGGATAGAGTTGTTAAAAGATTACGATTGTGTGACTGATTATCATCAAGGTAAAGCAAATGTTGTTGCTAATGCTTTGAGCTGAAAATCCCTTGCTGATTTGAGATCAATGTTTACACAGTTGAGTGTTTGTGATGATGGTGCATTATTAGTTGAATTAAAAGTGAAGCCATAATTAATTGAGCAAATTAGAGAGGTTCAACGAAATAATGATAAGATGATGGAAAAATGAATATCAATTGAGCACAATAGCCTTGGAGACTTTGATATTGGGGATAATGGTTGTATAAGATTTCATGGAAGAATTTATGTACCAAACAAGGTTGAATTGAAGGATGAAATACTTCAAGAGGCACATAATAGTCCTTATGCTATGCATCTAGGAAGTACCAAAATGTATCGGGATTTGCAAGAATTGTATTGGTCTCCAGGTATGAAGAGAGAGATTACAGAATATGCTACAAAGTGTCTAACTTGTCAAAGGGTGAAAGATGAACATCAAGTTCAGATAGGGCTACTTCAGCCCATATCGATTCCTGAGTGGAAATGGGACAGAATAACTATGGATTTCGTCAGTGGTATACCTCTCACTCGGAAGAAGTATAACGCCATAGAGGTTATACTGGATTGATTGACGAAATCAGCTCATTTTCTACTAGTAAGGATGAATTAGTTATTAGATAAGTTTGTAGAATTATACATAGTTGAGATAGTAAGATTGCATGGTGTGCCAAAGTCTATTATTTCTGATCGTGATCTTCGATTTACTGTAAGATTTTGGAAGAAGTTGCATGAATCACTTAGCACCAGATTGAATTTCAGCGTAGCCTTTCATCCTTAGATAGATGGCCAATCAAAACGCATTATTCAACTGTTAAAAGATATGTTACGAGCTTGTGTCATTGACTTTGATACTGATTGGGATCTGTACCTACCACTTGTAGAATTTGCATATAATAATAGTTTCCAATCAAGTATTCAGATGGCAATGTATGAAGCTCTATATCGAAGTAAATGTCATACTCCTTTGTGTTGGACTAAACTTGGTGAAAAGAAGATGGTTGGCCCAGAATTAATACAAGAAACAGAAGAAAAGGTTCAACTGATTAAAGAAAAATCAAAAGCAGCTTCAGATCGGCAGAAGTCATATTGCTGATTTAAAAAGAAGAGAAATTGAATATGAAGTGGGAGATAAAGTATTTCTAAAAGTCTCTCAGTGGAAAAAATTTATGAGATTTGGTCGAAAAGGAAAATTAAGTCCAAGGTTCATTGGACCATACGAGATTAAAGAAAGAGTTGGGCCTGTTGCTTATTGGCTAGCTTTGCCACCACGAATCTATAATGTGTTTCATGTATCGATGTTTCGAAGATATAGGTCGAATCCATCACATGTTGTGTCAATGGAAAACATTGAGGTACGACCTGATTTATTGTATGACGAAGAACTAGTGCAAATTTTAGCAAGAGACGTAAAAGAGTTGAGAAACAAGCAAATTCCTTTGGAAAAAGTATTGTGGAGGAATCATAGTATAGAAGAAGCTACTTGGGAACTTGAGGGTACAATGCGATCTCAATATCCACAGCTCTTCAGGTAAATTTCGAGGACGAAAATTTTTAAAAGGGGGAGAATTGTAACATCCCCCACTTTAAAAAATATATATATATTTATGGTAGAAGTCATTGAATAAAGGATTTTTAAATAAATAGTAAATAAATAGTAGTTTAAGAAGTTATGATAATTTCTAGAGGAAACTGTCAGACATGGAAATATAGAGAATTATTATTAGGAGTATGTGGTTAGTTAAAAAAATTCATTATCAAGTTTAGGGACTAAATTGAATAAGTTGGAAAAGTATAGGAACTAAAGTGCAAATATTTTATTTTTTATTTTGATGGAAAGGATTTAATGGCAATTTTACCATTTTAAAAAAACAAGAAAGACATGATTTCGTTGATATTTTCATTAAATAATTATTATTTAAAATATAAGTATTTTATTATTATTATAATATAAGTAAAAGAAAGCTTTCTTCTTTCTTCCTTTGTTCTCTGTCTCACGAAACAAAACAAAGGGAAAGAAAAAAATTTTCTTTCATCATTTTCCTTCAAATTCAAGCATAAGATATGATTTTTCTTCAAATTTTTCATAGATTTTGAATATCCGAAGCTTGTTTTACATATATATACTAATAATTTTTTATTTCATCAAGCATTTTTTGAAAGTTGTCATTAAAGAAAATTGATGAAAGCTTAGGATATTTAAGTGAAGTAGGTATATTTTCTTGATAGAAAATGATTAGAAGAAGAATTCTAATTTGTTAGAAGTGTGAAAAAGAAATGAAACTGGATGGAAATTTTACTTGATTTATTTGGCCATGGTGATAAGTGAATTATTTAAGTAATTTATTTGTGTATTTTGGATTAATTATGAGGAAAGTACTTCTAATTTCCTATATTTTCTTATCAGGTACACAAATTGATGTTTCTCTACCTAAAATCAAGCAAAAGTGGATTAAATTGAAGATATGTGTGAAGAGATGGGCTATATTCGAATTTGAGAAACATTGAGGGTTGAATTGTAAAAGAAATTTTTAGTTGAAATGGTCAAATAAGCTTAGTCAAAGTTGTTTATTTTATTAATTTTGTTTTCATTAAATTTGTTATTTTCCTAATTTCATTTTGACTAAAATTATTTATTTTAAGTAAATAGTGTAATTTAGTTTAATAGAACTTAAGCTATTTTTAGTAACCAATTGTGTATAAATAAGGTTACTTGGATTCAATTGAAATGTACTTGATTTTGTGAGCAATAGAAGCAATTGAGCATTTAACTATTTTCTCCTCATTTCCTCAGTCACCTTGCTGTCATTTCCACTTCCATTTTAATTCCTTTGCAAGTTTGTCCAATTGCTATCTCAATCCCTCCCCTTTTCATCCTTCATAATCATAAACAATTCACCATCTTCATCCACCAAGCATGATTAAAATCATGTGTCACTAAATTCTCTTTAGCCTTAGCTTGGTTATCATTCCGTCAAGAGATAATTGTGAGTAACGAAACCATGCTAAAAACCTTTTTATCGGTACTCACTATCACTCCGATTTATGGGATAGTACAAATTCGCCCTTTAAAGTTAATTCTAGTTTCCATTCGAAAAGTGCACGTTGGATCGTGATAGGTTGGCATACAGTTGGGAAGTCAAATCGGTCGTGCTGTATTCAAGTTCCCGTGAACAAATTGGCGTGTCCAAGTGGGAAGAAGCTAGTTGGATTCCGTCAAGGGTGGTAGAGACTGGATTTAAACGACCCACGCGGTTGAGGCCGTTAATTCGAGTTCGGCTTTTCAGAATGCAAGGCTGTTGAAATATTAAATCGCGAGCACATGCGACCTAGTTAGACATTTGGCAAGGGTCGGTTTGCAGGTCATACCGGGATCGGCTACTAGAGGAAAAGTTGGCGGTTGGGACGTTTTCGAGCGCTATAACCAGCTTATCGATTAAAAAGGGAAGATTAATTTTCAAGGATCGATTCAAGTTCGGAGAAGACCGAGGTTGAGGCTAAGCTTATTAAATATAGTTTTTTCATTTTTATCTCGATTAATTACTTTGCATCAATATTTATTTTACTTTATTTATCCTATTTTCGTTCTATTTTAGTTTAACATTTTATCTCTAAACCCTCTCTTATTTATTTTTTTAGGGAGACAGTCACAAGTCGTGGGCACGCCCTTCAACGCGATGTTCAAGAGGAAGACATGAAAGTAGATTATAGTAATCAATCCTTGTGGAATCGACCCTACTGCCTTATACTACTATTTTGTATTATTTATCGTAGGAATATTTATATTTGGTGGATACGAGACCTAAGAAATTTTGGCACCGTTGTCGAGGACAGGTAACATTTTTCTAACTTTCATTTGTTTTCTTTATGACAAGGTCTGAGCAGACACCTCTCAACGACTTTAAACCGGAGATAGATAAATTAGCCTGAAGGTTGAGAAAAGAAGCTCATAGAAAACGCCTACAGACAAAGTTTGAAGAATAAGCTTTCACTAAAGAAATATTCGATGACGAGGAAGAAAAGAAAATGGAAGATCAGAATCAGACTATTCGACAACTTGTAGCAGCACCAGACGAACAACAGCCGTTGTGTATAACTTATCCAACGGGAAGAACACCGTTCGAGTTAAAGTCGGGCTTAATCCATCTATTGCCCACTTTCCGCAGGGTTCAAAATGAGAACCGGGACGAGCACTTGAAGGAATTTCACATGGTGTGCACGAGCATGAAACCCCAAGGAGTAACAGAAGACCAAACTAAACTTCGTGCATTTCCTTTTTCATTAACCGACTCTGCTAGAGAGTGGCTGTTTTATTTACCACCGGGATTTGTTAACACATGGGCTGATATTTCTTGTTTATTCCTTGATAGGTTTTTCCCAGCAGCACGAGCAGTCGAGCTGAGACGAGACATAGTGGAAATTCGGTAAAAGGAGACTAAGACACTCTAGACTACTGAGAGCGAAAAAAATAGTTTGTGTGCAAGTTGCCCACAACACGGACTCTCTGAGCAGTTACTGTTGTAGTATTTCTACGAGGGACTACTCTCCATGGAGATGAAGATGATCGATGCAGCTAGTGGAGGAGCACTTGCCAACATGACCCCTTAAAGAGCTAGAGAGTTTATTTCAACAATGACTGCGAACTCTCAACAATTTTGACTAGCTACAGAACCCACGAGATGGCTTCATGGGTTAAGTACTCTAACTTTAGAAAATAAAATAGATAAACTCACTAATATTGTATAGAATTTTCTTGTAGATAAGTCAAACCCAGCGGAGCTATGTGGAATTTGTACCATGTCAGAACACCCTACAGACTAATGTCCAATCTTACACGAAGATTCGGCAGAATAAGCAAATGCTGTCGAAAATTTCCAGGTCCACCCCAAAGACGACATGATCCCTATTCGAACACATACAATACGGGGTGAAGGGACCATCCGAGTCTAACTTATGGATCAAATCCTCGGTTTAATCAGTCGTATCAATAGAGGCCGCCTTTGAATCAGAAGCCACCACCTCCAAAGACATCCTTGGAATCTATTGCCAAAAGGTTAGCCACTAGTATTGAAAAATTTCAAGAAAAGACTAACTTTCATTTACAGGAGATAGACAAGCAAATGAGCAAGCTGGCACTCACAGTTAGCCGTTTGGAGTCTCAAAGAAGGCTACCATCCCAAACGGAACCAAACCCTCGACATAATGCGAGCACTGTTACGTTAAAGAGTGGTACGAACTTAGAACCCGTGACTAGCACAAGTCGTGCCCACGACGCTGAACGCAAAAAATAGAAACCAGATTCAAAAGCTCCAATGGAGTCAGCACTACCAAAACCACTTATTGTACAACCTCCATTTCCAAGAAGGCTTGGCCGATGCAAAAAGGAGCGAGAAGAGAAAGAAATTTTAGAGTGCGAAAGGTAGAAATCAATATTCTCTTACTTAATGCAATCAAATAAGTTTCGAGTTATGAAAAGTTCTTGAAATAATTATGCACTGGGAAGAAGAAGCTTTAAGGAAATGAGTGGGTGAATATGGGGGAAAACGTCTCCACCGTGTTACAGAGAAAATTTCCGCCAAAGTGTAAAGATCAAGGTATGCTCTCAATTTCTTGCAAAATAGGTAATGTGGGCATTAAAAAAGCCATGTGACACTTAGGAGCATCCATTAATGTTATTCCTTTATCTATTTTTAAGTCCTTAAACGCTGGTCCTTTGAAAGAAACAGGGGTGATAATTCAGTTGGCGGACAGATCGTGCATATATTCGGAAGAGGTATTGAAAGATATCCTTGTTAAGGTAAATGAGTTAATCTTTCCTGTAGATTTCTATATCATTGACATGGAGGACGATAACTCGAAGAACTCTTTTGATATTCTACTTGGAAGACCGTTCCTAAGCACTGCTCATACGAAGATTGATGTTCGTAGTGGGACTCTCACTATGGAATTCGACAGTAAGGTTGTCAAATTTAATGTTTATGAAGCGATGGGCTGATCTAGTACAATGTCGAATGTTTTTAGTGTTAATGTTATTGAACCACTAACGAATTTGCATTTTGAATATTATGCAGTAGATGGGTTACAACCTGTCTTATGCAGGAGTTTAGTCCTCGAAACTATGAAAAAATTGGAAAAACTCAGGAAGGGCTTCGAGAACAATGGGCAAAAGTTGAAACCATTCTACGAGAACTTCCAAGTGCATGTAATGGAAGGATTGACCCGCAATATGCCAAACGGATAACATTTAAGTTCGTCGAGCTAACGACGTTAAACAAAAGCATTGGTTGGGAGGCAACCCAAATTCATTTTTATTTTAAATTTTTAATTTTCAAGTTTAATTTCAGTTGAATAAAGATTGTCATTTAATCCATTTCATATGTCATTTTCAGGGTGCATCGTGGCATTTTACGAAAATCCAGTATTAGTCATAGCGTGGGCACTCCTTGTCAAATTTCAGTGTTGCCATGTGTTGAAACATACACTCAAGATTGAACCAGTCAGAACCAACCTGAACTGCCTAAACCATCCTTCACCTTATAAGCTACACGGGGAGTACACTTTGCCCTTTCTTTTCTATTCTTTCAAATTGCACATTTAGGGCAATGTGAATTAAGTGGGGGTGGGAATTTATTTGCATGTCATGCTATATTCTTTCTTACAATATGCTTATTCTATGTTAATTCTATTTGATAATTTATTCTGCAAATGCATCTTTCTTTTGTTACTAGGTCCATTTAAATAATTAAGAAATCATGAATAAATGGTTGTTTATTTTAATCAAACATGCATTTTATAAACTTGAGAATATTATGGAAAAAAGTCAAAACATTTTCACAATATTAGAGACTTTTTTGACTTGCCGAAAAATGTACCCAAATCATGTGAATAAATAAAAATTAGTTGTGAATAAATAAATTAGACTTGGTTACGAGTGAAGGCTCAGAAATGTGACCGAATTGAGTAACTGGGTGGAGGTGTTTGGCTTGTCATCTCAATTCGCATAAAAAGATTCGAGTGACGAACCGAAGCTTGTAACACTCCACTAACCGAGCTACCTTGAAAAATAAGCTACCGACTTTTCAAATTGAGTAACTGAGTTGAGGTGTTTGGCTTGTCATCTCAATTCACGTAAAAAGATTTGATTAGGTCTCAAATAAAAATATAAGAAAATCAAGAAAAAAGAAAAAAAATGTGTACATATTAAATAAAGTTGGGTACAATCATTTAGCAAGTGTAATTAGGTTGCAATTTTGTGAAGTGATTGATTCTATTTCATAGTATTTGAAAGTTTATAAAATGTGGTTTGAGTAGACATAAATAATTATTTATTTTTCATTTCTCTAATTATTGCATGACACTTGGCTAAGGAAAGAAATTTGGATTCATTAAATTTTTTATCAAATAGTTTTAATATAAAATAAATATTATGCTTGTGGACAAGCATAGGCTAAGTAGGGGGATATTGATAAGTGAATTATTTAAGCAATTTATTTGTGTATTTTGGATTAATTATGAGGAAAGTACTTCTAATTTCCTATAATTTCTTATCGGGTACACAAATTGATGTTTCTCTACCTAAAAGCAAGCAAAAGTGGATTACATTGAAGACATGTGTGAAGAGATGGGCTATATTCGAATTTGAGAAACATTGAAGGATGAATTGTAAAAGAAATTTTTAGTTGAAATGGTCAAATAAGCTTAGTCAAAGTTGTTTATTTTATTAATTTTGTTTTCATTAAATTTGTTATTTTCCTAATTTCATTTTGACTAAAATTATTTATTTTAAGTAAATAGGGTAATTTATTTTAATAGGACTTAAGCTATTTTTAGTAACCAATTGTGTATAAATAAGGTTACTTGGGTTCAATTGAAATGTACTTGATTTTGTGAGCAATAGAAGCAATTGAGCATTTAATTATTTTCTTCTCATTTCGTCAGTCACCTTGCTGCCATTTCCACTTCCATTTTAATTCCTTTGCAAGTTTGTCCAATTGTTATCTCAATCCCTCCCCTTCCATCCTTTATAATCACAAACAATTCACCATCTTCATCCATCAAGCATGATTAAAATCATGTGTCACTAAATTCTCTTTAGCCTTAGCTTGGTTATCACTCCATCAAGAGATAATCATGAGTAACGAAACCATGCTAAAAACCATTTTATCGGTACTTGCTATCACTCTGGTTTATGGGGTAGTACAAATTTGCCCCTTAAAATTAATTCTACTTTCAATTCAAAAAGTGCACGTTGGATTGAGATAGGTTGGCGTACAGTTGGGAAGTCAAATCGGTCGTGCTGTATTCGAGTTCTCGTGAACAAATTGGCGTGTCCAAGTGGGAAGAAGCTAGTTGGATTCCGTCAAGGGTGGTAGAGACTGGATTTAAACGACCCACACGGTTGAGACCGTTAATTTGAGTTGAGCTTTTCAGAACGCAAGGCTATTGAAATCTTAAATAGTGAGAATGTGCGACGTGGTTAGAATTTGGCAAGGGTCGATTTGCAGGTCGTACCGAGACCGGCTACTAGAGGAAAAGTTGGCGATTGGGACGTTCTCGAGCGCTATAACTAGCTTATCGATTAAAAAGGGAAGATTAATTTTCAAGGATCGATTCAAGTTCGGAGAAAACCGAGGCTGAGGCTAAGCTTATCAAATATAATTTTTTCATTTTTATCTCGATTAATTACTTTGCATCAAGATTTATTTTACTTTATTTATCTTATTTTTGTTCTATTTTAGTTTAACATTTTATCTCTAAACCCTCTCTTATTTATTTTTTAGGGAGATAGTCACAAGTCGTGGGCATGCTCTTCGACACGACGTTAAAGAGGAAGACACGAAAGTAGATTACAGTAACCAGTCCCTGTGGTATCGACCCTACTGCCTTATACTACTGTTTTGTATTATTTGTCATAGGAATATTTATATTTGGTGGATACGACACCCATCATATGGTGAAGGGGTAGTAGAGAAAATTAACTATTTTGAGTAATATTGGTGCTAAATGATAGCTTGTGAAGCAGTGAGTGCTTCAGTGAAGATGAAATTGAAAACGGATAATCGAGTCAAAAGATATGAGAATTTCGGATTAGGAAACTTAATATGTTAACTTGATTAACCATGAATATTTATGTTTGTTTTTATTAGTTTTAGTATTAAAATGGGTAAATGACATTATTTCGTATTGAATTGCTCATATTGTAGCTAAAAACGAAGCGAGTATTTTGAAGGAGAAAGACGAAGAGAAGAAGTAAAGCGATTAAAATTTTGATTTGTGCTAATATCTTATTTTCATTACATAAAGCTTTAGAATATTTAGATTATTATGATTAATTATATAAATTTTATTTTTATATTATTTTTATGAGTTCTGAATGAGTTTGAATAATTTAATTAATATTTATAATATTATGTATTGAGATGGAATATGTTTTTTTTTGAATGATTTAATTAGCAAAATTCATGGTTATGTTTTGAGCTTAAGTATTATGATTTTAGATGCTTGAGCAATAAAATATTTAATATGTTTTTTGAATTGGAAGTCTAATTTTACATTAGGCAAAATATATGATTTGATCATGAAATGAAACTAAAAATGAGAATGATATGAAAATAGAATTGAGATGAAACAGATTATGAAACTTGATTTTTACCCCGGTACACTAAGTTAGACTAGATCAGATATAGTTGGCATGCCATAGAGTCTTCATATCAGAGAATTTAGATCTCCCCAATTCCCAGAGGGTCGAGAAAGAAAAGGTCAAATTGGTTGGTTTTTATTATTGTTAGCCCCAATTCCCAGAGGGTCGTGGGTAGTCCCAATTCTCTGAGGGTCGTGGACTACTCTAATACCCATCGTTGCCGAACAACTCGGGGTGACGGATTCGTTTATCTGGTTATAAGTCTAAATTTTAGTACGGGGTTTAAATTGAAAGAAAAGGAAAAACAAAAGTTGAATGTATTTGAATTTTCTTATTGTGCGAATTAAATTAATCATGTGATTTTAAATTTGATTAAAAAATTTATTTTTATTTATTTATTTATTCAACTTGACAATATCATAATATTAAAGTTTAATAATATTAGAATTTTCTTTTATTGTGATGGTAATAATGATATTTATAATAATGTTTTAATTTATTTCTATCAACTGGTTTATATATTTTTTAATACTTATGTAATGATTTATATGATATTAGTACCACTGAGCATAAAATTTTCTCAGCGTACGGTTTGTTTATTTTTTTGTGCACAAGTAATTAGATTTAATAGATCATTCCAACAACATCCGAAGAATCGAAGATCAGCTCAAACAAAGTTGGTGAAAAGTTTACTTTTTGGTTAATATTTATGGCATGTACCTAGGCTTATATATAATAATACTGTGTCGTAAACTAAATTTAAATATTTTTGTTATGTTTTCTTTGCTAGTGCTTTATAACTAATGTTTTGATGAAATAGTTAAACGTAGAAATCTAGTTTTTTTTTTTAAATATTTTGAGAAATTAAGTGTTGGGAATTAATTTGGGAGAATATTTGAATACGAATATATTGTGAAATACAAATTTTGCAGGGAGATTTTACATAAATAGGCAGAAATGTTGTCAAAATTTTTATAAAATAATTTTACCACTACGTTTTCATTTTAAAAGTAATAATAAAAAGTAAGTTACTTCAGCAACGAAATATGTCATTTTATATTCGAATCCAACAACTGGGTCGGGTATAAGGTGTCACAGTAAGCATGGTGGTTGAATTAAAATCACTATTCCCTCTGTACATTTCCTTTTAAAGCCGAATGTTTATTAGTGAATATAGTGTATTTTTCTTCAAGTGTTAACATATTGTATCCAACTTCTGATGAAGGGCCGATCAATACCATCTTAGACACCCGCCCGTGTGCCAGTTCGTGTGCCTCTAAACAGTATACACACACCTCCTGACACACCCCCGTGTGTCAGCCCTTGTGCCTTTAAATAGTATACACACACACCCTAACACACGCCCGTGTGCCTCTTGTAATCTATTTTAATGAAACACGACCTGGACACACGCCTGTGTGCCAGCCCGAGTGTCTTCGAACAGTGACGATTTTGGGAAGAAAACACAGTAAAAATGCAAAAACTAAAGGAGTTTCGATACCCACCTGCTATAAAGTTGACATGAAGTGCTCCTGCAGCTCCCGAAGCTTAAATAGAAAGTCAATAGACTAATTCAACAATAATTTCAACCACTCACTAAACTACAAACAACTTGCTTCGTCGAAAATTCAAAGTAAAATCCAATTCAAGAACATGCTTACCTTTGCACGATATCGAAATCATGAAACTATCGCACTAGGGAAGGGTTATCATTGCGATCCTCACTTAGAGAAAACCAATTACACACTTAAAAGACGAATTCGATAGATTTCGCGATTAATCAACTCAACTAAAAAGACTAGAACAATATTACGAAATTCCACAATAAAACTTACAGAGCAACACTTCAAATCGCAAAACAATGAAATAGATAATCAATTCGACTAAATGTCAGAATGATTTAATGGAACAATTCCAAAAATTATAGAAGAAACCCATGGTAGAACACCAAGCACCCAAAAAGAAAAAGAAGAGAACCATGTGAGGATAGAAACGAACGAAAATAAAATGAGAGAAGTTATTCAGTTAACTTAAAATTAGATTTTTTGGAGAAGAGCAAAAATATACTTCCTCAACGTAGACACAAAAATTAGAACACACGATTAGAGAATAGACAGACAAATGCATGACCACTGAACCACTAGGCTTATCGTTGACATCAGTTGATCGTAATATCTTATAATCCACATGATCAGAGAATGAGGTTTAATAAACAATTGAGACAAAAAGGAAAGGTTCAAGCCGTAGGATTCGAACCCAAAACCTCACACTTATAACCAGAATACTTAACCACTGAACTAGATAAAATCACTTATCAAAATTTCCAAAGTATAGCTCAAAATTGAGAGATAACCACTCATAGTTCCAGTAACTCGATTTCTTCTAACTCGGTTTTTGGGATGTTACATATGCAGCCAACGAAGGTATATCCAACACCGTGCTTGAAGGTGACAATGAAGGAGCTGACAAGGAAGGAGATGCAAGTGGGGAAGAAAGAGGTGCAAACAAAATTGAGAATGGTTTAGAACTTGAGCCAATCCGGCAGCGCGGTTCGGATGGTTCAAAAGTGAGACTATTTTTTGAACCAGATTCGGTTACAATAGAACTAGAACCTTGAGAGTTTGGTGATGATGGCTCAGATCTAGATACGCCATCGAGGGCGTATGAATTGCTGCCTTACATGACGAACGTCGACCTATCAGACGGTGATCGTCTTGAGTTTTTGCGGCTTCCACATAGGAGACTTGGTCATGCAACCGCAGATCGTGATGTACGAGTTCTAGATGTTGAAATGGAATACCCCAATAAAGATTCTTTTCTTGATGTACTGAAGCAGTAAAGCATTAAAAACAACATTAACTACTATGTCACGAAGTCCCATTTCGAGAAATTCAAAGGAAAGTACACACAAAAGGACAAGAGGTATAAGTGGAAAATAATGGCCTCTTACTAGAAAAAATTCGGGATGTGGAAGATAAAGAAGTATGTCGGTCCCCACACCGGTGTAACAAATGGTGCAAGTCAAGACCATTTGAGGCTAGACTCGGACATGATTAATGACATTATTATACCAATGGTGAAGGCCAAACCCCAAATTAAAATACCCTTATTGATTGCACGCATAAGTAGCCAGTTCGAGTACACTCCAACGTCTTACAAAGTGTGGGCTACAAAAAAAAAAGGCTATGGAGAAGTTGCATCACGGGTGGGAGGATTCGTATAACTATCTATAATAATGGTGTCAGATTCTGGATCGCTACGTACCAGGTTCCGTAACCAATCTCAAAACGTACCCAAGGTACATCGAGAATTAGATAACGCTAAAAGAAGATTATTCCACTGGTTATTTTAGACCTTTGAACAGTACCGAGTGACATTTCAGTACTGCAAGCCTTTTGTCCAAATTGATGACATCTGGCTGTATGGAAAGTATCTGCAGCATCTGTTGTTTGCCATTGCTCAAGACGGTAATACGAGGATTCTGCCAATAGCGTTTGCAATAACTCCGGGAGAAATGACAAATGACTAGGATTTCTTCTTAAGTCGATTGCGTTGCCTCGTTTGTCCGCAGCCCGACATATGCGTTATACCGGACAAGGGAACTGAAATATTTTCAACGATTGATCATTAAGGATCCTTATAAGATAGCACTCATCATCAGTATTGCATACATGTGGGATCCAACTATTACCTTGGCAAATGAGCGAGATCTAGTCATCAACATGGGTTTGTAGTTCGGAATATGTATTTCGGAACATGGGTTACTTAACTACACTAACTGATATCTATTTCTTGACATGTTACGAACTCGTCCAACATTGATTCCATGAAATGTTGAATAATTTGAGCATCATGAACGCCCGCGGTGCGGCGTATGTATCGAATATAACACTCGAACAATGGACGCAGTCGTATGAAGGAGGTTGACGATACGATCACATGACGTCAAACTTGACCGAGTGTATCAATGGGGTACTGAAGGGGATGTGTCATTTTCTGATAACATTGGTTGTCAAAGAGACATACTTTCGACTAGCGACCATGTTTCCTAAAAGGGAGTCACCCAAATTCCACCTGGGTAAGGACAAACATGGACATTCGGGAGGCAGACGGTCAATAAAAAATATGCGAGTATTGTAGAAACCCAACCATATGAAGCAAACATGTTCTCTGTACAAGGAAACGTTGGGGCCTCGATGTCGATAAAAATTCGAGTCCTTTATAAAAACCCGACGTTAGTTAAAATTGTTATTTATTGTTAAATTAAGCATAACTAGTGATAATTATTAATAAAGACAAAAATATTGTATAAATGAAAAACTTCCACTACTAATCGTATCGAGCCCTATCACCCAAATCAAGTTTTAAATAAAAAACTATAATTCCAAAACCCTAAAACTAAACCCTAATATTATAAACCTAAAACCTAATAAATTACCAAAATCACCCAAATCAAGTTTTAAATAAAAAACTGTAATTCCAAAACCCTAAAACTAAACCCTAATATTATAAACCTAAAACCTAATAAATTACCAAAATCTAAATACTTTAAAATCAACTGAGCGAGCTTTTCACAAAATTAATCAATTCCCCTCAATATTTGTAAAAACTTAAAAATTAAATTTCACATTATATCTAGCGTATCGCATAATATTTGGCGGCAAAGTCACAAATTGAAGCCAGCAAGAAATAGGAGAAAGCGACCCAAAACAGTTACTTTAAAGCAAAGCTAAACAGCCTCCTTTCTCTCTAGTCCCATCTATATCCAATTCCAATCAAGTATAGAAAATGCTATCTCCCACAACCCCTCGCCACTGCCACCACGCTAGAGATGGAACGTGCGGCCAACTCGCGTCTTGGTTTTTTTTAATGAGCAGAAACTACACCAATTCAGAGCCGTAGCAGCTAAAAACCAAAATGGGTTTTTCTTGTTTGTTACTCGTCTTTGTTGTCCAACAATTGTTTGGTCAAAGTTCTGCATATTCGTTGATTCATGGTGAGCCTACCAACTACGTTTCTGCCGTTGGGGACCCTGGAATGACGAACCCAAACGTCAGAGTTGCTTTGGAAGCTTGGAATTTCTGCAACGAAGTTGGCTTTGAAGTTCCTAACTTGGGCAGCCCCCGCTGGGCTGATTGTGCTGATCTTTACTGCTCTTCCGACTCCGGTACCTCCTCCCTCTCTTTATTCTCTTACAGTACGCTGTTGATCAGTCAAGTGGTCTGTTGATCTTTTTCTTGCTTCATTTCTCTATCAATTAAAATTACTACCCTGCACACTAATACCGAAATCTGAAATACCATGAGTTCAAACAAGATCTTGAAGTTATTTCTATAATATCCTAGAATAGATAGGTACTACCGATAATCAAGCGACATTATGTAAACGTATATGCAATGGTCGTTATTCCTATCAACTGGGAGTTGGTAATGGTAAATGCATAATTGGGTAAACTTTCTTTTTCAATGTTGTTGCTGACCTGTTGAGAGGCCTGCAGAATCGTTGTTTTCAACTTTAAAAAGAATGCGATACCTGTGAATCTGTTGGCCAGGCAACACAGTTTCTCAGCATTTCTAAATGCTTTTGATGAAGATTATAGTAGCGAATCAACTTCCCCAATATCATACTGTTATTAAAGCCATTTCGACTTGGACTGATTGAATTATGTAATTAGGTGCACACTTGAATTCCTAGTAATGGATATTGCTTAATCTCTAAGATCAAACATATCTAAAAGCTTTCCTACTAACTATTTTCAAATGGGGATTTCATGATAAAAATGAAATTGATCATTGACCTTAGTTATCATTTTACCCCTTTCTTCAACTTTCTTTTGACCTGCTAAGTTGTGAGTCTCATTTCTTTCTACAACTTTATTGGTTTTGGAATGCATACTTCCTTCTTCATCACATCTTGTGGTAGCCAACATCGCTAAGCCCAAACTTATCATTTCCTTGTATTCTTTACACATTCAATTGTATTCTATTTTCTGAAAATTGGTTGAAATCTGAATTCAGTTCCTTCACTACTTTCTCTACCATTTTTTTTTATAAGCTGAACCCTGGACTTTATTAAAAGTTAGTTTAAGGACAATTCATAACATTGTTAAAATTGTATAATTAAATTCAGCCTTGTGGCTTTCTTGTGGATGACATGATATCCCAACTTGAATTTTCTAAGGAGTAGGTACACATTAAAAAAACTAACATTATTTCTTAAAATTTTAAATGATATTAATTAATATTTTATCAAAAATAAAAAATATATATATTTTAGATTTGTAGGTGGCACTTTGTTACGGTCCTTAGTCATGGATCAGGTCACTGGATGATTTGTAGGGAAATCGTTTGACTTAGCGGGGCTTTTCTCCTTGTGTCTTCCGTGTGAATGACCTATAGTCAACAAATGGAACTTGTTGAAGGGAATTCCAGACCTTAGACTCGTTGAGAGAACGTCTTAAATCTCTTAATTTTTTAAAATAAATTCTGACTGAATTTTATTTCTCCCAAGTTGGCTTCTTGAATAGAGATTACATAGTTCAAATAAAATATTAAAATAAATATTCCTACTAAAGGACTCGTAATAGATAAAATCTCCTAACTAAAGTAAATATATTAGCTTAAGGAAACACTCCTAATAATATTCAATGTCCTAATACTTCTCAATCTCTTAATAAAATAATAATAATAAACTAATCTAATTATACTTATTATAACTATTTGATGTCTAACATTACTCTTCTGGAAAAAAAAAGCTTGTCCACAAGCTCGAGATTGAATAGCTCATGCATTTTCTTGGCCCGTTATTGCATGCAAGGATATTTTAGTTTCCCTACACTCCTCTTGATTTTGCAAAACATTGTCGGGATCTTTTATGTCCAAGCAAAACAATTTTTTACATTGATGCTTGAATGAGTAGGGTTTGTCACAATTCTAGCAAAGACCTTTGTCCCTTCGTTGTGCCATTTCTGTATGAGTAAACTTTTTAAGAAAAGGAGGGTCTGTTTACAGCCCAACTCCCATTTGAATTGACTTTTGACACTGCAATGGGTGTTTCAGTAGATGTTTTCCTCAAGTCTGAAACTATATTTTGCCATGATTCTTTACGCAGGCCAGCAGATTTGATTAGTTGTTGCTTTTTTTCAGAAGTTCTTTCCAAATTAATAGCTTGCATTAAATCTGAAGTTTTTGCATCTCAACATCTAACGGAATGAAACTTGACAACCTTGTGGTAAATATGTCAACTTGTTGGTCTACTAGTACTGATTTAGCACGAGCTAACAGTTCTTGGAATCAGTGTTGGTATTCCTCTACCATTCCTGTTTGCTTCAATTCGATTAACTCTCCAAGGGGTTATTTTGCAACGGTGGCCCAAATTTAATCGTACAATACCTTTTGAAGACAATCCATGAGAGATTGGGTTCCTCCTTTTCCTTCTGATAGAATCATAATTGCGTTTCTCCTGTCATGTGAAAAGCCGCTAGACTCACCTTATCTATCTCAACCGTTCGCTGATATGTGAAAATTTGTTCACATTGGTGTAACCAAATTAAGGGGTCCTCTGTACCATTTAAAGTTGGAAAACATAACTTTGTGCTATGTGTACCATTTAAAGTTCATTAAAATTAGGATAGAAGGACTAGAACTGTGAAATTGAGATAATTGAATGATCTACTTAAAGCTTCAACCATGATATTCATAGTACTAAATTTCCCAGTTAAAGAGCCATGTGTTAATCTGCACTAATTGTATTGCTGATATTCATAGATTTTACCCCTTTGTTATTTGTACCATTTGATGTCATGTATTGGATTTTCCCTTTGATTTTTTTTCTTTTATGTCTAGATAAGTTTCTTTCTTTTGAGATATATATTTCATACTTTTAAGAGTTTCTGGAAAATTTGTCATAGGTACGGTACATCTAGGTTCCTTATTCTTTTATCCAAATTACTCTGCTTTCTTCTTTTTCTCTTAATTCTTTCATTCGTTAGAACCTTGCAGTAAATTGAGTTCTTCGATACAAAAATAGTTTCCTAAAATGTGTTTCGGTTTCTTTGATAAGACCATAATGCTGTCCAATCTGGCTGCATTGTTCCAATTATGTCCACAATCTATCTGTAATTGATCTTAATTTTTTCACACATCATAGGAAACATTTAATCCTCAAGTTAGTGATAGGATTTGAAGAAACCGTAGTGATCCTGATTTAAGTAATTATCTTCAAGTAGGCTACTGCATTTGGTTTCCTTGTCATCTTATTTACCATAATAAACAAACGAAGTATGTGTTAAAGTCCAATATCCACATTTCTCACAAAAACTAAAAAATTTATTTGTTTAGTATAAAACTGAAAAAGAATAATATCAGATATCCTTTTCAAACATTTAACACTCTACTGTCCTGTTCTGTTCATCAGTTTATCTGGGTGGTGGCCTTGTTAATAATGGCAGTCAGTGCAGAGTACTTCACAAAGTGAATGAAACTGACAACAGGTTAGGAGCTGGTGATAAATTTCCTATAATGGGCTTTGAGTCTTATTCTGACACTGACCTGTTTGCAAAGGAGAAAGAACTGTATCTCGGTTCTTTATGTGAGGTACATGAATCCCCAAATCCCTGGCAATTTTGGATGATCATGGTTAAAAATGGGAATTTTGACAAAAACACTACTCTCTGTCCAGAAAATGGACAAAAGGTAAGTAAAATAGTGACAGACAGAAAATTTCCGTGTTTTGGTGAGGAATGTATGAATCAACCAGTTGTTTACCACAAGTACTCAATGTTGGGTGGCAACCAGAAGGTTTATTTAACTGGAGAATTTAATGGAACATATGACCTTGATGCCAACTTGGGTGAAAATGTGGGCAACAACTCCTTCTTTTCAGTCTCATGGAAGAAGAATACTAGCACAGGAAGTTGGATTTTTTCTCACTGGTTGACAACATCAACTAAATATCCCTGGCTTATGTTATATCTACGGGTCGATGCAACGAAAGGATTTAATGCTGGTTATCACTATAATGGACGTGGCATGTTAAAAAAGGTTTGTTGTCTGCTGGTACTTTGACAAACTGGCACTTGTATACGAGTATTTTCTTTGAGTATGTGTGCTACTTAATTTATACTATTCATACTTAGAAATGACATATAGGCCTGAATTTTATTTTCTTGTAAATTTGTGCATATACCCTGGAGATCTTAAGCTGCCTCTCTTATTTAACGTTCCAAGAGATAAAAATTTGGTATCTCTATTTATCCTAATAGCTTCACTATGTACCCAAGGACTTGTGTCTCCTTTTTTCTGTCTAACCTATCTGTTGATATGGCTTTAGGTTTTAGTTTCAGAAATATGATCTATTTGTCTTACTTTGATCTGTCAGTTGCCTGAATCTCCAAATTTCATGGTAAGGTTGACACTTGATATAAAACTTGGAGGAGGACCCAACAGTCAATTTTATCTACTGGACATAGGAAGTTGTTGGAAAAACAATGGAGAACCATGTGATGGCGATGTTCTGACAGATGTGACTCGATACAGTGAGATGATTATTAATCCGGCAACTACAAGTTGGTGCCACCCTGATAACTTGGTTTCCTGCCCACCTTACCATATTAGTCCCACTGGTGAGATAATATACAGAAATGAGACAGATCGGTTTCCATATTCTGCATATCATCTATACTGCAGCCCAGGAAATGCCAAATATCTGGAGAAGCCGTACGATATATGTGATCCATATAGCAACCCACAATCACAGGAGTTAGTACAAATTCTTCCACATCCTGAATGGGCTGTGCATGGCTATCCTGAAAAGAAAGGAGATGGATGGATTGGGGACAGAAGAACTTGGGAGCTTGATGTGGGTGCTCTCTCAAGCCGTTTATACTTCTATCAGGTATTTTTTATTTTTACGGAGCAATATAATGAAATCAGTCAAGAAACTGGTTGAATGCCTCTTTTCTGTTTAGTTCTCTCTTTGGTTGTGGGCTCCCATCTTGGTGCATAGAATTTCTGCCTTACAGTTCTTTTAGTCTTTATATAATCTTGTAAGTTTTACTAACTGATAGTTTTAGTTAGTTTTTATATTATACATTGATATTTACATTGTCACAATTACAAGGATTTCATTAAGTAGTTTCCTGGAAAGAGTTTTAGAAGTATGCCTGTAGGTGAGGCATCTAATAATTGCACCAGGCTCCAGATATAAGGTGCTACAACTTATAAGCATGCATTCTTACTGGGACACAGATAGCTGGTAGAGTGTAGCTTCCATATTTTTCCACTACCAATATTTATACTTTTAAAGCATCATTCCACACATAACACTTCTTATCTCACACACTGCCTCTTACCGCTTTCATTTTTCAATAAAATTACATATAGTAGGAGAACGAAAAGGAGATCTGGTTTTTAGGAAATCAACTAGACATGGTGAAAGGCTCAAAGATGCAAAATTTCCTGCAGAAATCTGGAAAAAAATAGTGGAGTGTAAAAAGAGATGGGAAAGGAAAAGAAAAGTAATCAGTCATTTAGTTCTAGAAATGAGTACAAATTAGAAATGCTTTTGAAACAGAAAACTCATAGAGAAGGCTCTCGAGAATAGATTAAAGAGAAGGGGAAGGCCATTTGGTTGTTACTGTTTTAGCAGGATAGACATTCTCCTTAGATTATTGTTTCTTCTTTTTATTAATCTTGTTCAGGGTTAGTTCTTTAGTGTAGAATCAATAGAAGATGGAAAACTTATGAGGATCCTATTTGGTTCGTAAGAGTAGCAATTTATTCATATGAATTCTAAAGCAATTTATTTTCCTCTTTTTATGACTAATGTTAGTTGTATATTTATTAAATATAAAATCACTAGGCTTAAACTCTAATGCTTTCAAGCTTTAGTCCTTCAGCTAAGCTAGAACATGCTGCTTCTAAACACACTAATTTGTACTTTATACTTGCCTTTTTTCCAAATTTTTAAAGTTGATTTGCAACAATTCTTCATTAGAGTAAATTGACCACTTGTTTGCTATTTTTTTTTTTTAAAAAGAAGAAGAAGAAGAAGAAAGATACAACGGAAATCAGTAGATTCACTGTAAATAAATAGCTATTTGTTGATTTCCTAAAAACATTATGTCTGTGCATCTCTCTCTTGTACATATTGATTTCGAAGTGGGAAAATAAAACTCTGATCTTTTGAAGGATGTGTGAGTGACTCTGGTTTTAATTGCAATTCACATTGCACATTAAGTTGCTTTGTAGGTTTTATGATTAACTCTTTCCCTTTCGCTCATGAGGACATGTCATCGCACCATTTGTTTACATTAAAATCATTTTAACCTGTCAAAAATATTCCCTATTGAGCAAACTAGTTAGATTGGTTTGCCAGTGCAATTGGTTTGTTTTAAATCTTTGGTAAAATTAGTCTCCATATGATTGTTACCTTTTGCATCAAATGATGTCTTTTTTGGAGTAAAGAAGAAACGAGCAGTAAAAGCACTCACCAAACAGTAACTTACTGATTCCAGCAAAGTCTGTTAAATATATGAATAATATCTTGTTTTTCTGAATCTAGATAATATATGAATAATATCTTGATTGTATTCAGGTCTCAAACATTTTTGAATTGCTACAGATATACTTCTTTTAAGTGGTTTTATTTTTCAAGATAAAAAGATAATACGTAGTTGGAAAACACTTTGATTTTCCTCACATTTGAACATTTTCCCTAAGTTTAATTGATTCTACAGTGGAAGTTAATGAGCTTGGGACTTAAATGAAAGAGATCAGAATGAGGCCTCATTAAAACATTAGGGACCAAAAGTGCATTTAACTCTTTAACACTTTCTTGAATCCTTATCTCTTCTGCATTGAAGTTTTTGTTAGAGTTGTGTGATCCGAATTCTTGCTAAAATAAAATACAGTGATAAAATTAGGGGTTTGACAGACCTTCGAATGGGGGCTCTCGCGGTACAGACCGTGCTGCACAAGTAAAATTTGTATAGAATTACATTCTTCTATTTGACATTGATTAGAATAAGATTTTTCAATCTTACTACAGTTCTTCTATTTGACATTCATTAGAATAAGGTTTTTCAATCTTTAAATAGATGTAGTTGAAACTTCTCTTATATCATTAGAATTCGACATTAGTGAACTTTTTTCTCCTCTTCCTGTGGTTTTTTCCGAAAGGGTTTTTCATGTAAAATGTTTGTGTTCGTTCTTCTCCACTTTTATTATCTTGTTGTTTATACGGTCGATCTCCAACAATTTTCTATTTTGGTTTGATTGCATCATTGTTGGCGAATATTTGATTGTATAATAAAAATAGAACCATACTTGATCATCATTTTTACTGTGTTTTCCTTATATTGATAAATCCTTTGACATTGATGCATAAAACTTTTCAAGACTACATCGCATTCTATATTTGCCTCATCTTGGATAGCGTTGTATTATTTTGGATCTTCCTTAAGCCAATGTTTTACACTTTGCCTACTAAGGCTATATATAACTTTCTCAGCAGAGTATCTAGGATTTATAGTTAAAGTTGCAGTTATCAACTGACGTTTTTTATTGCTAGAAGAATTTTACTCTTGTTGTCTTCAATTTGTTAATTCATTCAAGAATTTCGAGTTTTTCTCTTGGGTGAGAATTAAGATATAAAGATGGACTTGCATTCACCGGGTCCATATCTATCTAAATTGCAGATACTACTTTTTTGCAGTCACAAGGCAAAAGCTTCCAGAACATGGGCAGGCATTCTTTAGAATGTAAAACTCCACAAATTAGCTAAGCAATGTATTATTGACATGTTGCTATAAATAGGTGTCCATGTAACATTAAAAGACATACTAGCATCTGAATATACAATTTTTGTTCAATATTTCATTGTTAACATGCTTCTGGTTTCGATGCTTTAATCGATGTGCAGGATCCAGGAACAAAACCTGCAAGACGGATCTGGTCTTCAATCAACATTGGCACGGAAATATATGTGAGCCGCACAAGAGAGACTGCAGAGTGGAGTGTAAGTGATTTTGACGTGCTTGTTCCAGAATTTACACACAAAGCTGGTAGCTCCAGTTCCTACTAGCTTTTGACCATGTCTATAAGACATTGTGTTTGATTAGATTGAGAGTCAATTGAAAATACCAGTACTGAGTAATGGGACTTGAAGAACTCTGTGGACGATAATATTTACTTATATTTCAAAATGTAGATTCTTCTAGAGTTTCTTTGTTCTCATTCTCACATTATTATAATTTAGTCCCTGGATATACATATGAATGATGCAAATATATTTAAAAAGTAAATTACAGAGATAGTCATCTAACTATGAGAGTGTTTTATTTTGGATACTCATTTATAAAAATTTCCAATTTAACCATTAACTTTTTTTAATTCAATTTTTTGGTCACCTTGTTAAATAGTTAACGGAAGTTTGACATAGTCTTTTTTATTGGTATAATAACAAATTTAGTTCTTTATATTTACATATTTTATTGTTAATTTAAGGAGACAAGAAAAAGAAAAGAAAAAGAGTGGGAAAAATGGTATTGTAGGCTATTGCCTTTAAGAGGCTACTGTCGTTGAAGAGAAAACTAAGGAGAAAGAAAAGATAGGAGAGAACAAGATAGGATAATGTGAGCTAACTTGTAGATCATATGCACCTAACTTGTTACATATATGCTTAATCCGAGGTTTCCTAACAGACTTAGTGAAAATGTCAATTAACTGATCATTAGAATTGACAAAACTAGTAGCGATGCACTTCGACTAAAATCTTTTGTCTTGACGAAGTGACAGTCTATTTGTTTTATCCTTTCATGAAACACTAAATTTGTAGCAATATGTAGAGATGATTGATTATCATATATTAACTTCATTAGGCTGTTGTCACGTGTGAGTATATTATGCGAATGTGCAAGTATACACGTCGAATCAATTAATAAAATGATGAGTGAGTATTGTTCTCACGAGGATTAGGTAGGTAAACTTTGCTTAAAATTATTGCAATTGAATATAAGAAATAATTTGAGTGAATAGTGTGTACTAAAAATAAAATGTACATTAATACACAGGAAATGAAAGTAAACAAGAATATTGGTAAATCTAACAAATGTAACAATTCAAAACAGGTGAACGATGAACTTGGTAATGAAGGAATATTGATTAAGGAGGTTGGGATTACTCATGAGATTTGTCCAACTATAGACTAATGCCGCAACAATACTATGGTAACTATTACTGCTCGATGGGGTTAAAAGATGGCTTGCCTATGTAGAATAGCGAAACCTAGTGTCACTCATCCTATGTGTTCTATATGTCTATAGACATCATAACCCTCTAAATTGTGCAAGGAAAAACCCTATGTCTAGAGTTTTCACGAGTATTAGATTCAACACTTACATATATTATTCAACTTCGATCTAGATATCATAATTCTGTTGAATATTATGCTACATTAAGGTTCATTAAACATTTGTCAATACTCAAACAAGCATATAAAAAAACATCACCGTTGAATAAAACAGTAACAAAAGCCATAATATGCTAAACATTAATCAAAGTTTAAACATCACTCCGAATAATCCCAAGCCATATTGAGTTAGCTCATGGTTGGGCTACACAAAATCAAGTTCATTAGAATCATCAACATCCCAAATAACAAGTTAAAACAGACAAAGGAAAACAACAATGCAAAGAAAGAAACTTTGGGTATGAAAATCCAATTTCAGGCTTGGCTCCTTGTCTTTTATCTTCACCACAATGTTCAACAGCTCCTTGTGTTCTCCTTGTTGCACTAAAATGTCACATCCCAAAATTAGGCCTAGAAATTTTGAGGGTATTTTAGAAATTTTAGCCTATGTGTCCGGAATTTCATAAGTTTGATAACATATAGTATTTTCGACAATGATTATTAGGATGTTAAATCAATTTCTGAAAATGAGTTTTATATGACTTTAATTTTAAAATAGAACTTATTTGTAAAAATGTTAAAATTAAGAGTTTTTATGAAGTAATTTGACCAAATGTCTAAAATCAATTTTAAAATTCCTTTTTCAATTGTTTTTCACGTCAAACTCTTCCTCCCCATACTTTGTGCCATCTTTTGCTCTTCCAGTCCCAACTTCTAATTTCCTTTTAATTCTAATAATTAGGGTGAGCAAAACTCGATTCGAATCGAAAAAATTCGAAAAAAATTTCGAATTTCGAATTATTCGAATCGAGTTATTTGAGTTAAACGAATCGAGTTGAATTTTTTTTCAAATTTCGAGTTCGAATCGAGTTGAATTTTCAAATTTGAATAACTTGAGTAATTTGAATAAACCGAATAAAATTATATTATTTTTAATTTTAAATTTATATTACCTAGACCCAATTTATTTTATCCCATTTTCTCCCAAAGTTCAAATCTTTTATCTTATCCAATTTTTTCCCTAAAAGTTAAAACTCATCCAAAAATTAAACCCAAATATTTTTAATTTTTTACTTTTTATCTTACCCAAATATAATTTCGTTCTTACAAAAAACTCATAAACTAAATCCAAAATCAATTTTCGCTTCTTAAAAAAACCCTAAATTAAATAAAAATATTTTTAAAAAATTATATAAAATTAAAAAAACACCAAATTAATTTTTTTAATTTAACTCGAACAAATATATTCGATTTGATTTGATTCGAGTTCTATCTCACTTGACTCGATTCGTAAAAATTTCAAATCGAGTTAGGATGATAACATAGGATTTGAAAACTCAATTAACTCGAAAATTTTTTATTCGATTCGATTTAATCGAATGCTCACTCCTACTAATAACCCTAAAGTTTTAGATATCTAAAAAACCAAGAGAAACACCAAAAAACCTTCATCACCTTCATCTTCTTCATCATCTTCTCCAAACGTGAGTTTTTTCAGATTCATGTCAAAGCTCGTTTTTCTTCAAGCAAAGGTAGTCAATCGTTTTCCTATGAGTTTTAAATGATATCTAGTCCTTTAAACTAAGCTTTTAGCTATTAAAACGTAAGTTTTGAATAAAAGTCGAAAATATGGTCTTTAATTATGAAATTTGGGTTTGAGTATAAAAACTTGATATTGTTTTTCAATTTTTAACATGATTATAAGGTTTCTAAAATTACTTTGAAGTTTCGTTAAGTATTTCTTACTTGAAGAAGGGAAACCTTCAGGAGGCTCTAAAAGATTGGACCCTATCATTCCTTTCTCAAGAGTCTTTCTTGCTGGACTAAGAAGATAGCCAATGGTAGCAGAGCTAATTATACAATAAACCACATACTTAATACCTAACCTACGAGTCAGGGCTAACAACTAACAAGTGAAATCATAGAAAATAAAATGGGGTTTGAGTTCATGAAGGTAAGATCAATATGAGGTTTTGTGAGGTTCATAGCGATCATAATGAGAGGATGCAAAGGGAAAGGAACACCATTTGTCGTTTCGACGCCGAGAGGTAAACCTTTAACATGCAGAACAGAGATTAGAATAAAGGTTATGACATGTGGATGGAGATTGAAAGCCTCAACCCTATGTTGTGTTTTGGCCGGTAAAAAGTAGGAAACTTTATGGTCTCTCTCTGCTAGTTTGCTGGCCATATGAATATATGTAGTGATATGACCAAGGGCAAACCATGGGTACATTGCGATGTGAAAGCTTCTACCTGCCATAATTGGTAAGTGTTGCAAATAAAACTATTACAAAATTAAATTTTAACCTAACAAATTCGCTTTAGGTGAACCATACTAACTAAAATCTCTTTGAAATTATCAACTCTACTAATTCGAAAGCAAAGGAAGCTTGAATGCCTTAATGCAATCCATGAAATTGCTTATAAAATACCATGGCCGAAAACTCTTGTAACTATAATTGATTGGGTTTCTTGCACTTAATTTCGTTTGAAGAGAAAACCAAACTATGCCCGAATCTTTAAAGTAAGTGTACCAAAATATTTGTTAAAGAAAACAAGTTTACAATTCTAAAACATTAGTTCAATGGTTCCTTGATTTAAAGTTTTTTATTAAAAAATATTATGTTTTATGGACTGACCTACACCATCCATTTCTCTGTTTTAATGAATTTGTTTGATTAAGTGTATAACATATGGATATATCTCTCGGTTATAGTTTATAATTTGTTTCTTTTTTTTGAATCTTAAAGTAATAGTACAACATTTTTACTTGTGGAAAATATTTATAAAAAATTAAAATATTGAAATGAAAACGAAAACAAAATCAATATGAAAACCTATTTAGTTGTGAAATTTTTTTACACATAAATTGGTGTAATATTTTGTTTCAAATGTTAAAAATTTTAACTTTACATTCTATTTCTCTTCTAATATATATATCTCTAATTGTTTTAATAAAATAATAACTAATCATAATAAGTAAGAGGAGATTATTGTAGAAAATTTTGATATAAAAAATATGCATTTATTTTTATTTTATATATGCAACATAAAGGGACATTTGGATAATCATTCCCTTAGTCCCAACCAAAATATAACCTAATTATTACATCCAATATAAAGAAAGTTAATAACTTAATTTTTTTCTAGACAAGAAACATTTGGATAAACATTTCCATCATCCCAACTTTGAACAACACTCAAACATTGAGATTTGAGGTGCCCATCAAATATTTTACCATTTATTTCGTAATTCAATTGAATGTCTTTCATGTGAGTAATTTTGCATGGAATTGACTCACTGCATGAAAGTTCCACAGCAATTTCACTATTTGTTGTCCCTCTTAAATTAAAAAACTAAATGCAAAAAAATCATTGCAATATGTAAAAGTTAAATTGATTTGATTGAAACCGTGAACAAATTAAATTAAAACTTACATAATTCTTGCAATGTTGATGGGGAGGACAACTATACTGATAAATAATAATAGGTCTAATTACCTTACTAAACGATATAAGTTCAAACATTACATGTCTTGCATATCTATGTCCTCCCTGAACACATAATATGATAATAAGTTAAATATAACGTAAAAAAATTAATCATAAAATACATTTAATTAAAACTTTAATTACCTACCATGTTTTTATTCGAACTCCATTCTCTGTAGTATAAAAGTGAACTCCCCTTATAGTAACACATTGAACTGTCTCCCACACTCCATTTTCACCAAGACTTCCAATATTTCATATAAAAGTGAAAATTAAAAACTAAAATATTTTAAATCAAAATACCTAATTCTATAAGATTGAAAAACAACAACTAACAAATAAATCATTTTTTTTATAAAAATTAATAATAATAAAAACCTAATTCCATGACCTGGACCACAAAAAATCCGATTAATGTTAATATATTTTAAGGTTTTTGGAAATCTACGAAGGTATAAATTATGAGATAAAAGAGGAGGAAAGTAGGAGTCATTGGATAGCATGAAAATTACTCAAAGAACACCATTGAAGCCGATTTCCAAGCAATTCTCCATCAAGATTCAAGAGTCCAAACTGGTTTCCAAGGGAGTTATCATGGATTCATTTTATTTTAATGGTTATATTGTATTTTTGGAGTTTATTCTTGCAAGTAGGAACTAATTCTCTTAATACCTAAGCGAGATGAAACACAGGATGAATTCTATTGTTTGATTTCTATTTTGATGCAATAAAGTCTCAGTCTTTGTTTTCAATTATGAACGCTTAATTGTTCTTGGGTTTATAATTCTAGAGTGTTGACCCATGTTTGATGTGCATAAGTCTGATGTTGAATTGACCATTCTTGTGATTAGATCTTGCATAATTGAATGGAGTTGTATGCAATCCAAGAAATAGGATGATATAAATGGAACATATTAAAGTCAAATCTATTAGGGGATCAATAAAGCGAATTAATGCAATAATAGAGGGTTTTAATAAGAAATAAATTTCAATTAATAAACCTAAATTTAGTTGCTCTTATGCTCGATAGAGATATCAACATAAATTAGGTATTTCTACGAATCAAAAAGTTAAGAAAAGAAATTGAGTAAATTAGATTGAGAATTATAGACGAAATCTAGGAAGATTCTTACCTAGGTGTTTTTTTGTCACTTGGTTGATACTTGATTGTTTTTGTTTATCATTCTTTGGTGCATCAATTAGTTAATTTATCTAATTTATTTATTTTTAATTAATCCTTTGAATTGTTTGGTTAAATAATAGAAATGTGATAATTATTAGTAATTGTAGTCCTCGAGGCAATGATATATGTATTTACCATAGCATTTCTATTACTTAATAGGTGCAGTTGCTTTAGTTAATTTATTAGTTTGTTTTGTAACGCCCTATAACCGACCCAATCGTCGGATCCGAGTTACCGAGCATTATCAACTGTTCAACGTATTAAGTTGAATGGATGACTGAAATAATTTCATAAATTTTAAATTTTTTGATAGTAAATATTAATTTATAATCTATTATTATGTTTTGGTGTCAGTTAGTGATACTAACTAAAATATTTTACAATTCAAATTATAAACTAAAAAGTAAACATTTACAAGGTTAGATGAAAAAGAAATTTACATCCTTTACTAACCCTTCTTCCTATTATCATTCTTAATAAGAAAAGCAATTGCACATATTTATTATTTGCTATTTTTATTTATCTCCATTGGTTATTTATAAAAAAAATTATTAATTAATTTCACTCGCAGAGTGATTGTACATAAGATTAAATTTAGTGTTATTGTAACTTAAACTAAATTAAAATTTATAAAAATAATAGAGTTAATTATCAAATTCAAGAAAATCCTTTAAATATATCGAGTTATCGACATCAAATTCAATTACCAAGATAATGTTAATAATAGATTTTAAAAAAGAAAGTATTAGAATATAGAAACAGTTTTGCATTAGAAATCATCACACCAAGGCGTTCAATTGCATAACAAAATCATCCATGTAAGAGTTTGCAAGTCCTAGTTTTACAAGGAACTACTTCCATTTAGCGTGGTTGGTCCTTACCGTTCCTCAGCTCATTATCATGATCCATTATAGTTTTTACTGCTTTGCAACCATCTTATTTTGTAAATACTCCATCTTCATCACCTTTCTCAACCTCTACTCTGATTTTTAGGTCTCCAGCCATCAATCTTGCATTAATTATTTGATCTCCGACATGGGGTAGCAACACCAATTGACAATCACTCACCATGGCCTCTGCTAAAGAGCCCGAGCCGCAATGAGTGACAAAATACTCTACAGAGCGATGCCTTAATATTCGTTGTTGTGGTACCCAACCTCCATAAAGTATCCCTCTTCCTTTTAATCTTTCTTGGAATCCTTCTGACAAGGTTGACTCGATTGTTTCAACTCCCATTGGTGGTTTTAGGGCAACTAGAAATGGTAAACCTATTAACTCAAGGCCTAAAACCAATTCTTGAAATTGATCCTTTTTCAAAACACACTCACTTCCGAATATACAAAAAATCATAGTCATAGGTTGAAACTTGCTTAATAACTTTTTCCATTGTTTCTTTAGTGCTATTTTAGGTGGATTTGGCACTACTGGACCTGCAAAAATTACTGGCTTTCCAAATTGGCTCCCAATATATTCACCATAAGGCCCATTGATTTCCCTGCATGTCTTGAAAACAATAATATCGCAATCACTTAAAGTCATCAATTGGCGTTCTACAAATGAAAGGTCGCTTCCATAATCCATAGTTGTTACAATGGCTAATGCTTGAGCTTCATGTGCGCGTAACTTAATACTTGAAGAAGGGAAACCTTCAGGGGGCTCTAAAAGATCGGACCCTATCATTCCTTTCTCAAGAGTCTTTCTAGCTGGACTAAGAAGATAGCCAATGGTGGTAGAGCTAATGATACAATAAACCACAGACTTGATACCTAACCTACGAGTTACGGCTGGCAACCAACAAGTGAAATCATAGCAAATAAAATGGGGTTTGAGTACATGAAGGTAAGCATCAATATGAGGTTTCGTGAGGTCCATAGCGGTCATAATGAGAGGATGAAAAGGGAAAGGGACACCGTTCGTTGTTTCGGCGCCGAGAGGTAAACCTTCAACATGCGATGTGAAAGCTTCTACCTGCCATAATTGGTAAGTGTTGCAAATAAAACTATTACAAACTTAAATTTTAACCTAACAAATTCGCTTTAGGTGATGCAGACTGACTAAAATCTCTTTTAAATTATCAACTCTGCTAATTCGAAAGCAAAGGATGCTCGAATGCCTTAATTCAATCCATGAAATTGCTAATACAATACCATGCCCGGAAACTCTTGTAACTATAACTGATTGGGTTTCTTGCACTTAATTTCGTTTGAAGAGAAAACCAAACTATGCCTTAATCTTTAAAGTAAGTGTACCAAAATATTTGTTAAAGAAAACAAGTTTACAGTTCTAAAACATTAGTTCAATGGTTCATTGATTTAATTTTTTTTTTAAATATATGTTTTATGGACTGACCTACACCATCCATTTCTCTGTTTTAAAGAATTTGTTTGATCAAGTACATAACATATGAATATATATCTCGGTTATAGTTTATAATTTGTTTCTTTTTTTTTTCTGGATCTTAAAATGATAGTACAACATTTTCACTTGTGGAAAATATTTATAAAAAAAATTAAAATATTGAAATGAAAACGAAAACAAAATCAATATGAAAACCTATTTAGTTGTGAACTTTTTTTACACATAAATTGGTGTAATATTTTGTTTAAAATGTTGAAAATTTTAACTTTACATTCTGTTTCTCTTGTGATATATATCTCTAATTGTTTTAATAAAATAATAACAAATCATAATAAGTAAGAGAAGATTATTATAGAGAATTTTGATATAAAAAATATGCATTTATTTTTATTTTACATATGCAATGTGAAGGGACATTTGGATAATCATTTCCTTAGTCCCAACCAAAATATAACCTAACTATTACATCCAATATAAAAAAAAAAAGTTAATAACTTAATTTTTTTCTAGACAAGGAACATTTTGATAAACATTTCTCTCATCCCAACTTTGAACAACACTCAAACATTGAGATTTGAGGTGCACATCAATCAAAATACCATTTATTTCGTAATCCAATTGAACGTCTTTCATGCGAATAATTTTGCATGGAATTGACTCATTGCATGAAAGTTGCACTGCAATTTCACTATTTGTTGTCCCTCTTAAATCATTATACAAGGTATTGCTAATCTCCACAGTTGTACTTTGTAAAATTAAAAAATTAAATGCAAAAATGTCATTGCAATATATATATATATATTTTAAATTGATTCGATTCAAACAGTGAACAAATTAAAATAAAAAACTTACATAATTTTTGCAATGTTGATGAGGAGGACAACTGTACTGATAAAAAATAATAGGTCTAATTACTTTACTAAACGATATAAGTTCAAACATTACATGTCTTGCATATCCATGTCCTCCCTGTACACATAATATGGTAATAAGTTCAATATAACGTAAAAAAAATTAATCATAAAATACATTTAGTGAAAATTTTAATTACCTACCATGTCTTTATTCGAACTCCATTCTCTGTAGTATAAAAGTGAGCTCCCCTTACAGTAACACATTGAACTGTCTCCCATCCTCTATTTTCACCAAGACTTCCAGTACTTCATATAAAAGTGAAAATTTAAAACTAAATAAGTAAAAAATAATTTTTTTTAAATCAAAATACAAAATTCTATAAGACCGAAAAACAAAAACAAACAAATAAGTGAATTTTTTATAAAAAAACCTAAGTCCATGACCTGGACCACAAAAAATTCGATTAATGTTAATATATTTTAAGGTTTTTGGAAATCTACGAAGGTATAAATTATAAGATAAGAGAGGAGGAAAGTAGGAGTCATTGGATGGCACGAAAATTACTCAAAGAACACCATTGAAGCCGATTTCCAAGCAATTCTCCATCAAGACTCAAGAGTCCAAACTAGTTTCCAAGGGAGTTATCATGGATTCCTTTTATTTTAGTGGTTATATTGTATTTTTGGAGTTTATTCTTGCAAGTATGAAATAATTCTCTTAATACCTAAGGGAGATGAACCATAGGATAGATTCTATTGTTTGATTTCTATTTTTATGCAATAAAGTCTTTGTCTTTGTTTTCAATTATGAACGCTTAATTGTTCTTGGGTTTATAATTCTAGAGTGTTGACCCATGTTTGATGTGCATAAGTCTGAAGTTGAATAGACCATTCTTGTGATTAGATCTTGCATAATTGAATAGAGTTGCATGCAGTCCAAGAAATAGGATGATATAAATGTAACATATTAAAGTCAAATTTATTAGGGGATCGATAAAGCGAATTAATGCAATAATAGGGGGTTTTTAATAAGAAAGAAATTTCAATTAATAAACCTAAATTCAGTAGCTCTTATGCTCGATAGAGATATCAAAATAAATTAGGTATTTTTACGAATCAAAAAGCTAAGAAAAGAAATTGAATAAATTAGATTGAGAATTATAGACGAAATCTAGGATGATTCTTACCTAGGTATTTTTTTGTCACTTGGTCGATACTTGATTGTTTTTGTTTATCATCTTTGGTGCATCAATTAGTTAATTTATCTAATTTATTTATTTTTAATTAATCCTTCAAATTGTTAAGTTAAATAGTAGAAATGTGATAATTATTAGTAATTGTAGTCCTCGAGGCAGTGATATATGTACTCACCATAGCAATACTATTACTTGATAGGTGCAATTGTCTTAGTTAATTTATTAGTTTGTTTTTTAACGCCCTATAACCGACTCGATCGTCGGATTTGAGTTACTGAGCATTACCAACAGTTCAACGTATTAAGTTGAATGGATGACTAAAATAATTTCATAAATTTTAACTTTTTTGATAATAAATACTAATTTATAATCTATTCTTATATTTTGGTGTCAGTTAGTGATACTAACTAAAATATTTTACAATTCAAATTATAAACTAAAAAGTAAAAAATTACAAGGTTAGATGAAAAAGAAATTTACATCCCTTACTAACCCTTCTTCCTATTATCATTCTTAATAAGAAAAGCAATTGCACATATTTACTATTTGCTATTTTTATTTGTCTCATTTTTCTTATTTATAAAAAAATTATTAATTAATTTCACTCGTAGAGTGATTGTGCATAAGATTAAATTTAGTGTTATTGTAACTTAAACTAAATTAAAATTTATAAAAAAATAAAATTAATTATCAAATTCAAGAGAATCCTATAAATATATCGAGTTATCGACATCAAATTCCATTACCAAGATAATGTTAATAATAGATTTAAAAAAAGAAAGTATTAGAATATAGAAATAAATTTGCATTAGAAATCATCACACCAAGGCATGCAATTGCATAACAAAATCATCAATGTAAGAGTTTTCAAGTCCTGGTTTTAAAAGGGACTCCTTCCATTTAGCATGGTTGGTCCTTACCTCGTTCCCCAGCTCATTATCATGATCCATTATAGTTTTTACTGCTTTACAAACATCATATTTTGTAAATACTCCATCTTCATCATCTCAACCTCTACTCCGATTTTTGGGTCTCCAGCCATCAACCTTGCATTAATTATTTGATCTCCAACATGGGGTAGCAACACCAATTGACAATCACTCACCATGGCCTCTGCTAAAGAGCCGAGCCGCAATGAGTGACGAAATACCATAAAGAGCGATGCCTTAATATTAGTTGTTGTGGTACCCAACCTCCATGAAGTATCCCTCTTCCTTTTAATCTTTCTTGGAATCCTTCTGGCAAGGCTGACTCAATTGTTTCAACTCCCATTGGTGGTTTTAGGGCAACTAGAAATGGTAAACCTGTTAACTCAAGGCCTAAGACCAATTCCTGAAATTGATCCTTTTTCAAAACACACTCACTTCCGAATGCGCAAAAAATCATAGCCTTAGGTTGAAACTTGCTTAATAACTTTTCCCATTGTTTTTCTAGTGCTATTTTAGGTGGATTTGGCACTACTGGACCTGCGAAAATTACTGGCTTTCCAAATTGGCTCATAATATATTCACCATAAGGCCCTTCGTTTTCCCTGCATGTCTTGGAACCAATAACATCGCAATCACTTACAATCATCAATTGGCATTCTACAAATGAAAGGCCGCTTCCATAATCCATAGTTGTTACAACGGCTAATGCTTGAGCTTCCATAATACTTGATTGTTTTTGTTTATCGTTCTTTGGTGCATTGATTAGTTAATTTATCTAATTTATTTTATTTTTAATTAATCATTCGAATTGTTAGGTTAAATAATAGAAATGTGATAATTATTAGTAATTGTAGTCCTCGAGGCAATGATATATGTACTCACCATAACAATACTATTACTTGATAGGGCAGTTGCCTTAGTTAATTTATTAGCTTGTTTTGTAACGCCCTATAACCGATCCGATCGTCGGATCCGAGTTATTCAGCATTATCAACAGTTCAATGTATTAAGTTGAATGGATGATTGAAATAATTTCACAAATTTTAACTTTTTTGATAATAAATATTAATTTATAATCTATTATTATATTTGGTGTCAGTTAGTGACACTAACTAAAATATTTTACAATTCAAATTATAAACTAAAAAGTAAAAATTTACAGGGTTAGATGAAAAAGAAATTTACATCCCTTACTAACCCTTCTTCCTATTATCATTCATTTTTTTTTTTTGCGTCATTCAATCTGTTTAAAACAGACAAGAGAAAATATGCAAAAGCAGATGCAGGCCGTAACAACAACATGGTCAATGTAGCAAAAGACAACTCATCACAACAACCAAAAACCGAAAGAAAATGCCACAAACCAAAACTGTTAACTCATTCCATGTCCACTGCTGACCTATCTCAGCATCAAAAAACATCGACACAATGGCTTCACCTTACGATTAGTTCCAAACTACATATCACCAATTGGAAGATGAACATTTGAAAAGGGGGAACTTTGACATTCAATCTTAATTCCATCAACACCTACCATTATCACCACCATGCTTTGAAAGTAGTTTGATGAGAAGCCCCAACAGAAGCCATAGCTATTGCCAATTCGTTACCTTTATGTTCAGCCACAGAGAACTCCACCTCCCCAACATGTAACCATCTGTTCTCCATTACTACAAAGGAATTTCTCAAAGACCAAGGTCTTTTGTCCAAGATCCTTATCCAGTTAAGAACCACATTTGATCCTACTTCAATAATTATCTTACCAGTAACTTTCCGTCCTTTTTCAAGTAGTATCTCCTAAGCTTTATTAATTGCCTCGACTTCCGTTGCATACGCATCCTTAGCAACCTCGCACGGACCAGAGAAAATAGCTCGTACATATCCATTTCCATCTCTAAGAACACCACCACAACCCCTAGCTTCCTCCAATGCCATTCCACACACATTAAACTTCATCCATCGCCTCGGAGGAAATCGCCCACTAACCACAACTGACTTAGCTCTAACAGAGTTCAACTTACATTCAGCTGGACAGCACCACCATAATTGTTCTTGTAACAAACATTCATCACAGGAGGCTCGTAACCATAGCAGACCTTTAAAGATTCCATTGTGGACAGCTTATTTTCAAAGACCTTGGCGTTTCTTGAGAGGCAAATTGTCCAGCATGCTGCTGCAATAGCAATGAGCCAAAGCCATCGACATTTAACCACCATTTTCACCTTCCAACATAGATTATAGAATTCCTCAAAGCTCCCAACGGGCATCCATTTCACTCCCCACCAACAAAATTTTTTTCATTTGTCCAGTCTGCTACAGTTATTTTCTGGTCCGAACCATGTAAACTTCATTCCCAATAATGGAAAGTCCACCAAATTGCAGCTGTTGATAAAATTATTAAACTCCCATGAGCCCTGCTCTAAACCCCTACAATTGCTACGTTCGCTTCTACACTGTACTATGTTAAAATCCCCACCTATGATCCATGGGTGTATGAACTGATGATTCTTTAAGTCTTTTAATACCTCCTACATACCCCTTTGTTTGGATACAAGATTTGGTACATATAAATTGATAATCACAGTGCTCAAATTCTCTTTCTTCCATTACCTTCTATCACAAAAATCCTACTATTAGTCCACTCTTTATCATATTCAAATTCATCTGTTACCACCCGGTCGACCTTCTGCACCCACAAATCTAAAATTCACATTATCAATCCCCCCAAATTTTATTGACAAGATTCATATTCACCATATCCAATTTTGACTCCTGCAGTAAGCACACATTTCCTCTAGACGATCTAATTAACCTTTTTATTGCTGCAATTTTCAACTCTGACCCCATACCTCTTACATTCCACGATACTATTCTCATTGTTCTACTTTTTCAACCAAACTTTAAAAGCATCCAATCGCATCAAAAAATTAATAGTAAAGCATGAAAAACTCACCTTTCCCCTTGAATTAACGTAATAAGAAAAGTAATTGCACATATTTACTATTTGCTATTTTTATTTGTCTCTTTTTCTTGTTTATAAAAAAATTATTAATTAATTTCACTCACATAGTGATTGGTCATAAGATTAAATTTAGTGCTATTGTAACTTAAACTAAATTAAAATTTATAAAAAAAATAAAGTTAATTATCAAATTCAGGAAAATCCTTTAAATATATCAAGTTATCGACATCAAATTCCATTACCAAGATAATGTTAATAATAGATTTTAAAAAAGAAAGTATTAGAATATAGAAACCAATTTGCATTAGAAATCATCACACCAAGGCGTGCAATTGCATAACAAAATAATCCATGTAAGAGTTTTCAAGTCTTGGTTTTAAAAGGAACTCCTTCCATTTAGCATGGTTGGTCCTTTCCTCGTTCCCCAGCTCATTATCATGATCCATTACAGTTTTTTCTGCTTTGCAAACATCATATTTTGTAAATACTCCATCTTCATAACCTTTCTCAACCTCTACTAAGATTTTTAGGTCTCCAGCCATCAATCATGCATTAATTATTTGATCTCCGATATGGGGTAGCAACACCAATTGACAATCACTCACCATGGCCTCTGCTAAAGAGCCCAAGCCGCAATGAGTGACGAAATAGCCTACAGAGCGATGCCTTAATATTAGTTGTTGTGGTACCCAACCACCATGAAGTATCCCTCTTCCTTTTAATCTTTCTTGGAATCCTTCTGGAAAGGCTGACTCAATTGTTTCAACTCCCATTAGTGGTTTTAGGCCAACTAGAAATGGTAAACCTGTTAACTCAAGGCCTAAAACCATTTCTTGAAATTGATCTTTTTTTCAAAACACACTCACTTTCGAATGCACAAAAAATCATAGTCTTAGGTTGAAACTTGCTTAATGACTTTTCCCATTGTTTTTCTAGTGCTATTTTAGGTGGATTTGGCACTATTGGACCTGCAAAAATTATTGGCTTTCCAAATTGGCTCCTAATATATTCACTATAAGGCCCTTCGATTACCCTGCATGTCTTGAAACCAATAATATCGCCATCACTTAAAGTCATCAATTGGCGTTTGTAACAATCTGCTTTGACGTGACCTAATTTCTTACAATAGTGACACCTTTTGTCTCGCTTCTTTGATGCTATCAAAGCAGAAGCTTGCTTATCTGCCTTGCTATCTGAACCAAACTCATTGTCGAGTTTATCTTTGCTCAACAAATGACCCTTCACATCCTTGAATGAGATTTTGTCTCTACTATAAATCAAGGTCACCTTAAAAGACTTGTATGAAAGGGGTAAAGAGCACAACAATAGCATAAAACACTTTAGCTTTGATCGAGTTCCAGGCTTACTTAGGCGTTGTTTGATCGAGAAGCGTCTAAGGCCGCACGCTCCAAGATTCGAGTTCTAAGGATGTGACAATAGCTTGATCCTCATCGTCAAACTGAATCTCAACATTGTTTAAATCATTCAAAAGAGCAATGAATTGACTGATGTGATCTCTAAGAAGCTCACCTTCGTTCATGCGAAACGTAAATAGAAGTTGTTTCAGCACTAAACAGTTACCTAGAGACTTAGTTGCATTAAGAGTTTTTAGCCTTTTCTACAAGGCGGATGAGGTTTTCTCCATAAATACCTCTTGCAATACCCTATTTGCGAGGCACAATTGGATTGCAGACAGAGCTTTTTCATTAAGCTCTTCCCATTCCGACTTATCTAGATTATCGGGCTTTTTTTCGGTAACGACTTTTTTCAAACCGGTTTGAACTAGAATTGCCATCATCCAGACTTACCACAGATTGAAATTTGTGACACTATCAAACTTCTTAATATCGAACCTTGTTGTTGCCATCTCTGAATGGGTTGATCTGCGAAAATCGAACTAGCTCTGATATCACTTGTTGAGGATCGACCCGATTAAGCAACGAACAAGTAAAATATAGCGGAATAAATTGAGAAATTGAACAAACAAATTTAACGTGGAAAAACTCCTCTGAAGAGGATAAAAAACCACAGGCAAAGATAATTTTACTATAGTGGCAAAAGAATGAAGAGTACAAAAGATGGAGATAAAAACTAAACCCTAAAAACCAAAAAATAAAGAACCCTCAAAACGTAAACACTAAATTATCCAAAAGTGTTAGGAGTTCTAAACTCTAATAAGTGTTTCTAATCAGTGTTCTTTCTAGGCAAAGATAATTTTACTATAGTGGCAAAAGAATGAAGAGTACAAAAGATGGAGATAAAAACTAAATCCTAAAAACCAAAAAATAAAGAACCCTCAAAACGTAAACACTAAATTATCCAAAAGTGTTAGGAGTTCTAAACTCTAATAAGTTTTTCCAATGAGTGTTCTTTCTAAGGTTGTAAAAGAGCCTATTTATAGGCCAAATTTCTAGGTCAAATAATAATAAAATAATCTAGACTAATAAGAGTTTAACTCAAACAAATAAACAGAGTTTAATTGAAACAATTAAACAGAGTTTAAGTAAAAGATTATTTCTCAAATTTGACTTGAAATAGAAGTCATAATTCAACACGAATAATTTTGCATGAAACTGACTCACTGCATGAAAGTTCCACCGCAATTTCACTATTTGATGTCCCTCTTAAATCATTATACAAGGTATTGCTAACCTCCACAGCCGAACTTTATAAAATTAAAAAACTAAATGCAAAAATATCATGGCAATATATATAAGTTAAATTGATTCAATTGAAACCGTGAACAAATTAAAATAAAACTTACATAATTCTTGCAATGTTGATGAGGAGGACAACTGTACTGATCAATAATGATATGTCTAATTACTCCATCTAAACAATATAACTTCAAACATTACATGTATTGCATATCCATGTCCTCCCTGTACACATAATATGGTAATAAGTTAAATATAACGTAAAAAAAATAATCATAAAATACATTTAATTAAAATTTTAATTACCTACTATGTTTTTATTCGAACTCCATTCTTTATAGTATAAAAGTGAGTTCCCCTTACTGTAAGACATTGAACTGTCTCCCATCCTCCATTTTCTCCAAGACTTCCAATACTTCATATGAAAGTGAAAATTAAAAACTAAATAAGTAAAAATAAAATTTCTTAAAACAAAATACCTAATTCTATAAGACCAAAAAACAAAAACAAACAAATAAGTGAATTTTTTATAAAAATAATAATAATAAAAACCTAGTTCCATGACCTGGATCACAAAAAAACCGATTAATGTTAATATATTTTAAGGTTTTTGGAAATCTACGAAGGTATAAATTATGAGATAAAAGAGGAGGAAAGTAGGAGTCATTGGATAGCACGAAAATTACTCAAATAACACCATTGAAGCCGATTTTCAAGCAATTCTCCATCAAGATTCAAGAGTCCAAACTGGTTTCCAAGGGAGTTATCATGGATTCCATTTATTTTAGTGTTATATTGTATTTTTGGAGTTTATTCTTGCAAGTATGAACTAATTCTCTTAATACCTAAGGGAGATGAACCATAGGACGGATTCTATCATTTGATTTCTATTTTTATACAATAAAGTCTTAGTCTTTGTTTTCAATTATGAACGCTTAATTGTTCTTGGGTTTATAAAAGAGTATTGACTCATGTTTGATGTGCATAAGTTTGAGGTTGAATAGACCATTCTTGTGATTAGATCTTGCATAATTGAATGGAGTTGCATGCAATCCAAGAAATAGGACGGTATAAATATAACATATTAGAGTCAAATCTATTAGGGAATCGATAAAGTGAATTAATGCAACAATAGCGAGTTTTAATAAGAAAAAAATTTCAATTAATCAACCTAAATTTAGTTGCTCTTAAGCTCGATAGAGATATTAACACAAATTAGGTATTTCTACGAATCAAAAAGCTAAAAAAAGAAATTGGATAAATTAGATTGAGAATTATAGACGAAATCTTGGATGATTCTTACCTAGGTATTTTTTTGTCACTTGGTTGATACTCGATTGTTTTTGTTTATCATTCTTTGGTGCATTCATTAGTTAATTTATCTAATTTATTTTATTTTTAATTAATCCTTCGAATTGTTTGGTTAAATAATAGAAATGTGATAATTATTAGTAATTGTAGTCCTCGAGGCAATGATATATGTACTCACCATAGCAATACTATTACTTGATAGGTGCAGTTGCCTTAGTTAATTTATTAGTTTGTTTTGTAATGCCCTATAACCGAATCGTCGGATCCGAGTTACTGAGCATTACCAACAGTTCAACGTATTAAGTTGAATGGATGACTGAAATAATTTCACAAATTTTAACTTTTTTGATAATAAGAATTAATTTATAATCTATTCTTATATTTTGGTGTTAGTTAGTGATACTAACTAAAATATTTTACAATTCAAATTATAAACTAAAAAGTAAAAATTTACAAGGTTAGATGAAAAAGAAATTTACATCCCTTACTAACCCTTCTTCCTTTTATCATTCTTAATAAGAAAAGCAATTGCACATATTTACTATTTGCTATTTTTATTTGTCTCCATTTTCTTATTTATAAAAAAAATCATTAATTAATTTCACTTGCTGAGTGATTGTGCATAAGATTAAATTTAGTGTTATTGTAACTTAAACTAAATTAAAATTTATAAAAAAAATAAAGTTAATTATCAAATTCAGGAAAATCCTTTAAATATATCGAGTTATCGGTTTCAAATTCCAATACCAAGACAATGTTAATAATAGGTTTTAAAAAAGAAAGTTTTAGAATATAGAAACAAATTTGCAATAGAAATCATCACACCAAGGCTTGCAATTGCATAACAAAATCATCCATGTAAGAGTTTTCAAGTCTTGGTTTAAAAAGGAACTCTTTCCATTTAGCATGGTTGGTCCTTACCACGTTCCCCAGCTCATTATCATGATCCATTACAGTTTTTACTGCTCTGCAAACATCATATTTTGTAAATACTCCATCTTCATCACCTTTCTCAACCTCTACTCCGATTTTTAGGCCTCCAGGCATCAATCTTGCATTAATTATTTGATCTCCGGCATGGGGTAGTAACACTAATTGACAGTCACTCACCATGGCCTCTGCTAAAGAGCTTGAGCCAAAATGAGTGACGAAATAGCCTACAGAGCGATGCCTTAATATTAGTTGTTGTGGTACCCAACCTCCATGAAGTATCCCTCCTCCTTTTAATCTTACTTGGAATCCTTCTGGCAAGGCTGACTTGATTGTTTCAACTCCCATTGGTGGTTTTAGGGCAAATAGAAATTGCAAACCTATTAACTCAAGGCCTAAAACCAATTCTTGAAATTGATCCTTTTTCAAAACACACTCACTTCGGAATGCACAAAAAACCATAGTCTTAGGTTGAAACTTGCTTAAAAACTTTGTCCATTGTTTTTCTAGTGCTATTTTAAGTGGATTTGGCATTACTGGACCTGCGATAATTACTGGCTTTCCAAATTGGCTCCCAATGTATTCACCATAAGGCCCTTCGATTTCCCTGCATGTCTTGAAACCAATAATATCGCAATCACTTAAAGTCATTAATTGGCGTTCTACAAATGAAAGGCCACTTCCATAATCCATAGTTGTTATAGTGGCTAATGCTTGAGCTTCATGTGCACGTAACTTAATACTTGAAGAAGGGAAACCTTCAGGAGGCTCTAAAAGATTGGAGCCTATCATTCCTTTCTCAAGAGTGTTTCTTGCTAGACTAAAAAGATAGCCAATGGTGGCAGAGCTAATGATGCAATAAGCCACAGACTTGATACCTAACCTACGAGTCAGGGCTGGCAACCAACAAGTGAAATCATAAAAAATAAATGGGGTTTGAGTTCACGAAGGTAAGCATCAATATGAGGTTCCGTGAGATCCATAGCAGTCATAATGAGAGGATACAAAGGGAAAAGGACATCACTTGTTGTTTCAGCGCCGAGAGGTAAACCTTCAACATGCGGAATAGTGATTGGAATAAAGGTTATGAGGTGTGGATGGAGATTGAAAGCCTCAACCTTATGTTGTGTTTTGGCCGGTAAAAAGAAAGAAATTTTATGGCCTCTCTTTGCTTGTTTGTTGGCCATATGAACTTATGGAGTGATATGACCAAGGGCAAACCATGGGTACATTGCGATGTGAAAGCTTCTACCTGCCATAATTGGTAAGTGTTGCAAATAAAACTATTACAAACTTAAATTTTAACCTAACAAATTTGCTTTAGGTGAAGCAGACTGACTAAAATCTCTTTGAAATTATCAACTCTGCTAATTCGAAAGCAAAGGAAGCTCGAATGCCTTAATGCAATCCATGAATTTGCTTATATAATACCATGGTTGGAAACTCTTGTAACTATAACTGATTGGGTTTCTTGCACTTAATTTCGTTTGAAGAGAAAACCAAACTAGGCTCGAATCTTTAAAGTAAGTGTACCAAAATATTTGTTAAAGAAAACAAGTTTACAGTTCTAAAACATTAGTTCATTGGTTCTTTGATTTAAAATTTTTTATTAAAAAATATTATGTTTTATGGACTGACCTACACCATCCATTTCTCTGTTTTAATGAATTTGTTTGATTAAGTACATAACATATGGATATACCTCTAGGTTATAGTTTATAATTTGTTTCTTTTTTTTTTTTCTGATCTTAAAGTGATAGTCCAACATTTTCACTTGTGGTAATTATTTATAAAAAAATTAAAATATTGAAATGAAAACGAAAACAAAATCAATATGAAAACCTATTTAGTTGTGAACTTTTTTTACACATAAATTGGTGTAATATTTTGTTTAAAATGTTGAAAATTTTAACTTTACATTCTATTTCTCTTGTAATATATATATCTAATTGTTTTAATAAAATAATAACCAATCATAATAAGTAAGAGAAGATTATTGTAGAAAATTTTGATATAAATATATGCATTTATTTTTATTTTATATATGCAACATGAAGGGACATTTGGATAACCATTTCCTTAGTCCTAACCAAAATCTAACTTAATTATTACATCTAATATAAAAAAAGTTAATAACTTAATTTTTTTCTAGACAAGGGACATTTGGATAAACATTTCCGTCATCTTAACTTTGAACAACACTCAAACATTGAGATTTGAGGTGCCCATCAAATATTTTTCCATTTATTTCGTAATCCAATTGAATGTCTTTCATGCGAATAATTTTGCATGGAACTAACTCATTGCATGAAAGTTCCACCACAATTTCACTATTTGTTGTCCCTCTTAAATCATTAGATATTGCTAACCTTCACAGCTGTACTTTGTAAAATTAAAAAACTAAATGCAAAAATGTCATTGCAATATATATATATATATAAATTTTAAATTGATTCGATTGAAACCGTGAACAAATTAAAATAAAACTTACATAATTTTTGCAATGTTGATGAGGAGGACAACTGTACTGATAAAAAATAATAGGTCTAATTACTTTACTAAACGATATAAGTTCAAACATTACATGTCTTGCATATCCATGTCCTCCCTGTACACATAATATGAAAATAAGTTAAATATAACGTAAAAAAATAATCATAATATACATTTATTTAAAATTTAAGTTACCTACCATGTTTTTTATTCGAACTCCATTCTCAGTAGTATAAAAGTGAGCTCCCCTTATAGTAACACATTGAACTGTCTCTCACCCTCCATTTTCACCAAGACTTCCAATATTTCATATAAAAGTGAAAATTAAAAACTAAATAAGTAAAAAATAAAATATTTTAAATCAAAATACCTAATTCTATAAGATTGAAAAACAACAACTAACAAATAAATCATTTTTTTTATAAAAATTAATAATAATAAAAACCTAATTCCATGACCTGGACCACAAAAAATCCGATTAATGTTAATATATTTTAAGGTTTTTGGAAATCTACGAAGGTATAAATTATGAGATAAAAGAGGAGGAAAGTAGGAGTCATTGGATAGCATGAAAATTACTCAAAGAACACCATTGAAGCCGATTTCCAAGCAATTCTCCATCAAGATTCAAGAGTCCAAACTGGTTTCCAAGGGAGTTATCATGGATTCATTTTATTTTAATGGTTATATTGTATTTTTGGAGTTTATTCTTGCAAGTAGGAACTAATTCTCTTAATACCTAAGCGAGATGAAACACAGGATGAATTCTATTGTTTGATTTCTATTTTGATGCAATAAAGTCTCAGTCTTTGTTTTCAATTATGAACGCTTAATTGTTCTTGGGTTTATAATTCTAGAGTGTTGACCCATGTTTGATGTGCATAAGTCTAAGGTTAAATAGACCATTCTTATGATTAAATCTTGCATAATTGAATGGAGTTGCATGCAATCCAAGAAATAGGACAATATAAATATAACAGATTAGAGTCAAATATAGTAGGGGATCGATAAAGCGAATTAATGCTATAATAGGGAGTTTTAATAAGAAAAAAATTTCAATTAATCAACCTAAATTTAGTTGCACTGATGCTCGATAGAGATATAAACATAAATTAGGTATTTCTACGAATCAAAAAGCTAAGAAAAGAAATTGAATAAATTAGATTAAGAATTATAGACGAAATCTAAGATGATTCTTATCTAGGTATTTTTTTGTCACTTGGTTGATACTTGATTGTTTTTGTTTATCATTCTTTGGTGCATTCATTAGTTAATTTATCTAATTTATTTTATTTTTAATTAATCTTTCAAATTGTTAGGTTAAATAATAGAAATGTGATAATTATTAGTAATTGTAGTCCTCTAGGCGATGATATATGTACTCAGCTTAGCAATACTATTACTTGATAGGTGCAGTTGCCTTAGTTAATTTATTAGTTTGTTTTGTAACACCCTATAACCGACACGATTGTCAGATCCGAGTTATCGAGCATTTCCAACAGTTCAACGTATTAAGTTGAATGGATGACTGAAATAATTTCACAAATTTTAACTTTTTTGATAATAAATATTAATTTATAATCTATTCTTATATTTTGGTGTTAGTTAGTGATACTAACTAAAATATTTTACAATTCAAATTATAAAATAAAAAGTACAAATTTACAAGGTTAGATGAAAAAAAAATTACATCCCTTACTAACCCTTCTTCCAATTAGCATTCTTAATAAGAAAAGCAATTCCACATATTTACTATTTGCTATTTTTATTTGTCTCCTTTTTCTTATTTATAAAAAAAATTATTAATTAATTTCACTCGCAGAGTGATTGTGCATAAGATTAAATTTAGTGTTATTGTAACTTAAACTAAATTAAAATTTATAAAAAAAAATAGTGTTAATTATCAAATTCTGGAAAATCCTTTAAATATATCGAGTTATTGACATGAAGTTCCATTACCAAGATAATGTTAATAATAGATTTTTAAAAAAGAAAGTATTAGAATATAGAAACAAATTTGCGTTAGAAATCATCACACCAAGGCGTGCAATTGCATAACAAATCATCCATGTAAGGGTTTTCAAGTCCTGGTTTTAAAAGGAACTCCTTCCATTTAGCATTGTTGGCCCTTACCTAATTCCCTAGCTCATTAGTTTACTGCTTTGCAAACATCATATTTTGTAAATACTCCATCTACATCACCTTTCTCAACCTCTACTTCGATTTTTAGGTCTCTATCCATCAATCTTGAATTAATTATTTGATCTCAAACATGGGGTAGCAACACCAATTGACAATCACTCACCATGGCTTATGCTAAAGAGCTCGAGCCGCAATGAGTGATGAAATACCCTACAGAGCGATGCCTTAATATTAGTGGTTGTGGTACCTAACCTCCATGAAGTATCCCTCTTCCTTTTAATCGTTCTTGGAATCCTTCTGGCAAGGCTGACTCGATTGTTTCAACTTCCATTGGTGGTTTTAGGGCAACTAGAAATCGTAAACCTGTTAACTCAAGGCCTAAAACCAATTCTTGAAATTGATCCTTTTCCAAAACACACTCACTTCTGAATGTACAAAAAATCATAGTATTAGGTTGAAACTTTCTTAATAACTTTCCCATTGTTTTTCTAGTGTTATTTTAGGTGGATTTGGCACTACTGGACCTGCAAAAATTACTGGCTTTCTAAATTGGCTCCTAATATATTCACCATAAGGCCCTTCGATTTCCCTGCATTCTTGAAACCAATAATATCGCAATTACTTAAAGTCATCAATTGGTGTTCTACAAATGAAAGGCTGCTTCCATAATCCATAGTTGTTACAGCGGCTAATGCTTGAGCTCCATGTGCACGTAAGTTAATACTTGAAGAAGGGAAACCTTTAGAAGGCTCTAAAAGATCGAACCCTACCATTCCTTTCTCAATAGTCTTTCTTTTTGGACTAAGAAGAGAGCCAATGGTGGCAGAGCTAATGATACAATAAACCACAGACTTGATACCTATCCTACGAGTCAGGGCTGGCAACCAACAAGTGAAATCATAAAAAATAAAATAGGGTTTGAGTTTATAAAGGTAAGCATCAATATGAGGTTCCGTGAGGTCCATAACTGTCATAATGAGAGGATGCAAAGGGAAAGGGACATCATTTGTTGTTTCGGTGCCGAGATGTAAACCTTCAACATGTGGAACAGTGATTGGAATAAAGGTTATGAGATGTGGATTGATATTGAAAGCCTCAACCTTATGTATTGTTTTGGCCGGTGAAAATAAGGAAATTTTATGGCCTCTCTCTGCTAGTTTGTTAGCCATATGAACATATGGAGTGATATGACCAAGGGCAAACCATGGGTACATTGCGATGTGAAAGCTTCTACCTGCCATAATTGGTAAGTGTTGCAAATAAAACTATTACAAACTTAAATTTTAACCTAACAAATTCGCTTTAGGTGAAGCAGACTGACTAAAATCTCTTTGAAATTATCAAGTTGCTATTTCGAATGCAAAGGAAGCTCGAATGCCTTAATGCAATCCATGAAATTGCTTATATAATACCATGGCCTGAAACTCTTGTAACTATAACTGATTGCGTTTCTTGCACTTAATTTCGTTTGAAGAGAAAACCAAACTATGATCGAATCTTTAAAAGAAGTGTACCAAAATATTTGTTAAAGAAAACAAGTTTACAGTTCTAAAACATTAGTTCAATGGTTCTTTGATTTATAGTTTTTTTATTATAAAATATTATGTTTTATGTGTTAGAAATTTATAGATTGCAAATTAATGAGCACTATTCAAATTAAAAGTGATGATTTATCATCTTTCAAATTTAATTGAAAAGTAATGATTTATCATCCAGTGGATACATTTCCATGGGACAAGTCTCTTCCAAAAGGTATGTCCAATATGAAAGGGTTGCGACTCTTCAACAAGTTTCCATTGAATTCATATAAATAGATGGACTATGATGCTCACAAATTCACTTTTCTTTTTACAATCAATTCCACTTTTCATAAATTAGAGTAAGATTAGTGAATTCCACGATTTTTCTAATCAAAGGAAATTCAAAACTTCGTTGTATCCCGAGAGGACCTTTGTCGTAACCCTCTTGCAACTTTATGTGAGGGTAAATAGTTCTCTTTGGAAAGCGTCACTCGTGCCTCGAAGTTTATTATTTAATTCAATATCGTCTCCGGATCTATCTTCTCTCAAAATCCCCAACAATTAAAGAGAACTATATTGAAGATGGCGACGGAGGCTACCACCGCATTCAAAGTGATGAACCAAGAGTTTGTGAAACTTGACTGATTTGATGGCTCAAACTTTAATCATTGAAAGGATAAGATGTTGTTCCTTCTTACTGTCTTGAATGTGGCGTACGTTTTGGATTCAAACTTATAACCTGTGGAGCATCCCACCTCCAATACAAATCCAGAGGAAATTGTGAAAGTGGCCGAACTCAAGAACAAGCCTGAGTAAGACAATTTCACATGTCTTGGACACATTCTCAACACCTTGTCCGATCGATTGTATGATCTTTACATGTCGATGTAATCCTCGGTGGAAATATGGAAAGCTCTTGAAGAGAAATACAACACCGAGCGACAAGGTACCGATAAATTTTTAATGATGAAATATTTTGAATTCAAAATGCTTGATAGTATCCCGATCATGGATCAAGTCCTTGAATTACAAGTTCTTGTAAGCAGACTTCGTGACTTGAAAGTTGTTATTCTGAAAATGTTATAAGTTGGGGCTATCATCTGAAAATTAGCCTCGCCTTTAAACAATTATCAGAAGAAACTTTTGCATATGGCAGAGGACATCACTGTGGAGAAAATACTTAGACATTTGAGCATTGAAGAGGAAAATCTAAAGCTTGATGCAGTGCATCTTCCTCAAAGTTCTAAAGTGAACCATGTGAGCGAGTCCAAGAACTCTCGAAATGGTAAAAGAAAGGCCACATTCGAGACCAATGACATGCATAACAAGAAGAAAAAATCTCCCAATTGCTATAATTGCAATAAGAAAGGTCTTGTAAACTTCTCAAAAAGAAACAAGATGCCACAACTTCCAAGGCCAATACGGTGGAGGATATGAACTTAATGGTCATGGTTACAGAAGGGGTCGAGAATTTGGAGATTGATATGGTTACCGAACTCAACATAACCATGATCGATAAGTCTCATAATTGGTGGTTTGACTCTGGTGCTACTGTCCCTGTGTGTAATGACCGATAACAATTCAAGAATTATGAACTAGTGGCAAACTGTGAAGTGCTTACGGGCAACTATCAATCGGTTAAAGTGCTCGGTCAAGGGACGGTGGAACTCAACTTCACAACTAGGAAAAAATTGACTTTGACCAATGTGTTGCATGTTCCCAATGTGAGAAAGAATTTAGTGTCAGTGAGTCTTCTATGTAACAAGGGGTTCAAGGTTATCTTGGAATCGGATAAGTTTGTTTTGCTTAAAGGTGACATATATGTAGGAAAAGGATATTGTAATGAGGGTATGTTCAAGTTGAGCATTGATATGAATAAAGTCAAATCTTTTGCTTATATTGTTGAATCTTATCCTTTGTGGCATGCGCATTTAGCACATTTTAATTTTAAAACTTTACAATATATGCAAAAGAATGGTTTCTAAGTAATGATGAGTTTGTGAATAAATGTGAAATTTTTATTCAATAAAAAATTACCAAGAAGCCATTTCCTAATAAGTGTGAAAGGAATTTGCAAGTGTTAGATTTAATTCATTCGGATGTTTGTGAATTAAATAACTCTAACAAGAGGTGGAAAATGATATTTTATCACTTTTATATATGACTTTTCTAGATTTACTTATGTGTATCTCATGAAAAGTAAAGATGAGGCTTTTGATATGTTTAAACGTTTTAAAAATGAGGTTGTGAAATTGTTTAGTAAGAAAATCAAAGTGCTTCGTAGTGATAGAGATGGTGAATATTTTTCAAATGAATTTAATGTATTTTGTGAGGAACAAGGTGTGATACATGAGTGTTCTGCGCCTTATACTCCACAACAAAATGGTTTGGTAGAAAGAAAGAACTGTACTTTAGTGGATATGGTTAACTCGATGCTGTTAAATGCTAAACTTCCATATAATTTATGGGGTGAAGCATTATTGACTGCGTGTTATATTCTTAACAAAATACCATCGAGAAAATTCAAAGTATCTCCATATGAGTTATGGAAGGGTCGGATGCCAAACTTAAATTATTTCAAAGTGTGAGGGTGTTTGGCTTACTATAGAGTTCCCGACCAACAGAGAACAAAGTTAGGCCTAAGAGCTGTCAAAGGTGCATTCGTTGGATATGCCAAATATTCTAAGGCATATCGTATTCTTGACTCAGTGTTAAAAATGATAATTGAAACAAGAGATGTTGTATTTATTGAAAATAAGTTTTTCAATCATTCAACAGATTCGGGAAAAGAAAATCAACCAATGATCTCAAGTGATCAAACCAAAAGAAGTCTTTGTGACAATAAGGATATGGAACAGAGGAAAAGTCAAAGAGTGAGAAAAGTAAAGAATTTTGGTCCCGATTTCATTTCCTCACAATCTCTAGCATTCTTTGTTGAGGAAAATAGAGAATCCGTAATTAAGAAGATCCCCATAATGTTTAATGTGGATGGTGATCCACAATCCTATAGTGAAGCAATGATTTCTAGGGATGCGGCTTTTTGGAAAGAGGCGTTCAATGATGAAATGGATTCAATATTATCCAATAATACTTGGATTCTAGTTGATCTTCCTCAAGGATCGAAGCTTATCGGGTGTAAATGGGTGTTTAAGAGGAAGAACACTCCAACAAGGGGTTCTCCAATCTTTAAGGCTAGGTTGGTGGCTAAAAGATTTAGGCAAAAGGAAGGCCTAGATTATTTTGACACCTATGCACCAGTGGCTAGGATGATCTCCATTTGAATTCTTATAGCACTTGCATCCATCCATAAGTTACATGTACATCAAATAGATGTTAAGACGACTTTTTTGATTGGTGATCTTGAAGAAGTAGTCTACATGGAGCAATCAGAAGGTTTTGTGCTTCCTGGGAATGAACACAAGGTGTGTAACTTGATCAAATCATTATATGTTTAAAACAAGCCCTTAAATAGTGACATGAGAAATTTGACTCTGTTATTTTGTCGTATGTTTTTTTACATAATGGTGCAGATAAATGTATTTACAATAAATTCACTGATAGGTATGGTGTAATTATTTGTCTATATGTAGATGATTTGTTGATTTTTGGGACAATCATGGAAGGTGTTCGTGAGACCAAAGAGTATCTAGCCTCGAATTTTAAGATGATGGATCTCAACGAGGTAGATACAATTCTAGATATAACCGTGAAAAAGCATGAAAGGGGCTTTGCATTAAGCCAATCTCACTACATAGAGAAAGTATTGGAAAAGTTCAAACACTTGAATATCAAGGATTCGAACACTCTGTACGATTCAAACTTTAAGTTAAGTGAGAATAAGGGCAGGGCTATAGCGCAATATGCCAGCGCAATTGGAAGTCTAATGTATGCAATGCATTGCACTAGACCCGATATCGCATTTGCTGTGTGCAAATTGGCGAGATTTACAAATTGTCTTGGTACCGATCATTGGAAAGGAATTTGTAGGATTTTTGGTTATCTTAAGAAAACAAAAAATTTGGGATTATTCTATAGTGATTATCTTGCGGTACTAAAAGGTTACTCAGATGCAAGTTGGATTACAAATTTAAGTGACACTAAGTCCACATCTGGATGGATTTTTACGATTAGAGGTGGAGCTATTATTTGGGCCTCCAAGAAACAAACTTGTATCTCACATTCAACTATGGAGGCTGAATTTGTAGCCTTGGCAGCTACTGGAAAGGAAGCGGAATGGCTAAGAATCTATTGCTAGATATAAAGTTGTGGCCATAATATAGGTTCGCCATTTCCATAAATTGTGATAGTGAATCCACCATGTCTCGAGCGTAAATAAGGTGTACAATGGAAAGTCTAGACATATAAGTTTGAGACACGAGTATGTGAGACAATTGATTAGGGACAGTGTGATAATTGTTACCTATGTTAAGTCAATTGACAATTTAGCGTATCTACTGACAAAAGGTTTGTCAAGGGATTTAGTTAAAAGTACCACCACTAAAATGTGATTAAATCCATTCTAATTGCATTATTGATAATGGAAACCCTATCTTTTTCTAGCCAAAAGTTAGTTGCAAGGTTCAAAGGATAATAACAAGTTATTGAATGACAATGTGCACTAAAAACCATGATTTAGTGATTATATTTTAGGAGGATGAGTTTTACTCTTAATGGATGGATATTAATTGTCATGAAATCCACCTATATGGACATGAAGTGGTGTCACTTCAACGAGATTTTATTTATGGTTTTCTCTCGTACATGTTCATGAAACGGGATGAGCACATGGCCATAACGGTGCTAAAACAAATTAAACTCTTACTATATTTCTTTACGATTATGTGTGAAAATTTTCCAGTATTGACTTTAAGAGTGATGATTCAAGCAACTAGCCACCATTCACTTTTTTGATACTTTGAAAAGTTTGCACTAAAGAAAGGTTCAATCTATGGACACCCTTCTTTACACTTAATCGTTGTGTACTTATTTTCTGAAATTAGCAATCTAGTGGGGGATTGTTGGAAATTTATAGATTGCAAATTAATGAGCACTATTCAAATTAAAAGTGATGATTTATCATCTTTCAAATTTAATTGAAAAGTGATGATTTATCATCCAATGGATACATTTCCATAGGACAAGTCGCTTCCAAAAGGTATGTCCAATATGAAAGGGTTGTGACTCTTCAACAAGTGTCCATTGAATTCATATAAATAGATGGACTATGATGCTCACAAATTCACTTTTCTTTTTACAATCAATTCCAATTTTCAAAAATTACAGTAAGAGTTAGGGAATTCCACGATTTTGCTAATCAAAGGAAATTCAAAACTTCGTTTTATCCCGCGAGGACCTTTGCCGTAATCCTCTAGCAACTTTGTGTGGGGGTAAATAGTTCTCTTTGGAAAGCATCACCTGTGCCTCGAAGTTTACTATTTAATTCAATATCGTCTCCGAATGTATCTCTCTCAAAATCCCCAACATTATGGACTGACCTACATCATCCATTTCTTTGATTTAATGAATTTGTTTGATTAAGTACATAACATATGGATATATCTCTCGATTATAGTTTATAATTTGTTTCTTTATTTTTCTGAATCTTAAAGTGGTAGTACAACATTTTCACTTGTGGAAAATATTTATAAAAAAATTAAAATATTGAAATGAAAACGAAAACAAAATCAATATGAAAACCTATTTAGTTGTGAACTTCTTTTACACATAAATTGGTGTAATATTTTGTTTAAAATGTTGAAAATTTTAACTTTACATTCTATTTCTCTTTTAATATATATCTCCAATTGTTTTAATAAAATAATAACCAATCATAATAAGTAAGAGAAGATTATTGTAGAAAATTTTGATATAAAAAATATGCATTTATTTTTATTTCATATATGCAATATGAAGGGACATTTGGATAATCATTTCCTTAGTCCCAACCAAAATATAACCTAATTATTACATCCAATATAAAAAAAGTTAATAACTTAATTTTTTTTAGACAAGAAACATTTGGATAAACATTTCTGTCATCCCAACTTTGAACAACACTCAAACATTGAGATTTGAGATGCCCACTAAATATTTTACCATTTATTTCGTAATCCAATTGAATGACTTTCATGCTAATAATTTTGCATGGAACTGACTCACTGCATGAAAGTTCCACCGTAATTTCACTATTTGTTGTCCCTCTTAAATCATTATAAAAGAAATTGTTAACATCCATAGCTGTACTTTATAAAATTTAAAAACTAAATGCAAAAATATCATTGCAAGATATATATATATATATAAGTTAAATTGATTCGATTGAAACCTGAACAAATTAAAATAAAACTTACATAATTCTTGCAATGTTGATGAGGAGGGCAACTGTACTGATCAATAATAATAGGTCTAATTACTTTACTAAACGATATAAGTTCAAACATTACATGTCTTGCATATCCATGTCCTCCCTGTACACATATGGTAATAAGTTAAATATAACGTAAAAAGATTAATCACAAAATACATTTAATGAAAATTTTAATTACCTACCATGTCTTTATTCGAACTCCATTCTCTGTAGTATAAAAGTAAGCTCCCCTTACAATAACACAATGAACTGTCTCCCATCTTTCATTTTCACCAAGACTTCCAATACTTCATATAAAAGTAAAAATTAAAAACTAAATAAGTAAAAAATAAAATTTTTAAATAAAAATACCTAATTCTATAAGATCGAAAAACAAAAACAAACAAATAAGTGAATTTTTTATAAAAAATAATAATAAATAAACCTAATTCCACGACCTGGACCACAAAAAATCCGATTAATGTTAATATATTTTAAGGTTTTTGGAAATCTACGAAGGTATAAATTATGAGATAAAAGAGGAGGAAAGTAGGAGTCATTGGATAGCACAAAAATTACTCAAAGAACACCATTGAAGCCGATTTCCAAGCAATTATCCATCAAGGTTCAAGAGTCCAAACTGGTTTCCAAGGGAGTTATCATGGATTCCTTTTATTTTAGTGGTTATATTGTATTTTTGGAGTTTGTTCTTGCAAGTATGAACTAATTCTCTTAATACCTAAGGGAGATGAACCATAGTATGGATTCTGTTGTTTGATTTCTATTTTTATGCAATAAAGTCTTAGTCTTTGTTTTCAATTATGAACGCTTAATTGTTCTTGGGTTTATAATTCTAGAGTGTTGACCCATGTTTGATGTGCATAAGTCTGAGGTTGAATAGACGATTCTTGTGATTAGATCTTGCATAATTTAATGGAGTTGCATGCAATCCAAGAAATAGGACGATATAAATATAACAGACTAAAGTTAAATCTACTAGGGGTTCGATAAAGCGTATTAATGCAATAATACGGGGTTTTAATTAGAAAAAAAATTTCAATTAATCAATCTAAATTTATTTTCTCTTACACTCGAAAGAGATATCAACATAAATTAGGTATTTCTACGAATCAAAAAGCTAAGAAAATAAATTGAATAAATTAGGTTGAGAATTATAGACGAAATCTAGGATGATTCCTACCTAGGTATATTTTGTCACTTGGTTGATACTTGATTGTTTTTGTTTATCATTCTTTGATGCATTCATTAGTTAATTTATCTAATTTATTTTATTTTTAATTAATCCTTCGAATTGTTAGGTTAAATAATAGAAATGTGATAATTATTAGTAATTGTAGTCCTCGAGGCAACGATATATGTACTCACCATAGCAATACTATTACTTGATAGGTGCAGTTACCTTAGTTAATTCATTAGTTTGTTTTGTAACGCCCTATAACCGACCCGATCGACGGATCCCAGTTACCGAGCATTACCAACAGTTCAACGTATTAAGTTGAATGGATGGCTGAAATAATTTCACAAATTTTAACTTTTTGGATAATAAATATTAATTTATAATCTATTCTTATATTTTGGTGTCAGTAAAAAAATATTTTACAATTCAAATTATAAACTAAAAGGTAAAAATTTACAAGGTTAGATGAAAATTTTTTTTACATCTCTTTCTAACCCTTCTTCCTATTATTATTCTTAATAAGAAAAGTAATTGCACATATTTACTATTTGCTATTTTTATTTCTCCTTTTTATTATTTATAAATAAAAATTATTAATTAATTTCACTCGCAGAGTGATTGTGCATAAAATTAAATTTAGTGTTAATGTAACTTAAACTAAATTAAAATTTATAAAAAAAATAAAATAGAGTTAATTATCAAATTCAGGAAAATCCTTTAAATATATTGAGTTATCGACATCAAATTCCATTACCAAGATAACGTTAATAATAAATTTTAAAAAAGAAAGTATTAGAATATAAAAACAAATTTGCATTAGAAATCATCACACCAAGGCGTGCAATTGCATAACAAAATCTTCCATGTAAGAGTTTTCAAGTCCTGGTTTTAAAAGAAACTCCTTCCATTTTGCATGGTTGGTCCTTACCTCATTCCTCAGCACATTATCATGATCCATTACAGTTTTTTACTGCTTTGCAAACATCATATTTTGTAAATACTCCATCTTCATCACCTTTCTAAACCTCTACTTCAATTTTTAGGTCTCTAGCCATCAATCTTGTATTAATTATTTGATCTCCGACATGGGGTAGGAACACCAGTTGACAATCACTCACCATGGCCTCTGCTAAAGAGCCCTAGCCGCAATGAGTGACGAAATACACTACAGAGAGATGCCTTAATATCAATTGTTGTGGTATCCAACCTCCATGAAATATCCCTCTTCCTTTTAATCTTTCTCGGAATCCTTCTGGCAAGGCTAACTCGATTGTTTCAACTCCCATTGGTAGTTTTAGGGCAACTAGAAATGTCAAACCTGTTAACTCAAGGCCTAAAACCAATTCTTGAAATTGATCATTTTTCAAAACAAACTCACTTCCAAATGCACAAAAAATCATAGTCTTAGGTTGAAACTTGCTTAATAACTTTTCCCATTGTTTTTCTAGTGCTATTTTTGGTGGATTTGGCACTATTGGACTTGCGAAAATTACTAGCTTTCCAAATTGGCTCCCAATATATTCACCATAAGGCCCTTCGATTTCCCTGCATGTCTTGGAACCGATAATATCGCAAACACTTAAAGTCATCAATTGGCGTTCTACAAATGAAAGGCCGCTTCCATAATCCATAGTTGTTACAACGGCTAATGCTTGGGCTTCATGTTCACGTAACTTAATACATGAAGAAGGGAAACCTTCTGGAGGCTTTAAAAGATCGGACCCTATCATACCTTTCTCAAGAGTCTTTCTTGCTGGACTAAGATGATAGCCAATGGTGGCAGAGCTAATGATACAATAAACCACAGACTTGATACCTAACCTACGAGTCAAGGCTGGCAACCAACAAGTGAAATCATAGAAAATAAAATGGGGTTTGAGTTCATGAAAGTAAGCATCAATATGAGGTTCCGTGAGGTTCATAGCAATCATAATGAGAGGATGCAAAGGGAAAGGGACATCATTTGTTGTTTTGGCACCGAGGTGAATCCTCAACATGCGGAACAGTGATTGGAATAAAGGTTTTGAGATGTTGATGGAGATTGAAAGCCTCAACCTTACGTTATGTTTTGGCCAGTAAAAAGAAGGAAAGTTTATGACCTCTCTCTGCTAGTTTGTTAACCATATGAACATAATTGGTAAGTGTTGCAAATAAAACTATTACAAACTTAAATTTTAGCCTAAAAAATTCGCTTTAGGTGAAGCAGACTGACTAAAATCTCTTTGAAATTATCAACTCTGCTAATTCGAAAGCAAAGGAAGCTCGAATGCCTTAATGCAATCCATGAAATTTCTTATATAATACCGTGGCCGAAAACTTTTGTAACTATAACTGATTGGGTTTCTTGCACTTGATTTCGTTTGAAGAGAAAACCAAACTAGGCCCGAATCTTTAAAGTAAGTGTACCAAAATATTTGTTAAAGAAAACAAGTTTACAGTTCTAAAACATTAGTTCAATGGCTCCTTGATTTAAAGTTTTTTTTATTAAAAAATATTATGTTTTATGGACAGACCTACACCATCCATTTCTCTGTTTTAATGAATTTGTTTGATTAAGTACATAACATATGTATATATCTCTCGGTTATAGTTTATAATTTGTTTCTTTTTTTCTGAATCTTAAAGTGATAGTACAACATTTTCACTTGTGGAAAATATTTAAAAATAAATAAAATATTGAAATGAAAACGAAAACAAAATCAATATGAAAACCTATTTAGTTGTGAACTTTTTTTACACATAAATTGGTGTAATATTTTGTTTAAAATGTTGAAAATTTTAACTTTACAGTCTTTTTCTCTTGTAATATGTATCTCTAATTGTTTTAAAACAATAATAACCAATCATAATAAGTAAGAGAAAATTATTGTAGAAAATTTTGATATAAAAAATATGCATTTATTTTTATTCTATATATGCAACATGAAGGGACATTTGGATAATCATTTCCTTAGTCCCAATAAAAATATAACCTAATTATTACATCCAAAAAAAAAAAAAAAAGATAATAACTTAATTTTTTCTAGACAGGGAAAAGTTGGATAAACATTTCCGTCATCTCAACTTTGAACAACAATCAAACATTGAGATTTGAGGTGCCCATAAAATATTTTATCATTTATTTCGTAATCCAATTGAATATCTTTCAAGCGAATAATTTTGCATGGAGTTGAGTCACTGGTTGAAAGTTCCACCGCAATTTAATTATTTGTTGTCCCTCTTAAATCATTATACAAGATATTACTAACCTCCACAACTGTACTTTGTAAAATTAAAAAACTAAATGCAAAAATATCATTGCAATATATATATATATATATATATATATGTTAAATTGATTCGATTGGAACCATGAACAAATTAAAATAAAACTTACATAATTCTTGCAATGTTGATGAGGAGGACAATTGTACTGATAAATAATAATAGGTCTAATTACTTTACTAAATGATATAAGTTCAAACATTACATGTCTTGCATATCTATGTCCTTACTGTACACATAATATGTTAATAAGTTAAATATAACTTAAAAAATTAAATCATAAAATACATTTAATGAAAATTTAAATTACCTACCATATCTTTATTCGAACTCCCTTCTCTGTAGTATAAAAGTGAGCTCCCGTTACAATAACACATTGAACTGTCTCCCATCCTCCATTTTCACTAAAACTTCCAATACCTCATATAAATGTGAAAATTAAAAACTAAATAAGTAAAAAATAAAATATTTTAAATCAAAATACCTAATTCTATAAGATTGAAAAACAACAACTAACAAATAAATCAATTTTTTATAAAAATTAATAATAATAAATCCTAATTCCATGACCTGGACCACAAAAATTCGATTAATGTTTATATATTTTAAGGTTTTTGGAAATCCACGAAGGTATAAATTATGAGATAAAAGAGGAGGAAAGTAGGAGTCATTGGATAGCACGAAAATTACTCAAAGAACACCATTGAAGCCGATTTCCAAACAATTCCCATCAATATTCAAGAGTCCAAATTGGTTTCCAAGGGAGTTATCATGGATTCCTTTTATTTTAGTGGTTTTATTGTATTTTTTGGAGTTTAATCTTGCAAGTATGAACTAATTCTCTTAATACCCTAGGAGATGAAACATAGGATGGATTCTATTGTTTGATTTCTATTTTTATGCAATAAAGTCTTAGTCTTTTTATTTTTATTTTTATGCATAATTGAATGGAGTTGCATGCAATCCAAGAAATAGGACGATATAAATATTATAGATTAGAGTCAAATCTATTAGGGGATCGATAAAGCGAATTAATGCAATAATAGTGAGTTTTAATTAGAAAGAAATTTAAATTAATCAACCTAGATTTAGTTGCTCTTATGCTCGAAAGAGAAATCAACATAAATTAAGTATTTCTACGAATCAAAAAGCTAAGAAAAGAAACTGAATAAATTAGATTGAGAATTATAGACGAAATCTAGGTGGATTCTTACCTAGGTATTTTTTTGTCACTTGGTTGATACTTGATTGTTTTTGTTCATCATTCTTTGGTACATTTATTAGTTAATTTAGCTAGTTTATTTTATTTTTAATTAATCCTTCGAATTGTTAGGTTAAATAATAGAAATGTGATAATTATTAGTAATTGTAGTCCTCGAGGCAATGATATATGTACTCACCATAGCAATACTATTACTTGATAGGTGTAGTTGCCGTAGTTAATTTATTAGTTTGTTTTGTAATGCCCTATAACCAAACCCGATCGTCAGATCCAAGTTACTGAGCATTCTTCCTCATCAACATTGCAAAAATTATGTAAGTTTTATTTTAATTTGCTCACAGTGTCAATCAAATCAATTTAACATATATATTGTAATTATATTTTTGCATTTAGTTTTTTAATTTTACAAAATACAGCTATGGAGGTTAGCAATATCTTGTATAATGATTTAAGAGGGACAACAAATAGTGAAATTGGGGTGGAACTTTTATACAATGAGTCGGTTCCATGCGAATTTATTTGCATTAAAGAAATTCAATTGGATTGCGAAATAAATGGTAAAATATTTGATAGGAGCCTCAAATCTCAATGTTTGAGAGTTGTTTAAAGTTGGGATAATGGAAATGTTTATCTAAATGTTCCTTACCTTGAAAAAGTTAAGTTATTAAATTTTTTATTTTGGATGTAATAATTAGGTTATATTTTGGTTGAGACTAAGAAAATGATTATCCAAATGTCCCTTCATGTTGCATATATAAAATAAAAATAAATGCATATTTTTTATATCAAAAGTTTCTACAATAATCTTCTCCTACTTATTATGATTGATTATTTTTTTTTAAAAAATAATTAGAGATACATATTACAAGATAAATAGAATGTAAAGTTAAAATTTTCAACATTTTAAACAAAATATTACACCAATCTATGTGTAAAAAAGTTCACAACTAAATAGGTTTTCATATTGATTTTGTTTTCATTTTCATTTCAATATTTTAATTTTTTATAAATATTTTTCACAAGTGAAAATGTTGTACTATCACTTTAAGATTAAAAAAATAAAAGAAACAAATTATAAACTATAACCGAGAGATATTGATGCAGTTGAAATTAACTAAAAATATGACTAAGGCAAGTGCACCTATCAATTAATAGTATATTTACGGTGAGCATAGATATCGCTCCCACGAGGAGTAAAAATATTAGTAATAACTGTCTTCCTATTATTTAACTGATCGAATAAAGTGATTGTTTAAAACTAATTTATCTAAATTAATAAACTAAAAGTGCGACAAAGAATAACTCAAGAGATAACAAATGTTTTAATACCAAGAAGCGAGATAATACTCAAGAAAGAATCCACTTAGATTTCATTTGTCATTGTCATTTTGAATTAAGCAATTTATTCACTTAGTATCTTGATCCGTAAAAATCCCTAAATTATGTTAATACCTCTATTCAAGCATAAAAGCAACTGACTCTAGGTTAATTAATTGAAATTTTTTTCTAATTAAAACCTCTATTATCACATTAACTCGATCTATAGATCTCCCTATTAGATTTGACTCTAATCCGGTAGATTTATCTCGTCCTATTTCTAGGATTGCAGGTAACTCCACTCAATTATGCTAGATCTTCTCTTAAACAGGGTCTATTCCTCCTCCCATTTAAGCACATCAAACAAGAATTAATATCTCGAAAATAATAAATCAAGAATTAAGCATACACAATTGAGAACAAAATCTAAGTATTTATTGCATAAAAACAAAAATCAAATAACAGAATTCATCATAGGATTCATCTCCCCTAGGTATTTAGAAAATTAGTTCATGCTAACAAATAAAAATATCTCAAAGATAATATAACCGCAAGACGAAAAAAAACTCATAATAAAATCAAAATAAATTAAAAAGAGGTCTTCAATGTTCGTGGAAATATACTTCAAAGACGGCTTCTATGGTGTTTCTTCAGTTGTTTTCTTGAATAATCTCAGACGGCTTGGGTTTGGGGAGTGAAGGATTTTATAGAAAATTGAAACTCCTAATTCATATCACTTCATCCCCTATTTATAATACATGAAAATCTCTAGTTGAATCCAAATTAAATTCTAAAAAGATAATTAGAATTAAATCTAAACAATAATTCCCTAATTGAATCCAAATTAAACTCTAAATTATAAAGCCTGAAAGATAAATTAAAATTAAATATAAACAATATAACAATAATAATCCTAAATATTTATCCTAAGAAATAAAATCTAAATTTAAATAAACTTTTATGTCCAATAAATCTCTTCCTAACTCTTCCACATTCATGCTTTTTGCCTCAAATTTTCCTTTTTATCTTCGATTTAGTCCATGGCCATGTGTCTAGCCAGTGTGGCTCCTAAAATATGCTCTTTTTGTACGATTTTCGCTTGTTTTTCGCTCCTTTCATTTTCAAATGCTTTCCTAAGTATAGAAACATGAATTTAAAGGATTATGAACATAAAATTTATTATTTTAAATCGACTAATCATCCAAAAACGCATTAAGAATGAGGCTAAGACATGTTACTTTTGACACTTATCAGATATATCCATATGTTATGTACTTAATCAAACAAATTCATTAAAACAAAGAAATGGATGGTGTAGGTCAGTCCATAAATCATAATATTTTTTAATAAAAAAACTTTAAATTAAAGAACCATTGAACTAAAGTTTTAGAACTCTAAACTTGTTTTCTTTAACAAATATTTTGGTACACTTACTTTAAAGATTTGGGCGTAGTTTGGTTTTCTCTTCAAACGAAATTAAGTGCAAGAAACCCAATCAATTATAGTTACAAGAGTTTCTAGCCATGGTATTATATAAGCAATTTCATGGATTGCATTAAGCCATTCGAGCTTCCTTTGCTTTCGAATTAGTAGAGTTGAAAATTTCAAAGAGATTTTCGTCAGTCTGCTTCACCTAAACTGAATTTGTTAGGTTTTTTTTTGCTCAATCAGAGTATTACAAAGAGTAAAGGTTCAAGGCATTCAAGCAATACCTCATACAAAATATATTACAAAATAGCAGCATCTCCCTAGCAGTGAAAACTCTACCCCTAACCAACATTCTGTCTGAGATCAGGAGAAACACAAACTAATACTCGGTACACAGTAAAGGACAAAAAACCCTAACAATACTGCCTAAAATCGAGGCTCAGCATTATTCAAAAACAAACAAAAAGATACCACCATGCTTTGAACATTTCATCCCTTTTAATACCTGCAATATCCAAAGCAAAGGCCATCTCATGTCCACTTTTTTCTGCCTTTGAGAAGCACACTTCATCCACCTTAAACATAACCTTATGATTAACTCCTACTGACGCCAATGACATTGGCATATTATTTCGACTCTATTCTGCTACTAAAAATGCAACCTCACCCACATTTGGTAGTCATCTATCTATATTTGTTAAAGATTTCAGCAATGACCAAGGTCTCCTATTTTTGTTCCTTATCCAATTATACACATACCTTGACCCTACTTCAATGAATATCAAACCAGATACCTTCCATCCCATCTCGACCATTACTCCCAAAGCTATAATAATCGCCTCAATTTTCGCTAAACCAACATCCTTTGTATAATCACCTGGCCTTGAGAAAACAGCTCTCACAATTCCATTCTCATCTCTAAGAACTCCTCCACACCCCGTAGCTTCCTCAAAGCCACACCACTCACATAAAACTTCAACCTCCCACATGGAGGCACACTTCAATTCACAATGGCAAGCTTATAATGGATAGCATCAACCCTGCACTCGGATGGTCTAAACCACCATAATCTCTCTTGTATCTTACATTTGTCAAAAGAGGCTAGTATCTAAAGCAACACTCTCTCTTTGAATGGAAAATCAAAGAATCCATAGAAGGTACTCTACATTCAAACACCATTACATTCCTTTCTAACCAGATTGACCAACACGTTGCTGCAATAGCAACCAACCATGACTTTTCCTAATTCCCACCAACTTCACATTGAGACTTAATGAATAAAAACCATCAAAACCACTCATGGATTTTCAGCACACTTCCCACTAGTTTTTTTTCCTCAATCATGAGATTACAAAAATATCATTGGTAAACCAAGCCTAAACACAACAAAATTGCCAACAAGCATTTTACCAACCTATCACAAAGAAGACAAAACTCCAAAAACTTAGATCAGCTACAACATACTACTTAAAGCATCCTAGTTGTGGCCCAAAAACCTGCACTCCAACAATTAGCAAAGACCTACCAAAAATAGAACTAACACCTACTAAAACTTTGGCACCCAATGCACTAATACCATAATCAAGATATTAATACATAAATAAAACATGGGACGTACACACCAAGTTAATAAGAAAATCATCACCAAGCTTTGAAAGTCTCAGCCCTATTTATTCTTGCCACTGCCAATGCAAAAGCCATCACATTCCCCTTCTGCTTTGCCTTGTCAAAGGATACATTGCTACCCCTCTATTTTCTAAAATCGATGCCCAAAAAATATTACAAAAATAAGGCGTTAGAATAATCAATCCTTTCCAGAATCAACAAAACATCAAATTGTATCCAACTCCTTACCAAAATAGTTTTCAACACTATAACCTAAAAAACATTAAAAATCAACAATGCCAGCTGTTAAAATTAAATGTCGACAATAAAGAAATATTGGAAAGAAAACAAAAAAATTTATATAGATTTTACATGGAAACTCTTTAGGGAAAAAAAACCACGGGCAGAGGAGAAGAAGATTCACTAATGTCAAAAATTGAATGATTATAAGAGGAGATGATTATGCCTATTTATAGGTTGAAAAACCTTATTCCAATCAACAACTAATAGAAGTAACATAGTAAGGTTGAAACACCTTATTCTAATTAAAATAAAATAGATGACTTATTCTAATTAAAATAAAATAAAAGAAGTTTAGTTTATTTGGACTTTACTTTTATTTTATTTTACCACTATATTTTATTTTAACAAGAATTCTAGTCACCCAATTCTAACAATCTCTACCTTGACAAGAATTCTCTATGAACAAGAACTCTCAACAAACAAGTTCTCCACCACTTCCACGAAACCCCTTGAAGGGTATTTTTCAACAATGAACACCAACCAAGTCCAAGCAATACTCAAACTTGGTTATGGGAAGTGACTTAGTCATCATATCTTTAGGATTTTCATGAGTACTAACTTTGCTTACAACAACATCTCCATGAGCAATAATATCACGCACAAAATGATACCGAACATCAATAAGCTTTGTTCTCTCATGAAACATTTGATCTTTCGTAAGAAAAATGACACTTTGACTATCACATAATATTGTACCAATTTGAAGATCTTTATTGAATTCACCAAAGAGTCCTTTTAACCAAATAGCTTCTTTACAAGCCACGGTAATTGCCATGTACTCTGCTTCAGTGGTAGACAAAGCAACTATAGTTTGCAAAGTAGCTTTCCAACTAATTGCACAACCTCCAATTGTAAAGACACACCCTGTAAGAGATCTTCTCCTATCTAGGTCTCTAGCAAAATCAGCATTAACATACTCAATGACTCCATCTCTAGTTCTTCCAAACTGTAAGCAAACATCAGTGATACCTCGTAAGTTTCTCAAAATCTACTGAACTGCTTTCCAGTGTTTTTTACCGGGATTCGCCATGTATCTACTAACTGCACTGATTGTATATGATAAATCTGGACGTGAGCAAACCATAGCATGCATTAGAGAACCCACAGAACTAAAATATGGATCATGTGACATGTAATCAATCTCATCATCTGATCGCGGAGACAAAGCTGATGAAAGTCTGAAGTGGGCTACTAATGGAGTACTAACGGGCTTGGCACTCTACATATTGAACCTGCAAAGAACTTTTTCAATGTACCCTTTCTGACTTAGGTACAACTTACATGCCTTTCTATCTCTAAGAATCTCCATCCCAAGCATCTTCTTTACTGCTCCTAAATCTTTCATCTCAAATTCTTTACTAAGTTGGGCTTTAACCTTTCTTATCTCTTTTTTATCTTTTACTGCTATCAACATGTAATCAACACAAAGGAGTAGATACACAAAAGAACCATCACCGTTTTTTTTTTAAAATAAACACAACTATCAAAACTGCTTCTTTTGAAATCATGGGTAGTCATAAAAGAATCAAACATCTTGTACCATTGCCTTGGTGACTGTTTCAAACCATAAAGGGACTTTTTCAATAAGCAAACATAGTCCTCCTTTTTAGAGACTATAAAGTCATTTGGTTGTTGCATGTAAATATCTTCCTCAAGTTCTCCATACAAGAACGTTGTTTTTACATCTAATTGATCAAGCTCCAAATCATACATGGCCACAATACCAAGTAAGGCTCGAATCGAACTGTGTTTCACAACTGGAGAAAACACGTCTGTGAAGTCTACACAAGGAATCTAACTGTAACCTTTTGCAACAAGTCTTGCTTTATATCTGGGTTTTTAAATTCTTGGAATATCTTCTTTCCTTTTGAATACCCATTTACAACGAACAACCTTTTTACCCTTTGAAAGCTTTACTAAGTCCCACGTTTTATTCTTATAGAGTGATTTCATCTCTTCTTGCATGGCAATCATCCACTTTTCTGAGTCTTCACAGCTTACTGCCTCAGAATAAGTAGATGGCTCTTGATTTGCATCAATATCTTCAGCCACGTTTAAAGCATAAGCTACTAGATTAGCCTCGACGTACCTCTTCGGAGGTTTAATTTCTCTTCTAGGTCTATTTTTGGCAATAGAATATTGTGGTGATGAAGTGACTCTATTTTGAACTTTTATGCTAACTTGAGAAGTTGACTCTGTTGTAGATACTAGATCAATCTGAAACTCCACATGCTTTTGTTGTTCTTTACTAGAAGAGTCTTTAAGAGATAAGTTCGGTACATAGCAGTTTCATCAAAAACACCATCTCTGCTAATCACAACTTTTCTATTTTCAGGACACCATAACTTATACCTTTTTACATCAGCTTTAAAACCAAGAAAAACACATTTAATGGATCTTGGTTCCAATTTTCCATTACCAACATGAGCATAAGCAAGAGACCCAAAAATCTTTATATCAGAATAATCAGCAAGCTTACTAGACCATATCTCATGTGGAGTCTTTTTCTCAATGGCAACGGATGGAGATCGGTTGCTAAAAAAACATGCATTAGAGGTTGCTTTAGCCCAAAATGACTTCGGTAAATTAGCATTCGAAAACATACATCGAACCTTCTCCATGATCGTTCTGTTCATTTATTCTGCAACGCCGTTTTACTGTAGAGTATGACGAACTGTCAAATGTCTCACAGTCCCTTCTGATTTGCACAATTCATTAAACTCATCAGAACATAACTCTAAGCCATTATCTGTGCGAAGGTGTTTTATCTGTTTTCCTGTCTTATTTTCAACCATAGTTTTCCAAGACTTGAATGCAGAAAAAAGACATCACTTTTTTTGCTTCAGAAAGAATGCCCAAACTTTACTAGAAAAATCATCAATAAGAATTAGCATATAATTAGCTTTACCTCTCGAAGGTACTCTAGATGGTCTCCAAAGATCAGGATGAATATAATCCAATGTTCTCTTCGTGTTATGGATTCCTCTATTGAATCGAACTCTCTTTTTCTTCCCAAAAACGCAATGCTCACATAACTTCAGTTTGCTAATGCTTTGTCCATTAAGAAGTCCTCTTTTACTCAATTTCCCATCCCATTTTCACTCATATGCCCTAGACGCATATGCCAAAGTCTAGTAATATCATCATTTAACAAAGAAGAGGAAGCGACTAGCATCACCAGTAATAGTTGAACCTTGCAAAACATATAATTTAGCAGTCTTTCTCTGCCATTTCATCACAACGAGAGAACCATTGCTAATCTTTAAAACCCCACTTTAATTGTGTACTTGTGTCCTTTTGAATCAAGAGAACTCAACGAAATCAAATTCCTTTTCAATTCTGGTACATGTCGCATGCCACTAAGCGTTCTAACGACCCCATCAAACATATTTATTTTGATTGTGCCAACACCTGCGATTTTACATGAAGCATTATTTCCCATCAAAACAACACCTTCATACACTTCATATGTTGTAAACCAATCCCGATTGGGACTCATATGGAAGGTGCAACCAAAATCGAGGATTCACTCCTCGTTCACTTCAGAATTGTCGACAGAAGTAACTAGGAGTTCACCATCACTGTAGTCTTCTATTACATCAACTTCACCGAATTGTTTTGGTTGTTTTCCTTTTTGATTCTCCAAATCCATCTTCACAAGAATTGCATGTATCTTTACCTGCTACAACGCGAATTTGGTGTTACGATCTAACAGTGAAATATCATACTTCAATGTTGCTATTATTGTAATCGAGACTAGTAACCCAAAAAGCTCTGATACCAATTTGTTAAAATTAAATGTTGACAATGAAGAAATATTAGAAAGAAAATGGGAAAAAGAAGATAGATTTTACGTAGAAACCCTTTCAGGGAAAAAAACAATGGGCAGAGGAGAAGAAGATTCACTAATGCCAAAAATTGAATGATTATAAGAGGAGATGATTATGCCTATTTATAGGTTGAAAAACCTTATTCCAATCAACAACTAATAGAAGTAACGTAGTAAGGTTGAAACACCTTATTCTAATTAAAATAAAATAGATGACTTATTCTAATTAAAATAAAATAAAAGAAGTTTAGTTTATTTGGACTTTACTTTTATTTTATTTTACCACTTTATTTTATTTTAACAAGAATTCTTGTCACCCAATTCTAACACTAACAAACACCAGAGCCATGACAACATTTCATCAAACCAAAAACACCATCCAAAACTATATCTCACATCCCAAATCGAAACGACTCACCACTGAGCTTTAAACAGTTCAGACCTTTTAAATCCTGCTATAGCTAGTACAAAAGCCATCTCATTACCTCTCAATTCGGCCTTCGAGATAGAAACTTTGCCAACCTTCGCCAATCTACTTTTTTACATATATTAATGATAGAAAAACGTTGGGAAACACCAACCTCATTCCACCAATCTTTAAATAACTCTGATCTTCTCATCCCATCTTTTCCTTGTTATTTCAATAATGATTGTTTCAAAAATAGTTCCTTGAATTAAAACACCTAATCTCCCCTACCTTGATATGACTCTTCAAACATATGATATCATAGCTTCCGATCCCATACCTCTAAAATGTCACTATACAATCCTCATACCAACTCACACCACAAAAAAAAATTGAATAATGACAAAGATAACCCAAGTAATAAAAAACCACACCTGTTTCAGTTCTGATCGACCACCAAATTCCCTCTACTCCACAACACTACAGACCCTCCAACCTCATTAATTCATCTATTACTTCACGTTCATTCTCTCTTATGCTAAATCCCAATCTTTTTCCAGCATCCCAAGCTTTCTTTGCTTCCCCTAGGATCACCTTCCTTCTGTTACTTATATCAGAATCGGAAAGAGAAGCGTTTACAACAAACTCATCTCTAGCCAATATTCCTTTCCCTTTTTCTCTCCTCAACACTTGATCTCTCTTCTTTTTCTCCTTTACCAAAAGAAAACGATCTTGAATATCAAGCATTGAAAGTATTTTTCTACGTTGCGTTTTTTTCTTCTTCTTTTTTTGACTTGATGAATCCACGTGTATTGTTGCCCTATCTTCCCTGTCCTCTCCTCCCAATTTTGTTTTCTCTAATCGATCGTCCAAATTATTTGATTTTAGACTCCCTTCTTGTCTCAATGTTTAGGCTCTTTGTATGTTCAGACTTTCCTCCAAAGTCCATAGACACCCCATTTCCTTTTTGTTTTTCCTGGTCCCCAACCTTATCTTGCATGCTTAATTCAACAGCAGCTAGGCCCAAATTGTTAATATCTTCTCTGGCTCGATCACTATAACAATTACCATCCTCCTCCTCCAAATTGGTACCAGCCCTAAACCCACACAACTATTCCACTCCCCAATTTGGTTCGTTTTCCCAAGTTCTTTGACAGCCACCATTATCGTTTTCTTTTTCAAGGAAGATGACATTAATTGCTTCATCTTTCTTGTTTGTCTCTCCTCCGATGTTTATTCGATCCCATTCTTGTCATCGATCCCGACTTAGACACAATCTCATTATCATTCTCTTGTATTGATTCTAGCCCTTCTCTTTCCTTCACTCCATTTTTCCCACTAATATTGTCGCACATTTTTTATAAGCCTATTTCCTTTACTCTAATCGAAAATCTTACCTCCCCAACCTCTAGAACGATCAGTTTATCGATCTATTTTGGTTGTTTGATAGATACCAGCATCATCATTTTGTCGAAACTGCTCACCTTCATCGTATTCTCACCAAGAATGCAAAGGCAAAGGCAAACCTGATATTTCAATCCATGACAATCCTTCTATCGATACAGTTTTCTACGACCATGGTTCTATTTTGATGAAAAATTCTTTCAAATATGACCAATCATTTTGTTTTAAAATACTAAGTAAATCATCATATGGTATTTCGATCAAGAAATGTCTTCCACAAATCCTTCTAATTATGATCTCACCCAATCCACTTCGAACGATTCTTTTTATAAGACCACAAAACGTAGTCGTTTCTCTCACCTGGCATTTTTTAAGTTTCCATAGTTGTTCATCATCTACATGACCCTTGATTAATTTAATTTTATTTTCCCCCTTACCATCCATAACTTCTTTTAAACTCAGATTGCCCCTACTTCTATTAGAAGTTTCTCTCACAATCAATATCCATCTTCTTACTTACCATCCCTTCTTTATGATTTTCAATATTCTGTTTTGGTTCCCTTTTATTAGATACTTTTCTCCATAACTTTTTTCCTTCCTTTTAATCTTGCCAGATAAACCGATATCCTGTTCCCTAGAATCACAAATCCATTTAACCTGTTGATAGCCTTGTGTGCATTCACCAATTTGTCGAACCTCATGAATCCAAACTTTCTTCCACTCTTACTTTTCTTAGCTGGGATGAATGCATCAATAACATCTCCATGATACCGGAACAACGTCCAAAGGCCTTTCCATTGCATGGTCGTCAAAATATTATACATGAATAATGTAACATGGGGCTTCATGTCTATTAGGGGTTTAAGAAAACATGTAACCTTGATAGGTAACTTGCGAAAAGTATCAATAACAAAGTAATAGGAACTGTAAATAAGATTCTCAGTTAAATAAAACCATCTCCTTCACAAATAACGATTGATGTAGATAACAACCCCAAAACTCAGTAAGAAGACACAATACGTTGCAACAAAACTTGCAAAGAAAGAAACACGATTCAATAAGCATAACTACTGAGTTAACATCTAACATAATTTTATAGAAAATGTGTGAATTTGTTAGGTTAAAATTATGGAACAACTATGGATTATGGAAGCGACATTTCATTTGTAGAACGTCAATTAATGACTTTATGTGATTGCGATATTATTGATTTCAAGGCATGTAGGGAAATCGAAGGGCTTTATTGTGAATATATTAGGAGCCAATTTGGAAAGCCAGTAATTTTCGCAGGTCTAGTAGTTCCAAATCCACCTAAAATAGCACTAGAAAAACAATGGGAAAAGTTATTAAGCAAGTTTCAACCTAAAACTATGATTTTTTGTGCACTCGGAAGTGAGTGTGTTTTGAAAAAGGATCAATTTCAAGAATTGGTTTTAAGCCTTGAGTTAACAGGTTAGCCATTTCCAGTTGCCCTAAAACCACCAATAGGAATTGAAACAATCTAGTCAACCTTGCCAGAAGGATTCCAAGAAAGATTAAAAGGAAGAGGGATACTTCTTGGAGGTTGGGTACCACAACAACTAATATTAAGGCATCGCTCTGTAGGGTATTTCGTCACTCATTGCGGCTAGGGCTCTTTAGCAGAGACCATGGTGAGTGATTGTCAATTGGTGTTGCTACCCATGTCGGAGATCAAATAATTAATGCAAGATTGATGGCTGGAGACCTAAAAATCGGAGTACAGGTTGAGAAAGGTGATGAAGATGCAGTATTTACAAAATATGATGTTTGCAAAGTAGTAAAAACTGTAATGGATCATGATAGTGAGTTAGGGAATGAGGTAAGGACCAACCATGCTAAATGGAAGATTTTGTTAAAACTAGGACTTGAAAACTTTTACATGGATGATTTTATTATGCAATTGCACGCCTTAGTGTGATGATTTCTAATGCAAATTTGTTTCTATATTTTAATACTTCCTTTTTTAAAATTTATTATTAACATTTTCTTGGTAATGGAATTTGATGTCAATAACTCGATATATTTAAAGGATTTTCCTGAATTTGATAATTAACTCTATTTTATTTTATTTTATAAATTTTAATTTAGTTTAAGTTAGAATAACACTAAATTTAATCTTATGCACAATCACTCTGTGAGTGAAATTAATTAATAATTTTTATTTATAAATAATAACAGGAGACAAATAAAAATAGCAAATAGTAAATATGTGCAATTACTTTTCTTATTAAGAATAATAATAGGAAGAAGGGTTAGTAAGGGATGTGAATTTGTTTTTTCATCTAACCTTGTAAATTTTTACTTTTTAGTTTCTAATTTGTATTGTAAAATATTTTAATTAGTATCACTAACTGACACTAAAATATAAGAATAGATTATAAATTAATATTTATTATCAAAAAAGTTAAAATTTGTGAAATTATTTCAGTCATCCACTCAACTTAATAAGTTGAACTATTGGCAATGCTCTGTAACTCGGATCCGGCGATTGAGTTGATTATAGGGCATTACAAAACTAACTAATAAATTAACTAAGGCAACTACACTTGTCAAGTAATAGTATTGCTATGGTGAGTACATATATCATTGCCTCGAGGACTACAATTACTAATAATTATCACATTTCTATTTTTTAACCTAACAATTCAAAGGATTAATTAAAAATAAAACTAATGAATGCACCAAAGAATAATAAACAAAAACAATCAAGTATCAACCAAGTGACAAAAAAATACCTAGGTAAGAATCCATCTAGATTTCATCTATAGTTCTCAATCTAATTTATTCAATTTCTTTTCTTAGCTCTTTGATTTGTAGAAATACCTAATTTATATTGATATCTCTTTCGAGCATAAGGGCGACTAAATCAAGGTTGATTAATTATTATTTTTTCTAATTAAAACCCCCTATTATTGCATTAATTTGCTTTATGGATCCCCTAATAGATTTGACTCTAATCGGTTATATTTCTATCGTCCTATTTCATGGATTGCATGCAACTCCATCCAATTATGCAAGATCTAATCACAAGAATGGTTTATTCAACCTTAAACTTATGCACATCAAACATGGATCAACACTCTAGAATTATAAACCCAAGAACGATTAAGCATTCATAATTGGAAACAAAGACTAAGACTTTATTGCATAAAAATAGAAACCAAACGATAGAATCCTTCCTAGGGTTCATCTGCCTTAGGTATTAAGAGAATTAATTCATACTTGCAAGAATAAACTCCAAAATACAATATAACCACTAAAATAAAAGGAATCCATGATAACTCCCTTGGAAACCAGTTTGGACTCTCGAATCTTGATGGAGAATTGCTTGGAAATTGACTTCAATGGTGTTCTTTGAGTAATTTTCATGCTATCCTATGACTCCTGCTTTCATCCTCTTTTATCTCATAATTTATACCTTAGATTTCCAAAAACCTTAAAATATATTAACATTAATCAGATTTTTTGTTGTCCAGGTCATGGAATTAGGTTTTTTTTATTAGTTTTTATAAAAAAAAATTCACTTATTTGTTTGTTTTTATTTTTCACTCTTATAGAATTAGGTATTTTGCTTTAAAAAAATTTATTCTTACTTATTTAATTTTAATTTTCACTTTTATATGAAGTATTGGAAGTCTTGGTGAAAATGGAGGATGGGAGACAATTCAATATGTTACTGTAAGGGGAGCTCACTTTTATACTACAGAGAATGGAGTTAGAATAAAACCATGGCAGGTAATTAAAATTTTCATTAAATGTATTTTATGATTAATTTTTTAAGTTATATTTAACTTATCATCATATTATGTGTACAGGGAGGACATGGATATGCAAGACATATAAGATTTGAACGTATATCGTTTAGTAAAGTAATTAGACCTATTACTATTGATCAATACAGATGTCCTCCTCATCAACATTTCAAGAATTATGAAAGTTTTATTTTAATTTGTTCACAATTTCAATTGAATCAATTTAACATAAATATTGTAATGATATTTTTACATTTAGTTTTTAATTTTACGAAGTACAGTTGTGGAGGTTAGCAATATCTTGTATAATGATTTAATAGGGACAACAAATAGTGAAATTGTGGTGAAACTTTCATGCAGTGAGTTAGGTCCATGCAAAATTATTCGAATGAAAGACATTTAATTGGATTATGAAATAAATGGTAAAATATTTTATGGGCACCTCAAATCTCAATGTTTGAGATAAAATTATGATTAGAAATATATATTACAAGATAAATAGAATGTAAAGTTAAAATTTTCAACATTTTAAACAAAATATTACACCAATTTATGTGTAAAAAAAAGTTCACAACTAAATAGGTTTTCATATTGATCTTGTTTTCGTTTTCATTTCAAAATTTTAATTTTTTATAAATATTTTCCACAAGTATGTAGACACTCGATTTTGTCCGAGCCTAGTTGGAGGCCCTTTTGTTCTCTGTTAGGCTCGTTGGAAGCCCTCTCGATTTTGGATTAAATAGAGGTTTTTTTTTTCTTTTTTTTTTCTTTTTTGGGTTTGTCAAGGGCACAAATTATTATTATTATTATTTAGGGTTTCATGAACCATAACTTTCTTTTGCCACATATCACAAACATCCAAAATAATACCAAGATATTAATCAAAAGATCAAATGAAACATGACAAAAAAATTACAAATAAACAAGATTAATGAACAATATATATAGATGAAATGAATGTAAAAAGAGGAGAGTTTTTCATATTCTGATTTTTTACAAAAAAAGGTAAGAAGAAAAAACAACAACAAACATGTTATTTTCTTTTTCTCTTCTCTTTTTTTTTACCATGGATATATCATTAAACATGGGGTTTAGGCTCCGATGAAGGGGACGATATCAGACCATCGGTCCTTCGCCCCTAGGAGCCCTAAAAACCTCATTTTCTTTTCCTTTCCATTTGCTAAAATAAAATTTTTAAAAAATATAGCTTGATTTTGGGAAAAGTTTTGGGTTTTTTAAACAATTTCGAAATAAAAGCTTTGATTTTTAAGTAAAATAGTGATTTTCCTTAAAAAAGATAAAGTTTAGACATTTAAAAATAAATATTTTTTTTAGAAAAATTTAAATTTTTAAACAAAGTTTTGATTTTTTAACTATTTCGAATTAAAAGTTTGAATTTTTAAGCAAAGTAGTGGTTTTCAGTAAAAAATAAAAGAAAGTTTAGATTTTTAAAAAATAAAAAATTTGTTTTTTAGTTATTTTAAAGAAAAAGTTTAAATTTTTAAACAAAGTTTTGATTTTTTAAACTATTTCGAAATTAAAGTTTTAGTTTTGAAATAAAGTAGTGATTTTGTTTTATGCAAAAGAAAAGTTTAGATTTTTTTTTTTTTAAATAAAAAGAAAAAAAAATTTCCGGTCACCGTACATGGTGACTCCACCACCGGAGTCAGAGAACCGTTGGACTCTCCAGTGGTGGAGCCATGGCCAACATTGAATGATGAAGATAAAGAGGAAGAGCTTTTTTTTTTTAAATGAGGTTGAAAATGAGAGAAAAAAAATAGATATTCCCTATTTATAAGTGTCAAAATGGGTATTTTATTCCCACCCCCAAGCTTTTTAAATTTAGGAAAAATAGCTCGTTTTTTGTAGTGATACCCTCACTCTCTAGCATGTTTATTCCCGTACCCCTTTTGTTTAATAAAACCTTTGATTTAATCCAAAATTTTAAAATTAAAAGAAAATTAATTGCTACATTAGTCTTCTGCCATCCACATTATTTATTTTTTAATCTCAAAATCAAGCTATGTCATTTTGTTTTCATTTTAATAAGTTATTTATACTTATATTTTCTTTTTATTTGCATTTATGCTTTATATGTTTGATGTCAATTATGTATTTTAGTTTAATGTTTTATATTTATTCACACTTGCATAATTTTTATTTATATCATTTGTATTTCTACAAGCTCAAGCACACATCAAAAGAAAAACACAAGAAAAACGAAAATTAAAACTATATATGACAAAATCCTATGTTACCCCCCACACTTTAGAAAACACATTGTCCTCAATGTGTACTCCCATAAGTAATAAAGAACAGAAGTTGCCCGAATGATCGTGAAGGCCCTCTTATTCTCATGGTGGTTGTCCTTCTCCCTTTTGGCTTGAGTGCTCGAAATTGTTGTGTCCTAAAGCATATGTACAGAAATAATTCCTAATCGTACTCCTACAAATTATATAAGTCCTAAAAGATAAAAAATTATCCCAAAAATTACAAGTCTTAAAATAAATCAATATCCTAGAACGATTAAAAGTTAACGATCAATCTTCTTCCTCTAAATTGGATTGAGGATCCATTGGAGCCTTACCCTTGCCGGAGTACCTTTAATGAGAGCTCCCACCTTGTTGTCGTGCTGAGCTTCGAATCATTGCCCCTTTGGGAGTTGAGTATTAGGGCTAAAACATTGCTTCATACTCATAATCAATGTTCGGCTCCTCTTGCTCCACATTGGCCCCACCTAACTCGATTTCTTCCTCACCTCCCTTTTCATCCTCGAACATGTTCGGAGGGTAATTCGGGGTTGGTAACCCATGTAACCTTGCAAATTCCTTCAACACAGGAGTTGTTTCTTTCATCCACCTAATCATGCCATCTAACATCCATTCAAAGATACCAACGTATCCTTTCAAGCTTTTGTTGTTTCTTTTTGCTGTAGTGATACTGGTACATCCATTTTCTCTTTCCTTCTTTGGTTCCATTCATTAATTTGCTTTCATTGAAGCTCAACGTATTGTCTGAAAACTGAATCCCCAATAATGCTTCTTGTTGGCTTCAGAAACTGCTCATTTTTACTCATTGGAACCCTCACCTTCTTGCAGAGTGTTGTAATAAGATGAGGAAAGAAAAGACTAGCTTTCTGAATTTGTGTGCAGTGCTTCATTTCCCTATAAATCCATCTCCCAACACAAATTCATTTTTTCTACAAAATATCATATAATAAAATGGCTCGAAAAGTATTAACGTTGGAGAAATTTAGGGTCGATGCAATCCTAATGGCCAATAATTGCATCCATATTTTAACAACAGGGAACATGATGGCTTGAATAAAATTAGATGGTGAACCAGTATCTGGTTTATAGTTCCAATTACCTCTTCCCTGTGTTAAAAATCTAATAATTTCTTCCATATCAATATTTTTGAACATGTCTAAATTAATCTCATTAAGATAGTCCTTTTCATAGTATGAAACATTGTAAAACTCATAGATTTCCTTAGGTGTAATCAGAACCTCTTCCCCCCTCAAAATTACCTCATCGATGCTTGCTCCATGTCCCCTCTAATTAATTCATCTTTCAAAGAGGCATAAAATTTTTGAACTATGGGGATAATAGCATTACCTGTAGGGGTGACACAAAATTGTTCCCATCGATGATTTCTTACCTAGATCCAAATTTCCTTGCAACGTGTCATAGAAGGCTCAAATCCTCGTTGTTGAACCAACGGCCTCTCTTGTATAGCTAAGAAATATCTCTCAATTTCAATATTCTCAAAGCGATCGGGATCAAAAACTGCTTGAGTTTGTTGAGCCGAAGTTTTTTTGCTCTTTTTTGAAGGCATTTTCATCTATCAACAAAAAAATGAATAGTAGTGAATGGAATAGTGAAAGGGTAAGAAATACCTTTGCTTTTGAATATTTGCTTCGTTGATGGAACACTTTTTCCTCTAGGAATGTAGTATTGCCTTTTAAGGGGTGATGTTTTGAGTTTGAATGAGAAGGGAGGAATGAGATATTTTAATGTTTAGGGATAATTTGGGAGTGTTTAAGTGAAAAAGATGAATTAAGTTTAAGTTAGTATATATAGAGGGTGCAATAAATTAAAGTTTAAGTGTTTAAAAATTAGGTAAATAAGGTTTTAAAAAGTCGGGTTACGCAATTGGGTCGGGTCAACCCCTACAAAAATTAGAGATGATGTAGCGACGTAGCCTAAGTATGTCACAACCAACCTATCAGTGCCCTGTTTGTCGCGACGTAGCTCTCTTGTGTCACGACAAACCCGTCAGTCTTAAACTTCTAATAGTCTGCCCCTACGTTGCAACATAATCACGTCTGTGTCGTAACAAACCCACCAGTTCTGGTTTTTCAACAATCTGACCCCTTGGTTGCGATGTACAAGGGGTATGTCGCGTCATAGTATGCCTGGCATACTTGGAGTAGACTGGTAGCTTCGTCGCGACATGAGAAGCTGTGTCGAAACAAACCTGTCAATTTCAAAAAGAATACCCTAAAGCAAAAAAATGTTACTGAGTTATTATGTTAGTAACTATAAATTAAAATTGAGTGTTAGTACTTGTCAGAATTGTCTAACAACAGTGTTAGTGTGCACTTAAGCACCCACAAACACAACGTTTTATCACTGTTCATCTAGCAGCCATCGTGCCAGGCTACCCTCTGACATTTATCCCTTTCTCAAAATTTTCCTTTTCTCCCTGCATAGATAATCGTAAGCTCTTTTCGTGGATAATATTTATTCACGACATTTGTGAATTTATACCACCACCCTTTCGCATGATTTCCTTTATCGTTAATCCACTTGTAAAATTCATGTGCTTTCGTGTGGCGGAGTAACAGCTGTTCGATTACCACATTCAGTAAAAATGATGAATTTACTACAAACCCATGTGTTGATGTCGCGACATCTATTTGTTTCCCTTTGCAATTTCCATTACTACATTTTATATCCTTTGGATCGTGGTACCAGTGTAGTAATTGCCTCTCCCATGAACATACACTTTCTTGCTCCACGGATGTGATTATTATGCTAGTTGAGGACTGGGGCTCTAACTTGTAAATATTTCCTATTTTCTGCAAAAACTGAAAAATTTTCACGCTAGTAATTTCTCTAGGGATTTGTTGTACCAAGATAATATTGTACATAGTAGTTATTTTCCACTAGAATTCGAATCTTTGATCAATGATATCTTCAACTAATATTTCTTCTATTGATGTGGTTGCGACAGTAATTAGTTGAAGGTTTGAATCTGGGATAAAGGACCCGTTATCTTCCTCTGTGGGGATTGATTCATCATTGGATTTGGGTTCAATTTTGATTTTTACACGGCTATCCATTTCCCCTTCCAAAGGTGAAATGTCAATTTGCTCGGCGGTCCGCTCATCCAATTCCTCAAAAAATTCTCTTTCTATTTCCTCGTCTAGTCCTCGTTCTTGTTCTCGTGCTATTTGTTCAAATTCGAGGTATATGTTTTCGAAAGATAGATCATCATGTTGATCGAGAATCAGGGTTTCTCCATGAAGTTGACTTAACTCCAACATCAATAATCTCTGATTTTCCTAGATCTCCCAACCTTTATAATACTCGTCTTCATAGATATCATCATCATACATGATATCTACAAAAAAATAATCGTAGGCATCCATGGTTTTAAATATGATGAGAATTAAAAGGAAGTGTTAGATCTTAAAATAAAAACTATTAGTATGGTTAGATCGTATCTATAACCCAAAATTTTCCTAATTATTTTAATACAAAGAAAGAATAAAATTTACTAAAGCGTTGTCTCCCCAGCAACGGTGCAAACAACTTGACCACCCCCGAACGTACTCTCGTTCAGCCTAGATTTAGGCTTTTCGCAAGTATACGGGTCAGGATGTAAATATAGTGTGTTACAATGAAACACTTAGTAGTATTCCGAGGATCATACCCAAATAAGGCGTAAGGTGATAGTAAATTTGATCCCTAAAAAGAATAAAAGTAATTAGTACTTATTTTAGGGTGTATAGTACAAAGAACAATAAAAGAGTTTGTTCTTGAAAAGAATAAAGTAAAAGAGAAAATAAAAAAGTAAATGATTGAGATGTAGAGAGTCTTGTAAATGGCTTTGGGGAGATTAGGCCATTTCCGTATGAATTCTTCAATTGTTGAGTTATGGGGATTTTCCTCCAATCAACTAGTCACTACCCCAATTGGAACCCTTGATCTTTCATCGGCATAACAAGTCGATAGAGACTACTTATCACTAGATGTCAAAATTTAAACCGGTTTGGGGAAAAGGTGTTCACGGATGGACAATACCAATTTTGGGTTCATTCCTACCTAAATGACGTTCTAGAGTTGTCAGGCTTAGTGTTTATTTGATGTTCTTCCGTTCCCAAACAGTTGATCCAAAAAGTAAAATCCCTATAAAACAACAATTAATTATTCATACTTCCACCCTCTAATTCCCCAAAATGGAATTAGTTCCTCATGGTTTCTTTTATCGTTATTAAAACAATATATGAAAACATATATTTGAAGAAGTGAATTAAAAATAAACTAGAATTGTATTAGCAATCTATTGCGAAAATTTCCTTGAACGTTTATGCGAATTTCTACAATCTCGTTTCAAAATGAAAATATAAAACAAAGCTAAGAAACTAAGATCTAATGAATGGTGTGCAAAACCCTAGTACTAAAGGCCCTATTTATAGCTTTTAGCTGACCATTTTCATCAACCCTAGGTCTGTTGTCGTCCTTCATATTTAAGTGGCATTGTAAAGACCAAAACTCCCTTCACTTGGTGTAGAATCCGCATCCAAGGGTCGATATCGCGACACACCAAGACCTGTGTCGCGACGAAGCCATCAGTCCCCATATAAACTGTTATCCTACAAGCATTGTCACGACATAGCTCATGTATGCCACTTGTGGTCTCCTACACACTCACCAAGTACATTAGCTAATCTTTAGGGCTCAATTGGCCTTAAAGACAAATAAAATGGTATTTTAGCACTTAGGATACACAATTTATTCAAACATGAAATCTAAATTAAATCCTACAAAACCATAACGAAAATACTTGATTTCAAGCTCTTCAAGTGTGAAAATTAGCTCAATCTGCTAGGTATGAAACCGACAAATCATCTACTCATTTTCTTTTTTTTCACTATTTTTATCTTCCTTGACTAATTCAGAAATTCATATCTTATCATGATTTCCCTCTTTTTATTTTAAAACCTCTACCACAATGTGTCTACCTACCCTTAATACATATGGCTATACGTCCATTTTCATGCAAAATAGGACCAAAGAAAAGGATATACACAAATTATCATTTAAGGCTTAAGAGGCTTATAATATGGCTCCTCAAAAAGGGTCATAAAGGTCAAACATGGGTACTAATTCGTAATTCAGAACAAGGTTTAGCTCTTTAGCTCTAGATGCGTCCAAACAATGCCTTAGGTCTTCCTTAAACAACTTAATATGCACAAATATCAATTTAATCACATAATCTCAAAATTATCATCTATCATATATACTAGCATGCTCGTTTCCTTATATTTCATTGATGCAGTCAAAACTTAACTAAAAATATTACTAAGGCAAGTGCATCTCTATCAATTAATAGTATAGTAACGGTGAGCACAAATATCGTTCCCACGAGGACCAAAAATACTAGTAATAACTATCTTCCTATTATCTAATTGGTCAAATAAAGTGATTGTTCTAAACTTATTTAACTAAATTAATAAAAAGTGCGACAAAGATTAAAGCAAGAAATAATAAGTGTTTTTATACAAAGAAGCAAACAATACCGAGGAAAGACGTCACCTAGATTTCATCTGTCATTATCATTCTAAATTAAGTAATTTATTCACTTAGTATTTTGTTCCGTAGAAATCTCTAAATTATGCTAATACATCTATTCAAGCATAAAAGCAACGGACTCTAGGTTGATTAATTGAAATTTCTTTCTAATTAAAACCACTATTATCACATAATTCGATCCATGGATTCCCCTATTAGATTTGACTCTAATCCGGTAGATTTATGTCGTCCTATTTCTAGGATTGCATGCAACTCCACTCAATTATGCTAGATTTACTCTTAAACAGGGTCTATTCCTCCTCTAATTTAAGCACATCAAACAAGAATTAATATCCCAGAAATACTAAACAAAGAATTAAGCACACACAATTGAGAACAAAATCCATGTATTTATTGCGTAAAATAAAAAATCAAACGAAATAATTCATCATAGGGTTCATCTCTCCTAGGTATTTGGGAATTTAGTTCGTGCTAACAAATGGAAACATCTCAAAGACAATATAACCACAAGCTGAAGAGAAACTCATAGTAAAATCAAAAGAATTTACAAAGAGGTCTTCAATCTTCGTGGAAATCGGCTTCAAAGACGGCTTCTATGGTGTTTCTTCAGTTGTTTCCTTCAATAATCTTTGACGGCTTGGATTTGGGGAATGAAAGATGTTACAAAAAATTGGAAGTGTCTAATTCATATCACTTCATTCCCTATTTATAAAACATGGAAATCTCTAGTTGGATCCAAATTAAATTCTAAAAAGATAATTAGAATTAAATCTAAACAATAATTCCCTAATTGGATCCAAATTAAACTCTAAATTATAAAGCCTAAAAGATAAATTAAAAATAAATATAAACAATATAATAATAATAACCCTAAATATTAATCTTAAAAAATAGAGTTTAAATTTAAATAAAGTCTTATGTCTAATAAATCTCTTCCTAACTATTCCACATTCACACTTTTGCCCCAAATTTTCCTTCTTGTCTTCAATTTAGCCATGATCATGTGTCCAGCCTGTGTGGCTCCTAAAATCTACTCTTTTTGTACACTTTTCACTTGTTTTTCGCTCATTTCACTCCCAAATGCTTTCCAACGTATAGAAACATCAATTTAAAGGATTATGAATATAAAAATTCATTATTTTAAATCAACTAATCATCCAAAAACACATTAAGAATGAGGCTAAAATATGTTACTTTTGGCACTTATCAAATATCCCCACACTTAAGCATTTGCTTGTCCTCAAGCAAAATTCTCAACCCACATTCAAGTTAACTTTCTTAATTCTTCATTTTTATCAATAATATTTCAGGATAAATTGCAAATAATCATGCATTGTAAATTCAAGAACACTAAAGATTCAAGCAATCTAAGCAACAAAATTTTTAGCACAAAAATATAGGTGTCTCCCCTTATCTAAATAATTACCTTAAATTCAAAATCAACAGGAATTGACATCCTCACTTAAGATTCACTCAAAGCACTCAAAGTGTTTAAGGTTAATTAAATAAGCACTCAATATTCAAACACGAAATGTTATTACCATAGGCTTGCTTGAAAATCAAATCTCCATCACTATAAAATGACATGACACACCAATCAAGAGGTCTTTACAAGGTTGTAATGGGGCTAAGGTTATAGGTATGGAAAAGGCTAGAAGAATTGGTTAAAATCGAGATCGAGTTGATCAGTTACCAAACTAGAAAAAAAACAATCAGTTGTTGAATTCAAAGAGCATGCATCAACATGAATAATAAAGAATAAACATGAGCTTTTCAATAATATATGGAACTAATGATCCTAGCTCAGACATATTTTTTATCTTTTTCTTCTCTTTTTTTTCTTTTTTCTTTTTCTAAATAATAAAATTCAGTAATTCAAATAGTGGAACATAGTTATGCAACTTAACCAAATCAAATCTCGACAAAAAATGAGTCAATAGAAGGGTAAATATACCACATATATATGGATCATGGGTTAATATTTTAATGAATAAAATCATGTTAGGCTCAATAGGATTCACTAGGGGTTAATTTATTAGGTAAGCTTTTTAAAGGTAAAGTGGGTTAAATCCTAAGTGCCTCTATCATCTCAACATATCAAATCAATAATGTGGTCTTAACATGTATAATCAAAGCAACTTCTAGAATAAAAATCAAGTTGACATACACACAACCAAAAATAAAATGAGCACGAAATAAAATATATGCTTTATAGGCTCAAAAGCTCACAAAAATTATGGTTTTAATGTCAAACTTGTAATTTCAAGATTTCAAGATAATAATTCAATTCAGGGAGACAACTTAAAATATTTAATTCTGAAAACAGCTTATCATGCTTGACTCTCTCCTATCTTAAAGATTAAATCACTCAATACATAAAAGATTCACAAATCAATCTCAAAACACAATCAATAAAAATTTCAAATAGCAAAAATTCACTCTAATAGGGTATGAGAAAATTACTTAAACACAATAAATAATTCAGGGATTTTATCAAAATTATACACAATCAACCTCCCTACACTTAAGATGTACATTGTCCTCAATGTACAAACATATATAAGCAAAATAAGCACAATATCATAAAGAGGAAAGGAACTGAAACTTCCCTGAATTAGGATGATTTCATCGGAATTGAAAAAAACTGGGAATGCAGTGAGTCTAAAGAAAGTGCAATTTTCCAAGCAAACTAATAAGAAAATAGACAAAGACAAGTAAGAGAGGGAGATAACAACTAAAAAAAATCATAGGAATAAAAAAAGTTCATAATTAAAATAAAATTAAAATAATCTAAAATAAAAATAAATGTGCTAATTTTTTTTTAATTTGTCAAATTCTTTCAACTTTTTTTTGAATTTTTTTCATTTTTAAAAAAACACAGGAAAGTAAAATAAATAATTAAAAAAATAAAAACACTCGAGTTGCCTCCCAGGAAGCTCTTGTTTAAAGTCTAAGCTTGACTTTCCTGTTTAAGCTCGTAGTTATGGCAGATCATGAAACCGAAGTTCTCTCTTGTTATCAATATTACCAGCACAATAAAATTTGAGACGTTGATTGTTTACCTTGAATGTACCGTAATCAGGATGTGTTACCTCAATTGTACCATAAGGGAAAACGATTTTTACCACAAAAGGATCGGACCCTCTTGACTTGAATTCTGAAGGAAAAATTCGTGGATCTGATTTTTCTAATAACACTTTGTCTCCCACTTTAAATATGTTCATCCTCTTCACATGCACTTCATGGTTTTGCGTTGGTTCTTCCTCGGTTCCTCGATTTTTCATTAAACTTCGTCCGCCATTATTCTAGTTCCTTGAGTTGCAACATTCGATCTTCATTTATTACTCGAGTTCTATCACTTTGAATAAAAATTTTCTCCATCATGCTTTCATTAGTGATTTCTTGCAAAAAGTGTTGAGTCACATGGTTACTAACATTAACAGAATAATTATCATAATTATACTCATTCAGGACTCTAACAAAATTACGTGATTTAAGAGTAATCTTTTCATCACCTACACGAAGCATAAGTTCACCAGTAACTACATCAATGATAGCTCTAGCAGTGGCTAAAAAGGGTCGACCTAAGATCATAGGTACCGCAATATCCTCATCCATGTCTAATACAACAAAATCAATAGGGAATATAAATTTATCCACTTTTACAAGCACATCTTCAATAATACCCCTAGGATATCTAATTGATCTGTCAGCTAACTGAATACTTACCCTAGTGGGTTTAGGTTCCCCAAGACCAAGTTGTTTAAACAGTTTATAACGCATAACATTCATACTAGCACCCAAATCAGCCAAAGCTTTATCAACATGTAAACTACCAATGAGATAATGAATAGTAAAACTCCCTGGATCTTTAAGTTTGTTGGGTACTTTGTTTTGGAGAATGGCTGAGCAAACTGCATTAAGTTCCACAGTTGACAAGTTCCTCTTATTTGTTAACAACTCCTTTAAGAATTTTACATACTTCGGCATCTGCGAAAGAGCTTCAGCAAAAGGTAAGTTAATATCTAATTTTTTTAAGAGCTCAAGAAATTTACCATATTTTTCTTTTTCGTGGTCTATCTTCAATGCTTCTGGATATGGAATTCAAGGTTTGTATTCTCCAAGCACTGACTTATGCTCTTTCTTGCTTTCCTCAATCGCATTATTTTTCACAACAACTTCTAGCTTCGGCTTTTGTTCAGGCTTGACTAACCCTTCCACGCTTTGAACAGTGATTGCATGGATTCGCTCTTTTGGGTTAGTTTTAGTATTACTAGGTAAGCTACCTTGTGGTCTTTCCAAAACTAGTTAAGCACGCTGTCCGATTTTATTTTCAAGACCATGAATTGACGCTTGCTGATTTTTTAAAGCTATCTCATTGCTTTGAAATCTCGCTTCAGAAGTCAAAATAAATTTAGCAAGCATGTCTTCAAGGTTCAATTTTTTTTCTTGTTGGTAAGGCTATTGGAAACCCAGAGGAATTTGTGATCTTTGGTTTCCTTGACCACTCCATGAAAAATTTAGGTGATTTCTCCAACTTGCATTACAAGTATACTATAGGAATTATTTTGAGGTCTAGAATTATTACCCAAAAAGTCTGCTTGCTCATGGAAATATTCTGAACTCATCATCCCCACTTCATTTTTATTGCACTGCATCACTGGATGTACCTGTTGAGAAAAATTCAAACCGTTAATTTTTTTATTAAGAGTTTCAACCTAACGAGCCAACATAGAAACGGCATCAACATCATAAATCCCTACTACCTTCACAGGTTTTACTCTTGTAATTTGCCACTGATAATTATTTAGTGCCACCTCCTCAATAAATTCTTGGGCTTCTTCCAATGTCTTGTTATTCAAAGTTTCCCTAGCTGCTGAATTAACCATCTGTCTAGTCGAGGGATTCAAACCATTGTAGAAAGTCTGAACTTGGGGCCACAAAGGTAACCCATGATGAGGACACCTTCTCAATAAATCCTTGAACCTCTCTCATGCTTCATAAAGTGTCTCAATATCAAATTGATCAAAAGAAGAGATGTCATTCCTAAACTTAGCTGTCTTAGCCGACGAAAAATATTTTAATACGAACTTCACAGTCTTTTGATCCCAAGTAGTGATAAAACCTCATGGTAAAGCATTTAACCACAATTTTGCCTTTCTCCTCAACGAAAACGGAAACAACCATAAGCGTATGGCGTCATCAGAAACACCATTAATTTTAAAAGTCACAAATCTTGAGAAAATTAGCCAAATGAGCATTCGGATCTTTATCTTGCAAACCATCAAACTAAACATATTGATGTACTATTTGAATTATGTTTGGCTTGATTTCAAAATTGTTCGCATTAACGTTCAGCATGACAATACTCGTTTCAGTCCCAATCAGAGTAGGTTTATCATAATCATATAAAGCTCGGCGAGCAGGAGGATCAGGAAGAGCAACAGGGAGAGCAGGAGGAACTTGGTTATTTCAATTGTCACCCATCTCCACAATAATATCCTTTTCCTTTTTAGCGTCTACTAAAGTTTTCTGACTTTACCTAGCTTCTCTAACCTCTTTACAATTTTTGCGAGCAATCTTTTCAAGTTCAGAGTCATGAAGAAGTGGTCTCGACGGGTTTCCTCTATTCATAAACCAAAAGAACCTACCAGAAGCAAAAGGGAAAAAATTAAAATAGAAAAATTAAATTAAGAATGCAAATAATAAAACAAAAATAAATAATAATAATAATAATAATAATAAAATGGCTGAAGTAATAGAAATAAAGTTTTCCTAATATTTTAGTCCCCGGCAACGACGCCAAAAATTTGATGCAGTCCAAACTTAACTAAAAATATGACTAAGGCAAGTGCATCTATCAATTAATAGTATAGTTACGTGGAGCACAAATATCGTTTTCACGAGAACCAAAAGTACTAGTAATAATTGTCTTCCTATTTTCTAACCAGTTGAGTAAAGTGATTGTTCTAAACTTATTTAACTAAATAAATAAAAAGTGCGACAAAGATTAAAGTAAGAAATAATAAATGTTTTTATACCAAGAAGCAAACAATACCCAGGAAAGACTCCACCTAGATTTCAGCTGTCATTATCACTCTGAATTAAGCAATTTATTCACTTAGTATTTTGTTCCATAGAAATCTCTAAATTATGCTAATATCTATATTCAAGTATAAAAGCAACTGACTCACAAATTGGAACTTAGATTAGCTAGATTAATCTAACACTAACTCAAAAACATAAAATTTACTAAAAATGATCAGGGTTTACTCACCCAATCAAGCTTCAAAAGTTAACAATGGAAAACCCTAGCTTTCCACTTCTTTTTCGTGGAGAAGATGAGAAATTAGAAGAAAAAATGTCTTTTTTTCTTCTTTAATTTCATTTTTATACTCAACGGCGATTTTGTAAATATTTAGACTTTCATAATTAGCTTAATTAATCATTTGTTTAGCTTTAATTAATGCCAATTATTTCTAATATTTTACATCATAATGCACCCAATAAAATTCTGTAGGTCAATTTGTTCATTTGATCCCTTTAATTTATCAACTCTAATTTTGTATCTTTTACGATTTAATCCTTTTTACTCAATTCACTATCTAAACATTAAAATTCTCTAATTAAATTTTAATACGATGCTAATGACATCATAAATATTAAAATAAATAAATTTTTGACTTGACTCATTGGGTTGTGGTCCCAAAATCACTATTTCTGACACCACTTAAAATCGGACTGTTACAACTCTCCCACTTTAAGGAAATTTCGTCCTGAAATTTCTTACCAGTAAATAGGTTGGGATATTGTGATCTCATTGATGCCTTTGTTTCCCAAGTTGCTTCTTCCAACCCACGACGGTTCCACAAGAACTTTACTAGTGGCACTCTTTTGTTTCGTAGCTCTTTTACTTCACGAGCCAGAATTCCAATCGATTCCTCTTAATATGACAAAGCAAGTTGTATCTCTACCTCACAGAGTGTAATCACATGAGAAGGATCTGATCTGTACCGTCTCAGCATCTAAACATGGAATACATTATGAACCTTTTCTAATTCTTAATGTAAAGCGAACTTATAAGCTACAGGACCAACCCGCTCGATGATCTCATACGGCCCAATAAACCGCTGGCCAAACTTTCCTTTTTGGTCAAATCGCAACACCTTCTTCTAAGGTGAAACTCTCAAGAAAAATCAGTCTCAACTACAAACTCTATATATTTCATCTTAAGAACCGCATAAGACTTCTTTCGGTCAGACGCTGCTTTAAACAATCACAGATTACCCGAACCTTGTCTTCAGTCTCATGTATCAAATCAATTCCAACCAACTTAGGCTCGCTCAACTTTGACCAATATAAAGGTGTTCTACATTTTCTACCATATAATGCCTCAAACGGTGTCATTTTAATACTGGACTGATAGCTATTATTATAAGCAAACTCTACCAATGGTAGATATTTCTCCTAGCTACCCTCGAACTCAAGTATACAACATCATAACATATCTTCCAGAATCTGTATCACCCGCTCTGACTGACCATCTATTTGCAAATGATATGCAGTGCTAAAATTCAACCTGGTTCCCAAAGCTTCATGCAGTTTACCCCAAAACCTCGAGGTAAAACATGGATCCCTGTCAGAGATAATAGATACCGCGACCCCGTGCAGTCGCATAATCTTAGATAAATACAACTCAGCCAATTTTTCTAGTGGATAATTCACTTGGATATGATGAAATGAGCTGACTTAGTCAATCTATCAACTATAACCCAGATCGAATCTTTCTTCCTTGGTGTCACCGATAATCCTATAACAAAGTCCATAATGACTTGCTCCCATTTCCATTCAAGAATGGTAATAGGCTGCAACAATCTAGACGATACTTGATGCTCAGCTTTTACTTTCTGACACACCAGACATCTAGTCACGAACTCAAAGATTTCTCGTTTCATACCTGGCCACCAATACATCTTCTTCAGGTCGTTATACATTTTCACACTCCTTGGATGTATGGAATAAGTACTGCTGTGAGCTTTCTGTTAGAATGTCTCGTCTGAAATCTTAATCATTAGGAACACACACCCTGCCTCTGAAATACAACATACCATCAGTATCAACTGTAAACCTCGTAGTGGCATCACCTTGCACTTGTTCTTTCTTAGCTTTAAGCTTTGAAACATCTATCTGTAACTCTCGAATCCGCTGTAGAAACAGCGATCACATCCTAAGTTCAGTAGTAACAAAACCATCACTCTCTAGTGACAAGTGGGCATTCATCGCCCTCAATATGAACAACGATTTTCGGCTCAGAGTATTAGCAACAACATTTGTTTTTCCCGGATCATAATCAATCACAAGGTCATAATCTTTTAGTAGCTCTAATCATCGGCGCTGTCATAAATTCAGCTCTCTCTATGTCATCAAATACTTCAAACTCTTATGATCAGTGAATACATGGCTTTAGATAACTCCAAATCTTTAATACAAAGACTATGGCAACTAACTCCATGAGTCAAATAATTCTTTTCATGAAGCTTTAGTAGTCGGGAGGCATAAGCTATTACTTTCCCAGCATGCATCAAAACACAACCCAAACAACTCAAAGACACGTTGTTATATACAACAAACTCTTTTCCTAACTCAGGTTGCATTAATACCGAAGCTTCTGTTAATAGTTTCTTTAGTTGATCAAAACTCTGTTGACACTTTTTTTACCAAAGAAACTAGACATTCTTCTGCAGTAGTTTCATCATCGGTAAGGCTATGATAGAGAAATCTTTCACTAACTGACTGTAGTAACCTGCTAATCCCATAAAACTGCGTACCTTAGAGACATTCTTTGACACTTTCCAATTGAGAATAACTAAGAGTTTACTCGGATCAACTCGTATTCCTTTCGAAGATACCACATGACCCAGAAATCCAACCTCTCGAAGCTAGAACTCACATTTGCTGAATTTTTCATACAACTGTTTTTCTCACAAAATCTATCCAACTGAGACTGGAATACCCTGTTCATTAGATCCATGAATGCTAATGGAGCGTTGGTCAACCCAAACAGCATAACCAAAAACTCGTAATGTCCATACCGGGTCTTGAATATTTTTTCGATACATCATAATCTTTCACTCGCATCTAATAGTAGCTTGACCGAAGTTCTATCTTGAAAAATACGGTAACACCCTTCAACTGATCAAACAACTCATCAATACGAGGCAATTGATACTTATTTTTAATTATAACCTTATTCAACTGTCGATAATATATACACATCCTCATCGAGCCATCTTTCTTCTTTAGAAATAGCACAGGTTCACCCCAAGGCGATACACTAGGTGGTATGAAACCTTAATTTAACAATTCTTGCAACTAAGCCTTCAACTCTTTCAACTCTATCGGTGTCATTTTGTAAGTGGAATCGAGATCAGTGTAGTGTCAGGTAACAAATCAATACCAAACTCTACATCTCTAATCGGTGGAAAACCTGGTAGTTCCTCTAAGAACACATCTATAAACTCATTAATAACTGGAACCTATTTCAACTCTGTCCTTGAATCTTGTGTGTCGAGTAAATATTCCAAGAATGCTTTATAGCCTTTGCGAGCCATTTTTAGTGCTGAGATAATTGAGATTACCCTGGTTTCACTGTTCAACCTGTCGGACTCAACTGTGATCACTTTACCCGTTGAAATAAATCAGTCTTCGCTTACAATTTACCACTGCGTCATGCTCAAATAACCAATCCATGTCTAAAATCACATCAAACTCGGTGAAAGGTAATAATATTAAGTCAGTCGAAAATTCACAGCCTTGGACTTTCAGTGAACATTTACGACACACCAGATTAACAATGACACTGTGACACAATGGGTTTGTGACTTGTACACCAAATTCAGTCAACTCAATAGACTTTTTTATCAGTGACTAATGCAATACAAATATATGAATGAGTCGATCTAAGGTCAATCAAAGCACACATAATATCATTAAAAGGATAAAATATACAGGTCACAACATCGGGAGCGATAGCCTACTCTCTAGCTCTAATGGCATATGTTTGTGCAGGTGCTCAAACCTCAGACCTGTTTACACTATCCCTGTTTTCTTCTCGGTTTCCACCTACACTGCTACTTTACCCTAGGCATCTTCCTTTCTGTGGAGTAACTAGAGGTTTCACACTCCGAACTTTCTTTACCATAAAATTCATCAGACAATTACACATAAAATGATCAGCACCCCTACAATGGAAATAGGCTCCCTTCATCAATCGGTATTCACCCGAATGGATTCTTTTACAATGCTCACATACCAACTTCGATGCATAACGGACACTAGCCACTCTATCAGCAGGCCGATTATCAAATCTAAACTCTAGTGGCCTTGATCTTCTCCTACTTAAATATCCAAATGGAACTGCTCCACGATTTTCATTTTCTCTAAATCTCTTCGGTGGTGGCATTGAGAAAGTTCTGGTTGGATTCTTCTTTCCGAACTCTCGGAATCTCTTCTCTCTCTACCTTTTATGGTTGTATATTTCTTCCATTTTTTGTGCTCTATCTGTCAGAACAACAAATGGTCGCAACTCAGAACCACTTACCATTATCTTGATTTCGTCATTTAGTCCGTCTTCAAAACGAACACACATGGCCTTATCTGTCGATACAATCTCTCTGGCATACTTGCTGAGTTGTACAAATTCCCATTCATATTTTACCACTGTCATGTTTCCCTATTTTAAGTTTAAGAACTCTTTCTTCTTTCGATCCAAATATCTTTTTCTAAAATATTTCTTTTTGAATTCAACTTGAAAGAATTCCCAGCTAATTTCATTTTCAGGAACCACGGCTATGATCGTCGTCCACCAGCTATAAGCCTCGTCTTTACGTAACGAAGCAGCACACCTCAAATAATCTTTTGGAGGATAGGCCATCTCATTCAAAACTCTCAATGTGTTTTCTAACCAGCATTCAGCTCTAGATGGATCATCTTTCACACTGCCACGAAATTCCTTTACCTCATATTTCTTATCCCCATCTGTCGGTATACGACGCCTCTGTTCTATCAATGGTAGGCGAAAGCACAATTAGAGGTGCTACCGATTGGGCGACAAGCTGTGTAACAGATGGTAGAGGACGTGGTACCATCAGACTGACCCCAAAATCGTAGTCGAGACATTACTGTTTACCTCATTGGTCTCGTCACTTTCAAAATCAGATATCTCTATTTATCTGCAAAAATTCCAGTTAGATCGAATCCATCTATATCACACTATCACAAGTTCGTATGGCATGTACTTCTAGATCATTAAACACAGTCAATATAGTACAAAAAACGGCTAAATCGTAAGCTCTGATATCACTAAATGTAACACCCAAAACTCAACACCGTCATCGGTTAGGGTACCAAGGTCTTTCCGATATCGTAAATTATCTTTCAATATTATTCCTTTTAATCATATTTTAATAAAGTAAATAATTACACACGACATAAATCATTAAATGATATCAACACTACTCAACAAGGTCAAAAATGTCATTTTCACAATTTTTGCAGATTTTTACCGATACTTGTTGGACATTTATCAGTAGTAATCAAGTCAATAAGAAATTCAGAAAGAGTTCAAATTTATATAGATACTTCAGATAGTTCTATCGATACAAGTCTCACTTCTATTGAAACAAGTTATGCTTCCACCGATACTAAAAACTCCAGAGAGCTAAGAAGTCTTACCATGCAACTTCTACCGATACAAGTACCCAAACTACCGATACTTCTATGAACAGATCTACCGGTACTTACTATGCAACTACCGATACAACTCAAGTCAGTAAACAACCTCTCTCCTACTCTGTACTTTTATAAATACATGCAAGGGTTCCATCGAAACAAGTATGCAGAATTAAAACATTCACACAAGTTTTCATGTTTATCAAGCAAATCTCTTTTCAAAACACATAAGGTACAATGGATACTATTCTTAGAGTTCATAAACACATATAATAATACAAATTCATTTCATTGTGTCTACTTTCAACCTTAACCAACATACAAAATATGTTGAACAATCTCACTAAGGTTTCAACAATGAACCCATCAACCAAAATCAAGTATTATACAAAATAATATCATCCTAGTACATGCCATATAACCAAGTGATGTAAAAACTACCAAACGAGCTCCACGATAATGTGACTTCTTCGAGATGATTCGATCTTCAAGCAACAAAATAATCTACAAAACAACAATAACATCATTGGTAAGATTCATAGATTAGTAAGTTCAAAGAGACTAAAAGAGTTACCAAACATATGCATAGAGTAGTTATAACTCAATCGAGCCAAGATAAACCTTTGCTTCCCTGAGCCAAATTTAGCATTTCAATTTTCAAGTCTGTATCATTTCTGTTACCAGTACCCGATGTTGCTCACACGAGTTGTCGAGGACTCGTAACATATGTGTTACCCCAGTCATCGATACGATGTTTGTTTATATAACTGTCCCCTAACGATGCCACGAGTTGTCGAGAATATGCACTTATGCATAAATCCCAACCATCGTAGGGCCTATAATCCATTCTAGGATTCATATCTCTTTCCCGACTCACGATGCTACTAACACGAGCTATCGAGGACTCGTAACATATGCGGTACCCCAGCCATCGGTCGGTTTCATTTCATCGGCTTATAGCATACTATCTTTGTCAGTCCTTTTCTTTCAACCTCTTTATTTCCAAATGCTCCCTTTTGTTTTAACAAGGATAAAATAGACACAAGTAAAATCAAAATAAAAATTTATATTACGAACTTACCGGACAGAATTGTAGTGACGGAAAGCATCTAGGGATTATTCTGCTAATTTCCCTTTTCCTCGATCCATGGCACAGTCGTAATCTAAATCAACAAGTTAGCTAATTTTCCTCATTAAATCATGTAAGTAAGTCATTTATTACAACTTAATCATTTTTAGGAAATTTATAATTACCCCTAATTCTTTACTTTTATTCAATTTAGTCCTTAAACACAATACATGCAAAATAATCTTTCTTTTAGACAACCAATACCAGCCAAATCACCATAACCCTCCACAAGTCCCTAAAATTTAATTATTTCACACCAATACACACAATTTAACATTTTAGTCCTTAATCCCTAATTTTATCCAAAATCACTTTACAAAAAGATTCAACTCAAACATCAAACATACAATCCATCAAAAGCTTTCAAGAACAAGCATCTTAAAAAATGGCAAGTTTCATAACATTTGAAAAATTTACAAATTGGTCCTTAGATTAGCTAGATTAAGCTAACACGGACTCAAAAAGATAAAATTTACTAAAAACGATCAAGGTTTACTCATCCAATCAAGCTTTAAAAGTTAAAAATGATAAACCCTAGTTTTCCTCTTCTTTGTCGTGGAAAAGATGAGAAATTAGAAGGAAAATGTTTTTTTTCTTCTTTAATTTCATATTTATACTCAATGAGGATTTTGTAAATATTTGAACTTTCATAATTAACACTTGTTTAGCTTTAAGTAATCCCACTTATTTCTAATATTTTACATCATAATGCACCTACTAAATTTCTTTAGGTCAATTTGTTCATTTGATCCATCTAATTTATCAACTCTACTTTTGTACCTTTTATGATTTAGTCCTTTCTACTCAATTCACTATCTAGACATTAAAATTCCCTAATCGAATTTTAATGCGATGCTAATGACATCATAAATATTAAAATAAATAAAATTTTGACTCAACTCATTGGAGTTGTGATCATGAAATTACTATTTTTGACACCATTGAAAATAGGGCTATTATAGATAGTGCATTTTCATGGTGGCAAGGCAGGTCCACAGATAAAAGGCATAGTGAAATTGGAACGTGGCAAGAGTTCCAAGATGAATTGAAGGGACAATATTACCTAAAATTTATCGAGGAAGAAGGTCAGGCAAAGTTGCGATTACTATCGCAACGGGGCAAAATTGGGGAGTATGTTCGAGAGTTCAAGGAACTCATGCTCCAAGTGAAAGATGTGACCGAGAAAGAAGCATTGCTTGTCTTTAAAAATGGATTAAAGCCATGGGTCAAATAGGAATTGGAATAATAAGGTGTCCAATAGCTATTTAAAGCCATTACGATAGCAGAGTCCGTGGTCAAGCTTGGGCTAGGGAAAGACAAGCTTGGATCTCTCAAATCCGAGGAAAGGAGCGTATGTGAAAGGAATCACAAGGAAGATGATAATGGTGGTGGCAATGACGATAATGATGGTAATGGGAAACCACGAGTTAGAAGAAGAAACCCAACAAAAAGTGAGGCAAGTTGAAATGTTTTCTTTGCAATGGTTCACACTTGTTGAAGAAATGTCCAAGGAAATTTGAGTTGTCTAAGAGAGGTAAGCCGAAAGGTAAGGCCGTAAGACTTGGTTCGAGCGCAAGAGGTGTCGAAGCCATGGAGGCTAAAAGTGAGAAGAAGCCAGTGGAGTGCTTCTTGTGTCATGATCCGTATAGGTTACGAAAATGTCCGAAGAAGTCTATCACGATGGGGTAGACAAGGTGCCCAAGAAGCTTGGTTCGAGCAAGGAAAAAGTTGAAGCCAATGGAGTAAAGAGGAGCAAGAAGAAGTGAGTCAAGTACTTCTTGTGTCGTGGTCCGCATGAGTTGCAGAACTGTCCAAAGTATCAAATCGTTGAGGTGAAAGAAAAGGCAACATCGGAGCTTGTTGAGTCATCAGAGGGGCTTCCACCCAAGGAAAAGGTGAGTTTGTTATCAGACTTAATGGAGAAAGCCACAATGAATACAGTAAAGTTGGGACCAATAAGGCTCAATTCGAGAAAAGCGATGGAGTTGACCGAGTCATCAGTAAGGCTTCAACCCATGAAAGAGGTGAGTTTGACATCGAGCTCAAAGGAAAAAGTTACGATGCAAACTTGGAAGCTAGGATCAATGAGGCTCTTTTTTGTTGACACATCAAAGGAGCTTCCACTTATGAGAAAAGTGGGTGGTGAATCAAACTTCGTGAAAGTGGCAATGTAAGCTAGACAATTGACCCGAGTAAATGCGACGAGTAAGGTATATTCGGAACACTTTGATAGTGTCTTGCATTCTAATTTGGTTGCTTGGCAAGAATGTAGAGACCCTTTCAGAGTTCTTAAGCAAGGAGACCAAGGGACTGTAGGTAATTCAAGGCCAAGTGGTGTGAATCAAGAGGATTCCGAATGAAGCGAGTCAGAATGTGGACAAGTGAGTGCGAAGACTTCTTGCTAACAAGATGTACCAACAAATGTAACAATTCGAGTTAAGAGACGACGAAAGCCAAGGCAAAAGTTTTGAAAGAAGAGACAGCCCGATAGTAAAACTAGTCAGGAAAATGCTAAGGCAACAAGACGAGACTGAGGTGAATCAAGTTAGTGCCATTTCGAAACTGCAACGAGGGCGTTGTGAGAATGGGTGGGGGAGAATGTCACAGGCCAGAGTTCAAAGCCCGTGACCATTGCACATAATGAGTCCCATGGAGGTCTGTCATTGACATTAGGATCATTTAGCCTATATGAGCTGGCCCGATTCAAGGAACTGTTGGTCAAGCCTGTCAAATTGAAGCTTGGGTGGCCCAATGATGAAGATATGAAAACTTAGGCTACATTGGTAATTATAGGAACTAATCTTAAAAGATTAAGGAGAATCATATCTTTAAGATTAGATAGGATTTGATTTGATTTGTAATCTTGTAATCTCATGAATTAAGGGATAGGCTAAACTCATCTGACGATGTAACTCGATCTTGATCGTCGATTGTAGGGAAGCTCAACTATAAATAGGGAGTCTCCCCTCATTTGTAAATCACTTCATTCTTTGTATTGTTTCTTCGTGAATACAATTGAGAGCATTTACTCAAACTTCTCTCTTGTTCTTATTTTCTATGCCTTTCTGTTCTCTTGAGCCTTCTTTTGGCTAAGTCGCTTCCACTATACAAATTGGTACCTTGGAGGAATTCCCTTTGAGAATACTCAATCGTGGTGGTTAGGCTGACTTAGGCGTGTTTGAAAGAAAGGATCGCCTAAGGCCGCACGAATTGGGAGACTAAAAATCTAGCCCCGTGACATAAGGAATTGGAAAAAATCCTAAAAGAATTGAAGATAGCTCATTCATGGATGAGAGAGGTAAAGAGAGAAAGGTTGGGTAGTAGAGGTATTCATGGGTCAGGCCTAACCGGGTTCAGGTCGGGTCTAAACATGATATTAACTTACTTTATGTTTGTTTAAGCTTTGTCTAACCTGAAATTTGGGCCAAAAAATTTTCCCAAACCTGCACATATTTGTAAAAGATTAACCCAAATCTATTTTAGGGTTGCTTATATTATTTTTAAATTTTAAAAAAAATATTTATATTTTTTATTTTAATATTTAATAATTTTATACATTTTTTTCTTTATTGAAAATTTTTATATAGTCAACTTAACTTTTTTTTTAATATTTACATCATAGTAGTATTATATATTTAGTTTATGTTTTTTTAATGTGTTTTAAATTATATAATATATATATATATAACATAATAGAAAGTATTATAAACTTAAAACAGGTTGGGTCGGATCAGGCTCAGGTCTTAAATGTTCAAGCTAGAGTCCGATTCATATTTTAAACGGACCTATTTTTTTGTCCAAACTCATTTTTCAGACCTAATATTTTTTTTCTCAAAACTTCTCGAATTTCTGACAAATCTTTAGATCTAAATGAATAACCCGACCCAAAAACAAGTCTAGGTGAGAGAAAATAAAGATGACTAAAAAATGAGATTAAAATAAAAAGTAGGGCTTTCATAAGTAAGGGGTTTTTTTTTTTTTTTGTTATGAAAGAAGTAAAACAAATTACATATGAAAGGTTTTAATCATTTTCTAAATACTTAATATATTAAATAAAATACTTTTAAATAAGTTTTTAGATTTATTTTTAAATATAAACATTATTGTTAAATAATGTTGTTAACTTTTATTTAATATAAATGTTAAATTATTTATTTTAAGTAATTTATAATATTCATTAATGAATATTTTTTATTGTAATTTAAAATTCTCTTCACATTAATATTTATTAATTTATTTTTATAAAATATAATTAATTTAATTAAATGTCATCTATTTGATTTAAGAGAAATAAATTCATTATATACTTATTTTTATTTATTGCTCAATATCATTCTGGTTAACCAAACAAGTAATACTATTATTCATACTTATTATTTACCTATTCCATTTCTATACAATAATTTTTCATTTTTTTTATTTTATTTCAATCAACCAAAAAAATATCTATTTCAATTTTATAAATTAATTATTTTTTATTCTGTTCTAATTAATCAAACATCAATAAATATAGATATACTGATCGTGAAGGTTAGGAAACTAGAGTCACGACTAGACATATTCATGAGTTGGGTTACTCATCCAGGTTCGAAAGCTCACTTAAAATTTGAGAGTGTTTAGATAAAAATATTAGGCATAAAAAATGAGTTTAGACAAAAAAAAAAATTAGACTCATTTAAGATATGGGTTAAGATCGAGCTTAAACATTCAAAACCTAAGTTTGATCCATTTTTAACTTTATAATATTTTATATTATATTATTTTTATATATTATGTAATTTAGAACGCATTAAAAATTAAATTTATATTAAATATTTAATACTACTCAAATATAAGCATTAAAAATAATGTTTAGATGACTATATAAAACAATTATTAATATTAAAATATATAAAATTATTAATATTCAAATAATATAATATAATTTTTTAAAAACTAATTAAAAATAATATGGACGGATTAAAATGAATTTGGGTTAATCTTTTATAAATATGAATAAATTTAAACAAAATTTTATACTCATATTTTGGATCAAACAAAACTTGAACAAATATAAAACATATTTATATCATACTTAATCTTGATCCAAATTTAACCTAACCCGAGCCATGAACTTCTTTAGTGATGACGTGGTAAGATCAACCTGGGGTGTTACCTCTCATGGGCCCTCTAGAGTGATGACGTGGCAAGATCAAGCTGGGATATTAGCTCTCATGGGCCTTGGTCCTCTCCCCTTCTTCCTTTTAACTTCTAATTTCATAATTCTTCTCTCCTTTCCCTAAATAAATAAATAAAAACAAATTTAAACAAGTCTTTCTTTCTTTTTACTAAAGAAGGAGATAAGACTGTTAAAGAGAGAAAAAGATAGAGGAGAATATGGTTCAATAAACTCAGTCCATTAACAAACAGGTGAGTTGGCTTTTGTCTTAGCTTTGTTTGCCCTATTATTATTTTTAAAAATTTAAATTTAGCTTGGTTTTTACTTTTTGCGTATGCTGTTTTCTATTTGCTTTGGAAGTTCTTCAATTTTTGCGAAATAAATTTCTGCGGAAACTGAGATGGATGAAAATGGAAAAAACCAAAAACGCAAGACAAAAAATGTGCTCAAACGTGTTCCTTACACAACCACGCGTTGTTAATTAGATAAAGAACATAAGAAATCAAAATTCTAAGTGGTTTGTTTGGATTTTCCTAGTAATTTTGATAGTTTTTATTTGATATAATATTTGTATGACTGCTGCTTGTACTGTTTTCTGTTAGCAACTTAATTTTTCTATTTTCACTGGTTAATTTAGTTCCTTTTTTGACTTATTTCTTACTGGGGTTTTGTCGATGGATGAGCCTTTGATTGTTCCTTATGGTTTCTTATTTGCAGTGAGATTATCTTCAGAGGTGTTTCAAGTTTATAAGCGCAATTCTCTTAAAAGGATTTGATTGTTCCAATTTTAGCAAATTTAAAAATTATGACATCAACTCACACAAATTCTCACACTGAAGCAGCCAAAATGGAACAAGTTATCACTGAATTCTTCTATAAGAGTCTTCTTATAATACTTGAATCGAGGTCTTCTTATGTATCATCACATAATTATAGTGGCGAACAAACTGTGTCATCTCCATCTTCATCCTCTTCATCTTCATCTAGTGTGAGACCAAGAGATAAATGGTTCAATTTAGCTCTTAGGGAGTGCCCTTCAGCGCTAGAAAATCTTGACCTTTGTCGACAGAGTAATTTTGAGCCGGTTGTTGTCGATGTTATATTGGAGCAGAAGCCACTTGATTGGGGACCTGCAAGCTTTTCCCCCACAAGTGATCTTGTTAGGAATTTGTCATCTAAAAATAAGAATTCATATTTCTGGAATTATGATCAAGATGAATCAGGCAGTGAGATGAAATGTGAAAAAATCATAGAAAGATGGTTCGTGCATCATGAAAGTAGAAAGGGTAGGGATTGTAATTCAGGGAATAGAAGGTCAAGTTGTAATAACTTGAGTGCATTATATAAGAAATTGATATTGATGTTGAGGTCCTTATACGTGACTGTCAGGCTTCTACCTGCATACAACATTTTTCGTGATCTCAATTCATCTGGTCTAATTCATTCCTTTAAGCTTGTTCCTAGGGTATCTTCTTTTGTTGAACCCTTGACTCGTAAAGAAGAGGTAGATATGCAGAGATTTTGGTTTACCCCTGTGGACACTTCTTGCGGAAGGCTTTGCCTTTCAGTTTTGTACTATTCATCAATCTCAGATATGAGCTCCGAATCATCAACCCCTATGTCCCCTCAATTTATACCAGATTATGTTGGAAGCCCATTGGCAGACCCCCTGAGGAGATTTCCTTCTCTTCCTGTTTCACATGGCTCTCCATCATCTTTACCATTCTCAAGAAGACATAGTTGGAGTTATGACCATTACAAGGCCTCACCACCGCTGGTTTCTTTCTCACCACCACCAACACATTCAGAATCAAATGCTGTGGTTTCTAACTCAAGCTCTCATGGTTTGCCACCTATGAGCTTACCTCATCATCCTCCTGAAACATCACTAGCTCATAAGAGGATTACAAACTTTGATGAGTATTGTCCTTCCCCCAATTTCTCTGCTTCCCCTTCACCCTCTCCCTCACCATCACTCCCCATCTACATTCCTAGGACTCATTTGTCAAAAGTTCTTTTACGCTCTGAAAGTGCTCCTGTTAACATACCGGCTCCCAAGCTTGCTAATTCCCCTGCATTGTCTGGCAAGCAGAATTTTCCACCGTCACCTCCCCTTAAAATTACAAGAGCTGGTACTTCTAGGACTGATAATATTAGGGTTCCTGCTGAAACTATTGCTACTATTGAGAAGGTATTCATATACACATCATTTGTATGTTGTGAGTTCTAGTGTCTTGTTTTGCAGCTTGGAATTTATTTATCTTTTCTCTCTTGTAGACATTTTCTTTTGGGAATGAAGACAGCTGGAAATACTTTGGAGTGAAAGCTTTTTCCAACAGCTCACCACGAATTTCATGTTCCAGAAGTTCCAGTAGGTCTTTACAAGATGATTTTGGTTACTCTGAGTTTCCTTGTCCATTTGATGTGGAGGATGGTCAAATGACGGACTCTGGTAGCAGGTAATCTGCAGAATTCATCATGTAAAGCATTTCTTCTTCTTCTTCTTTTTTTTTTTTTTTTTTACAAATTAATCCTTTTGCATCATTGTGGATTATTCCAGTGCATACAGTTAAGTTACTATTTTTACTTATAACTACTTGATTTTATTTTTATCCTGATTTCTTGAGGATTTTACATCTTATTATTTATTGTTAATATGAATTGAGACTGTCGCATCAATGTTCAGTATAATTGGTTTGGGACTTGATTTGGTTGTTTTAACCGGCCTTGGGGTAATTTTTCTAAGCTGCTGTGTCCTACTGCTCAAAATGGTAAAAACTTACCAAAAGCCTCATTTGTACGCTAAGAGTAGTAAGTCTCCATTTTGTGTGTGTGAATTTCATCTTGAACGAGTTTTGATCTCTGAAGATATAAAGTTAGCATCACAATTGATGAACCTTCTTGGAAACTGAATAATCGTTTTTCAGCAAAAGATTTTGCATTATAAATTTCAACATTGTGGTGATAGGAACCCAAGTATTGGAGTATCTGTTTTAGGAATTGTGATATATTATCTATGGAAAGTTACCAACTAACTTTGCTTTCTAGTTTTGAGAAAGACAACCCGGCTTGCAATATAAATTTCTATATCTAGTCCAAGTAGTAGTTCTAGAGGAGTATCTGTTTCAGGAATTGGGATAAGTATCTATCTATAGTCTACAGAGAGATGCCATGTAAATTTTTCTTTCTTTTGAGAAAGAAAGCGAGGTGATTATTATAAATTTCAATCTGTAGTTTAGGTAGTAGCCATAGTGGAATATCTGGTTCAGGAATCGGTCATCTATGAGGAGTTACCATATACTTCTCTCTAGTTTTTAGAAAGACAGCCTGACTGGTTAACTTTAAGATATTTGTTTTGGCCAAACGTTTAATAGAATGAAGAAGTTCAATCGGATAGATATGCTGAAGTTTTAGTGTTAGTTATATTTAGCCGAAAGCTGTGCAAACATAATGTGCAACTAGTATTGGTTTATAACTCATTAAATTTAACCATATATATATATAGGAAACCCCTAACAATAACTGCCTTATTCTCATTGTTAGTTGGTGAATACATTAAATCAATTTAAATATAGATGATTAATTGGAGGTCCCCAAAAAAATGATCTGTTTTTAAGAATGACATGTTATATTGACTGGAGGATATGAAGGCTAATTTGTCATCGTTAAAAGACAAGAACTATTTAGGTTAACCTTTTTAGGGTACCATAATAGGGCTAGTTTATTTTGTGGTCAAATGTGGGGACTATAATGTCTTGGTTTGGTACCCAGCAATTCAGAATCAGGTTTGGTTCATTAATATGGTCTTCTATCAGAGACAGTAGTGAATTAGATGTCTGTTACAATGAGTGGACCAGTCGACAAGTTCAAAAGTTTTAAAGCTAGCTAGATTGGTACATTTTCTTTTCTACAACTGGCAGTTCCCTCAAGAAAGACATTTAACTGAAGTTAGTCCTTAATCGAAAAGAGTTTTAATGTTCATCTCCAAGCCACAATCAGTCATTTTTAAGATTTCCCAATTGGAGAAAACAGCATATATCCTTTATCATGGTCATATATGAATACTTTTATCTTAATTGGCCTATATGGATTTTAACTTAAACTGGCTAGATCTTCCCGTTTTACCTCTGCTACTGTTTAATATTTTTTGAATTACTTGGTAAACTGAATTGGCCTTTTGGCATTCTATGTAGACCTCAATCTTACGTTAGAAGAGGAAATCCATCTGATCCAAATGAAGCAGGGTTGTTTATGAATAGAAAATCCCAGGATGCTGCTGTTGGTGCTCTTGTCCGAATGCTGAAAAAGGCCCCTCCTCTTCGCCAAAACATCTCCCTTAATTTTTCAGAAGCCTCAAGGCCAGAAATCTTGAGCAACAGCATCCCAAAGCAAAGTCAGATCTCGGAAGCTGTGACTGTTGAACATGCTGCTGCTCCGAATATAGCATCTTTTAGGCTTGTTGCATCAAAGACAACCACCGATGCATTAGAGGAACTTCGGGGTTACAAAGTGATGAAAAACTTGTTGCTTAGTGAAGGGGGTAAGGCTTACACATCTTCTAATGTTGCCTCTGCAGCTGAACATTCCAGTACCAGCTAAGGTAAATGAGAATTATTGATTCTGAACTACTATATTGGTATATATTGCTCAAATGTACAGCTTTAGGTTTCAGAGATTAAATGTTATACAGCTGAAGCCATTAACCCCTTCTGTGTAGATAGAAGTATACTATAAGTTTTTGGATAAGATTCATGCTACAATAGAAGGGTTATCTGTTGGCCTGGAAAACTTTGTAAAAATCACCTTTTTCTCTAATCTACACAAGTGTATATAACTTATTGTTTTATGGGGGACGCATACAACTCCCCCCCCCCCCCTTCTCTATATATTTATAAACATTTTATGTACACTATAGTACAACATATATCTCTATGCTTAGCTTATTTGAATTCCAGGTGCAATGCGTCTACTCACTGCTTTGCTCTAAAATTGGAAGTTCAATTGCCTGATCATTAGAATTTTAATAGAAATCATGCGATTAAGAAATCTTTGTCTGAAGTTTTATTCCTTTTAGTCGACTATAGAGTACTTAATTATTTAACTAATCGTGTATGCCTTTTTCTGAATTCAACTCCGTTAACTGCCATTAATTTTGTGACGGAAAAATGGCGTGACAATTTTAAAATAACATAATTTTTAACATTTATTTGTATGTATTTTAATTTGATTGTGATTCTAAAAAAAATATAAAAATATTTATTTATCTTATTCATTTCTCTCTTTTATTCTCCTTTCTTCTTACTCATCCAAACCTATAACGTATAACTAGAAATGAATCTATTAGCTCAAGAATCAAGAATAAGTTTAATTTGAGATTTTTTTTTCTTAATTGAAAAGATAACATAGGAGAGAAATTCAACTAATTTGGGAAGGAAACTTGTGAATTGATTTTTTTTTTCCCTAACTTTGAACTTTCATTTCATTTCGAAAAAAATTCCTCATAAAAATTTATGTAAATTTGCTGGAAAAAAATAATTTGAGTAATTATGCTATTTTTTAAAAATTTATCGATATATGTTGTTTTTGGAGAGAAAAAAAATGTGTTTTACAGGAAGCGTTTTTACTAAGTTGGCAGAGAAATCGCACCCTATAGGAAGCGTTTTCTTTTATTTCCTAAAATGTGTCTTACATGGCGCGTTTTCTTTGCCAACTCAGTGAAAACACTTCTAGTAGGACGCGCTTTCTTTTTAAAATAGTGTTTTTTTTTCTCGTTTTGAAATTAGAAGTCTGTAGATTTATCTTTTCTCGCATTTGAGATAGATATTGTTATAGTTTTAATGTATGTTTGAATTTACAGTAGTGTCATGGAGTGGAGCTGAGTGACCTACGAATTTGATCTGGCATGTGAGCATTAAGCATGGAGCCATCAACTGAGAAGTTAGATTGCGTTGCAACTCAAAGTCCCAGGTCCTACTAAGCCAACATGTCAAGAAAACTTGGGAGCATCGAGGAGAAAAGCTAATTTAAAAGACTAACTCGTTCAGTAAAAACACTAGCGTATTGGTTTATTCATTAAATTATTCGTTAAAGTGTAAACAATCATACAGTAGAAACTCAATTTCTTTTCAATCCAAAACTCAAATTTCACTATAAAAGACACACAAACACTTACAAACCCTATACAACATTGATTTACTAAATTTTCATTTAAATCCTTCAAGAATTACAATATTTGTAGCATGACCCAACATATTAAAAATTTTTAACTTAAAAACTTATGTACATGCATCCCCATTGTAGTAAACAAGATAACAACTTAAAAAAATTACAAAAAGACATGATCATCAACCCCCCGAATGTGTGCCACAATTGGGTGCACGTCGGATATGCCTAGGGTTCTGTCGCATTGTTTAGGTTTGCGACTCCACTGTGACATCGGCCTCATCTTTATGTGCATGTCGAGCTTGACCTTCGGGCTCTTCCAAGGATTTAAATAGCGGTCTGTTAGCGGAATAGCGGCCGCTATATAGCGGTAGCAGCACCGTCCGAAATCGCTATTGCCCAAAAATAGCGGTGTGAAGTGGAATCACACCAATAGCGGTGGATCACGACTACAATTTAATGGGAAACGACCAATTACAGCAATAGCGGATCGCTATTCCTGCTATTGATATATATAATTTAAAGTACATGATTTTATCTATTTAATGATTTTAGTTAATATAAAATTCACGACCGTAATACCCACAGTGACCGCAATAGCATCCGTTATGTTAGCAACCACGATAAATGCAACACGATCGAAAACGTGGCCGCAACTGCAATTCAAATCCCTGGTCTCGTCTTCATGTGCACGTCGAGGTTTATCGCTGACCTCTTTTCCCCTTGATCGAGTTGGCGTTTGTGAGGAAGACCCAGCTCGAAAGAACAATGATGTCGGAGGTGTTTTGTCACACCCCAAAGAAATAGAAGTTGAGGGTAAAAGAGAAATTTTAGCCAAATGTGTTCGAAATTTTATAAGTTTGGTAAACGATAATAATTTTTACAATGGTTATTAAGATATTAAATTAATTTCTAAAAATAAGTTTTAAATAACTTTAATTTTGAAAATAGGACTGATTTGTAAAAGAGTCAAAATTGAGAGTTTTTATGAAGAATTTGACCAAACTTTAAAAATCAACCTAAAAACCCACTTTCACTTATATTTTTCACGTAAAAAAAATCCAAGTATTTGTGTTTGTCATCCCTTGCTCTTCCATCTCTCCCAATTGATTTATACTTTTAATTCCTAATTTCCTTTGAATTCTAATAACTCTTAACTTTAGATATCTATAAAAACCAAGAGAAACACTCAAAAACCTTCACCACCTTCATATTCTTCATCATCTTCTCCAAACGTGGGTTTTGTTAGATTTGTGTCAAAGATCGTTTTTTTTCAAGAAAAGGTAATCATTCGATTTCTTAAGAGTTTTAAATGATATCTAATCCTTAAAACTAAGCTTTTAGCCATTAAAACGCAAGTTTTGAATAAAAGCCAAAAATAAGGTCTTTAATGGTGAAATTCGGGTTTATGTATAAAAACTTGATTTTAAAGTATTTTTCAACTTGTTTTAACATGATTAGAAGGTTTCTAAAGTTACTTTGAAGTTTCGTTAAATATTTCTCGAGTTTTAATGATTTTTTGTTATTATAGCCATTGTGTGTCGAAAATATTCGGTATTTAAAACGTGTAGTTTTGTTTGGTTTAAAGGTTGAGAATCAGTCGTGGGTAAATATGTAGATGAACGAAATTCGTTTCATGCGAAAAGAATAAGTGTAGACAGAGATATTTGAATTTAAAGTTTACTAGGTTTAAGGTTTTAGTTTAAGAGAACATAACTTAGGCTATTGTTTACGACTGTATGAGATGTGTGGATGATTGAATTTTGCTTATGTATTTGTGTGATATGTGTGATTGAAGTGTCGGAATCGATAAGACCGTCAACAAGCAAAGATAAAGAAAAATGAAAGCTTGTCTAAACTTTCAGGTTTTTAAAGAAAACATATATTTGGTGAGTGTTTGAGAATCGCTACTCGTAGACGATTCACTATGTATTTAGGAATTTAAAGATAGCCTAAAATCCTACACTAAATTTTGAGTGTAAGTGTTCTTATATCCGTGCTTAAATATTAATATGATTTATGATTAAATATTAACGTGATTTGTGCTTAAATATTAATGTGATTTATGCTTAAATATTAATGTAATTTATGCTTAAATATTAATACGATTTGTGCTCAAATATTAATGTGAATTATGCTGAAATATTAATGTGTTTTGTGCTTAAATATTAATGTGATTTGTGCTTAAATATGAATATGATTTGTGCTTAAATATGAATATGATTTGTGCTCAAATATTAATGTAATTTATGCTCAAATATTAATGTGATTTGTACTTAAATATTAATATGATTTTTGATTAAATATTAATGTGATTTGTGCTTAAAGAATTAAGATGTGATATTGTATTTGGGAATTTAGAGATAGCCTAAAATCTTACTCTAAATTTCAAGTGTAAGTGTTCTTATATCCGTGCTTAAATATTAATATGATTTATAATTAAATATTAATGTGATTTGTACTTAAATATTAATGTGATTTATGTTTAAATATTAATGTGATTTGTGCTTAAATATTAATATGATTTGTGCTCAAATATTAATGTGATTTATGCTTAAATATTAATAATATTTATGCTCAAATATTAATGTGATTTGTACTTAAATATTAATATGAGTTGTGCTCAAATATTAATGTGATTTGTGCTTAAATATTAATATGATTTATGATTAAATATTAATGTGATTTGTGCTTAAAGAATTAAGATGTGATATCGTTAACAAACATGAGATGTTGTGACATACATATGATGACTGTTGTGAAAGTGAATATGTGGGTATGTTCTTCATGCCATGTGACTAATTATATTGAGATAATAAAGCGAATATGCAGTGAATATATGAAAAAATATGTAATAATAATATGAATATTTTGGCTTTGTGATCTTATGAGACCTTTGGATATAGTTGGCATGTCATAGGATTGTGAGTACTCACGTTTGTGTTATATGTGGGGGCGCTGAGGCCCAGAGACATGTTGGAGAGATAAGGGAATGTAAGCTATGCTCCATTCAACGGGATATGTTTGGTGTGTTGAAGAGTGTTAGCTATATGCTTCACTTATGGGATTTGTTTCGACTTTATGAGTCCAATGTTGGTGTGTTGGAGATTTGCATATCCAATGTGTGATGATAGAGCTCATTTTATGTTTCATAGTTTCAACGGCCAAATTATCATATATTATGTTTGATTGTGATTATATGTGTATATGACTGAGTATGCTTGTATATGAATAAAGTGTGTTGAAATTATGTGAATAATATGTAAATAAATCTAAGAGAGATTATGTGAATATGTTATATTATTGTTAGTTCATGCATGATGATTGTTTATATAGTGGTTATTTTGGGCACTTACGAAGCTCATTAAGCTTACCCACTCCCTTTTTAACCATTGTAGATACTTAGTGCCGGTGTGAGCGGTATGGTCTCGAGGGTGATCCAAGCTAAAATCGACACTTTAATTTTCTATTAGTAGGTTTTATGAGTTTTTTATATTTGGGAACCTAAGGGCAATATGCTAGGATTTATGATGGATTTATATTGATTTTTGGTTATATTCTTTTAAGTTATTTGCATGTCATTATAGACTTATGTTATTTGAGGTTTATTTTATTTAATAAATTTTGATAGTTGATAAATCGATGTAAGATTGAATTATTTAACATTACATTGATTTTTCGATAACTGTGAGAAGTGTGTTAATGAGAAAGTGCATGTCTAGGATTGGCCCTAGGAAAGACTTGGTTCTTAAGCAATCAAATTTGACTCTCCTCCCTTTCCTAAGACCCTACCTAGTGCATGGTTCACATTCACTTCTTCGTTTTTCCATAAAAATAAAAATTTGCATGTAAAATAAAACGTTAAAATGAGGTAATCATGATATGAGACGGTGGTGTGGCATCCTAGTATTCGGGCTCAACAACTAGGTCGGGTATAAGGTGTTATATGTTTTCCACACTATCAATAGGTCACTATATGGTGTCGCATGGGGCGTGTAATACGATGTAAGGGGTAGCGGTCGTGCAAAATATATCCTTAGAAGAAGGTGTCAGTGTAGGGAATGATTACACGTGCTGCAGTGCTTGTGTAAAATAAACTGGTGATGACTATGTTGGTGCAAGGAATGGTTGCAAATATTGTGGTACTGGTGTAAAATAAAATGCAAATGAATCATACTAACCAGGAGATAGCACGACAATTGGTTCCTCGTGTGCATGTAAAACATATGTCCATCCATCCGCGACATGTCCTCCCAACTTGGGATTGATAGGCCCTTGTCTTGGCCTTTTACAGTGATATTGCCTACTCTTTTCTAAAGTGGGCAGTAGATACGACTTCCTGTGATGCCTGAACCAATCCACGTAATCCAAATATGTCGCCAACTCCTACGTCAAATACAGTTCATGCATTGGCAAGTAATCGTACTTATGCTGCCAAAACTCGATGTACTTCTTATGGAATGTTGTCCAATCTTCCTCGGGTCTCCCCCACATGTCGATCTTGTGCAGGTTATCTAGCTCTTGAGGTTGCGGTGAAATACGTTGCGTACACTTGAACTGTCGCATCACTCGGCCGGATTCATGTATCTTGACCGTTGCAAAGACTATCAATGAAACTTTCACAAGCCGATGTTGCAGTTAGCAAAAAATTTGTTCAGGATGCATTCTTGAATCCTCGGATCCATGTACGGCATCCATACAAATTGCAATACGAATTTATAAATTTCAGCACGCGCCTAATATTTAATTTCAAATGTTGGAATAAAAATTGATAACTTTGAAATTCATAAACTAACCTCCTCTTTGGTTTCTTAATCTAAAGCTAGTTGAATGTCCTCGAGCTCGGTCGGTATATCGTTGTGGCTCGCAGGGTTATTCCACATATTCAAAAAATATGTTATTTCAAAATTATAACAATGAAAATTCCAAGACGGTAACAATATTAACAAATGAATTTTATCATGTTACAAGGGGGAACTCGTAAGGGACTTACACTCGGGGGCGTAGAAATGGTAGTTGATATCATGTCCACTGTAACTATCCGAAAGGTAGTGGTGTCGTAAATGGTGGTTTCGAAACCCCATTTTTTGATGGTCGAATCTAAAAATATTATTTAATAATATTTATAGAATTATTATAGTGTTATATGGGATTTTGATTTGACAAATTTTATTAATTGATAAGTTAATCAAGGTACAAGTGTATTGATTCTAAAGTCGGTGGTTTGGGAAATTGAGGTATCAAAAACTCGTTTCTATAAACCATACTTGTAAATATTATTGTTAAATATTTACGGAGTTATACTAGAAGCGAATTGAATTTAGGCTTGTAAATTTTGTTGAATTAGTGTTTAATTTAAGTATAGGGACTAAATTGCATAAGAGTCAAAAGTCGAATTGTAATTAAATCATAAAGTAAACATAGCTAAGGGACTCTTGAGGCATTTAAACCATTGTTAGAAACATAGTGGACGGCAACATGGATTTGTATGGTCAAAATGTTATAAATTTTAGTAAAATAATAAAAACAAAAATAATAATAATAACATATGTAATAAAATGTGATAATGGGGTGAAAGAGAAGATTATCTCCTTCCCTTCATCAAACCGAAACCAAAGTGAATAAAAGAAAAAGAAAAACTTTCGGTTAGGGATTTCAAAGTTTTCAAGCTTCAATTGGTTAGTCAATTTAGTTCCTTTTCTTGTAATTTTTAAATTTTCGGAATCCCGGTACCTAGAATTAGTTGACCCATGTTACAATTTTTGGTATTGTTAAAGATTTATGATGTTTCCATTGTTGAAATTAGAGTTTGAGGTGTGATTTTGATAGATTTTTAGTTTAGAAGCCAACTCCTCAAGCATTGGTAACCTTCTCAAGCTCATTTTGTTCATAGATTTTGTTTTACAAAGAAAAAAATAATGTTGTAATTTTAGGTTGAATACTTGACTGTAACTTGATTAGGAGGAGTCTTCTTTGGCTGCTAAAATTTTTTGTATGTTAAGTGAAATTATTGACCTTATGAATGCCTTTAAATGCATAGTTTTGTAACCTCTTGTGGCTGGTTGTGTTAGCTAACAAGGAGGAAGGTGGACAAAGTGTTAAAGGGAAGGGAAAATTGGTGTGACAGATTCGGTCTTGGAAGATTTTCGGGTAAGATCTTGAACCTTTAAACTCTCGGTTTTGGTACATATACTACTAATAAACATGATAAACTTTCATGAAGATAGTAAATTGAGCTCTAATTTCCTTGATTAATTGTGGTCTTAATTAAAAATAAATTTGTTGCTGTCCAAATTAGTATAGATTAAATGCATGACCGAATGTGGTTTTTATATGCTATCAAATGCTGAAAATTTTAAGACAAATTTGGTTGAATTAAGTGTTGTCCTATTGAGGTTTAAAATGTTGTCCAATATTAAAATTTATGATAATTCAATTAGGCAAAATGTATGTCATGTTGAGTTTTCATTGCGGTACAAAGTTGGACAATTTCATGTCATTCAACTGGATTAAAATCATATTTTAATTGAAATTAGTTGTTGTATAAAACTGGACAATTCCATATTATTCGGTTGGGTTAAAAAATCATGTTTTTATTTGAAGTTAGTTGCTGTCCAAAGCTGGACAATTACATATCATTTAGTTGAATTAAATTCATGTTCTAATTGAAGTTTAATGTGGTCAATTTTAGGACATTATCATGTCATTTCGGTGGTATAAAATACATGTTTCAATTGATGTTGCAATGTAGCCCAAAACAGACACATTCATGACATTCGACTTAGCTTTAATGCATGTTTCATTTAAGGTTTAATTGTTGCTGTCATTTGTTATCTATTATTGGAATAAAATTGTCAAAAATGGGTGTTTAGTTTGCTATTCATTGTTCTTTATTATTGGGATTAAGCTGTCAAAAAGGGTGTTTAATCGCTGCTGCCCATTGTTATTTATTATTGGAATTAGGCTATCAATAAGGGTGTATAAATTGTTGTTGTTCAGTGATGATTTATTACAAAATTTAAGTTGTTCAAATGGTAAATAATGACCGTTAAAAATAGTTTTTGATATCGAATAAATCTGTCCAAGAGGTGAATTATTATTGTAGTTTAAGTCGTGTTAAGGCTTATTTAAATTGTCCGAACGGGATGAAATTGATGATGTCCGAATGGTGGTTAATTGTTTTGTTTATTATAATTAATTGTTGTTCGAAATGGATGTTTAAGCAGCACAATTTGTACATGATGAAACCGTTCAAATTAGTATTAGTACAATTCATTGTGTTCATCATAATGTTGTTTGACAGTGAAGTCCATCTAAATGTCGGCTGATGATGTTTAAATGAATGTAAGTTTATGATGTCAGTAAGTTCTCTTGAATTTTTATTTATACTTGTTAAATTGAGAAATTGTTATGAAGGGTTCAATAGTAATAGTATCAGAATATGTTCATAAATCTTCTTGTTTATATGATGTTTTAAGTTAGGCAAGATTCGATTGTTAGCTTGATTGAATGTCAACAATCATTGGAAGGATTAATGATAAAACATTATTTGTTGAAGTTTAGAATTTGCACCATTTTAATTGTTGTCTGATTGGACAAGTTCAACGTGAAATTGTATGATCAATTTTATGTTAATAAGTCTCATTTATGCTGTCCAAAATAACCTACTTATGTTTTCTTTAGCGTTTATACAAGTTTTTAATATATTCTATCCATTTTATTGATCAACCATATGCAAAATAAAATATAGTAAATTATACAGGTGATTTTTATTACATGTTCACATTGTCTGAAACAGCTTCTATTAATGCAATGTTTTAGTATTTATGCTAAACTATTACGAGTCTCTTAGGTTGTCCCTAACATTTCCTTGAGAACTAATACTATTTCGACTTTTCATGAATTGGTGATGTTATGATTAAATATGGATGCTGAGCGAGTATAACATAAATTAGGCTGATTAAATGTGTTTGGTTAATGTTTTTCCATAGTGTTAACGATGTTGTCTGAGTATGTCAATTACGTTGTCCAATTTGTTATAATGATCGTTGTTCAAGTAATGAATAAAAGTTTTATATTTATATTATACTAAGTTGGTGGATATTGTATGTTTGAATTATTTTACTTAGGATAGAATTGTTAATACAAATTATGGAAATATTACTAAGTGCTTTACTCAACTTATGGTTGTTCTCTCCGTGCGCAGGATATAATTGGAGTTTTTCCAAGCATCAACCTCAGTATCCCATCCACTATCCCAGTTTCAACAATGTTTGTTTGTTTGTTTCCGACCTTATTTATATTTGGCATGTACCTAATAGGTTAAGCTTTGTAGTATTAAATAATGCTACAATCAGACGTTGCATGTTAATAGATGTATATATATTAATTAAACTCAGACTTACTTTAGTATGTTTAAGAAATGTATATTTGATTTTTTTTTCTATTATTTGAATAATTTAATTGTAAATTAATCGTAGTTGTCTCGGTAACGAATGTGACATTCTACAACTCGGGTTTAACGATAGGACCGAGTGAGGGGTGTTACATTTAATGGTATTAGAGCTATAGGTTTAGTCGATTATCGAACTAATCGAGCTCAGAATTGAGTCTAGAGGTACATGTCAAGTTGAGTCGAGTTTTTGTCGGGATTTGGTTGCTGATGAGTAATTTTTCTTTTATGGTTGAAAATGTCAAGAGAATCGAGAAACATTTATAGTGATGACATGAATAATGGTGGTCACTCTGTTGAGAATGAAAACAAGATTGAGGTCGAAGCATTTAGAGAAGATTTAGCTAGTGCTCAACAAGATAGAACTGGGAGATCTCGACTAGAAGATCGAAGTAATGAGTGATTACCCCGTAAGACAATGGAAATCTTTTAGAAAATAGCGAGAACTATTCCACAAACTACTTTAACAACCACTACTAGATGAGCCCCCATAAAAGAACTACGAAAGTACGGTGCCATAAAGTTTACAAGAGAAAAAGGGTCGATACTTTGGCGGTCGAAATGTGGTTCAAAGCAACAAATCGAGTACATCAACAGTTATAATGCACGCTTCATGAGTATGTTATATATGTTGTTTCTCTTTTGCAAGGAGAAGCATATATTTGGTGGTAGAATTTTAGTCGTCATGTGCTCGTTCATCGAATGGATGGGGATTGCTTTCAATTTGAATTTCAGAAAAAGCATGTTGGTGAATTGTACTTAAAGGATAGAAAACAAGAGTTCTTGTTGCTAAAGCAAGGCGACATGACAATAACTGATTACGAACGTGAAAATTTTTGCGACTCAATAAGTACGCTCTGAAACTTGTTCCAATTGAATAAGAAAGTTGTAAACAATTCCTTCGGGAAATGTGAGACGAGCTTTAAGTCTTGTTGACCTTGCATAAAATAAAAGAGTTCGTTAACCTTGTTGAACGAGTAAAAATTGTTGAACAAGCTTTGGGCTTAGATAAGAAAGACAAATCTTCTCGAGTATATGGGAAGAGAGTAGAGACTATAGGCTCACAACCTCTATTTAAATGAAATAGAGAGTATCGAGATTCTGAGAAATCGGTTTCACCGAATGTAGACATTGAGAAAGATCATGTTAAACCACCATCAGTATTTATTGGCAAAATTAAGAAATTGAAAAAAGACATAATTATTTCGAACTGTGAAATTTGTGGTAAAAAACACGAAAGTGAATGTTGGAAGAAAACGGAAGCATTTTTTTGATGTGGATCTTTATAGCATATCGCTCGAAATTGCTCAAGATATTTTAGTAATACTTTTGTTGCTGCCCAGAGATTCATTCCAATAGAATGAGGTCGAGGAACCATTATGAGTGAATCAATAGCACGAAAATTTGGTACGTACCTTAAGATTTAAAGAGCAAGTTTACTTATTTATAAAATTATGTTATACATATGATGATGAATTAAATTAGTCATAATTATTTTATAAATTGAATTATGACTACGAGTACTGAATAGAATAAAATAGAAAGTAAGATGATTTAATTGATAAGTCGTTTTTAGTGTTAAATTGAGTTGAAAATGTTATATATGGTATCGTACCAATAAATTCATGGTGAAATGGAGATGATGGAATGTGGATTAAATGTTAAGATGGAAATTAAATTTATTTCGTAATTAAATGTATAGGATATACTTCGGTAAATCCGATGATGCACTATGTGTGCTAGTATAGTTGCTTTGATTTATCCGATGGTGTACTGTGTGTGCCAATATAGTTGCTTCGATTTATCAGATGATGCATTGTGTGTGCCAGTTTAGTTGTTTCGGTTTATTCGATGATGCATTGTATGTGCCAGTATAGTTACTTCGATTTATCCGATGATACACTGTGTGTGTCAGTATAGTTGCTTCAGTTTATCCGATGATGCAATGTGTGCCAGTATAGTTGCTTCAATTTATCCAATGATGCACTGTGTGTGCCAATAAATTTTCTTTGATTTATTCGATGATGCACTATACGTGCTAGTATACAAGCTTCGATTTATACGATGATGCACTGTGTGTGCCAGTATATTTTTTTAGTTTATCTGGTGATGCACTGTACGTGCCAATATACATACTTCGGTATACCCGATGATGCACTATGTGTGTATGTTGGTTCATCCAATAATGCATTACGATGCTAGATTGAGATATAAATTGGTTGATTTGTGTATCTAGTTAGTCCGAGTAAGATTAATAAAGTTATAGCATATGAATAGGTAAAATAAAGTATGAATGGAATTGATATTATGATTAGTGATTTGAATGAAAATTTCGACATATGAATATCGATACAATGTAAAAGTGTAACAGCATGTTTTTAGTGGAGTTGAAAACAATGACTTTGGGGCCACAAATTCGACGAGTAAGTTTGTAAGTATTATTATTTAATATTTACAAGTCAAATATAGTATAATAATAAATATGAATGTGATAATTTATATTATATGAATTAATGCTTAAAATCAAGTGGCTTTGGAAAAACGAGGTTTTGAGATCTAATTTTTGTAAATCGAGTCCGTAAATATTTAACAAAAATATTTAGGGAAATAAATTGTATAATAATTGCTTATCGAATAAGTAATTTCAATTGTGTAGTGCTTAAATTAAGTATGGGGATTAAATTGCATAAGTGGTAAAAATGCAATTTATAAGTTGGATTATAATTTGAAATAAAAGGAAGGGCTATTATGAGAAATAACCTTTTCTAATTTTTGTTTGGTGTTGTTAGGTTGAATATGTGGCTTATAATGTATGTGGTAATTTTTAATTTAAAGAAAAAGAAAATAAAAAGGAAAGGAAAGGATTTAAATTAGAAATGGGAGTGGATGAGAAAGAAAGAAAAATTACGTTCTTTCAATCAGCAAAATTTCGAAGCAGAAAGGGGGGAGAAAGAGTTGGAGAAGCTTAGGGTTTTTATTAAGGTTCAAGCTTCATATTGCTAACCTGACGATTTATTTGTAAAACTGTTAAAGTTTTAGGGATTTACTATCAATGACTTTGAAGTATTTTTTATTTTAAAGGATGAATTATTTAAATTGATGACTAGATATAAGTATTTTGAGTTTATGGAATTATTTGAGAAAATAGGTGAAAATATAAAGTGGATAAATTGAAATGGTAGAAATTTTGGGTTGTTATAAACTCATAATAAAATAGTTAGTTTGATTATTTGCATGGATGGTGATTAAATTATAAATTTGGGTTAAATGATTTAATTGCATGAAAGTTAATATGTTATTTTTGTTATTTAAAACATATTTATTAAATAAATATTTATTTATGTTCAAATGGTAAATAATGACCGTTAAAAATAGTTTTTGATATCGAATAAATCTGTCCAAGAGGTGAATAATTATTGTAGTTTAAGTGGTGTTAAGGCTTATTTAAATTGACCGAACGAGAAGAAATTGATAATGTCTGAATGGTGGTTAATTGTTTTGTTTATTATAATTAATTGTTGTTCGAAATGGATGTTTAAGCAGCACAATTTTTACATGATGAAACCGTTCAAATTAGTATTAGTACAATTCACTTTGTGCATCATAATGTTGTTCGATTGTGATGTCCGTCTAAATATCGGCTAATGATGTTTAAATGAATGTAAGTTTATGGTGTCGGTAAGTCCTCTTGAATTTTTATTTATACTTGTTAAATTGATAAATTGTTATGGAGGGTTCGACAGTATTAGTATCAGAAAATGTTCATAAATCTTCTTGTTTTTATGATGTTTTAAGTTAGGCAATATTCAATTGTTAGTTTGATTGAATGTCAACTTTCAATTGAAGGATTGATGGTAAAACATTATTTGTTGAATTTTAGAATTTGCACCATGTTAATTGTTGTCTGATTGGACAAGTTCAACGTGAAATTGTATGATCAATTTTATGTTAATAAGTCTCATTTATGCTGTCCAAAATAGCATACTTATGTTTTTTTTTTATCATTTATACAATTGTTTAATATATTCTAACCATTTTATTTGGTCAACCATATGCAAAATAAAACATAGTCAATTATACAGGTAATTTTTATTACATGTTCACATTTTCCGAAATAGCTCCTATTCATGCAATGTTTTAGTATTTACGCTAAACTATTACAAGTCCTCTTAGGTTGTCCCTAATGTTTCCTTGAGAACTAATGTTATTCCGACTTTTCATGAACTGGTGATGTTATGATTAAATATGGATGCTGAGCGAGTATACAATAAATTAAGCTGGCTAAATGTGTTTGGTTAATGTTTTTCCATTATGTTAACAATGTTGTCTGAGTATGTCAATTACATTGTCCAAATTGTTATAATGATTGTTGTTCAAGTAATGAATAGAAGTCTTATATTTATATTATACTAAGTTGGTGGATATTGTATGTTTGAATTATTTTACTTAGGATAGAATTGTTAATACTTAAATTATGGAAATATTACTAGGTGCTTTACTCAACATATGGTTGTCTCTCCGTGCGCAGGATATATCTAATATGAGTTTTCCCAAGCATCGACCTCAATATCTCATCCACTATCTTGATTTCAACAATGTTTGTTTGTTTGTTTTTTACCTTATTTATATTTGGCATGTACCTAATAGGTTAAGCTTTGTAGTATTAAATGATGTTACAATCAGATGTTGAATGTTAATAGATGTATATATATATATTAATTAAATTCAGACTTACTTTAGTATGTTTAAGAAATGTATATTTTATTGATTTTTTGTATTATTTAAATAATTTAATCGTAAAATAATCGTAGTTATCTCAGCAACGAATGTGACATCCTGCAACTCGAGTTCAGCGATCAGGTCGGGTGAGGGGTGTTACATTCACAATTGAAAAAGGAGTATGCAACCAACTGTTTTAGCTTTTTCGATATCAACGCTCGACACATTTCTCGATACATGTCACCATCACTGTCAATCCCCAACTAAGTTGTTCCACTTCTTTTAAGTCGGCTAGTAGTAGTAGCCACCTTAAATGTACCAGATTGCAAGATTTATTTGGCATTAGCAAACCCCCGATCAACCTCAAGATGAATGCGTACGCGAATTGTTCCTTTTCAATGTCGCTCGCTGAAGCCTCGATAGTTTGAAAGTTTTCCCCCAACCATCTCATATTGATTTAGTTACCCCTTAAAATTGTTTGACTCCTTTTCTAGCAGTTGCTCGCATGTTGCACTCTAATCGACACTAACAATTGGCCTCGTACCGACATCCCCATCGATCGGTAAACCGAGTTGTAAACGACATCCTCGAGTGTAACTGTACACTCGCCACAAAGATGAAACGTGTGTGTCTCTGGTCTCCATCTCTCGACCAAAGCACTGATGAGTGGGGGATCCAATTTAGTCCTCCTGAGCCTGCGAGTCGCGTATAAAAAGTGTGCATCTCCAAGTGTCCATGAATAATATCCGATGCACCTTTACTTAAGTTGTTCATGTACATCTCCAAAATTCGATCTTCGGATCGAGTATATAAACATAAAAAAATGAATAATCTGAACAGCATAATAATTAACTATTTAAAATTAAATAATTTAATAATATTTTCTTAACATCATAGTAATTAACAGATTAAAATTAAATAATTAAATAATATTTTCTTACCATTTGTAATTGAACGCTGGATATGTGCTTTTCATCCAAAAGAATAAGTCGATATTCCATCGAAGAATGAATAAAATAAAATAAAAGGATTTGGACAATTTTAAAAAAAGCCTTTGGAATTGGGAATTTAGAATAAAAATCGAGAATTGACAGTTAAGAATAACAAATCCGAGAACAATAAATCGAGAATCAAATTTTGAAAATTAAGAGTTGAGAGTTGAGTTGAAGAAAATGAGAATTTGAGGGTTTATATTAACACCCAAAAACCGTAACCATCTCCAGTCTAGGGTCTCAGGATTTATAGAACTTTTCGAGTTTTTTTTTTACATACAAATCAATCACAATTTATACATTTACCAACTTGCAACTCAGAATACTAATTTCATTTATCTTACATATTCATTTACAACATTTCAATTAATCAGGAATCAATATTCATATCACATATCATGACATCCATTTTTCATGTTTGTAACACCCAAAACCTAAAACTATCGTTGGTTAAGGTCTCGATGTCTTTCTAATCATTTATCATTGTTCACATTTTAATATCATGTCATAAATCATCAATTAATTATAATCATAACTCAACAAGGGCAAAAAGGTCATTTCCATGATTTTTTAAATACTTCTACCGGTACCTGTTGGACTAGTACGGTAGTTGTCAAGTCAATAAATAGTTCAGGATCAACGCAGACTTCTACCAATACTTCAAGCAGTACTATTGATACAAGTAAGACTTCTACCGAAACATGTCATACTTCTACCAATACTAAAAACTCCAGAGAGCCAAGAAGTCTTACCCTGCAACTTCTACCGATACAAGTACACAAACTACCGATACTTCTATGAGTAGAATTATCGATACCTACTATGCAACTACTGATACAACTCAAGCCAGTGAGCAACCTCTCTCCTACACTGTACTTCTGCTGGTACATGCATGAGTTCTACCAAAACAAGTATGCAGAATCTCCTAAATCATGTCAAAACACAAGTTTATCAATACTTACCGTGCCTAACTCCAAAATGCATTAAACCAATACATAATTCATAGTTTCCAAGTTATTACATTATACTACTAAGTTTATTTTTCGTCTTGAACAAGCATACATTACTAAGTTCAATATTTCATTAAAGACATAACAAGATGATCACAATCTCGAACGAGCAAACAAAAGATAACACATCCTAGTACATGCCATATAACCAAGTGATGAAGGACTACCAAACAGGCTCCGCGATAGTATGACTTTGTAGAGATGATCCGATCTTCGAACAGCAAACTAATCTACAAAACAACAATAACATCTTTGGTAAGCTTCAAAGCTTAGTAAGTTCGAAGAGTCTAAAGAGTTACCAATCAATCGAGTTAGGATGAACTGTTGCTTCCTCAAGCCATATGTAGCATCAAAACTTTCTTGTCTATAACTTTACTGTTACCAATACTCGATGCTGCTCACACGAGCTGTCAAGAATTCATAACATATGTGGTACACTAGCCATCGTTACGGTATCTGTCTATAAATTGTCTCCCTAACGATGTTGCTCACACGAGCTGTCGAGAATATGCATTTAAGCATAAATCCCAACCATCGTAGGGCCTACACTCCATTTAGAATTCATATCTCTTTTTCGACTCACGATGCTACTCACACGAGCTATCAAGGACTCGCAACATATGCGGTACCTCAACCATCGATCCAGTATTTGTGCATATAACTGTTTCCCTAACGATGCTGCTCATACGAGCTATCGAGAATATGCACTTATGCATAAATCCTAGCCATCGTAGGGCCTGTAATCCATTCTTGGATTCATTTCTCATTTCCCGACTCACGATGCTGCTCACACAAGCTGTCGAGGACTCGCAACATATGCGGTACCTCAGTCATCGTGTCGGTTTCAAATCACTAGCTTAAAGTCTGATATATCTTTCATTCATTTCTTTTTTCATCTTTCTCAATTTCACGTATTGTAATCTATTCTGCAATGATTATAAAGAATACAATAATGTACTATTATAATGCAAATTTAACATTACGAACTTACCGGACGAAATTGCAGTTAAAGTGAACTCTAGGGACAAATTCATATTTCCTTTTTACACGATCGGGACACGATCTTGATATATTACAATAATTTCATGAAATTATTTAAATCAACATAAATTTTTAATCATTTTATGCAAATAAGTCTTTTTGGTATTTTTACAAAATTACCCTTAACTTTTCATTTTTATTCAATTTAGTCATTTAGCTCAAACATGCAAATTAACCATTTTATTTTAAATTTCTCTGAATGTTTAAAAGCATTTCTACTGCCCATTTTTTTTTGCAATATTTCACCCCAAGTCCTTACAAATTTATTCTTTTAACATTTTAGTCATTTAACATAAAAATTTCTAAAAATTACTTTACAAAATCATCAAATCTAACAACCAAGCTTATAAATCTTCCATAAACTTTCAAGAACAAGCTTATTCATAAATGAAAAATTTTATAACATTTGAAAAATCACAAATTAGTCATTGAGTTAGATAAGTTAAGCTAATATGGACTCAAAAACATAAAAATTACTAAAAATGGGCAAAATCTACTCACCCAAATAAGGAGGCAAAGCCAAACGAAGCTGTCTCTAATGGCTTCTTTAGAGTTTCGGTTTAGAGGAAAAAGAAAGGAAGAAAAATGATAAAAATTTAACCTTTGTTTTAATTAAATCACTTAACATGTATAATTAACATTTTTAATTTACATGAAATTAGCCATTTAAAAAGCCAAAACCATCCATATACATAGTAAATGGTTTAATTGTCATTTAAGTGCTTTAACTAAACCTCCAATTGATACCTAATACTTTTAATTAGAATGATTAAACTTTTGCACCTTTTACGATTTAATCCTTTTCATTTAATTAACTATCTAAACGATTAAATTTCATAACCAAATTTTAATACAATACTAATGACCTCATAAATATTAAATAATTAATATTAACTATTGGATATATCGAAGTCGTGACCTCAAAATCACCATTTCCGATCATATAGAAAAATAAACTAATTAGTAAATCCTCATTTAATTAGGATTTAATAGCAATTTACCAAAATCTAAAGATTTCCACATCATTTCTATTATTAGGCCATTTAAGGAGGGTCCAATTACACAATTGGTCCTTCAATTATATTAAATTAAAATCAAACAACTTATTTACAATTTAGCCTGAACTAATTAGGACTAAATAAATAAATATCTCAAAAGTTAGTGGAATGTAATTATATCCTCCACTGCTTGGACTTTTTGACCTTGGTGTAATTACCACTTTGGTCTCTTTTATTTTTAATCAATAGCAATTAACTTTTACCTATTTTACAATTTACTTCTTTTTTCTTAATTAAACAATAAATCATCAAAATTACCCGACCAAACTTCGATTCACATATAATAAGGCTTTGTAAATATTTAATAAAAATATTTACGGCTCTTAATTTTAGAAACGAGGTCTTGATACCTCATTTTATAAAACCACTTGACTTTTGAACCAAACCACTTATACTAACTTTTAATTCAATAATTAAAATTCTTCAATTCAAAATTTCATATAAAATTAATATTGACTTATTTAATTTAAACACTAATTATAAAAATTTTCTCGTCAGGTTTGTGTTCCCGAAATCACTATTTCAACACCATTGAAAAACGGGTTATTACATTATATAGGGGGAAAATGGCTGTTGGAGTCCCATAGTGTTGGGACTGTCGTTTGGATTTTTGCTCGTTGACAAATGTTATCATTGGACAGAAAATGTGCCCTATAGGAAGCGTTTTCATTGAGCTGGTAGAGAAAGCACGTCACGTAGGACGTGGTTTTAGGAAATAAAAGAAAACGCTTCCTATAAGGCACGCTTTCTCTGCCAGCTTAGTGAAAATGATTCCTGTATGACGCATTTTCTTTTCTCTCTCCAAAAACAGCATAATTCAATACAAAAATTTTAAAAAAATAACATAGTTACTCAAATTATTTTTTCGATAATTTTGCCTAAAAATCAAGAAGTTTGTAATTGTTTTTAAAAAATAATCTTATTTATGTGTGAATTCTTTTTCTATTGATGCATATAATATTCAATTGGTTGAAGAAGGGAAGACAACAACCGAATCTTTATAAAAACCTAAATTTGTGTAGAAATACTTATTACTTAGAATCTTATAAAATCAATCTTTAAGTTTGTAAAATTTTAAAAAATTAATCTTATTTATGTTTTAATTCTTTTTCTATTAATGCAAAAGGTATTCATGAGCTCATCCATCGTATCCAAATGACATATAACAATATATTCTAGAGATTGATTTGAAGGTGAATTAAGAAAATCATCTTCCTGTTTTTTCTGATATCGAATTAAATTAGATAAAACTTAAAAGAATATCTTGAATATTGAAGACTTATTTAAGCTCATTAGTAATATTCTTTATGCTTATTATTCTACCGGTTTTATGAAAAAATTGATTATAATGGAAATTGTATTTTAGTTGTGACACCCAAAAATGCTCGATGTCATACTAAAGCTCATTTAATTATTATTTAATTATGACATGGAAAAGACATCGAAATCGATTGGTATTTCAGATATGCAATATGATCTATGAATTAAATTATAGGAGAAAGAAAATTTACATGTCAATGACAAAGATGAAATAATAATATTCAATGGGAAGGGATTGGTATATTAACCATGGCCTTAGGAGGTAACTAAACTCAACCTTAATATATGTTAGTGGATAGCTATGATATACGTCATGGGTTTCCACCAACCACGCTTAAATATGATCAAAGTCAATAGAAATTATAATTTTGGATTAATAAAAATTAAATTATTAAGGAATCTAATTGACGATAAGATGTCTTCGACGTTCGAGGCTCGAGTGAGACGGGCATGTGATGGTGTGGGTAGTGCCTTTGTGAGTGGCATTCGCAACCTCTTCGATTGAAAATTATAATTTTGTATTAATAAAAATTAAATTATTAAGGAACTTAATCGACAGTAAGGTGGCTTCGACGTTCAGGACTCGAGTGAAACTGGCATGTGATGGGTGTTGTACAAGAGGTGATTACGAGTATTATGTAACATTTATTGATGACTATTCCAGATATGAATATGTATACCTAATGCACCGCAAGAGTGAAACCTTTGATAAATTCAATGAGTTTCGTGCAGAAGTGAAGAAACAACTAAGTTTGCCCATAAAGGAACTTCGATCAAATCGAGGTGGAGAATATTTATCTGATGAGTTATTAGGGTATCTCATAAAGAAAGGGATTCTATCCCAATTAACCATGTCGGGCACTCCACAACAGAATGGCATGGTAGAGAGAAGAAGTTGAACGTTGTTAAACATGGTACGTTCGATGTTAAGTTATTTGAAGCTACAAACCTCTTTTTGGGGATTTATGGTACAAACGACTTGTTATATTCTGAATGATATACCAACTAAGGAAGAATCTAAAACCCCATACGAATTGTGGCTTGGCAAGAAGTCGAATCTTAATATTTTAAGGATTTGGGGATGCCCGACCCATGTATTGGATAAAGATGCGAAGAAGTTGGACACACGAATAGAATTATGGATGTTTGTAAGATATCCAAAGGAACCAAAAGGTGGCTTGTTTTATAACCTGAAAGAGAAAACTGTTATAGTTTCAACTCATGCTACTTTCCTTGAAGAAAACTACATGAATGACTTTAAACCTCGGAGTAAAGAAGTACTTGAGGAACTTTCCGAAAATATACAAAATCCTGTGGAAACAATTCCTGAACCAACTCCTAATAGTAGACCTACAAACGATCAGTAGCATTGGGTGCTTCGTCGCAGTGGGAGGGTCTTTCATAGGCTTGAGTTCTTCCAATATGCTAGAAGTGTTTTTAACACTAAGTCTATCGAATAGAAAGATGATGACCCACTCACATATGATGATACGATGCTGATTCCAAGCTCAGGGAAATAGATATAAAAACTTAGATTGACTCAATGTATTCCAACTCAGTGTGAGAACTTGTAAACTTAACGGAAGAGATAAAACTCATAGGGTGAAAGTGGATCTATAAGAGGAAAAGAAATGCGGATGGAAAAGTGGAAACTTATAAGGCTAGAATTGTAGGAAAATTATACTTAGAAAGAAGGCATTGATTAAGAAGAAACCTTCTCTCTGGTTGTCATGCTCAAGTCAATCCGCATTTTACTATCCATTATGATGACTCTCGATTATGAGATTTAGCAAATGGATGTCAAGATAGCGTTTTTGAACGCTATCTTGAAGAAAACATCTATATGATGCAACCCATCGGATATATAGCTAAAGGAAACAAGCATAAAGTTTGCAAATTGTTTAGATCCATATATGGACTTAAGCAAGCATCTCGCTCGTGGAATCAAATATTTGATCAAGCGATCAAGACGTTTGGATTTGAGAAAAATGTTTATGAACCTTGCATTTATAATCATTTAGGGGATAAAAATAAGATTTTTCTCATTCTATACATCGATGACATTCTACTCATTAGGAATTATGTAGGGACATTGTCATCGATTAAATTGTGGGTAACCCAACAATTTAGCATGAAGGACTTGGGAGAATCTAATTTTGTTCTAGGCATTTGAATCCAAAGGATCGAAAGAACAAAGTGATAACACTATCCCGGGCTTCATACAAAGACAAGATATTTGAGTGTTATGCAATGACTGATTCAAAGAAAGAAAATCAACCCTCTGTATCAAGATTTCATCTCTCTTTAGAGGACAGTCCTTAGACATAAAAAGAAAGAGAGAACATGAGAAAGTTTCTTTATGCTTCGACAGTAGGAAGTTCCATGTATGCTATGTTATGCACACGCCTAGACATCTGTTTGTAATGGGGTTCTTAAGTCGATATTAGGCGACTCCAGGACCAAGATGTTGGAAAAAACGGTTTCAAAACGTAGAGGAAAATAAATTTAGGAAAAAAATCAGGGTTTAGAAATTTTTTTCCAAAACAAGATCTTTGGTTGTGACATCTAAAGTAATAAACACTTAACCAAAATTGTACCGTTTCGATTTGTCTAGGATGAGTACTTCAACCGAGTAGTCTTCTCCGCTATCCTCAAGCTCACATCTGCAAGTGTGGGCTCACTTCGAAACAGAAAATTTTTCACAAAAATTACCAGTGGGGTAATTTCGCAATTCTATAAACTTTTGGGTTAAGTTGTAACTCAAAAAAATATTATTTTCTGGTTGCACAATTCTCACTACCGTCTAACTTAATTCCACATTGAATAAATCAACTCAATTAAATTATTTCTAAAATTCGTAGAATTTTCTTTTGATTCAATGCAATCCGATCGAGCTTTTATTGAGCTAGCGGAGAGACTAATCGGACATATACTATTAGGCTCTAGTAATTGCAATTATGTCCAGAAGCATTAATCTGATAATTCGCAATTACTTAATCATGGAGTCAGTCCATAAGAAGTAACATGATCTAAAACTCCTTATTGTGTACTCTTTACGAAAGCAATTCATCCAGCTGCTTTGTCCAATGACCTCGTCATATGTATGTTACCCTTATATGATATTCTTGATTCCTTTGAGTTAAATCCATTCACTCAATACAATCCTATTTTATCTCATTGTCATCATTGTGTCTTCTTAATGATTAATATGATCACTGTCAACAAATGACTGTGATAAATTGCTCATTCGAGAACAAGCAACCCGTGGCCACATTCCATATTTATCAATCCATAAAATGCCAATGAGAGGATATCATTAACTCTTTAATTGAGCTATGAATTTCATTGTTGCTAGTAAAGTCATGCCTTATAGAAGTTATGTACCCAACATACCGGCTATGGGCTCGATCATCTTTAGAGCATAAGCCTCCACTTATATCAAAGCACATGAGTTGTATACACATGGTCAGTGACTAACTCGAGATTTAGGTAAATCACACCATGAACGTCACAAGTGAATTAATTCACAAACGGATTCAGAATTAATTCATCTTGGGTCCAATCCAATGTATCATTTTACCAATGGATACATCTATGACTCTATCCATGGAGTCAACTGCTCCGATAGCCAAGACTAGCTATCTCCCCAATTGAAATTGTAGACGGACATAATATTTCCTACATAAAGGTATAAGGGCCTAGTAAGCAAAGCTAGACACGGAGAGCCTAAATTAACATAGAGTCCCCACTAACCAGTTAGGGCTAGGTTGGTTAGTTACCTATCGTCTAAAAGTTTAGAATTAATACTACGAAAAATCCTAAAAGTCTAGACTCAATCTTATTACAAAATTTCGGGTTAAGGAGTACGGTTACGTGTGGGGAAGGTTATAGCACCCCCACAATGCCTATCCAGTGATAGTCTTACGTGGTCTTGAGAGCTAGTTTTTATTATTATTTAAGCATATTAATGTCTTGATCTAGGCTAAAATCTTATGAAAATTTTAAATAAAAACTCTGAAAAAATGTCTCTGGTTTACTTGTAACTTGACTAAGATGTGTTAACCAAACTTATCTAATTTAAAATTAAAATTTTCTATTTTTAATTTTAACGAGAACCCTAAAAAATACCTAAATAATTTTAGTAAAAAATCTTCAATTCTTCAAATTAACTCAATTTTAGAATTCTAAAAAAACCTAGAAATTACTAATGAATTAAGAGAAATATTAAAATTCATCTACAACTTATTCAATCTTTTATTATTATTATTATTATTTTTTAAAAGATTTAATTAATAACATTGAACCTATCAAGATCTTATGAAGGTATCCTATGTCGAGTTTATAATTTATCTTACTTTAAAATTCTTTATCTAAAGTTTAAATTCATCAAAATCTTAAAATAACATATCTTAAATAACATTTATTAGCTTCCTTAAAGAGTTTCTAAAATAAAATACTTTGAAAGACCTACTCATAATTTACAATTCACCTACAAAATATTTACATATTAATTATTCTATATGATATTTAAAATTAGTTTAAAACCCTAATTAAAAAATATTCTACATATTATTTATAATTTTTCTAGGGTAAATAGTAGACAAGATCTTAAAGACTAACCTAAACTCAAATGTAAAAATCTTATGGTTTTATTAAAATATTACACCTACATAACTAACTTCATGTTAACACTTATAAGATGGAAAAATGACCTAAAGTTCCCTCTTTTAAAATGAATAGTAATAAAATAGGAAAATTAATTAAATTGGGTAAAGTTAATGAAAATCTAAAACTCTTTCAAAAAGGACAATAATAAAAAGAAAATTTAAATAAATGAAAGAAAAAAAAACTTTGACATGGTGATGATTATAATAACAATAATACACATTAATCATAATACAATAAAAGAATCAAAATAACATAAACAAATAATATTAAAATGTATGTAAGGGGAATGTGTAAATAAAACATAAATATAAATAGACATGAAAATAAATAAAGATGAAATAAGAATAAATAAAAATTATACAAGCGTGAATAAATATAAAAACATCAAAATAAAGTGTATAATTGACATCAAATATATAAAGTATAAATGCAAATGAAAGGAAAGATATAAGTATAAATTACTTATTAAAGATGGAAACAAAATGACATAGCTTGATTTTAGGACTAAAAAATAAAAAATGTGGAAGACAGAAGATTGATGTAGCAATTGGTCTGCCTTTAATTTTGAAATTTCGGATTAAATTGAAAGTTTTAATAAACAAGAGGGTTACGGTGTAAATAGACCAGAGAGAGAGGGCGGCTCTGCAAAAAAGGTGTATTTTCCATAAATTTAAAAAGTAAGGGGTGATAATAAATTACTCATTTTGATACTTATAAATTGGAAAAATCCATTTTATTCTTCCATTTTTAGCCTCATTTAAAAAAAAATACTTCCTTTTTCTTTTCCTCATTCCATGTTGGCCATGACACCACCACCAGAGAGCCCAACGATCCTCTAGCTCCGGTGCTGGAGCCACCGCATACAGTGGCCGAAAATTTCATCTCCTTTTTTAAACCAAAAGTTATCTCTTTTTTAAAACAAAATCAGAACTTTTATTTCGAAATAATTTAAAAAAATCAAATTTTGTTTAAAAATTAAACTTTTTCTTTTAAAATGTCTAAAAAATAGATTTTTTATTTTTAAAAATCTAAAATTTCTTCTTTTTTTTTTTTTGAAAAAAAATCACTATTTTACATAAAAATCAAAACTTTTATTTTGAAATAGTTAAAAAAATAAAAAATTTGTTTAAAATTTTAAACTTTTAAACTTTTTTTAAAATGATTAAAAAATATTTTTTTATTTTTTTAAAATCTAAACTTTCTTTTTTAATGAAAATCACTACTTTACTTAAAAATCCAAACTTTTATTTCGAAATAGTTAAAAAATAAAAACTTTGTTTAAAAATTTAAATTTTTTCTTTAAAAAGACTAAAAAATATATTTTTATTTTTAAAAATCTAAATTTTCTTTTTTTAAAGAAAATCACTATTTTTGTTAAAAATCAAAATTTTTATTTCGAAATTGTTAAGAAAAGTCAAAACCTTTCCCAAGATCAAGCTATATTTCTTTAAAATAAACTTTTATTTTAGTAAGAGGAAAGGAAAGAAAACGAGATTTTTGGGGCTCCTAGGGTGGAGGATCAATAGTTCGGTGTCGTCCCTTTCATCGGAGCCCAAACTCTATCCTTCATGACGTGTCCATGGCAAAAAAAAAAAAAGAGAAGAGAAGAAGAAATAACATGCTTGTTGGTTTTTCTTCTTACCCTTTTTTAAAAAAAAAAAAACAAAATATGAAAAGCTTCTTCTATTTTTTCTTTTATTTCATGCATATATATATTTTTTTAATCTTGTTTATTTGTAATTTTTGTTATGTTTCATTTGATCTTTTGATTAATGACTTGATACTATTTTAGTTATTTGTGATGTGTGACAAAGGAGGGGCTATGATTCACGAAACCTTAAAAATAATAATAATGATAATGATTTGGGGCCTGTCAGGAAAGAAAACGAAAATAAAAACAAAGACCTCTATTTGACCTAAAATTGAGTGGGCTACGAACGGGCCCAAAAGAGAACAAATGGACCTCGAACTGGGCTTGGACAAAATCAGGTGTCTACATAGACGACATAATAATCCTTCTCGGTATTTGAATTAAACGCTCACTTTGATTCTTTTTACTGGATTACGAACTCATTTAGATTATCTATTGAAGTAAGTTATTTTTCTCGCAATGTAAACGTTCTTACAATGTCACTTATCTTCAATTTGAATTTAGACAATCAACGAGCTAGTATTTGCTTATTATAATTTCGCTATGCATGCAAAATATAAAAGACAAAAAACATAAAAGACATAGTAGTGAAATGTGAAATTAACTTTATTATTTATTCATTGTTCAAATAAATAGAAAATAGCTATATGTTTACTACAATATGGGCATATTTCCCAACACAAGACACTAATAATCAATTAAGCATATACTCAAGTATTTACGAAAATAGAGGGATTACATGTTTGTGTATTTCGTAGGAGATCTTACTCCTATTGGATATACCGATTCTAACTTCCAAATGTGTTAGGATTTGAAGAAATCGACATCGGAATATGCTTTTATCCTAAATGGTAGGTCTATAGTGTGAATAAGTGTCAAGTAGGGTTACATTGTTAACTTCACTCTAAAGAGTCGAATATGAGGTATGAAAAATTTATGACACTATAACAATGCAGATATAGCTAAACCTAAAAGAAACCATATAAAGACAAAACACATTAAGGGAGACGGTAGTATTTGATAAAATAGTAAATGTAGTCAAAGAACACATTTGAGGACATACCATAGGGATTTGTTTTACCAAAAATCTACTAGTTAGAAAGTTTTGTGGGAAACATATGGAATGGCACAAGAATGTGAAACATGACTCATCTATTTCACTAAGGCAAGTGGGAGACTGTTGGATCTAGTGCCCTAAGTGTAGAATTTTTGTCTAATTACACTTGTAATTTTTTCGAACAAATTGATTAATAAAACAAATTCATTGATTACATTAATATACTTTGTATAATTACCCTCACATGGTTTTTGCACATAAAGTAAAATAGAAGTAAATGTTTCTTAGTGATTGTTTAATGTTTAAACTAATACTAAGCGGCAGTACGTGGTTGGATTGTAATATGGAAAGATGGCTTGTATTAGTAGACGAATCTAAACATGTCCTTAGTCTAATAAAAAATGAGCAAACTGATTGAAATACTATTTTTTTTGTCTATCAAGTCCAATTGGGGAGATGTTTTGTCTTAGGCATCGCAACGGATGACTCCCAGAAGATAGAGACATAGATGTGATTGAATGGACTGACAGCACATCAGATAGGACCCAAGTAAAATAAATCATGAATTTATTTATAGATTTATTCACTTGTTACGTTCATAGTGTGGCATACCTAAATCCTAAGTGGATGGCTGACTATGTATGTGTGACTCGTACACTTTGATGTAAGTAAAAACCTAAGTTTAAATAGATAAGTAATTGAAAGTTGGTGCATTGGGTGTACAACTTCTGCAGTACGTAGCGTCATTCAAAATAGTGGAATTCATAGCCCGAGACATAGGTAAATGATATCCTCTTATTGGCATTACATGGTTAATGAAAAGTAAATGTGACCACGGGTTGTTCGTCTTTGTGATGAATGACTTGATTACTATTTAATAGTAATTGACTTTTCATGAAGGAAAATGTAATGGTTACCATGAGATAAAATAGGATCATATTAGGAGAGCGGATATTATCCCAAAGAGATTAAAGATATCCTATGAGGGTAACACACTTATGACAAGGTCATTGGATGAGCACTGAGTAGATGCTTTCATAATGGTTTGTCGTTAGGGAGAGTTCAGTCATGATACTATAGTAAAATGACTTCATGACCAAATGAGTTTATAATTAATAGGTGAAAAGTCAGAACTTAATTAAAAATCATTTGTGTCTTAATTACATATGTTCAATCGATCTCTCCGCTAGTTCATTGAAACTAGAAATGAATTACGTGTTTGAATTGAAATGAACAGAATGGATAGAAATAGAGAAATGGGAAACATTCATAAATGATTAGGACTTTCTCCTAAATGGAAAATAGAACCATTTGAAAATGAATGTAGGTTTCTCAAAATGGAAACGGAAATGGAGATGGAAACGGAAATGGAAATGGAAATGGAAATGAGAAATGATTCATTTGGAAATGTACATGGATTACTCAAAAATGCTTAGAAGAATGAGTTTATGTTTTTGAGTTGTTTTAAAGTCCGAAAATGAAAATAAATCATTCGATCATAGTGAACATGTTGAGTGATGAAATATTAACATATTTTCTCGAAATTTTACCAGGGAAAAATCCTCATAATTTTATAGAGGGTAAAATTGAGATGAAAAAATTATTTAAAATAAACATATTGAAATTTATTTTGAAAAATAGATAAACATAATCGGGTTGGATCTAATTACAAAGTACTAAATCGAAAAGTTTGGAAAGTACTCAAACTTGGACCCAATATGAGAGAGGCCCAAAATCCCCTCATGTAACATGAAGGGGGTAACAACCCTACTAGGAATACTAGGTTATGTCATCCACCATACTTATACTCAAAGTAGAAAGTTATTTTTTTATTTGAAATAAATCACTATAACTCAACAAGGGTTCTATTGTCTCTTCCTATAATTATATGGCACCAGTAGAGCTATTTATACAACTTTGAGATATTGTTATTCAGTCGAAAAATAAAGAGAATTTATTCTCAATTATTAAATATATTTTTTCAGAATAACAATTATATCCGTTTCTATTAAACTTTTTTTAGTTTTGTGTTTTGATTCGATTGGTTCGAGTCCACACTCGAAATAGTACATTGTACGAGAATAGATAAAAAGATCATTTGATTCAAAGTTGGAAAATATCAAGGATTTGTTTATTCAAAATTACAAGTATGATTTCGGTTTAAGATTTATTGCTATAAATATACAAATCGAGTCGATTTTCAAATTTTAATTTTTTGTTGTACAAAAAAACCATTTTCAAACTAATTTTTTTCCAACAATTTGACCAATACAGTTAGCAAACAATAAAATTAAAACAAAAATAAAGAGAAAAGGGAAAGATGTTGCAAAAATCTAACTAAGAAAATGGTTTTACAGTTATAATGAAAGTTTAAAAAAAATTCAAAGTCTAGTCGATTTGTGATATTTATACCAATAAACTTTTGATTGAATAGTACATGTTCTTTATGTGACATAGAATCAAGTCGATCTTGCCTTTCAACCGAACAACCTTCACTGCTATCCTCGTTTCACGTATTACGTTGTGTGTGAGCTCGAACATCACGAACCAAATCACAGAAAACAAACAAATTTATTACTTTAGTTGGAAAGTAATTTCTCTTAATAGAACACAAAAAATATTGTAATTTTCAGAAATTAAAAATAAATTCTCACTACTTTCTCATAAAATAATGACAGCTCAATAATTATTAAAAATGTTATTTAGGTCAACCAGTGCTATCTATCTTTATAGAGAGGTACATAAATTCTAATTAAGCAAATTCTTAATAAATAATACTTATTTAATAGAAAACATATCTTAACTAATTAATTACTTCGAATGTTATGTGCTAAGCTACTAGTCAATTATTCGCGGGGCTTTGGGCAAAGTCTATTTTCTTGAATTAGTGAAATAATAATATTTCATTTATTTATTTGTAACAAAGCTTGAATTTAATGTAATTTAATTACAATTTTTAAACATGAGTATAACACTTTTTTAGAAGAAAAGTAAAGGTTTAAATATGTGTTAAAGGTTTCTCAACACTTAGAAAAAAAATTTAGTCTCAATATTTTAATTCTAAAACATTGGATCTCTATATTTTTTATTTAAAAATGTTGGTCCTTTCATCAATTTTGTCGTTAAAATTGTTTATGTGATTGTTATAAAAAAAAGGTAAAATAATGTTTTTACATCTTATTATTTATAATTTTTTTATCAATTTGATTCTTACTCTTTAAAAATATCTAAAAATTATAAAAATATTTTGAATTTTTTTTTGTATTTTCAATAAAATATACAAAACATTGTAAAAAATTAAAAACTCTTTAAAATTATAAAAATAAAAACAAATTTTAAAAAAATAATTTTATATAATGTAAAAAATGAAAAATATAAAAAATCTAAATATTCAAAAAGTATGACATTTACTCCATAAATGCGATAATAAGATCTCTTCAAAATTTAAGTTATTCATTTGATCCATATTAAATCAAATTTAAACAATATTTTTTATTTTAAATCAAATTAATTATATATCAAAAATATTTTTTTATCTAAATTTAATTACAGAGTATACAAAAATATTAGTATAGAGTATTTTTTAAATATTGATATTCAATTCAGATTAAATTTAATATTTTTTTTTCAAACTACACTATTCTATAGGAATTTATATAAAAGAGAACCCCATTTTGGGACAATACAAAGATAATAAATTAAATCTTGAAATTTTTATATAGTTTATATTGTAAAAATATGTACAATATATTTAAATTTAATTCGAATGAATTTAGAGTTTGTATCATTATTTAAAATTATTTTACAGTGATATTTTATATCATTTAAAATTAAAATTTCAATTAAAAATATTTTATATAAAATTTATTTGAATTAATTAAAAAATACTTGTTGAAATATAATTTAATATGGATTGAAAGAATAGCTCTAAGTTTGGAAATAACTTACTACCATTCGAAGTATTCACAAGGTTAGGCTTATGTCTGATTTCAAGAAAAAAAATTCAGCTTTGAGTTTGTTTGGCCCAAATGGACCATTTCTCTATTTAAAAATAATAACAAATTGTTTTATATTTAAGTTTAATTATAAAAATGTTTATATATCTTTTTATATTTTTATTATTTTAAATAGAAAAACAGACCAAATCGTACCAGCCCAAGGTTAAAAATATGATCCCAAGCTCGCCTTAAAACGAATTGGACCTATCGGATTGATGAGGTTACATAGTTCATGAATACTTATTTTTATATTCTAATAATTTTGAAATTTTTAAAATTATTTTTTTTTTAATTTATTTTTATATTTTAAATAGTTTTTTTCCATTTTTTTTGAAAAAATTCTAAAATATTATAATTTTTAATGTTTTAATTTTTTTTTTATTTTTATGTAGTTTTAAAGAATAATGATCATATTAATAAAAATATATATATAAATTAAGGGTTAAAAAATGTTTTTTTACCATTTTTAACTGCTACATAAATAATTTTAACCGAAAAATTAAATGAGAGATCAAAATTTTTAAATAATAAAAGTACAAAGATCTAATATTTCTAATGAGTAATTCTCTCTATCTCATTAAAAAGAACATTCGGATATTTATACATATTATCACTATTTATAATTTGACCCTACTGTTTATGGACTTGACCCCACTATTCATAGGATTGACATTCTGAGCAAGCCTCCAGCATATTGGACACGTGTATCATTCTAGGTTACCTGCCAGACCTCACAGTCCTTCACATGCGAACTTATTGGGTATATGCGAACTGAGACCATGAACTCCCTTTGGCTTGTGCGAACTAATACTGCGAGCTCCACTTGCAGTATGCCTCACACATATCCATTCGGTAGGGTCTGGTCGGATCGCGGTGGACAACCCAAATTTCACTGGATCTCGAGTTGGTGATTATTGATGTATAACAATCTCAAAATTAAAGTATGGAGATTAAATTTTATATTTCAAAAGAATAGATGAATATCTAGTGTATTTAAGGGTGAGTATTTGATCGAGTCGAGTAGAATCGAGTCAAAAAAGTTCAAGTTAAACGAGTTGACGAATCTTATTTTAGCAACTGAATTCAATTTAAATTTTTTTTTAATCGAATCGAATCGAGTCAAAAAAATTCGAGTCAAATCGAGTTGAGTTAACGAATCCTATTATTTATATCCAATGTTGCGTTTATATGGACCGATTGTTTAACTAGTATACGAAGTACAAGATTAATTAACTACATAAACAATATAACGGTTTTGACTTTTAACTTAATGAGTAAACATTTATTAAAACAATGTAATTTTATTTTTTAACTTAATGGTTTTGATTTTAACTTTGGAAAATATAAACATTTATCAAAACAACATAGTTTTATCTTTTTTTATTCGGATTTTTGGATAATTCGACTTGTGTAATTTATATTTGAGTTAATCCAAAAAACTTAATTTTTTATTCGAGTTGATCCGAATAACTTGATTAAATCAAATAAATTAAACTATTTAATTTTTAAATTATTTTTCGAGTTTTTCTAATCGAATCGAATCGAATTTTATTCACACCTAAGTGTATTAAACCAAAATGAAAATCATGATAAACGTTGGGATAAAACGGTAAACGCAAAATATACTGAAGGCCAGGCTAAGAGGCCCAAAATAAATAAAGCCCCTCATCGGGTGGTATCAGTTGCTGAAAAGTGAAGAAAAAACATCTCTCCCCCATTTTCCACAGTTCAGTATTTGCAGCCACAACACTGCTAAAGAAAGAAGAAAATGGCGTCGAACGCGGCGGTTCCATTCTGGCGTGCAGCCGGCATGACTTATATAACCTACTCCAACATATGCGCCAACCTTGTTATGAACTGCTTAAAGGAACCTTACAAGGCTGAAGCCCTTAGTCGTGAGAAAGTTCATTTCTCCATCTCCAAGTGGACGGATGGCAAGCCTGAGAAGCCTAGTATGTTTCTCTTTTCCTTCTTCTTTATATCTTAGATCTGGGGTTTCTTCCCTATCATTTCTGATTCATGTTATGTAATTTCGTTGCTGGTTTAATTTATTATATATATATATTTGAAATCTTTTTTATCTTGCTCGTCTGAGTGCTAATTCTTTTGGCTAAAACAGCACAAAATTGGAATTAAACTGAGACCCTAAATATTTTAAATTTGGATCTGTTTGGTTGATACTTTCTCTGATTTCTTCTTTAAATTGTGCCCTTTTGAACCAATGCAATGAAGGACGGTGTTTGCTATGTTTTGTTTGGTTAGGTTTCGTATTCATTCGTTCTTTGCATCTACCAGATATGGTCGCTAGTCTTTAGACGCCCAGCTAGTTTGTTGAAGACGTTCTGCCTTCCTAATTCTTTGTTTTCTGGAGTGCTTTCCCTGATTGAAATTAACTCTTGTAGTTGACTTAGGCTTAAAATTCTTTAGGATAATGCTTGATGACACTAAGCTCGTATCCTGCTGGTTTACATGACATAGCTAGCTGAAGCATGTTGGTCAGACCTAATTACATCAACTATTTTTTGCTTGGATGAATCCTTATGGAGTTTGATCAATCACTTGTGCCGTTCGCTTCTAGTTTGATGCATTGGCCTACAGTTTTAAGTCTATAATGAGCAAGCCTACTTAGTATCCTTTATGTTATTACTATTGGGATTAAATGGAGGGTATTATTTATTGAGTTTTTTTTTTCTTTTTGTTGGTGAGATAGAAAACCTCTGCAAATTATGCTTGATAGAAATGGTGAGATATTCAACTAGCTAGCTTCTATTGCTTAATATTAGATAAATAAAATAACTGGTGAAGTGACCTAGAAGCTTAAATCTTTTGTGGATGCTTATTGGTTTGGACTTCCCTTTAGTATAGGATGCTTAAAGTCATAATTTTATGTTGGTTTGAATCCTGCATCATTTGCGCAATTCCTGCAAACTAAAACACACTTTCACACTATTTGCTGTATGAGGTTGCATGATTTGCTCGGTTTCTGTATACTAGCTTTTGCTCATTGTGTTACTTTTCTTTGATAAACATTATCTTTATCAGTGTTATTGCAAAAATGTGAAGAAAAAGGTTCTGGTTTGATCAAACGACTTCTATCTCGTAGTATTTAACTACACCTTCACTTGTCTTGAATCATGGCATATGTGAAATATGTGATTATATGCTGACATATGATTGAAAAGATGTGTAGAATACTTCCGTTATAAGGTGAAATTTGTCTGCGACATACAGGAATACAAGTGTCATTTGTTGTTGTTATGATACTTGATATTATCGGCCCACAACCCAAATAGGTCTGGGCTGGATCCTACAGGGGTCACATGTTGAGTTCGCAGATTGTTCTCACAAATCGAGCTCGCATGACGCTAAGTGTTCGCAAGAGAGGTATTTACATTCTCTTGCGAAGTCACACATGGGATTGTGCATAGGACTGCATCCTCTCGTGTTAAGTCTAAAATAGGATACATGTTGACATGCATGGAACCTACCTAGTATATCACATCAATGAACAATACTCATATCATATAAATATACAACCTTATCATCTAAAGAAGCCAGAGAAAAACACTCAACAATTGTCTTCACACACTTTGGTCATTCCTCCTATATATTTTTTTAATCCATTTTCAGAATAATGTTTCGTTGGTATCATTATTTTCCATTAATGAAATGTGTTCTGATGACATCTTGTTGGTTTAATATCAGCTATCCGCTCAGACTCACCTGAAGAATGAGATGCTAGTTTGGTTATGGAAGCTTCGAAACTGGAAGGATTTTAATATTCTTTTTAGTAATTTCTGTAATGTCTGAAACATATGAACAGATTTCAGGCTTTGAGATGATGTTGCACATCCTAATAATAATGTACTTTATGACTTGACTGACGTTGACCCTTCACGGGATGTCCATGGGTTATCAGGTATTGTGGTCAAAGTGTTTTAAGCTTGCACCTTTCAAACAAAAAAGTCTCGTTTTAGTGGTTTGATTGTTTGCATGATTTCCTTGAATTTTGGTGGAAATGCATGCCCAAGTTGCTGTGTGTGATTAACAATTTGAGCCATCTAGTAGGGGTCCCATCCCATTAAGCTTGCTGATTGATATGCACAAAAGGCTGAAATTAGCATGTTATCTACAACTGTAGTTGAAAAGATTCCCAAATGTCGTTTTATTTTCCTGACATTGGGGCTTGGCAATCAGAAAAAGAAGTCGTGGCAAACTATTGCTCAAGATATCTCCACCCATGTCTAATCACTAATGACATCTGTGTAAGTAAGGTAAATTATCAAATTAATCATTTTTATTTAAGTTATATTTTAGTCATTTATGTTTGGTCACTTGTGTTATCGTATTATAATATTTTAATTATTGAGTCGTTAATGGTGTAATAGTAAGTTGACGTGGCACGTTAAATCATCACATCAAATTAAATTATACAATTGTTTCATATATTTTTTTGTTTTGAGATTTTTCGTTCGGTTCAAGATTCGAATCTGGTAACGTTTCCAGTCTTATGAGCCCTGCAACTATGCTTGGTGACCATTGATTATCGTTATTGGATTTGAAATCCGAATCAAACAGAAAAGCTCAAAACGAAAGAAAATATAAGAATCAATTGTATAATTTAACCTAATTTTAAATTATGATTTAATGTGTCACGTTAGTTTTTCGTTACATCATTAACGATAATTAATGGTTCAGTAACTAAAACATAACATTTCAAATATAAATGATTAAAATATAATATAAGGAAAATAAAAGTGATTATTTTGTAGTTTACCCTAAGATACAATTTCTTTTCTTTTTTTATTCACCGTTTTCATTTGTTCTTCTGCTCTTCAACTAGCTCGGTGGATTTCCTTTTCTCATTTCAGTAAGCTTTTTTTATTTTTTTGGATTTTCATTCTTGATTTTTCCGGATAGTCCCACGGTTTAACCTTATTGCGGTAGTGGTATGTTTCTGTTTTCGCTATGGTTTATTATATATGATTTAGTTATTATAATTAATATTTTATGTTGATGTTATGTGAATTGTTTTATATAATTTACTTATCCATATGAGATGGGATTTTTTTTTTAATTTGAAATATTTAAGATTTCAATTTAATACAGAAAAAATTGGTTTCGGCTTATACTCAAGATTTCTCATTTGGAAATTAAGCAAAAGCCAAACCCAGTATCTATACCACTATTATATAAAAGGAAGGCCTAAGGCCCTTATTTCTTTGACAGTTGTTCAAGGCTTTTCTTTTCATTGTAAACATAAAATGGTTAATTTCAACTCTAATCCTTTTATTTTATTTAGATTACATAAAAGTTTAAATTTTATTTTTGGCCCCTATAATTTTTTAGAATTTAAGATTTAATTTCTATATTCTATTTTATTTATATAATTTGGTACCTCAATATTTATAATTTCATTAGCTATTTATATAAAAAAAAGTTTTAAGCGATTTTTGTCATGAAGCGAATAAAATTTTAATATTTTTTAGTGAATAATAAAAAGCTACTGTAATGAATTATATTGAAATTGTCTGAGGAATAAAACCACTCTTTTCCCTGTCTGCTTCAAGAAATTCTAAGGTTTCTTTAGGAGGGAATTCAACCACTTGTAAGTCTTTTTTTTTTTTTTGCGAAGGTTAACTTGGCTAAACAGTTTGTGCTTTGATTATTTTTTTAATATTCACTGATTTTTTTGAGATAATATGTGATGAATCCTTCTGATTAGGGCAAAGTTCAATATATTAATTATTTTAATAAATAATTATAATATAGTTATATTTATAATTAAAAAATGAAGTGAAGCAGGCAAAACATTCTAGTTTTAGGTAATATTTGCACTGATTAATCATGTTGCAACTCTAAGTTGTAATATTGTAAAATTCCAAATTTCTCGAGTCCTATAAAAAGGTCAACACTTTGGAATGTATTGAATTTTAATATTTCCAGGAATAAAAAGAGTTAAATGACTTCCGACAATTTGGATCATGACACTCTGCTGCTATTCTCGTAAATATGCTTAAGAATCGAAGATTAAATGACTTCGGGTTGAAGTAAAACTGTTTTCCGTGCAACATTTAGGTAAAATACCACTTAGTAAGAAAATAAAAAATTGAAAAATTGTACAGCTAAAACTAGAAGGATAAAAAAAATAATATTTTGAGTTGAAAAATGAAAAATAGAATAAAATATTTAAAAAATACATAATTTTGAATTAGCGTACATATAAATCTCATTTCTCTGCTCTCATCTTTTTAATTTAAAATATTGATTTTTATACATTAAAATAAAATTTGATCATCTCCCTTATTTTCACACTTTTAGGATTTGGATTTGATAAATTTTACTATTTTGATTTTTAAATTATCTTTTGTCTACATTAGTTTTTGAATTTAACATTTTTTTTTAAACTTAGGTTGAATTGAAATCTTAATTTTTTTTGCTCGTCTAGTGCCGTAGGTTTAATTTACGATTTGGATAAACTTACGATCCTGTTCCACACATTATTATCACCTATCCTAGGTCTTGAGACGTGGACTTATGTCTGGAGACAGATAAACTTCGAGGCTAAAATGCTACTATCTCAATATCATGTCTTGAGACATATTAAGTTTTGGATCGAAATATATGTTGCTTTCTCTCAAAACATGATTTTACTGTCTTGAGATAAGACAACATCGAATTAAAATTATATATTTTTAGAGTAATGTTTCGAGACACGCAGGCATGCACCTAAAAATTATCTTATTTTGCTTTGAAAGGCCCTTGAACGATTCTCAATCAAAGCTAAATTGTAAGGAAAATTCAGAAATGGTTTAAAAAGTCTTAAAAACCTTAAATTGGTCTAAAACTTGAATGTATAGTTTAAAACTAAAATTAAAGTGATTAGTCTGTAAATGAAACATTCCTTGTTTGGGTTTAGGTGTGAGTTCGGCTAAAGAGTGTTACAGATTATTGGATCTGGTGTTTTGAGTGTAGTATCGTTTGTAAACTTGTAATTTTTTCAAACAAATTGATTAATAAAATAAACTCATGGATTACATTAATAATTTAATATATTTTGTCTAATTGTCCTCATATGGTTTTTACACACAAAGCAAAATAGAAGTAAATATTAACCTATTGGTTGTCTAATATTTAAACTAATACTAAGCAGTATGACGCGGTCAGATCATAATACAAAAAGATAATTTGTATTAGTAGACGAACCTAAGCATATCCTTAGTCGAATCGGAAATGAACAAACCGATTGAAAGACTAATATGATGTCTATCAAATCTAATTGGGAAGATGTTTTGTCTTGAGTATCAGATCGAATGACTCCCAGAATATAGAGACATAGATGTGATTAATTGGATTGACAGTACATCAGACAAGACCCAAGAAAAATAGATCATGAATCCATTTATGGATTTATTTACCTGTGACATTCATAGTGTGACATACCTAAATCTTGAGTAGATGATGGACTATGTATGTGTGACTTGTATACTTTGATATAAGTAAAAGCTTGAGTTCAAATAAATAAGGAATCAAAAGCTGGTGCGTTGGGTGTACGACTTTTGCAATATGTAGCATCATTCACAACAATGGAATTCATAGCCCGAGACGTGGGTAAATGATATCCTCTTATTGGCATTACATGATTGATGAAAAGTAAATTTGGTCACAAGTCGTTCATCATTACGATGACTGACTTGATTATTATTTGATAGTAATTGACTTTTCATGAAGGAAGATGTAATAATTACTATGAGATAGAATAGGATCATATTGGGGGAACAAATATTATCCCAAAGACATTAAGGATATCCTATAAGGGTAACACACTCATGACAAGGTCATTGGATTAGCACTAATCAAGTTGTTATCGTAATGGTATGTCGTTAGGGAGAGCTCAGTCACAATACTATAGTGGAATGACTTCGTGACTAAATGAGTTTATAATTAATAAGTGAAAAGTTGGAACTTAATTATAAATCATTTGAGTCCTAATTGCATATGTCAAATCGATCCCTTCGCTAGCTTGTTGAGACCAAAAATGAATTGCTTGTTGAATAAAATGAGAAAAAATGGATAGAAAAGGTGAAAATGGATAAATGAGAAACATTTGTGAAATGATTATGGTTTTTTCCAAGATGAAAATGAGGGAAATGAAATCATTTGTAAATGAATGTGATTTTCTCCAAAATGAAAAATGAAAATGATCTGGAAATAAATTTATGTTTTTTGATTTAAATGAAGTTCGAAAATGGAAATAAATCATTTGGTTGTAGTAAACCCGTTGAGTGTAGAAATATTAAATATATTTTCTTATAAATTATTTTACAGTAAAGTCATCGTGATTTTAATGTAATTAGTATTGGCTTGAGAAGATTATTTAATTGATTTATTTGAGAGGCTTATTTTGGGAAATAGAAAAACAAATATTTGGTTGGATCGAATTATAAAGTACTAGATCAAAAGTTTGAAAAATACTTGTAATTGGACCCGATATGGGAGAGGCCCAAAAGCCCCTCATATTAATGAGGAGGACGACAAACCTAATATTATTAACTAGGGTTGTCGCCCCCTATACTTCTAGATAGACTGGGAGTTCGTTTTTCTAGTTAAAATAAACTTCTACAATTCAACAAGTGTTTTACTTCCTCTTCCTATAAATAGATGACACCAGTAGGATTATTTAGACAACTTTAATATATTATTACTTTGCTCAATAATAGAGAGAATTTATTCCCAACTATTAAATCTATTTTACGGAATAACAATTTCTTTCGATTTCTATTGAGAAGAGATTTTTCGTTTTCACACTAAAAGGAAGAAAATTATTTTTGGTTTTGTGTTTGATTCAAACTGTTCGAGTCCACAGTCAAAGTAGTTCGTAGTACGAGAATAACAAAGAAGATCTTTCGGTTGAAAGTCAGGAATGACAATGATCCGTCTAGTCAAAATTTTAATTTTCCGCTATGCAAGAAAATCGTTTTTGAACCGAATTTTTTTTTTCACAATTGATATCAGAGCATCAGGTTGTGCTATGTTTATAGTATAAATCGAGATCGAAATTCTCTCTTTTCATGTATGATTATACTTGATAAAATGTGACACTCTTGTAATTGTATGCATGTTTAGGGGAATGTATGCGAATATATATATGGTATTATTTTATTATTTTGTATGATAAAGTAACTTTGTCAAAGTTGTGATTCCTAGAGAATTAAATGTAATTTATTATTTTCTTGGGCATATATATTTTAGATTGTAGATTATCATATCCACATACGGATTTTATTATTATTTATTTTAGAAGAAAATATGTGAGCCAAAAATAAACATAGGAAATTTGTAATATATTTTTCTACCAGAACTTAGAGAATCGAGATGCATATAAGCCAATCAAGAAAACGCAAACTTGATCCAACCAAATCGGCAAGTCATCGACAATGGTCCGACAGCAGGAGGTTGCCAGTGGTCTGGCGATGATGATTGGCGGGAAAGGTCGTCAGCGGTGGTGGTCGGTGGTGGTTAGCAGTGGTCGACGATGGTCCGATGATGACATAAACGTGAACCGATATCGTAGCACAAGTCCGTGGTGAAAAAAAATTGAAGACCCAAAGTATGCTTTGAAGTGAATTTTATAATTTTTCAATTTTTTATTTTTTTAAGATGGAATCATGAAAATTTTAGCGGATCAGAGTAATTTAAATTTTTATGATTTTATTTGTGTGATAAGCATAATAATATTTATGTGAGTTTCAATAATTAAACAAGGCTTGATGACACCTTTATAACTTGGTGTTAAAGCATGGGAAATTAAGTGGATAATCAAGGTAGGTGGCAAGGAATTTGGAAGCCAACCAACCCCACTAATTGCATCACACTAAAGACAGATTAATGCTGAAGCAATTAGTTAACATATGACACCAAAGAAGAAGAAGAAGAAGAAGAAGAAGAAACTCTATCATTTTCATCTCCTTCGATCGAAAACACTAAGGAAAATAAAAGAAGAAACCTTGTACGTTTCCTTTCATGGTCGTGCATCGTCAACGAAGGTAAGAAGGATAATTTCTTTGATTTCTAGTGAATTTCTTAGATAATTATTAATGTATGGTTAAGATATTATGAATGATAGTTTAAAGTTATGGAGAGAGAGGTTGCAACATTGAATAAAGATTATTTATATTGATACTTAGAGGTACTAAAAAATAGATATGAAATCGGATCTTAAAGTAATTAGATAGATTATAAAATACGAGAAATTCGGATATTAGGATTAAAAGGGGAGTAAAGTAAAAATATGTATAATATATCTTGTTTGCAAACTTTATACATTTGATGTTGAGAAGTTAATATTTATCAAACGAGGCTAAAAACGAGATCAAGATATCGAGGAACAAAAGTAAAGTAAAAATTGATAATCGAAAATATTTATATTCGATTTGTGTTATCTCAATTTGTTTTTACACGTAATTTTAATGCTTAAATGTAAGTACTAGTATGGTACATCATGTGCAAGGGCGAAGTCAAAAAATTCTTTTAGGGAGGCGAAATTAAATTGTAATTTTTATGATAGTAAAAGTGTAATTTTTAAATGATTAAATTAAAATTTTATCATTTTAAAGGGATCAAGATATAGTTTTATCTTTACTAATTTAAAATTTTAAAAAATTTAATGACTTAAATAAAAAAAATTTCCATTTTAGGGGGGATTAGGACCCCTACCAACTCCCCTAACTTCGCCCCTGATCATGTGGTTGATGATCTTTGGTATAATTGGCTTGGACTAGTTTTTACATTAAATGTTATGTTTGGTAAATTTGTAATCATGTTTGGTAGGTTAATGCTTATGAATTTGGTCATAAGTTAGTATAAGCTAAATGTGTAATTGGTTGAATTGGATTCGAGTCCTAATAAACATATTTTATTTTGAGTGATCTTGAAACATGTTAAATGAAGTTAAAACGAGATTTTGAATGTATGCATGTGATTATGAATAACGTTTAATTTGAATTGTATGATAAATTTTATATTAAAATTTGTATATTTATACTAAAATAATTTAAATTATTTCGGTAACGTAATGTAGCATCACACATTCGGATTCATCAACCGAATTGGGTGCAGGAGTCACAAATTGTATTTTTTTTCAAATTTAATTAAATTTTCATCCAAAATCTCTTAAATTTCCAAATTTTGGAAAAGTAGATTTTAAAAAAATACTTAATTCTAAATTATTACTTTTGTTGATTTTTTAGGATGGTGAGGGTTTTGTAGGAAAGATTTTATTTGTATCTTAAGGTTTTTAAAATTTTAAAAATAAATTTATTTGTTTGGATAAATATATTGAAGAATTTCAAAAAGAGATTTCAACAACTCAAATTTTCTTTCAAATTTGATGTGGAATTTCAAAATTCATCATAATTTTATTTGATTTAATACACATAGTTTCATTATACCAAAAAAAAATTTAAATTTCAAAAAATTATTTTTGTTTGATTCTAATATGTATTTCTTAAAACTTATTTTATTAAAACTATTACAATTTTTTACAAATATAAAGATGTCTATATTGAATATTTTTAATATAATTATTATTTTTATATAATTATTTTTTATTTGTAAATTTTTAATAATTTAATTTTTTAAACCACGAGAATTAAGTGAAATGACAAAGCTAGTATGGAGTAGCTTAAAACTTGTGACCAATATCTATCGCTTAATGGGTTATCTCTTAATGGGCCTATAAAATATAAGAAATTAGTTACTGAACTTATTCCAACAGATATTTTAAAAAATTAAAACTATAATTTAATTATTTATCCAACAAAACAATTACAAATGTTATTTTTTTTTATATTTAAAGTGCTAACATTTTAAAAATCTCAAAAATTTTAAAAATTTTCATCAGCTATCTCACCTCTAAGAATTTGGAATATTTAAAATTTAGGAATGAAAATATTAAAATCAATATTACTGTTTATTTCACTTTTATGGCTTGCATAATAAATTGAATTTTTAATTAGTTGAACGCTTTTTATTATTGTCAAACTCTTAGTGAAAAAAAAAACCAAAATTACTTAATTTTGATTAAGAAAAAATATATGAATTACATTATGAGTGAGTATTTGATATATTAATAATGCAATTTTTTTATTTCATAAATCATTTAAAAAAATTGTTATGGGTCTTTTTTTTAAATATTTATTGTTAATATTTTACTATATTTTTACTAGACATTTGTCAACTCTTAAATTATATTTGTGGAATTTAAAATTTTTACTGATAATATATCAAATATTTTTCTTAAATTATTGGAAAAATATGTTAATTAATTGTTGATTTCTATTAGTTGAACACTTAAAAATTTCTCTTTAATAATTAATTATTTCTGAAAATATTAGATGGAATCGGCGCAAACTATTAAAATTTTTAAAATTGTGACCAATAATTGCAAAAAGTAATTAAATATATAAATTGATTGTTTGAGTGTGATCCTTTAAATATTTCCGAAAATAAGAATCAATTTATATATTTAATTAAAATTTACCTGTTTTTAAATATTGACAAAAAATATTAATAAATTGAAATTTTTATTGTCGATTCTTTTTTAATATTGACGAAAATATTTGCAATATTTTTTAAATATTGATAAAATATTAACAAAATTATTTCAAAAAATTATTTGATAATAAAAGTTGAATTTATTTCAAAAGAATTGCCAATGAAAAGAAGAAAAAGAAGATTATTAACTTGTCTTTTGATTTTTACATATTGAGAGTAGAGGTAAAATCAAAAAAATTTTGAGGGGTCAAAATTAAATTATACTTTTGATGATAGTAAAATATAATTTTATCATTTTAATAGTTTATATATTTATAATTTTTAAAAAATTAAATTAAATTATTATTATTTTTTGAGTATTAAAATATAATTTTCTCATTAAAAATTTAAAATTTTAAAAATTTAAAAATTTAAAAAATTTTCATTTTAAAGAAACAAACCTAACCAGCGCTAGGGTTGGCAACTTATTGAAAGGTTATTGCTAACTTTGTGAGTGTTAATAATGATCTAACAATACAAGACAGATTGAATATTTTCTTCACATGGAATGGGACCCAAATTAAGGGCTAGGGAACATGTTTCTCTGTCATTTATTTATTATTTTATTAGATTAATATTTAATATATCACTTTATTTCGTAAGAGATTTGAAAGTATCACTCACATCATTTTAATTAAAGTTTAGGGAATATAATTTATTAATTAATTTATGTTTTGAGAGTTCCATAGTAATAAATGATTTTATAAGTTAGTTTGAACTCGTGTTATTTTAATTTTTATATGTTATTTTTTTATTTTTTTATTGTTTAATAAGTTTTTACTTTTAGAATTTTTTTGCTTACTATTGTATTATGCTTTTTAATCTTGCTTATACATATAGTCTTGTTTTTGCGAGTAATTTTAGGGTTGATTTTGTCGTCCTCTTCTTTAATTTGGTGGATGCTTGATTATTTTCCTGATATATGCCCGTGGCTTTGGATTCATCCGGTGTTGATTTTCTTATTGTATTAAATGCTTGCAATCACTTTGATATATTATGCTTGAGTTGTGACAGAACAGATTATCAACGTGCTATAATGTTCTATTAATGCTGAAGTTAAAACTTTTATTGTGTTGATTAACCTTATTTTTTGAGGCATACAACATATATTTATTTTTTTCTCAAATTATATAGCTTTATTTATTAAATGAATTAAGAATCACGTATCAAATATTTTGGAAAGGTAAATTTATGAATGAGATCGATTTTGGTCCTAACGTCACGTGATATTGTTTAAAAATCCTAACATCAATTTAATATTTGTATTTTTCATTTTTTATTCTCTAATTTTTATAATAAATTTCGTTCTTCGTGAAAGCTTACATAAATTAATATATTTTTTAATATTTCATTGGCACCTGAGAAGATTCAGGATTGTATATATCGCTCTGATGAATTATAATTCATTTAAACTTTTATTATTTTTAATTTGTTTAATTATAATATATTTAGGATAATGGAAATAAAGTTCACCATGTTCTGGCTAAACGATGGAGGAACAGGTTCAGTGTATGGGTAGAGAAATGCCTCTTTGTGTTTTAGCTTTTACTTATGCTGATAAGATCTAATGAACTGTCAGCATTTTAATATTTTCAAATCAACCGACATTTTACTAAGAAGGAATAATATATATTTTAGTCCCTAAGTTTATCAATAAGGATGAAAAAAATTCGAATTTGACTAGTTCTAATCCATCTCGATACGTTAGGGTCAAAATTTTTTAAAAAATCAGGTTCAAACAGGTTGGGTGGTGATATTAGAAAAATTGTCAGGTTGAGATCGAGTTTAAGGTAAATTTCTCCGCTCCGTCTTGAGATATTTACAAAAATACTTTTGATATATATCTTAATTTTTTTCTTTCAATATATATATTAAAGTTTACGTCTAAGGTAAAAAAAAATTAATATTATTTACTTCAAAATAAAAAATAAAATAATTAAAAATGTATTCTTATTTGCTTTAAAATAAAAATAATATAATTAAATTTAAAGTTTAAGTCTAAGGTGAAAAAAATTAATATTATTTACTTCAAAATAAAAAATAAAATAATTAAAAATATATTCTTATTTGCTTTAAAATAAAAATAATATAATTAAATTCAATTTAAGTCGGGTCGAAGTTGGATATTCTATTAAATTTTAGGTTTGGGGCAATTTTTTTCCATAAGAGTCGTCCCGCCCATTGCCATAAATATTTAGCAAACTGTACTTGAAAATAATCAAATTGATACTTTTTTAGATGCTTGGGTAATGACATTATTTTTGTACTAATAGCCAATAAAATAACGAAATGTGTTTTACTGACCAACTGCACAGAAGGACGCACATCATATGGTTCGCACTTGTGATTCTTTCCAAAAATATGCTAAAGTACAATGGTCACCAGCGGAGCCTCTGCAAATAATGCCTAACCCTTGGCCAATTGCAACTTGGAGAATAGATATTTTGGGCCCATTTCTAATAGCTACAGCTCAAAAGAAATTCATAGTAGTTGTTGTAGATTATTTCACTAAATGTATAGAAGCAGAAGCTCTGGCTACAATCACAGAGAGACAAATGGAGTATTTTATTTGGAAATCCATTGTTTGTAGGGTTGGCATCCCATGCCTGATTATAAAAAATAATGGAGCCCAATTCCAAGGAAAATTCAAAAGTTTCTGTAAGGATTTACAGATTACTATCGTTCATAGCTCTGTTAAGACTCCCCAAACAAATAGTCAAGTAGAAGCAATGAATAAAAAGATTCTAATGGCTCTAAAGAAAAAGGTTGATGAGGCCAAAGGTGATTGGTTAGAAGAGTTGCTAGGAATTATTTGGGCCCTATGAAACTCACCTCACACAGCAACTGGAGAAAATGCATTCTCACTTGTATATGGAGCAAATGCGGTAATCCTTGCCTCACAGAACAATTCATTTTGACGAAGGTGCCAATCAGGAGATCATTTGACTCAACTTAGATCTCATTGATGAAGCTAGAGAGATAATAGAGATTAGAAATGTTGCACAAGCCCAACAAGTTGCTCGATACTATAACTCCAGATTCAAGAACAAGAAGTTTCAAGTAGGTGATCTTGTTTTAAGAAACACTAAAGCCAGTTTTACAGCATCACAAGAAGGAAAAATTACCCCAAATTGGGAAAGACTTATAAAGTGGTAGAAAAGATAAGCTATGTAGCTTACAAAATTGCAAAAATGGATGGCCCTATTCTACATGGAATGCACGCCACTTAAAGAAATATTATGTATGAATGATATATCTTTTCTTTTCTTTTCTTTTTTCAAAAAGATGCACTATTTGCAAATGTTGTCTACTTTATCTGTCATGAACAACTTTATTTAAGTTAGCTGATTTAATATCGCAACTCCAAATAGTTCGTTGATTTACGTTCGCAATTGATATCATTAAGGTTTGCTAATTCAAGATCACAACATAAGTTGATTCGATTTAAGATCATGAACAATTTTATTTGAGTTAGTTTATTTAATATCACAACTCTAAACAACTCACTGATTTAAGATCACATCTTATACTATTAAGGTTCGTTGATTCAATATTGCAACCTAAGTTCATTTAATTTAAGATCATGAAAAATCTTACTTGTGTTAGCTTATTCCTCAATCTTTACTCCTTATCTCATTTATGCTGACAACTTGATTATGTAGTTTGCTTAAATAAATTTTCAATCAAACATAATACCATTTCAATACAAAAACAAACATAAATTCTTCATTTCAAATTTAAAAGAAACAAGTTCAATGAAAGTAAGGAAATTATGAATTAGCGCTGGTATCTTGGGGATCGATGAGCACTTCATCTTCTTTTTCATTTTCTCCTTCATTTCCATCACCTTCACATCCAGCTGAGGGAGCCACACTAGTCTAAACAAGATTTTTAGCAAAGTAAAACCTGCTAAAATTATTCTATTTTTCTACAAATTCTTCCCAAGCTACTCCAGAAGGGAAGTGAACATCAAAATCCAAGTGAGCACTAGTAAGATCACTAAGAGCATCAAAATTTACCCTGCGAGCATCGAAGGGATCGCCAACTACTTGAGTGTGAAATAAGAAATTAGACTTTAAATCAAATAAGTAGTCTTGGAAGCTTTGCATAGTATCCCTTTTGTACTTCTCCAAAGCCTCTTCACCAAATTAGTCATAGAAATTTTGTGTTGTTAATCAATACTTTTAATGGTTGCTTCCAAGACACTTTTATCGGCTCGCTCACCTTCGATCTCCTCATGTAATTGTTCAACATCTTTTTCAACAAGGGTGAGATGCTCTTTTAGCTCCTTCAATTCTTGTTTTCTTCATCCAAGCTCGTAAATAATTCAAGAGCCCTTTTTAGTGCCCCCATGGTAGATTGTTAAACATTTTCAAACTCTCTCTTTTTCATTTCTACTTCACCAATACCCTTAGCAAGCCCCACACTAACATACCAACTTTAGCTAAAACTACTTGGAGAGAAAGTATAAGCTCTTGTAAGGAAGGTTTCCTTGTACAGCTAGATGATCCAAATAGGCAAATATGCTCCATCGCTTCTTTAGACATGGAAATTTTCCATTGTTTGTTTACCTCACTAGGACTATAGGTAAACTTCTACATATTGAGATGCTAACGTCATGGAAATAATGTTCCTATCTCACCAGTAGAAGCATCAAACTTCGTGGAACCACTAGGAAGGCCATAATCAACAATTACTCCAATTGTATCATCAACTTGTGGTATTGGTGGTGGTTGAGGATCAACGGGAGAGTTGGGAGGAGATGGAATTGTGGCAGGAACTATAGTTGTCGAAACATTTATTTTTAGGAAAACAAACAGGTCTCGAACAATATCTATTTGAAAATCGAAAAATGAAAGTCGCCACCAATCTTTTATTCGGTGTGATTGGATATCACCACAAAGCATTTAAAATCTGTTTTGGAAAACAATTTGGTTTTCGAAATCCAAAAAATGGGTTCGGGAGTCGGTTACGTGAGAGGAAGGATTAGCACCCTCACATGCCCAAAATTGGTACCACATTGATTATTTTAGGGACTTGTTTGTAAAATTTTGAAAACTTAAATAAAGTTTTAAAGTACAATCCTTAAATGCATAAGTCATGTTTAAGAAAGAAATCGATTTTTGTTTGGAAGTCTCGCTATTTCGAGGTGATCGAGAAAGAAAGTCACATCCAGTGAGTTAGGACACAACGTTTCGAGATCCAGAGTTAATGAGCTTTCCTTTGTTGTAAACTAAACCTTGAAAAAGGGTATTCGATTATTCTAGCTTGAAGAAAAATTGCGCCTAGTAAGTTAAGGTACAAATTTTCAAAACCCGGGATAAAGGAATATTGCCTCGATTTAAAGGTATTCAATTATCCCAATTTGAAGAAAAATCACGCCTAGTAAGTTAAGGCACAAATTTTCAAAACTCGAAATAAAGGAATATTTCCTCGATTTTAAATATTTTGGAGAAAAACAAAAAAATAACTTTAATTAAAAAATAAAGATAAAAATGAGCATGCAAATTAAATACGAGTGATAAAGTTAAATAACATAAAAAATGAATAAATATACGAAAGTAAATATGAGAAAAATAAAATATGAATTATGAATCAAAATAAATGAGAAAATACAAAATTAATTAAAAACAAGGTTAAAGACTTATATACAAAAGTTGAAGAAAAGGAAAAAAACGGGGTCGAAAATGAAGTTTCGGAGAGTTTGGGATTAAAACATAATTTTGGAAAGTTTTAGGGGTAAAAATGTCATTTTGAGAGAGTTCGAGGTAAAAATGTAATTTTTGAGAAGTTTGGGGCAAAATATGATTTTTGGAAGTTTGGGGGCAAAAATGTAATTTTTGGAAGATTAGGGGTAAAAATGTGATTTTTGGAAGTTCGAGGGTAAAATGTGATTTTTGAAAGTTCAAGGGTAAAAATGTAATTTTTGAAAGTTAAAGGGAAAAATGTAATTTTTAGAAGTTCGAGGGAAAAATGTGATTTTTAGAAGTTCAGGAGTAAAATATGATTTTTGGACAATTCAGAGACCTTCTGGCCAATAAAACCAAAAACATGGGACATGTGGCAGCTTCTCAAGCATTCTGGGGTCAAAGGACCAAATTGTAAAGATTTTAAAATTAATGGGTTAATTTAAAATAAAATAAAACTTGATTTGAGGACAAATTTGAAACAAATAAAAATAGAAAGGACCAATTGCATAAATAAACCGAAGAAAGGACATGTGGCAGATTCTCAAGCCTCTAGAGAGTCATGGGACTAAATTGAAAAATAATTAAAAGTTCTAGGTAAATTTAAAATAAATGAAAAGTATGAAAAATGATCAAATTGTAGAAATGAAAAAAGCGGAAGGACCACGCGCATAAATAGACCATTAAACAAAAGCACGCGAATCTTAGGCTGGAGCGGGTCGAGTTGACTCGGGTAATGTAAAACGGCGTCCTTTTGGGGCTTTTAAGCCTAACCCAAAACGACGTCGTTTTGGACTGCTATAAAAGCCCTTCTTTAACTCAAAACAATCATTTTTTACTGCTGTTTTAAAAAAAATCTGAAAAAACTCTCTCATTTCCTCTTTTTAAGCTTGACCGAGGGTCCAATGATCGGTCGTCGCCGTCCGTCACATCCGTCGCCACGCGCCGCCTTCCATGGTGGCCCAAAGGTAAAAATCTCCCATTTTTATCTTTCTTTTCAAAAAAAAAAAAAATCTGGGATTTTCAAATATCCAAACACCAAAAAGCAACTAGATCTCGATTTTTTAGTATTTCCCTTATATATTTTTTTAAAAGACAAGTGGGTCTAGATCTAAACTAGATCTCTCCAGATTTTCGAAAAAAAGGAAAAGTTCCGTTGTTGTTCTTTGTTATTAATTTTTTTTTTTAAAATCTGTTTCGCATATGTATATTTTTTATCCGTGGTTAATACATCCCCCTTTTTTGCAGATTTGTCGTACTTGGCGCGTCCTTCGCAACTGTAGGCAGGATTGGAGGGGCATTGGTCGGAGTCGCGACTACGATGACGATCGGATCTAGTACGACCCTTCAACTCCCTTTTTTGTTATTTTTTATTATTATTATTATTATTATTATTATTATTATTATTATTATTTATAAAACGTTTTGAATTTAATAGGGGTAATAAATGGTTAATAAAACCTTAGTATATAATAAATAATAAACAAATATATTTATTCTAAATACGATAAAACACTTCGAATTCATAGTAAACAATAAATAGGAAATCGATATTTAAACTATACCTTTATAATATTGATATGTTTTGCAGTCTTCTTTGAATGCTGATATTAATTGCTTCGAGTTCTCTGTGTTTGATTTGCAAATGCTTGCTGTTTCTATTAATTTTTCTAGAAAAAATTGTAACCATGTATTGATTTCAAGTGTTCAACAAAAGGTTAGTAACCTTACAATTGATTTCAATTTTGGTTTTATAACAAAAAATACAATGATGATATTTTGTTCTTTGCCATTAAAATGCCGTCATTTCTTCCTTGCAGGTGCGACTTGACAGTAGCGGTGGTGGCAATCCCAGTTGAAGGGTGGTGCTGGTACTGATGTGCAGCACGTGAGTGGCTAGGATGGAGGTTGCTGGTAACAACTTGCTACAATGCTTTGACTTAGGTTTAGGGTTTGGGCTATTTGGGCCTATTTGTAATTGGGTCAAGGGTTGTAAAATAAGTTTGGGTTTGTGATTTTGACTTGTAATGTTTTGGACTTTTAATTAAATTTTAAATTTAAATTCAAAATAAATCTAAATTTAAAATAAATTTAAACTCAGAATAAGTTTAAATTTAAACTTTAAAATAATTTAAAATTAGGTTCAATTTGGTTTAAATGTTGAGTCCGATCAAAATTGGACTCCAACAGTAGTAATAGGGGCTATGTCGCCATATGTTCCAACATGATCATTTCCCTTCTTTCGACGAAGCTCCCTTACTAGACCACACTCATCTTCACTACTTAGTATGATGTTAGCAATTCCCGCAGTAGTCTTTTACTTCTTTCTACTACTTGCACTCCCTTCCTCAACAACAGTTCCAAAGGGACCGCCTCGTACATTTTGCATAAAAGATCACACATTCATGTATTCATCGATCTCTCTAGATAAACTGGTGGATTCTTTTGAAATTTTTTCAACACAGCGAAGTGTGTCTGCATCACCAAAAAGTATATTATCAGCACCAACAGTTAGCATAATAGGGTTCATACCACTTTCCAGATTCCCTGAAGGATTCGAAGATCATGGATGGTGTAACCCCTTAAACTCGGCCTAGATGTTATGGCCGAATCTTGAGGATCACATTGACCATGATAATGGCGCAGTAAAACATTTAGAAGTTTTCTCTTTAAAAATCACATTTGCAAAACGTGTTTGAATCTTGTTTTAAATAAAACCAAAATTTAGTCGATATCGTTTAACTTTGGAAAAAACTCAAGTATTAAGGGTGTTTTAGGAAAACGTCGTAATTCAATTAAAAACATCGTTGCGGAAAAAATTTCTATATCAAAGACTCATTTGTTGTATTGGAAATGTAGACTACATATTCATCTTGTAAATTAATCGTTTCGTGAGTAGATAGCGTCGAGTTTTGAAATCATAGTATTAAATTTTGAAATCATCCCTATTGATTTTAATTTGTCATTATTATTGAAAAATCTGTCGTAAATTGTTATTCTTCAAAATCACTTAAATGGTGGTTTTTAAAATCATGAATCATGCATAAAAATCCAAATAAAAAAATTCAAAGTCCAAAACCAAAAACCAAAGTCCAAAATCAAAGTCTAGAGTAAATAAACACACAAATATCAAATACCCAATATAAATAGTTTTCTGAAAAATGACCGAGAGCGCCTCCATAATCAAGTCTAAACTAACCTCGATTATATGAGAAATCAAAATTTAAAGGGATGAGCTTAAAAAGCCCAATGTAGGTTACTAATACTAATACTACTACTAATAATAATAATAATAATAATAATAATAATAATAATAATAATAATAATAATAATAATAATAATAGAATTTAACTCATAACAATTATTAATTTAAACAGATCATATCATATTAAATATTCAACCACAGAATCAGATCTGACAAAATGCATAATGATGATGTCAATGCAACGCTTTTCAAAAAATAGTGCAAATTTTCAGAAAACAGATTCTACCTAACTTTGCTACACACCATAAGAGTTTCCCAGAACTCGTCCATCCAATAACTTACCAAAATTATGGACTAGGCACCAAATAACGCAGATTTACTATAAGATACATAATATTGTGGACAAGCCACCAAATAGTGCAAATTTACTGCCAGATACTTCCTCCGTACATATTTTCCCAATCCCATGCATGTGTTATGGCATACAAATAAGATTTTTAGTAGGCAAGCTTTACATGGACTTAGATTCAGAAATATAGCATGCTTGACATGCGAATTAGATCTCATATATATTTTATCACAATAGCATGCTTAACATACAAATCAGAATAAGAAATATGACATGCTTAACATGCAAATCAAAAGATCAAAATAATAACATATTTTTCATGCGAATCAGAACATCGATAGTCATATTTTCACATACATAACCTATATCATAAATCACATGTCACGAGTAACAGAAATCACATAGTAACATATTTTACAAAAATCACCAAATCACAATCATCATCACAAATATGAAGTTTTGGGAACTTACTTGGTATCTTTTTTTATTGGATCTTAAATAAATCCTTATGAACACTTTTGTATTCATCCAGTATTTCATTATTCAAAGAATAATATTAACAAAAATATTTAATTACTTATTTAATTATTTTTATCAATATTATTATCAATCATCATTATTAAAAGTAAATCCCCACACCTTGTAAATTTTTGCACAAATCCTGATTCCACTTCGAAAGGTGAGAGTTCGATTTCTTGAGTCACTAAGGTTTCGATCAAATACTCATGTTAGTACGGATTTAATAAATAAATAAAGAACATTTGATTAAAAACTATTGTGATTCGATAATACTTACGTGAATGATCGACAAATCGTACACTTTTACAAGTGGGTTATGATTTTGGGATTTTTTAATGGTACTTCATGAAGGCATGTAAACAAGTGGTTAGTATCATCCTAAACCGAAAATAATAATATAAGAATATAACATGAACAAAAGTCTTTCATACTTACAATATAGCGGAGGAAAGAGGCTTAGCAATATTTCTTGAAAAGCTGACAAAAGAGGAGGATTTGACACTAAAAAGCATAAAATAACAAGTTAGAAAAATAGGGTGAGAAGTGATCTTTTAACAAATAAAAATCGGACTTGAGGGATTACAGAGGTGAGTTTCGAAAAAAGGAGAAAAGAAGAAAATTGAAGAAATTTAGTGGTGGTCAACGACGGTAATGCGATGGTGGTGCGACGATGTGACGACGAAGGTAGCGGTGGAGAAGAGGTGGTGGTGTGGTGGCCTTGTATGGTGGTGGAATGGAAGAGAAATGAGGAAAAAGGGGACTTCAAAGGTGGTGAAAAGGAAGAAAAGATAAGAGAAAATGGAAAAACAAGGTGGTGGTGTGGTTAAAGGAGAGGAGGAGAGAAAATAGGAAAAATAAAAATGAAATGAGGGTGTTTCTAGGTTCAATGGCCGACCAAAGGGGTCAATGGGGAAGAAATGGTAGGTTTGGTGACAAGGGGAGTGAATATTGGATCATGAGAGAATAAATGAGTGAAAATGAGGTTTTGAAAGGCATGTTAACTCAACAAAAGGGAAAAAAATCCTCCCTACAATGCGACAAAGGGGTTTGACCTTCTAAAATTGTATAAAATTTAAACAAAAATATGAGAGTGTAGGGGTTTGAACATGGGACCATAGAATTAATTAACATACTCAATCACTAAGCCATTTTACTCCTTGTGATATAAACTAGCGCACATAAATAAATAAAAATTAGGCTGTGATAGACGGGGCTTTAATTTATAAAAGCTACAAAAATAATTTCTAGGTTTCACTTTTCTCCCTAATTGTATAAGCCCCAAGTCATCAGTAGCTCCATGTGGCCATGCGAACTGTGCGGGTAGTAATCCAATGGTGTTCACACCATTATCAGCATCAACTTGCCTCCATCCATTGAGACTTAGATTTAAGAGGCAGTGTTGAAACACATTCTTAACAATTAGCACTTCCTCCTAATCTAGTACGCGACCCTTGTGAAGTTTGTAATATTGTCCCTAACCAACTTTAATCATAATCTCTCGCTTTTTCAAACACATACGTTTCTCATGTATCGACCATTCAATTGGAAATTCAAAGTTACCATTAAGCTTGTACTTAACTTATATGTACTTGCAGCGGTTTAGGTGAAGGTTCAAAGACCAGTTCAGAATGATTGGTTTTGCATCTTCGCGATGAGAGAAATAAATTAAACCCATCGAACCCCCTTAATTGAAAGCCTTCAGTTGGTACAAATTTTGAAAAATGACGATCAATGACACTTCCTTCCGTCGACTACATTCAATGAAATATGCCATTGTAACCCACCACAAAAGACCAAATAACTGCACTAGAGCTATCTTATATCCATCAAGAAGGTGGCAAAAGAAGGGGTGGAGTGGTAAATGGAAACATGCCTCTATCATGTGCAATGAAGTAAAAAAGCCCTTGTCACTGGTGTTGCTCAATTGATTTAATCCTTCGGCGATTGAGAAGTAGTAAGCAATGTTGGGTATTTGGATTCCCTGAGCAGCCAAAACATGATTCATTTCTTCCTCCTTTGTGGTGTAAACATAGGCCTTTGCCTCTACTAGAGTACTCACTTCACGACGTTATGAAGGGACGTTCTGAGTAACATGATTACTTCCTCTAACCCTAACCATTATGTTATAATAAAACCAGAAAAAATCACAAGAACGATGGAAATTTTAAGAAATTACCTTTGAAATTGCTCTTCTCAATAATGGCTTCTTCTCCAAAATCTAGGATTCAAATAGTGTAATTTTTAAGGCTTAGGTAACTTCCTTTTCAAAGGGTTTTTGCACTTAAACGATTTTTGTTTCCAAGAATAAGGACACAATCAACTGCATACAACTATACCATTTCTTAACATGTGGTGAAATGTATGTTGCAAGTTAAAGTATAAGGCATATTTAATAAGCTTCTCCTTATATGATCTCTCATCTCATACAACCAAGTCCCAAGAAAGGTCACTTTATAACCCTTCTTTGAAATAGGTGGGGGACAAATTTTTATGATACTCACTATTATCAACCCGCCACCCGATTGGGTCTTGACCTGTACTCTATACGGTTCGCACTTTGAGTTCGCTTCTATGAGATCGCATAATGTGGCTTCGCACCATCATAAGACGAACCCACATTGTATAAACACGTGTTAACCTTATGAGACTGCACAATGTGAGTTCGCACTATCATATAGGTGAATTCACATCATATAAACACGTATTAACCGTAGAGTAGGATACGTGTTGACGTGCATGTTAACCTACCTACTATATCATATCCATGAACAATAATCATATAATATAAATACATAGTTTAACCCATCTGAAGAGGACACACACAAAAATACTCGACAAACTTTTACAGTAATTATTAAACTCGTGCACAATTTTAAAATTTAAATAATTTTAAAAACAAAAATTTATTATAAAGGTATTTATTATATGAGTAAGGATCAAATAAACAAAACTATAGATATTGAGGGTTAAAAAGTAATTTTTACCTTTTTTATAATTGCCACTCCAACTACTTGGTTAGAACAAGGATAAAAAAAAAATTCTAAGATTCGATTACTTAAATTTTTTTTATTGAATTATGTACCTTTGAATTTTGCTAAAATGAGGTTATTTTCATATAATTGTTTATATAATATATTTAAAAAATTATAATAATTATTCTACCAAAAAAAATTCTAGTAACTTAAATACAATTGAAATTGATTTAGAGTTTTTAAATATATTGATGTAATTACATGGTAATATCTATTCATATTTTCTTAACCCTTTGATAAGACACACATATGTTACGACACAAGTGCTCGAACTCGGATATTTTAATATGAACAATATTCTTTTTTTTATTTGAATCATTCGTTGGATTCAAAAATTTATATCATTATTTAAAATTATTTTAGAGTAATATTTTATATACTTCATAATTAAATTTAAATAAAATAAAATAAAATAAAGTTAAAAAATACTTGTTCAAAATCGATTTAATATAGATTAAAAAAATAGTTTAAAATTTGGAGAGATTTTATTACTGTTCACGGAAGAAATAACATATTTCTGAATTTTTGGAATCGTATATATTTTTCATGATTTTTAAAATTTAAATAATTTTTGAATTTTTTATATAAAAATTATAAACCAACTTTTTATGATTTATTTTTAAAAATATAAACAACTTAAGTTTTAATTTTTATAACTTTTAAAAGATAACGACCGAAAATTTATGAAAACGTATTTTAACTTTTTTATAATTGCCCATCAACAACAGAATTAGACAAAAGAAGTATGATATTTTTATCATTAATTTCATTAAAATTGTTATCATATCTATTTTTTTAAATTGGTATAATTTAGTTATTTTAATAGTTTATATCTTTATAATTTTTAAAAGATTATATTAAATTTTTATTATTTTTAAGAATCAAAGTATAATTTAGTATTATTAATTTAAAATTTTATAAATTATAAAAAATTTAAATGAAAGTTTTTCTATTTTAAGGAGCCAAAACTCCTATCAGCTTTTTTGGCTCCGCCACTAATTCTTTCTAACTTGAATAATATGTTTTAATGTATTCAAATTCATATAATTTTACATTGATAATAATATTAATATCGATCAAATTAAATTCGATCGAAAAAAATTAAATTTAATCTCGCAAAAATTAAGACTAAATTTAATACAAGTACCTCTGACCATTTTTTTTCACTGGATGTTCGCTTAATGTGGCATAGGATTGGACTTCTCTCCTTGAGACGATGTTGGATATATAGATTGCATTGCATCCAAACAGTCGTCCAACACCAAAGATCAGGATCAATTTGTTGGATATTTTGTCGGCAAAAAATAAAAATAAAATAAAAGAAAACGCGGCAAATCTCCCCAGTTGTCCAGAGTTATCCACAGCTCTTTCCCACATCCCTCGCCTGTCTGTCACAGTGAGCAGTCAGCAATGCCAACGCTTATGCACATGAATTCATCACTGTCACTGTCACTGTCACTGTCACTGTCACTCTCTCTTCTCTTCAGCCTTAATTGCCCTTTCCTATAAAACCTAAAACACTTAAAGTCGAGCTCAAATCTAAAAATATCCAGATTAAACAAAAAATAGATGAAGATCTTCTTCCTTTTTCTCTTGTTTTGTCTCTTTACTTCGTTGTTTAACTCTTGTTTCGCTGGCAATGTAACCTATGACCGCCGCTCTCTCATCATTGATGGCCAACGCAAGCTTCTCATTTCCGCTGCCATTCATTACCCCCGCAGCGTTCCTGCGGTAAGGCGGTTTCTTTTTCACTTTTATTTTACGTACTTCACTCTTTCTAAAATGGCACAACCAATTTGCCAAATTTCTAATGGGATTTGATTGGTTCTTTTTTTTTTTTTTAATTTCGTGTGGCTAGTTCTGGTGCACATTTGCATTTTACTACACTTTTTCCCATTCACTTTACTAAATACAAAGCTTCATTTCAATGCGGAAGTCATGTAATTGATGCGGTGTCACAATCTCTTCAACGATGCGAAGATTTTCCTAATCAACTTTCTTCATCCAATTTTGCTTCTTTCTCAGTTTAAGCAATTCACTCATTACTTGTTTATCCATTTTAATGGTTTCTTTGGAATATACGTTCTGAATTTTCATAAGCTTAATCTTTAACTGTAATGTGGCAGATGTGGCCAGGGCTGGTTCAAACAGCAAAGGAAGGAGGGGTTGATGTCATTGAATCTTATGTGTTTTGGAATGGACATGAGCTTTCTCCAGGAAAAGTGAGTTTTCCAAATCTGTTGCAGTGGGTTGTTAGAGGAATACTGCTCAAAATGTGACGTACTTTTTGTCGACGAAGCTCAAAGCTTCTGACCTTTGATTGTTAATTTGCAGTACAATTTTGAAGGGCGATACGATCTAGTCAAATTTGTAAAGATTGTTCAGCAAGCCGGGATGTATATGATTCTTCGAATTGGCCCCTTTGTAGCTGCTGAATGGAATTTTGGGTGTGTTTACTTTTTTATCCTAGATTTTAAAATGATGATGCTTGATGCCTGAAGTCATTGAATTAAAAATATATTGATTTGATTATATTAAAGCATCAAGGCGCTATGCGTTCCTTGCTTAGATTAAATAAAATGTGTTTAATACAGGGGCGTACCTGTCTGGTTGCACTATGTCCCTGGAACTGTGTTTCGAACTGATAATGAGCCCTTCAAGGTGAGAAATTGGATCTGTTGTTGTTCCAGTTTGGGGAATAGTGGCCCCTGTAGTTATCTCTACCTTTATTGTTAAACTATTAATTTCGTGCTTTACTGCTAACTTATTGAGTTGGTTGTTTTTTTGTGGCTTAGTATTACATGCAGAATTTCACAACATTCATAGTGAATCTCATGAAGCAGGAGAAGCTTTTTGCACCGCAAGGAGGTCCAATCATCCTGGCCCAGGCAAGTACAATACTAAACTTGGAAGTGGCCTTTGAGAAATTTTCCTTTTCTGAACCAGCTGGTCTGAGCTGTGCATTAACATGTTCTCCAGCCCCCTCCTTTATTTTTCATTTTATTACTTTTCGTTACATCTTTAATCACGATTAGCATGTATTAGTTTCAAATGTGTTGGATCATGCGTATTTGATTGGCGATGATGGATGCATTGAAATATCATGGACAAAATAAAAATGTAGGGAGCCAATTCTTTCAAGCATGATAAAATTACAGGCTGATTGAATTTGGTATTTTGTCTATGCCCCTACATTTGAAGAGGAGTGTTATGTGGTTACAAAACTCCTAAACAATTTTGGGATATGCTGGGCACATTATATAACACAGGTCTCTCCACCTACAGAAGATTTGTTTAAGGTGGGATGCTCTCTTAAAATTACCCTGCATGATAGGTATTATGCTTACATCCAAGGGCATAACGTGGTGATAAATTGATTAAATTTTTGCTATCATAGTGACTAATGGTTTGAGAAATTTGTTACTTGAGCAATAGAAATGTTGTTAACTTTTGTTAACATTGATTTTCGCATGTTCCACTTGAATAGAAAATCTATACATGGAGGGTCCTCTCCTCTAATCCTTTGACTTTAAGAGATGCCATGCTATAGTTTGAAATCCTTGAATTGTACTTTGTTCTTTTTGAGGTCACGTTTTCATTTAAAAGTACAAATTCTAATTGCAATCAAATAATTTTCGAATTTCAATGTAAATCATGTAGTACATTTGTGGAAGAAATTGATAAACAGACCAAACAATAATAAATAATAAAACAGAACCAACATAAAGTTGAACTAAAACATGTAGTGGACTTGAACTTGGGACATAAACATTCTAGGACTTCTTCCTTGCCATTGGGATGATTTGGTTATCAATGAAACAGTCATTTTGCTGTTTCCATTTTTCATGAGTAAAATCTCACAGAACTATTATTTTACGAATCTTCATCCATGAGTTTATGAGAAAGGAACAAGTATAATAACTCTAGGGGCATCATCACAATTTTTACATTTTTGAAATTGTAAATCAAAGATACTATTGTGAGTTTTTTGTATCTAACCTTATTGTCACTTGTTTACTTAGAATGGTATTTTTCTTAGAAGAATATCTACTTTCTCAAGAAGCTGAGTTGGTTTAGATGTGTGAAAACATTTAAGTGAATTCATGAGATATTATTGAAAACAATACTGGATAGCAGTCACCTTTCTAGTTATGCAGCCTGGGTTGATGTAAAGTTAAGTGCTGATATATTGAAACATGTGACATATCAATAGTTCTTACCATAGAATGAAGAATGCTGCATTAATTTATGCTCATTTCTTAGACTTTTCATTTTCAATTCCGCTTCTTGCTTGAAGCATCTTTTTTTTCAATCATTGATGTGCTTTCTGTTCATAGAAATTGTCAGTGTACATTAAACATCGTCCACTTAACTGCAGGTCGAAAATGAATATGGATATTACGAAAAATTTTATGGAGAAGGGGCAAAGCGTTATGTTACATGGGCTGCTAGAATGGCAGTTTCTCATAATATTGGAGTACCTTGGATAATGTGTCAACAAGATGATGCTCCTGACCCTGTGGTGAGATTTTTTTTCACTTCTATTTTTTTCTTTCTAATGACAGATTCAGTCTTTATCCCTATTTTCCCTATCCATCTATCCGTTCATCCATTTTCACTTTCACTTTATCAGTTTAACTTAAATTTTCTGCCAAATGTAGTATGGTTCCTTCTGTTTGCATGTGTCCAATGTGTGCCATTTTTTTTCTTCTATTATATTTTAAAATAAAATTCAGTCCCATAATTCTTCTGAATGGACTAGGGTAAGATGCCAAAACCAACTACTTTGCAGTATCTCATAATCTTAAATTCTCATAGTTCCTGAAAAGAAAAAGGCCTAAGCTGTTCCTTATTCTCCAGTAGACATGTACGTTTCTTTGATATTGTAGGTTCATTCATTTCAGATCAATGTTGTTACATTAAGAAGCCAAATACAGTTTGCATTTATAAATTTAGCATTTCCTCCCATGAATAACTCTTAGAATCCACTCATGTCCAACAATTTCAGTTACTTTTCATATGGAAATCTTGTTTTCTCTGTTCTTATTTTCAGTTTTTATTCCCTGCATGTACACATACTACATAGTTAAATATTATTTTTGTGAAAGGAAGAACTCATGTATAACAGTACATCCAAGGATATTAAAAAGATAAAACTTTCCCTAAACTTGTCCTGCCAACCTCTATTGTTCATTTTTTGGGATTCCATGATAACTGTAGGTGTACCTTTATCTATGGCCTATAAACACTCGTTCGCTATTTGCCTTAAAACAGTCGGCATAGACTAATAGTATTAAATATGCATTCATCATATACATGCGTACTACAGTAGCAGCTATATGGTTGTGTTGAGTTGATTTTCTGGATTATTACGATTCAGTGTCTACTATATTCTTTATAACAACTTTGTGCTTCTTGCTTAAGGTTTTATGTTTTCTAAAATTTTCAATTGGGTCATGGTTGCTTGCAATAAAAGAAAATTTTCAGAGCTGGTGCTTTTATTTATTACATGATAAAAAAACTTATCTATTTAGCACACCGACTAACCATAGTGTTTCTTCTATGTTGCAGATTAATACCTGTAACTCCTTTTACTGTGATCAATTCACACCTAATTCTCCTAACAAGCCCAAAATTTGGACTGAAAATTGGCCTGGATGGTAATATTTTAGTTTACTATTTGTTTCAGTTGATTAATTTTTTGTTGGTTGTGTTCGGTAATCTTGCATATCAAATATGATTTTTTTTTTTTTTTTTCTGATGATACATAATCTTATAGAAGAAACATAGAGAATTTTAGAGCAACGGGAACCTTTTGATAACCACACTTATTACGGTTTGACCGGAACCATCTTGCTTTCAAATATGTACTTTATATTGAGGGGTGTTTCCTTCACAATTCCTTTTTCTTAGGGTTCTATTTCCTTGTATTTTAGATAAATAACCTGGAAATATGGTTCTTTATGTGCGTGCATTTTATGATCATCTGATTTCTGTTCAGTTTTGCTGCAATCAGTATTTTGCCTTTTCAGGTTCAAAACATTTGGGGCAAGAGACCCTCACAGGCCAGCAGAAGATGTTGCTTTTTCTGTTGCTCGGTTTTTCCAGAAAGGAGGAAGTGTACATAATTACTACATGGTGTGTTAGTCAATCCTAGTGTCAGATATCTTTTCGAACGCATGTAGTTAACTTATTCGTTAATGTGTTACTTGATCATTTTGTTCCTTAGCATATTACTTTCTTTTTTCTGTAATGTAGTATCATGGTGGAACAAACTTTGGTCGAACATCAGGTGGACCTTTCATTACAACAAGTTATGATTATGAAGCACCAATTGATGAGTATGGTAAGCTGTTTTAATGGTATCTGTCAGTAAGTGTATTCTCTGCCAGAGTATTTAAATATTTGGTGGGTTCTCTTTTAGGGTTACCTAGGCTTCCAAAATGGGGACACCTAAAGGAACTCCATAAAGCTATAAAGTTATCTGAGCATGCATTGCTAAAGAGTGAACCAACTACTTTATCACTAGGTCCTTCCCAAGAGGTAAGCTTTCCTTCTTTACAACTTTTTCCACATAACATTTGAGATGACATTTTCCTTTCGCTGGGATTTTTGATAGTAAATCATATTTGCATATTCAGGTAAGTCTTGTTGCTTTTACCGTTAAACAACTTTTATGCGTTTAAACTTTTATCCCTTAAATTGTTTTAAGCTCAGTTGTCACCTTGTACTCATCTTCCAATTTGAAATATCTTTTTAGATTGATTTAAACTTAAAAAGACAACATAAGTGCATATTAGAAAATTATTGACTTCTCCAAATCATACCATTTAAACATTTGCAACATTTTAGCCAATTTTCCTAGTATTAGCAATTACCTGATTTCTAAATTGTTTTGATTACCAGTTAGTTTCAGATAACAGTATTTCTCTCCTAATCTCCTATCATTGTTGCTCTTCCTTAGTACTACTCCACCTCTTGGGTGCTCACCTCTTCATGTGGGGCAGATCACCAACTCTAAAGTTCCCCTTCTGTCTTTTCACTTTTCTAAAGAGGTTCAGTCGCAGTTGCTACCTTACCTCATTCATAAAGAACTTCCCTTCATGACAGTAAAAAAATTGTTATGAGTTCAAGAAAATCCCCTTTTATAAGAATTTTAAACATCCATTCTGTCATTGTTGCTTTTGATGTTTTTGTTAAAATGTAGCCTTCGCTCAGAGGCACTGGGAAAAAGAAGGTTTTTCAGGGAAATTGAAACCTTGAAGACACAAAAACATAATATGAGACAGTCAATTTAGAATTTGACACAACAATTTGTTTTCACAAAATCTTTTGATGCTAACAGCTAGGTCAAAAAGTACTATTTCACCAAAATATAAATCCTGTAACATACATTTTTAATCGGCCAAATTTATCTGGACATTTAGTAGATTATCAATTTAGAATCTCTGATACGAGAATTTGTTTAGCTAGGTCAAAAAGTACTTTTTCACCAAAATATAAAACCTGTAACCTGCACTCTTAATTAGACAAATACTCAGGACATTATGTAGCTTCTTGATAAGAACAGCAAATATTTAAGTCATTTTCAGGACAAGAGTAGAAATTTTGATTATATTGTGATAGGTAGCAAGATGCTAGAATGTCTTATGTCATTAATCCCGTTTAGTTTAACATATTTGAGTCACTTGTTTTCTCCTTTAGTTTTTGTTGTCTTGTTTCCATGTTATTCTAAAATGTGGTATTATCGCAGATATATAAAACTTACTGTGTCTGTTAATGACTCAATTATTCTATTCTAAAATGTGGTATTATCGCAGATATATAAAACTTACCGTGTCTGTTAATGACTCAATTATCTATTCTTTTGATTGACTTTTGTTATCTGAACAACCACTTCACTGCAGGCTGATGTTTATGATGATGGTTCAGGAGTATGTGCTGCCTTTCTTGCTAACCTGGATGATAAAACTGACAAGAATGTAGTGTTTCGGAATGTGACATATCACCTGCCTTCTTGGTCTGTCAGCATTCTGCCTGACTGTAAGAATGTTGTGTTTAACACAGCTAAGGTAAACTTTCATTTTTTTTCAAAAAAATTATTTATACACATCAATGTCTGAACATTCATCCATTGCCTATAGTAGGCAGACCTTGACATTTATATATACACACGTTTACATATTTCTTTTTTCTTTGTGGGGGGTAATTACAAGATTAAATTGCTTAAGAAAAAGTTGTGATCTCATAGAACATTTTCTTGTTATAATTTTTGACTGAATTCGTTGCAAACTTATCTACTTTGATGTTATTTTCATGCTCACATATATACCTCTATATAATTTATACCATTTTTGCTCTCTTAATCTCATTTCCTAAAATAAACATATTTTTTTTTTTGAGTTCCTGACTTGGGATGTAATGAATTTAATTTTTTAAACCAGCTAATATATATTTTAGCCATAGAAAGTAAAAGGGTTCTTGTTCAATATTCAAAACTTAGCAAAGATAAGGGATTATCACATGCATAAAAGATGAGTAACTTTGTAAAACTAGTATGTGTATATATATTCTAGTTATGGATTTGGAGTTGAAAATTGAAGAAGACAAGCACAGGGTGGCAAAGATATAAAAAATCCAACCTTTCAATACTCTTAGTAGATGTCTTGTAGTTTTGTAGAAAAGGCTAATATTTAGAAAAATCAGTTCTAAGTTCACAGAACATATGACAGTGGCTTGAATGACAAATTGATTAATTTGAAGAGTTTAAAACAAAAAATTGGCAAGTAAAAAAACAATATAATTTTACTTTTTTTTAATCTATAATGTATAAATTTATTTTGAAGGGACCAGTATGAATTTATATGTATATATACATATATATGTGAAGAATTGTCAAAATTTAGGGTGTGGGGGAGAAGGGAGGGGGCAGGGCCCCTCTGGCTACAAAGAAGCTAAGCCTCTGATTGCTATGTCAACAGGTAAGTTCACAGGCATCTCTAGTTGAAATGATGCCCGAGGAGTTGACGCCTTCAGTCATGTCACCAAGTAAAGACTTGAGAGCTCTTAAATGGGATATATTTGTGGAGAATGCTGGAATCTGGGGAGTAGCTGACTTTGCTAAAAATGGTTTTGTGGATCATATAAATACCACTAAGGATACTACTGACTACCTCTGGCATACAACAAGGTTTGTATTTCTCTGTGGAACTGGCTAAACTTGTCTTTCAGAGTTCAATAGGATTTGTATGACTAAATGATTGATAAATAGGTATGCATGGGCATGCCTTTTTAAAGTAGAAGCATGTCATGTTGTTCCACCATCATTGGCTTAATGATATGGATCTTTGGTGTTTATAGATTATGAATTTACTCATTTTATCTCCCATCACCTGATTATCATCGCTTGATAGTGGTTCAATGTTTCTACTAGCTATGGAGGTTATAACTTATAGGTGCCCGATACCCCCCGCCCCCTTTGAAGAAGGAATCATGCTGATATAGTCGTGGTACAATGTCTTATAGTATTAATTATGGGTGCTATATGATTAACAAGGATTCATAAAACTGAATTGCATGTATTTGGAGCTCTGGCCTTTCTAAGCTTATAGTGAACATAAAAAATCGAAGCATATGAGAAATCAATGTTATGCTAATTTTATAATTCTTTTCCCAATTAAAATCTTCTTTCTGTAGTATGTATTTCATAACTTCAAAACCTTCTTTCATTTGAGAAACAAAGTTTCGTATCTATACTATAGTATATGAGATATAGAGCTCTTCTGGTATGCTAACGATCCAAATTCAACTTGGTTTGGAGTGTGCATATGCCTTTAATAAGTCTTGGTTCTATGATATTGTAATATAGCCTTACCAGCTCATAGTCCAAGTATCCTTGAATTGCAGTATAATTGTTGGTGAAAATGAAAAATTTCTGAAGAAGGGAAGCCGTCCAGTCCTCCTTATTGAGTCAAAGGGGCATGCTCTTCATGCTTTTGTGAATCAAGAACTTCAAGGTTATTACTGGTGTTCCTAAATGTCCTTTCTTGAAAAACTATTTTATAATAAAATTATTGATAGGCTTGTCAATATGCAATTTTCATCTTACGTACTATCACCCTTACTGTCAAAGTTTGCACTTCTCCATTTTCTGGTCTGGATAGACAATTTTTAAAATTAAATTAATTTTAATTATTCACTTCTCATTGTTCGGTGAGCAAGTCAAGACTTTTGGAGTCAGAATTCATGCTTGATGCTGAAGGAAAGTAGAATGAACATTTCTAGGACCTAGTAGTTACCACACCCCAAATCCCACATTTGGAATTTCTGAGGTGGTATTTTTAGAGACTTGATACTTGTGAGATGATTGTTGTGTATTGTGCGCTTTGGGTCTCACTATTTTTGTCCATAGAAGTTGCTTACAAGTTTAGTTACAAATCTCTACATATATATGATAGTGGATTCTAACAAATTCTCAATGTGAGTTTCAGGGAATCATACTACATACCTTAATTGTTTTTCATGTTCTTCTATTGTTGTCACCTTAGCAGAAGTTCCTTTGCCTCTATAGTCTATAGTTTGGATCTTCCTTGACTGCAGGCTCCATTATTGATATATATATTTATACTTGAGTGCCATGAATCTCATGACTTTAATATTTCTTTATGATAATAACATGATAGGAAAATTCTTAAATTGGGCGTAAGTTTCGTTTCTCTTCTTTGGCTTAGCTTCCTTTTAGGGACAAAGAACAAACAACCCAGATCAGCATGTTGGAAACTTCAACTGCCATAGTAGCTTTATATGTCATATGGTTCCTGCTTTGGTTTTCTATTTTGTAGGATAATTTCAGTCATAGCCTCTAGGAAAAACTTTTTACTATTTTACAACACTAGGGTTTAGGATTCCAAAACTGACTTTTAACCATTTCAACAATGAAACTATTTATGTTCGTGGTGGTCATTAATAATTATTTCTTTGGTGTGTACGGTGGTCAACTGGACTTGAGCTATAGCTGCTATATATTGGGAAGTGATTCTGTCCTATCTCCAAGGTTTGAACTTGAGACATTCAAGTTATCAACCCCAAGTTGCAAGGGTGTCCCATTGGAGATGATGATTCTGCAGCATTATTGAGGGTACCAGATTCCACATGGAAATTTCACAATCAACATGATGCACTTTGCTTCTAATTTGACTGTCATTTCTTTCATGGTTGTTGATTGTTGAAAGCATGTTTCTTTAAAACCTAACTGGTCATTAAAGGCTGAGCAAATGGCTGCAGATGGCATATAAGTAATATTTTCCCATCATAAGTTCCACTATAACCTAATGTTTGAAGTGGTTCCTATTAATACATGCATATATACCCGTGCACCAACAAAGATTCTACTTGCCTTTTAGTTATTGGATATTGTTGATTGATTTATTTTGCAAGTTATAAATTGAACAACATCGTATTTCCCCAAGTTTGCTATGGGTCTATCACGTGGAGATAATTGTAATAAAATTTTAAAAAAATTCCGACATTTTACAGGTAGTGCTTCTGGAAATGGCTCACATTCTCCCTTCAAATTTGGGACTCCAATTTCTCTCAAGGCGGGAAAGAATGAAATTGCACTGTTAAGCATGACAGTGGGCCTACAGGTTAGTTATTCTTGTAACACATTCTTGCTTGCATGTTTGTTTAAGTATTCCAATATTTGTTTTGAGTTCCATGGCAGCAATGCTGGTTTTAACTTACATGACAGGCTTTGTTTCCTTGATGCCCTCTTCTTTCAAATTTTAGCATCATGTTGATTGGTTGTTAAAATTTTACTAGATATTCTAGTTATCCATGGTTCTTCCTTCTCTTCAACTAAATTGAAACATGCAGTACTGAAACTTTAATCTTCGGCAAATCTAATTGTTGGGTAATTTAAGAAGACATTTATGAACTTTTTTCCACATACCTTTCTTGCCGCTTTAATGAGTGAATTTCCCTTGGACCAAGTTTATAGGGGTTTTAACAAGCAAGCTTGGCCGTGCAGTTCTTACCTCTCTTTAGGAGAGATGAGGCCCCCTCCTTCCTTGGGCTTCCTCATAACTACCCAAAAATAGGGTATTAAGAACCTTAGGTGATTTTCTCGAGCTGATTCTGACTCCACTGCCTATGCATATGGGTGATCCCTCTGATGTTTTAAACAGCTTATCTTCAATATGAATCTGTTTTTTTGGGGACCAGTTGATAGACACAACCTTTTTTTGAGATTTGTCATTCTATATCTTGCTTATAAGCATGAGCGAAGTATGAAATTATCTATAGAGTCCATAAGCACTGTAGGATGTTTTCTTGAACTTTTTATTCTATCTGAATTATTCAAGTTTTGACTGATTTGTCTACCATGTTGAGTCTGATTTGGGTCCTATCCTAGTGACTATGTGTGGATCCTAAACTGGATATAGAATGGGTCATTAGTTACTTGTAGTGAAATATCTTGATTCTCCTTTTCTGTCCCCATCCCACATCTGATCTTGGGCTTTTAAATTGCTATATTTTTTATATATGTAATCATGTTCACAAGCAAGTTAGAATTGATAATTCTCTTTCTTTCTATTATTTTACTAGTTGTATAGTTTTGTACAATTTGCCTTTGGACTTTGTATTTTTTCCAGTCATGATATGCTTTTGAAAGTCAGACTATTCCTGGTTTTAGAATGCAGGAGGATTATATGAATGGGTAGGAGCAGGACTAACAAGTGTCAAGATTGAGGGGCTCAACAATGGAACAATGGATTTATCTATGTTTAGATGGACCTACAAGGTATTTGGCTTTATTGAGTTTGGGCGAGAATAATTTCTCATATTTTATTTGATTGTCAGTCTTTGAAAGTGCAAAACTGTATTTTTTTTTTTTTTTAATTTGCAAAGCTGTATGCTGGATTGAAATTTGTTGGGATAATAGTCGGTTAGACCCTTGAAAGTTTTGACCATTTAGGCTTTGAATAGATTTTCTTCCAAAACTTGCTAGGATGTTCTCCATCAGTGGTATTTTCAAATTGGTCCCAAGCTTGAATAGTTCATCAGTGTTTGGCATAATAAGTCTTCTAATACTTTGAGAATTTTCAGTAGTGGATTATAGTCAGTTCTACAATTTTAGATTCTGCTAATCTTGCGCTAAGGAAGAGACAGCACAGCAAAGACTATAAGCTGGAAATTGCTGAAAATGTCAAACATAAGAAATCTAGAGTTCTGTTTATCATATTTTACTATATAATGTTTAAAAATAAGATAAAATTGTCACATTATCACTTTAAAACCTATTATGCTGTACAATTATAGTGGTTAATGCTAGTAATCTAATTTGAGCAAGATGGGCTGTCCAGCCAGCTAAATATCACATATTAATAAAGCGACTTGATTTGAGCCCTGTACTCCTTGATTTATTCTTAGACTATGCATCATATTCAAAACAGAGAAAGGCTGAGGTTGATGTGGCCATAGGTTCAAAGAGGAAGCATCTGTTATCTTCCTAAGCCTTGGAAGGGCTAGAATATCTTATTAGTTACAGCCTTTAAAACTCTGAAAGCTTTTTTCTATCCTTGTTATGCTCTATGCAGATTGGATTGCAAGGAGAACACTTGAGTATATACAAACCAGACGGTTTGTATAGCATAAATTGGGTGTCAACCTCAGAACCACCAAAAAATCAGCCTTTGACATGGTACAAGGTAAAAGGCCCTTATTTCCAGGTCAAATTTAATTTAGGATAAGTATTTTTTTGTAGCTAAATACTTAATTGCTTAATCTACCATTGAAAGAAAAAGAAAGGAAAGAACTGAAGTATTTAAGCTTTGACAGGTTGTTGTGGATTCTCCATCAGGGGATGAACCAGTTGGTCTGGATATGATTTATATGGGAAAAGGTCTAGCATGGTTAAATGGAGAAGAGATTGGAAGATACTGGCCAATAAAAAGTTCTGAACATGAGAAGTGTGTAGAGGAGTGTGATTACAGAGGAAAATTCTTCCCAGACAAATGCCTTACTGGTTGTGGAGAACCAACACAAAGATGGTAAGCCCAGTCAGAGATGATTAAAACTACTCTTCTTCTGAACTCAGACTTCAGTCACACTAAATGCATTAAATAAATGGGTGTTAGTAATAAAGTTCCCTTGACCATAGAATTTTTTATTGAGAAAAAACTCAAAAGCATGGATGGGGTTGATATACCAAAAGGGTTATATTGACAAACTTAGGAATATTTGCCAAATCTTTCAGGTATCCAAGGTTAAAAATTTTCAATTATTGATCAACCATGAAAATAGATAATGCTATATTATTTTTTGGTCTATTTGTGGGTAATACATTAGTTATTGAAGGCAATTTACATGTGTTTGTGTTTCTATTTTAAGATACATCATCACTCTTTGTCCCTTGCATACACTTACCGCCATATTCTACTTTGAATATGTTACTTCCCTTAAAGGGCTTCCTTTTTATTCTCAAGACTTCATCCATGTGTTTTTGCTATTAACCAGGTACCATGTTCCCCGTTCTTGGTTCAAGCCATCTGGAAACATTTTGGTTATCTTTGAGGAGAAAGGTGGAGATCCAACAAAAATTAAATTCTCGAAACGCAAAATACCAGGCCTATGTTCTCTCATCGCTGAGGACTTCCCTATGGTAGACCAGGCGCCAGTAGGTGAAGGTGGAAGTGGAAAATCGGCTGCCCATCTCAAGTGCCGAAAAAATACTTTGATTTCTAATGTGAAATTTGCTAGCTTCGGAAATCCTACAGGAAGGTGTGGGTCTTACAGCAAGGGAGAGTGCCATGATCCTAACTCAACACTGGCAGTCGAAAAGGTAAGGCTTACTACAACTTCAGCTATATCTGTGGGTGAAGAACCATAGCTAATACTAGTATACCTTTCACACGGTACGTGTGAGCAAACAACCTATTTAAAATATAGGTTTGAATATAGCATATAATAAATAATTGAAACTAGTTAATAATAACATATATAATAGTTAGGGTATTAAAATGAAAAATTAAATTAAATTGTGAGTAAAATAAAATTAAATACATCATATTAAGAATATTAAATACATTACAATTGTTTATCATGATATATCAATATTGAGTTAACTTGTGATATCAATTCAATTAACAACATTATCAATATATATACACAATTGATGGAGGTAATAAAATACGCATAATACAATTAAAATGTAAATACTAGGTCAAAATAAAACTTTGTTTTAGTGTTAAAGTTAACGGTATATTGATGCAAATGGAATGGGTTTAAATCTCATTATATGCAATTTTTTTATTAGTTTTTATAAAAAAAATGAAAAAGATTAAAGTAATTTCAAATAATATAATTTATTTAAAAATAAATGGTCATTTTTATAATTTTTTAATCGAGTAAGTGCTCGATTGTTTAGTGATATTATCATATATTTAAATAATAGTATAGATACACGATGTATGTAAGAAAATATATATATTTAAAAAATTTACTGATTGTTATTGGTGCTGTGGTTAAAAATTTGTTTATAAATCCATTGAACATGTCTTTAAAATTTAGATATGTTTATTATAGTTCGTTTATTTAAAAATTATTTAAAAGTAGTAAAAAATGAATATACCATTAAAATAATAATAGTAATCATCTAATAGAAAAGATAAATTAATATATTTTCATGCACATGTATATGAAAACTATGCGCTTAAAACACGAGGAGTGTTTAAAATAACATATAATAAATAATAAAATATATAGTTTGAAACTAATTAGAAATAACACATGAAAGATGTACAATATTAAAAATAAAAAAATAGATTAAATTGAACTCAACAAGTGGTTTAAGTAGAAAAGAGGATGTTTATTTTAGAAGATTCGAATTAGAACATTTATGTATGCAAAGTATGTGTGTGTTGTCAAAAAGTTAAAAAAATATGAACAGATTAAAAAAAAGATTAAAATGAAATTTAAAAACATAAATAGATCAGGATAAAAATATTAAATATATTATAATTGTTTATTATAGTATTGTATCAATTTTGAGTTGATATCGAATTAATTTGTAACAATAACTCGATAACATTATCAATATATATATATAATTGATGTAATTGAAAGAAATCATTTTGTGTAAAAATTACTTTTTAAAAATTTACTCAATAATTATTATTGTACTTGTAAGAACTTGTTTATGAATTCGTTGAACACGTTTTTGAAACTTATATATGTTAGTTTTAGTTTGTTCGTTTAAAAATTATATAAAAGAATGAAAAACAAAATCATCATCAAATAATAATAGTAATCATTTAATAGAAAAGATGAATTAGTCATTTCTCAAATTAATTAGTATCTGATTAACTTAAGACATCAATTTGCTCAACGGCTTAAATAATAGTGTAGGTTATGATTAATTTTGTAAAAAAATGATATTTTTTTAAGATAGTGGTAATTTCGAGAGGAAAGATAAAATTTTCAAGGGTACTTTTTTACATAAAAATTTATTTTCAACTTGCATTATGTATAACGTATATAGATAATGTCGTTGATTGAATTAGTGATATCAATATTTAATTTTTTTATTAACCTCCGCATAGGCATAAGTCATTTGTATCTAATATCAAGGAATAAACCGTAGCCAAGAATTTGCAAAATATTAGAAAAGTTGGCAGCAGAATCTGGTGTCAAGGAGCTAGTATGTTCAAGTTGAGTGACTTGAATCTTTGTTGAAATAAAATGCAGTGATAAAATAAAATAAAAGTAAAATTCATATAGAATTACATTTTACATTGATAAGAATTACGCTTGTCATCTTTATTACACTTAATTTATATGATATTAATTAAAATAAGGTTTTTCAATCTGTAAAATCTGTGTTTTATTTTATTTTTTTTATTGTTTTGCGATCGTTTTATATTGTCATTATCGACGTTAACACAACATAATATAACACTAATAGTTAACTAAGCCAACTAAGCTGTAATTGCAGATAAGCCCGTAATCTAGGTGATTATTTATTGTCATGTTCAGTTTAACACTAACTATTCCTTCCTTATGCTTTGTGCACGACAGGTCTGCCTAGGTAAGAATGAGTGTGCCATAGAACTAACAGAAGAGAACTTCGATAAGGGGTTGTGTCCTGGTACTACTAAGAGACTTGCAATTGAAGCAATTTGCAGCTAAAGTTGCCAAACACAAATGGTTTGGCTTTTTCCTGAAGAAGAAAAGAGCATGGTATTTTTGCCCCTAAATTTATTTTTCTTTTGCTCCTGCCAAAATTCAAGACCTTAGACAAACTTAGCTCTTAATATGTGGAATATTCGTTTTTGCTTTTAAATATATTGATATTGGTTAAGCATTTGGCAAATGTCACCAAATTATATATAATTTATATTAATTTAATCCATGTTTTATTTACTCGATTGTGTAATAAAGTAGCTTTAGGATTTTATACATTTATGTAGGGAAAGGATTGTTAGTAACAAGGCAGTATATAATAAATATAAATTTAAAAATAAATAAATAAGAATTTTTTACGTATTATTTATAGATGGATTGTAAAAATAAAAATTCGTTAAGATCTATATGAACAATCTCTTTAAGATAGATTTGTCCTTTCTTAAATATTTAAAAATTTTGAACGTCTAACTTTCAAGATACAACAATGACCAATCACCAAAAGTAGTTCAATTTTTGTTAAGAAGTGAATGCTAATCAAATCTCTTCTATCATTAAAAAACAAAATTAGAATTTTGAGAGAAAATAAGATTAAGTTGTGAAAGAGAGTAAAAGTGTTTCTTTTTCTTTTAATGTGTAAAATGAAATGAAACATAGGTTATTTATAGTGAAATATATGTGAAACGTTTTCATGTTAATTAAAAAAAACATATGATTAGAGAGTTACAAAATAATGACTTGTAAGTTACAACATGGTGAGTTACAAAAAATTAAAACAAAATAAAATTATAGTAATTGCCTTTGAAACATCAAGAGATAATTTTGAAAAAGAAAAAAAATAATTAAGGCTCAATCAATCAAGAACATTTTGCATCGCTCACGTCCACATCATACAAATACACTCTTAACCTATTTTGGTTTGATCCACACCTCCCTACGCATGAGGGAGAACTTTAGTTTAATTATTTACTAATCAATATGTTGCTTCTAACTTATAAACCCGTCCCATATACCACTCTTTTAACAATGTAGGATATGAGGTTTTAAATACAATTTTTCTTCAACAATCATTTTCAAGTAGATTATTTTGAACTTTAATTTCTCATTCATTACTCAACCATTTTGAGCATATTATATATTGTTTTAAAAGTCTAATGGAGAAGAATGTAATAGTAATATTTATTATTTAAAAACTTCAAATTTACCCATAAATAATATGCCTCAAAGTTACCTAGTTAATCACTATTTTCTAACAATGATTGTATGAAATAGTAATGTCATGTCATTTGTATTTTTTTTCTCATAGTTTAAGATCACATCAGTATTTTCATTCTGAATTTCAATATTTTCATCTTAAAAAAAATCAAATCCAAGATACAATTGTTGATGTGACATTAAATAATTGAAATGAGATAATGTTCTTGTTTCATACAATCCTTTTTCCATTTAAATATTCAATTTGATCATTATATTTTACGAAATAAAGATAAGAGAGTAAAGAGCAAAAGGGAATCATAAATTTTATTGGTCAATAAGATGTTTACAATGCTACTTTAAAATTTATATTTATAGATATAAGAAGCATACATAACATAAAAGACAACTTTTAATAAACATTAAAATCTTAAATGTATAAGCATACATAACATAAAAGACAACTTTTAATAAACATTAAAATCTTAAATGTATATTAAATTTATTTTGATGGATATCCATTTAATAATAAAATATTTATAGTATTCTCTCTTGATTGTCTGTTAGTTGACAATGTGTCTCATTAAAAACATTATTAGGAAAATTTAATGGGTCAAAACTTCGGTTAAGAAAAAAAATGTATAGTACATATTTGCTCCCCTCAAGATAACACCACATAATATGATAATATTGGATATTAGCTTTTTAAATGATCACTTGAATGACTTTACTAAACATTTATATTATCATTCTTTTGAAAGTCATGAACGAGGAAAAATTTTGGAAAAGCATATTTTTATCTCTTCAAGAGTTTCAACAGTAATTGTAACAAACTTTGATAATGGTCTTTTTATATTTGTACATATGTCAAATCAATTCATATAAATATTTACACAACTGTATGAAACAATTTCTAGGGAATTTCTTTATGATTCTAGCATTTTCAATCTTTCAAGGATTTTAATATAAACTTTCACTATATAGATTGTGACAACAATCATAAGATGCATGTACAATATGAATTGTCAAAATAATAAAATATCTAAAGGTTGTTTTATTTACTAAAAAAGAATATTTTACATAACTAATGTCAAGACTTAGCGAAAAACTTCGTATTTCTTATTTTGTTTTCGCAAGACTACACATTTGAATCTCACTGGCTTTATACCTTTAGATGTTTAGAGTACTGGTCCAGAAACTTTATGAATTTAATTTTCTTGAATTGCATTTTTTCATTTTAACCAATCTATTTCATGTATATATTTCTTGACAAACTGATTCTAGATCCTCCATTTCTTTCATTATTGCAACAATAATATTGCATGTGAAATTGTCGTTGACAATTTTTCATTTTGATTCCACATTATCTCTTACTGACATAACTTATCGAGATCTCTTTATTTTCATCTTTTTCATATTTAGGTATCTAAATCTTTTTTTGGATTTTTAATAATTAGTTATATCTTGGATCTTTTTAGGAGCACTTGCTTCCATTATATGATCATCTTGGTTTAGTATTTTTTTAGAGATATTTTTTTTTATCTTTGAAACCAATCAATCTGTCAGGCTTCAAGCATGTAGTACTTTCATTTAGTCTAATAGGTTGTCCTACTAGGACTTCAACACATTAGCTTGTATATAACACTTGATTATTTCTATTAGATCAATATATTTGACAGTTAACTTGTAACAAAGTGAATCATCCTATTGAAATTTTGGTTCAAATTACTTTCTCTGAGGATTTAGATAATGATAACTCATTACAAATAATTATTTCATTCAATTGTTCTCTCCCTAATATTAGAAAAACTATCAAATCAAAATAGCAATCACCAAATCATGTTATAATTGAATCTTCAATTCGTTTATGACATTTAATAATTCAATGAGATTAATAATTAATATATATTATCAACTTTTTTTAAATACTCATTTTGTGCATTGTGGTGGAATAACTTAAACATATATTGCACACTTAACAAATTTTAAAATGGATTATATTTGGCTCCCGACCAAAAGTCAATTTTAAATGAGTATCTAACATAATTTATTGGCATGATGCATAGAAGTGTCAATTCATGTAAATACCATATCCTTATACAAAAGTTTTACTCTCAAAAAATATGATTTAGCTATTAATTGGAGGCATTTACTTCATAAATTTTGCTGAAACATTTTATATGCATAAGCAATAAGCTTTGCGATAGTTCTTCGCACTATAATCTAGCATACATTAATAATTTAAAGCCTAAGAAATAAACTCACTAACATAAGTAAAAATTATCTCGATTGCATAATCTGAAAATTTTGTTCATACAAAAACACTAAACAAGTAATGTCAAACTACAAGTTGCCAATTAATAACTCACATGAGATTAACTTGTAGATGCATCTACTAAAATAATATCAAAACATCCACTTGCTAGGTAAAATGAGCTCATAATCTTTAAAAAATGCAAGATATTCAATCTCAATTTTTTATAGTGAGGTTTTAAATCTTTATTGAAAACAAGCAACACTTGATAAATGAAGAACCTTCAAGTTCTTTAATATATATATATATATATATATTGTCGCATCATTATTGATCATGATGGTCTATCAGATCATGCCAACTAATTAGTATATTTGGACTAGTAAACTTCTAGTTTACTATGCACATGATCTAATTATACTAATGTAAACTTTTGATTTACCATCTTTATGATTTAACCAATATAATAGATTTAATTAATTATCTCATCATCTACAATCTCAACATGATATCTATTACAAAGTGTATCCTTTTAAAATAAAATAATTTATTTGAAACTAACTAGAACAAAGTGTATTAGTTATCACTTTGTTTCTTTGGATAACAATATATTAGCTTTTCTGGATCCTTAAATTAATTTTGTACTATTAAACACTTACATGTCCCATTACCACATTGAACATAGGGAAACTGTTGAATTATGACTCTTAAATTTGAGAAATAATCTTTCAGTTAAACTCTGTTTATTTGTTTGAGTCAAACTCTTATCAGTCTAGATTATTTTATTATTATTTAACTTAGGAATTTAACCTATAAATAGGTTCTTTTACAATCTTAGAGTTACGCCCATTAGAGTTTAAAACTCCTAACACTTTTAGAGAATTTAGTGTTTATGTTTTGAAGGTTCTTTGTTTTCAAGTTTTCAGGGTTTAGTTTTTTTATCTCCATCTTTTGTACTCTTCATTCTTTTTTCATTATAATAAAATTATCTTTTCCTGTGATTTTTTATCCTCTTCGGAGGGGTTTTTCAACGTTAAATTTGTGTGTTCAGTTTTTCAATTTCTTCCGCTATTTTTACTTGTCCGTTGCTTAATCGGGTCGACCCCCAACAAGTGGTATTAGAGTTATTTCGATTTTCGTAGATCAGCCCGTTCAGAGATGGCAACAACAAGGTTTGACATTGAGAAGTTCGATGGTGTCACAAATTTCAATATGTGGCAAGTTTGTATGATGACAATTCTAGTTCAGACCGGCTTAAAAAAGATCGTTATTGGAAAAAAGGTCGAGAATCTAGATAAGTCAGAATGAGAAGAGCTTGATGAAAAGGCACTGTCTGCAATCTAGTTATGCCTCGCGAAAAGGGTATTGCAGGAGGTATTAATGGGGAAGACCTCATCCGCCTTGTGGAAAAGGCTAGAAACTCTTTATGCGACTAAGTCTCTAGCTAACCATTTAGTGCTGAAACGTCTATTTATGTTTCACATGAACGAATGTGAGCTTCTTAGAGATCACATCAGTCAATTCATTACTCTTTTGAATGATTTAAATAATGTTGAGGTTCAGATTGAAGATGAGGATCAGGCTATGCTATTGTTGTGCTCTTTACCCTATTCATACAAGTCTTTTAGGGAGACCTTGATTTATGGTAGAGACAAACTCTCATTCGAGGATGTGAAGGGTCATTTATTGAGCAAAGACAAACTCGATAATTAGTTTGGTTTAAATAGCAAAGCAGATAAGCAAGCTTCTGTTTTGGTAGCATCAAAGAAGCGAGACAAATGGTGTCGCTATTGTAAGAAATTAGGTCATGTCAAAGCAGATTGTTACAAATTACGAAATAAAAGGGCTACTGAGAGTAATGAGGAAGATTTAGCTCGTGCTAATTTGGCCGATGAAAGTGGTGATGATTTCTTGTTAGTGTCAACAAGCGAAAGCTCCGAGCTTACGTTCTAGTGGATCCTAGATTCAGGATGTTCTTTCCACATGTATCCCAACAGAGAATGGTTCTCCACATACAATTCAGTTGAAGGTTGAATTGTGCACATGGGAAACAATTCATCTAGTAAGGTAATAGGTATTGATACTATTAAAATTAATATGCACGATGGTACGAGTAGAACATTATCAGATGTCAAGTATGTACCTGATTTACGAAAGAATCTCATCTCCTTAAGTATTTTAAACTCAAAAGGTTGTAGAATCAACATCGAGTTGAGCGGCATTAAGGTGTCTCATGGAGCTCTTGTTTTGTTAAAAGGTAAAAAGATCGATAGTCTTTATATTCTGGAAGGTTCTACAGTGACCGGTGAAATCGGACAACCCTCATCCACTACGGAGTTGAAAACAACTCATTTGAAGTGGAGACAACTTGGTCATAGAAGGGAAAAAGGTATGATTGTTTCGCTGAAGAGAAGTTTTCTTTTGGATGCAGATTTTGAAAAGTTAAGGCACTGTGTTCGTGAAAATCAGACCCGAGTTAGTTTTGATTTGGCAGTGCACAAGTCGAAGGTTAGAAGTCTTTCAGTTTCTAAGCACAGATTCGACTCAGTTAATTCCCTGCATAGTTCAAGATAGGCCACGTGGAGGGTTTTAGCAAAGATGGCATTGTGGAAATACGAGTCAAGATGAAGATTTGTTGAATTATGGCTCTTATTTCAAGTCAAATTTGAGAAATAATCTTTCAGTTAAACTCTATTTATTTGTTTAAGTCAAACTCTTATTAGTCTAGATTATTTTATTATTATTTGACCTAGGAATTTAGCCTATAAATATGCTATTTTACAATCTTAGAAATACGTCCATTAGAGTTTAGAACTCCTAACATTTTTTGAAAATTTAGTGTTTACATTTTGAGGGTTCTTTGTTTTCGGGTTTTGGGGTTTAGTTTTTTTATCTCCATCTTTTGTACTCTTCATTCTTTTTTTCATTATAATAAAATTATCTTTGCCCGTGGTTTTTTATCCTCTTCGAAAGGGTTTTTCCACGTTAAATTTATGTGTTCAATTTATCAATTTCTTCCGTTATTTTTACTTGTTCGTTGCTTAATCGAGTCGATCCCCAACAGTAACAATATATTAACTTTTTTGGAGCCTTAAATTAATTTTATACTACTAAATATTGGTTCATTCATTACCAAATAAGAAAGATGCTTTTTGTCCCTAAAAATAGTATGCAATGTTGTATTGTCTAAAAGACATATGTTTCCTTTCCTTTAAGAAGTATTGATTGAATAATAAGAATTTTAGGTGTACAACAAATACATAACCAACGAATTTTCATAAATTATCTCTCTTATTTGAAAGGTTATATTGAGAAATCTTATTGTTCTATTATTTATCTCCATATCTCCACTTCTAGTGGTAAGGAGAGTACTAGTAAGAAATTCAATAATTAAGTAATTAATGTCACAATCTACAAAACCGATGCAATTCATACTTAATGTTTAGGCGTACGATAGGAACGCAACAAATGACCTTTCTGTTGGAAAAACCCGGTTTAGAAAATGGTTTTCAATCACAGAAAAAATTTAAAATTTTGAAAACGATTTGTGGTATTCATAGCAATAAACCTTTTCTCGAAAAGCACTTGTGCTTTGAGTGAGACGGACTTGAATCATTATCGACTTTCAATCGAATGACCTTTTTTGCTATCATTGTGCCACAAATTGTATCGAGTGTGACCTCAACCAACATGAATCGAACACGGAGCAAGAAACAATTTAAATACTTTTAGTAGGAAAGTAATTCTCTCAAATAGAAACCGTTTAAAGTTGTAATTCCCAAAAAATACTGTTTGATGTCCTAGGGTAAAAGCACTTATACCGGTATGCCATAAATCTGCACCGATTGGCAATTTGGTGTAGATTTTGACAGTAACATGGGGTATAAAAGAACTGATGATTTACTCTTTACATTCGGGTTTGGCAATGGTACATCGATAGTAGATATGGCTTGTCGACGAGTCTGCATTGCAAGTGTTGTCTGCATTTCTTCGGACGAATTTGCCTACTCCTCGCCTCCACCAAAAGTATATATGGCTTGTCGATGAGTCTAAACCAAGGCATGTACTCAATAGAGGTCGTCGTGTCCAATGTGAAAAAAGGTTCGCGAATGGGTAGGAAATTTATCCTACGATCCCAAATTTCAATATACTCCTTGTTGAATTCTCGCCAATTTTCGTCGGTTTTCCCCCTCAAATCAAGCTTGTACAGTGCTTCAATGTCTTGCGGTGCCGACGTAATTTTTTGCCTCCACCTAAACTACTGCATCACTTAATCCAATTTGTGCATCTCCACCTCATGTAAACTATCAATGATACATTTGCGTCCCACATACTCAGAATGGTCGAAAATTTGGGCGGGACACATTCTATGATATTTGGATCGACGTATGGAAATTGTAGTGCACAATTATAAATTTTGTTATCTATAAAAATTTAAATTCCAAATCATTGCGTAATTTATTATAGGTTTGAAAAATTCAATACCTAACCTTGGCTTCTGAGTGTTGATCTAACAATAGTCGGATATCTTCGAGCTAGTACGGTACTCCTATATAACTCTACCCATGGTTCCACATACTCAAACAATATGTTAATTTAAACATATAATAAATAACATTTACTATGGTAACTGTATATTATTATCAAATGAATTTTACCTTGTCACCAATGAGAATGTATAAGGGTCGTGTAACACCCAAAAACTGTAACCATCACCTGTTAAAGATTTCAGGGGTTCACGAAACATTACGAGAGATTTTTTTTTATTTCTTACAAATCAACCACAAACTCATACAATTACATTTAACAACTCAGAATATTAACCTTGTTTATTCTTATTCATTCATTTACAAAATTTCAACAAAATAAAGATTAAATTGAATCATACAAGAACTCAGGATCATATTGAAAAATTTTCCCATTACGAGGTCACATGGCTCTGTGTCTCGAACACACACCTTTCATTACTAACAAGCCAAGAAAGAATTAATACTCATATCAAATATTGTGTCACCTATATTCCATACCAAACAATAATACCACAATTATCAATCAAGCTGCATTAATAATTCTTACTATCACTATGAAATACCCAAAACCCGACACCGTCACCGGTTAGGGTCCTGAGATCTTTCAGATCATCTACCGTTGATTAAATCCTCATATCTCAGTACTTCAGTATCACAAGAATAAACATGCATTAAGTTTTAAACTTTAACAACATTCCATTCAATAAGGGTAAAAAATGTCATTTTATACAATCTGAAGGACTTCTACTAGTACTTGTTGGACGAGTATCGGTAGAAGTCAAGTCAGTAAGCTTTGAAAAATTAACAGCAGTTTACTACCAGTAGAAGTGAAGGTTCTACTGATACAAGTGTTCAGACTACCGATACTACTATGAGTTAAACTACCGATACTTTAAGGACTTATACCGATACAATACAAGTCAGTAACCAAAGTTTAAATATCATGTACTTCTACTGATACATACTAGAGTTCTACCGAAACAAGTGAGCAGATTCCAAATATACATATAAATTTGTAAGTTTGCAAAATAGTCTGCTTCATTTGCCAATTTCTCAAAATCATACCTATATAGGCATTTTCATGTTGGTACTTAATTCTTCACATAACAATAAAGATACATTCAAAAACATTCATCAAGTTGTTACTATGTTATTTAACCATTTACACCAAAACAACCCAAGTAATATAATCTTAATACATGCCATATAAGCCAAGTGATATAAATACTACCAAACGAGTTCCCAAGATAGTGTGATTTATTCTTTGAGGATTCGATCTTCAACAACAGAATGAATCTACAAAACAGTAAACAAATACACAGATAAGCTTACAAAGCTTAGTAAGTTCGCGAGTATATTTAACTTAGAGTATAATGCATTTAATAACATAAAGAATGAGCGATCATCCTCGTTGTCTCGTAATATTGGCATCTAGTAGATCTTTTCAAGTCTCCCAATAAATTTTAGCTCATACAGGCCCAGTCAGTAATTTACTCTTACGAGTCAGTATCGCTCTTACGAGCCTGTATCGCTCTTACGAGCCTGTATCGCTCTTATAAGCCAATATGCTTAAACGATCCAGTATCGCTTTTAAGATCGAGTATGCTCAAACGAGCTAGTATGTTCAAGTAAGCCAGTATGCCCTTACGAGCCAGTATTCTCAAGCGAGCCAGTATCGGCATTCCTTTTGCATCTTCTATCACGTTTCATCATCAATAATAGAACCAAACAAATAAGGTTATTACTATCAAATAGGAATAAAGTTACATGAACTTACAGGATTGATTTGTAGTAACGGTTCAAGTACAAGGGCTACCCTTCAGTAAGACATCCAAGACTAGCTCCCGAATTGTATAGCCCCTAATGACACGTCCCTTGTGTCCCGATTAGTCACGAAATTCATATGCGTTTTATACCATGTCCATTTCAATTAACTTTCTTTACATTATACCATTTTGAGCACACATCAATATAATTCTTATTTATCAAACATAATATCGAATTAACTAACAATGTCATTTAATTTGATTTACTAATTGTCATATATCAATCGAATTAATTCATTCCTAACATGAATAATAACTAACACAACACATAATCATTTAAGCATTTCGTTGTCACCTAAATTCAACTATATCACTTCTTCACTTTCAATCATGCTTCTCAATACAATTTCATTTCAATTTAATTCAACTCCACAATCAAATATTTATTAAGCAAACAAATTAAATTACAACATACCTAAATTATTTCAATAATTTTACATATAGAAACTGAATCAATTACTTTACTGTACGAACTTACCGGACTGATTTGTAATAGTCGTCAAGATACAAGAATTATTCCATAATTTTCCTTTGCCTCGATTTTCCACCCATTCTTGATCTAAAATAATAATTTCATTCAATTAATTAATTCCAATAGTAAAATAAACTTATTTTATACAATTGAGTCCTTTTTGATATTTTACAAAATTGCCCTTAACTTTTCACTTTTATTCAATTTAGTCTATTAGCTCAAACTTGCAATTTAACCATTTTTAAATAAGAATAAGCTCAGCTGAATACTATAACATTTCAACACAACCCATATTTGTGTTTATTTAACACTAAGTCCTTGAATTTTTACTATTTTCATATTTTAGTCCTTAAACATTAAAATAATCAAAAACTACTTTACAAAATAATCAAATCTAACAACCAAACTTATAAATCTTCCACAAACTTTCAAGAACAAACTTATTCATCAATGACAAAATTTATAACACTTGGAAAAATCACAAATTAGTCATTGGGTTAGCTAGATTAAGCTAATACAAACTTAAAAACAAAAAAATCACTAAAAACATACAAGAATTACTCACTCAATTGAGAGGACAAAGCTAGTCGAAGTTCCACCTATGGATTTTAGGGTTTCATTTATACTTGTTGAAGAAGAAGAAGAAAACAAATCAATTTTAATCACTTAGTTTTGCTTAAAAATTCATCCATTTCCTATTTTACTAAATTACCCTTAATTTCTCCACCCATTTTCTCATGTTTTAACCCCAAAATCATCCACTCACCCTTCCAAAGGTCTAATTACCATTTAGGTGCCTTAACAAACCTTCCAATTAACATCTAATACTTTTAATTAATAGAATTCAACTTTTTCACATTTTTCAATTTATTCATTTTTTTACATAATTAACTATCTAAATAATAAAATTTCGTCACCAAATTTTAATAGGATACTAATGAACTCATAAATATTAAATAAATAATATTTACGATCTGACATATCAAAGTTGTGGCCTCGAAACAATCATTCCCGATCGTACTAAAATAAACTAATTAGTAAATTCTCATTTAATTAGTATTTAATTGCAATTTACCAAAATCTAAAGAGTTCCGCCTCATTTCTATTATTAGGCCACTTAAGGAGGGTCCAATTTCATAATTGATCCTTCAATTATATTAATTTCAATTAAACAAACTTAATTCCAATTTAGTCCTAAACTAATTAGGACTAAAAGAATAAATAACCCAAAAGTTAGTGGATGGTAATCATATCCACCACTTCTTGAACTTTTGAACGTGGTTTAATTGTCATTTGGGCCCCTTTACTATTTTTAATCATTAGCAATTAAGTTTTACCTCTTTTACAATTTACTCCTTTTTCCTTAATTAAGCAATTAATCATCTAAGTTATCCAACCAAACTTTAATTCACATATAATAAGAGTTTGTAAATATTTAATAAAAATATTTACGTCCCTTAATTTTAGAAACGAGGTCTCGATACCACGTTTTCTAAAATCACTTGACTTTTGAACCAAACCACTTATACTAAATCTTAATTCAATAATTAAATTCACTCATTCAAAATTTCATAATAAAAATTATTGTTAACTTATTTACTTTAAACACTCATCATGAGAATTTTCTTGTCGGGTTTGTGGTCCCGAAATCACTGCTTTCGACACCATTGAAAAACTGGTTGTTACAGGTCGTCCACTCGGGGACGTAAAAATGGTAACTACCACCACGCCCATGACTGCAACAGGAGCAGACAACCACTGATTGACATCTTATATGGTTCTGTCGTCCGACACAACTCCCTATACAACGTGGCCAACACGATTAATCCTCAATCCAGTCAACCGCATTCTTTGAAGTAAACTAGGTGTAGTAGCTACCGTATGTGTACCAAATTTTGAGATTTATGGAGCATTAGAATGCCCCTGATTAACCTCAAGATGAATGTTCGGGCGTATTGTTCTTTTTCGATGTCAGTCGCGTCCTTAGGAAGATATTTGAAATTATCTTCCAACCATTTCACCTCTATCCGGCCACATTGAAACTTGTTCGACACTTTCCTTAAAAATGCCTTGCAAAAGTCTTCCTTACCGTGAACGACCATTGCCCCGTAACGACTAGCCCATCCACCAAGTTGTAAAGTTACATCCTCAAATGTGATTGTACACTCACAGCATGGAAGATGGAATGTGTGTGTCTCGAGTCTCAATCTTTCCACCAACGCGCTGATAAATGTAAGATCCAATTTATTGCCCCCGAGCATACGAGACACATGTAAGAATCCCACATCTTGCAAATAACCACGAATTTCACTGTTTGGGTTCTTTGATAAATTGTGTATGAACCCCTTCAAAACATGATCATCCTATTGGAAAAACTGATTTAAAAACGTAGTGGAAAAATAAATTTAGGGAAAATAAAGTTTTAATTTTTTTTTCCAAAAACAAGATCTTGGTTATGATATCTAAAGTAATAAACACTTGAACAAAATTGTACATTTTTTATTCATCTAGGATGAGCACTTCGATCGAGTAATCTTTTTCACTATCCTCAAGCTCACGTTTGTTGAGTGTGGGCTCTTTTCGAATCAAAAAAACTTTTCATAAAAATTACCAGTGAGGTAATTTCACAATTTCTCTAAACTTTTGGATCAAGTTGCAAATTAAAAAATATCTCTAGAGATTTTTTGAAATAATCTCTTCAGAGAATTTTTCTCTACAACTTTTTCTTGAATTCAAGTGTGTCAAAAATAATGCCACAATGTTCTCTTTATATAGGAAGAGTTTAGAGAGTTCAACTATTATCAAACTAAACTCAATCACTTTAATATTAAATTAATATAATATTTATCAAGATACATATTAAATTAAATTTAATATTAAATCTTATTAAAATAATAAAATATTTATCAACGAGATAAACATTAAATTAAATTTAATATTAAAATAATCACTTTAATATTAAATTAATAAAAAACTATTAAAATAAGTATTAAATTAAATTCAATATTAAACTATTAAAATAATATTATTTTTGGAATAGTTGACAAGTTTAATTATCCCTTGGCTAATTGTCTAATTTGAAAATTAGTTTACAAAGATATCATATTAATTTTAATTAATTTGATTAATTTAATTTTACTTGATCAAAATTAATTTTTCAAAAATCACATAGATTTTTGAAATTAATTTTTTAAGAAAATTCTTTAATCAAATTCTCTAGTTGAAAAATTCTCACGGTCACCTAATTTAATTTCACATCGAATAATTCGATTCAATTAAATTATTTCCAAGTTATAGATTTTTTTAATTCAATGCAGTTCAATCAAACTTTTGTTGAGCTAGTGGAGGGACCAATCGGTCATATACAATTAGATTCTAGTAATTGCAATTATGTCCAAAAGCATCGTTCTGATAATTCGAAATTACTTAATCATGGAGTCAATCCACAAGAAGTACCATGACTGAAAACTTCTTATTGTATACTCTTTATGAAAGCAATTCATCCAACTGCTTTGTCCAATGACCTCGTCATGTGCGTGTTACCCTCGTATGATATTCTTATTCCTTTGAATTAAATCTGTTCACTCAATACAATCTTCTTTATCACATTGTCACTATTGCGTCTTCTTAATGATTAATATGATCACTGTCAACAAATGACTGTGATAAATTCCTCGTTAAAGAGTAAGCAACCTATGGCCACGTTCCATATTTATCAATCCACACAATGCCAATGAGAGAATATCATTAACTCTTTAATTAAGCTTTGAATTTCACTGTTACTAGTAAAGTCATGCCATACACAAGTCATGTACCTAATATACTGGCTATGGGCTCGATCGTTTTTAGAGCATAAGCCTCCACTTATATCAAAGTACATGAGTTGTATACGCATGGTCAGTGACTAACTGAGGATTTAGGTAAATCACACCATGTAAGTCACAAATGAATCAATTCACAAACGCATTCAGAATTAATTCATCTTAGGTCTAGTCCAATAAATCATTCTACCAATGAATACATTTATGTCTCTACCCATGAAGTCAACTACTCCGATAGCCAAGACTACATCTCCCTAATTGGAATTGTAGACGACATCATAATCATTCTCAATATTTGAATCAAACGCTCACTTTGATTCTTTTACAAGATTACGAACTCATTAGATTATTTACTAAAGTAAGTTGTCTTTCTTGCAATGTAAACATTATTACAATGTCACTTAGCTTCAGTTTGAATTTAAAAAATTAATGAGCTAATGTTTTGTCACAATTTTGCTATGCATGCAAAATATGAAAGACAAAAAATTACAAAAGACATAATAGTGAAATGTGAAACGTGAAATATGAAATTAATTTTATTTATTTATTCATTTTTCAAATGAATAGAAAACAATTACATGTTTGCAATAGACACATTTCCCAACACATCCGCTTATTTATATCAACAAAATAATTTAAAAAATTTTAAAATAAAACTTTAAAATTAACTTAATTGAAAATAATGAAATTTAGAAAATTTCCTTACCATTATTGATTGAGCATGAAAATGTGCTTATCATCGAAACAAATAAGAGAACTTACCATTCATGAAAATTTAATCGAAATGAATAATCTATAAAATAATAAAATTAAATTATAATATTTTTATACAAATGTATTAGAAAATTTCGAACAAATCTTGAGAAAATTGAGAGTTTAGAGAGAATAGAAAGAGTTGGATTTAAGTGAAAAGAATAAATAAAGACCTTATATTTATAGGAAAATAAAATAATTGTTGGGCTGCTTAAATATTTTATCGTTGTCGAGTTTGAATTTGAACTATTGGAAAAATTACAGTTGAAGAAAAGTACATGCAGTTAGATAAACTTTTATATTTTTTATTTAAAATCGATTTATTTTTTCAAATCTTAAAAAAAATGACATATTTAACCAATTAAAAAAAATATTTAGCCAATATATAAATATTGATAGTTTCAAAATATCGAAAAACTAATAATTTTATAATTAAATATTATCATTAAAATATGATATCTTATTTTATTAAAATAAATAAATGAATAAATAAAAAGCTATCCTTCTCTCTCTCTGTCTGAAGTCTCTCTCATCATTTCCTCTCAGTTTCCTCTTCTCAATATAAATTTTCTTTTTCTTCACAAATCAAAACAATTTTCTTCTTCTTCTTCATCATCGTCTTATACAGAATAAAATTTTCTCTTTAAAAAAATGCCTGCTTGGTGGGGTAAAAAGTCGAATAAGAACAAAGAAGAGAGTCAAAATCGAAGTCCACGAGGCACCAGCATCGGAGTAATCAAGCTTTCGCCTAATAAACCAGATGCTACTGCCGGCTTTTCCGGCGGCGGCGCTGCTGGTAAAATGAAAGCAGCAGCCGCCGCCGCCGCCGATGACAAGAACAACAACAACTACTCTAAGAGCTTTGATGGTGGAGGAGGGCTTGTTTTAACCACCAGTAATTCACCACGTGCCAGCAGGGAATTCAACGTTGTTGTTGGTTGTAGTGGTGGTGGGTCATCCGGGTTTTCGGGTTTGGAGTCGGATTCAGGTGAAAAAATAGGGATTCCTTTGCCTACACCATCCATCTCATCGATGCAGAGTGATCATGTTGTGGGGTTAGGATCTGGGTGGCATTCGGTTTCAAGTGATAGCTCTTCTGATGATAATCAGATTGCAAATGATCCGGTTCAATTCCTTGCATACAGGTTTCATTTTCCCTTATATGTATTGGATTCTAAATATTGAAGGATTGATTTTCATTTTTGTTATTAAAATCTCTGAATTAATATGGGGCAGTTACTGATAAATTTTTTTTTTTGGTATATAAAGCAGTTGTCGATTAATTAATAAGATATAGTTTTTTCTCTGTCTTTTCTTGGGTGTCAGAGTTTGACATGTTCTTTTTTTATTTAAATAATTTTATCCATATGTTTCCTTCCTTTTGGGTCTGCCATCTGTTAATATTTTCAGCTTTTGGAACTAAAATTTCCTGGTAACACTTACAAATTAATCACTATTACATGTTCAGTTTGAATGTAATTATTGAATGATACATGTTGGATACTTACATCTGTAAATAATATATCATATGTCTGTAACGAGCCAAATATTCAATATTATTGTGTGGTATTGGGTTGTTCACACTAAACGAAGCATTACCTGTAATGATTTTCAAAGAGCTGACATTAACTGAAATCTAGGTCCTATATTGATCCCAGAGGCCAAGGTGAAATTAGAATGAACATGAGGTCGAAAAGCCCTGGTCCGGGGTCGAGAGGAGCAACCAGCCTGACATCAACTCTTTATCATCAGTTGTCTGCAGTGAGTCTAGAGTCTCCTACAGGCAGAAAGGAAGATGGCAAGTCCGTGTGTCATAAGTTGCCTCTTCCACCAGGTTCTCCTACTAGTCCCTCTGCTGCCTTGCCTAGCACAAGAACTTGTGGAGTGAGTGAAAATACAACTTTTACTCTATCGAAATGGCGAAGAGGTAGACTGTTAGGAAGGGGAACTTTTGGACATGTTTACCTTGGGTTTAATAGGTAGGACTTGCTTTCTGTATCAGTTAATTATCATACTCTGCCATTCATAAAAGACTTTAGATTTATCTGTCACAGAAATTAGCTGTTGTCATGCATTCCATGGTTCCAATTGGGCTAATATGCAAGACAAAAAAGATATTTACCAAGATCTTAAGTATATTTTCAGTTTCTTCCCGTTGTATACTTTTCTAAGTATTGTGCATCCACGCTTGACAGTGAAAGTGGGCAGATGTGTGCAATAAAAGAAGTCAGGCTTGTCTGTGATGATCAAACATCAAAAGAAAGCCTCAAGCAACTGAGCCAGGTAATAGTTTTGTCTGATTCTCACTGAATAGTTATACATAAATTCTGTTATTCTTTTACCAGTTGATATTGAAATCATTTACAAGTTGCACATTTTAGTGTCTGGTTTTCTAATCCCTTTTAATGTCAACAGGAGATAAATTTATTGAGTCAGCTATCTCATCCAAACATTGTTCGGTACTATGGAAGTGAACTGGTAATTTTTTAAATACTGCTTTAGAAGACATGACATGCAAATAATTCACTTACATTACGAAATGAAAAGAAAGGGGAATGGAGAATGATATTTGGAATCCTTCTCCTGATACCAGTTAATTGTACCTTGATTCACTGTAAATCTAATTGCCATTTTTTCAGGGTGAAGAAACACTCTCAGTTTACTTGGAATATGTCTCTGGTGGTTCAATCCACAAATTGCTTCAAGAATATGGTGCCTTCAAGGAACCTGTCATTCAAAACTATACAAGACAAATTCTTTCTGGGCTTGCTTACTTGCATGGAAGAAATACAGTCCACAGGTACTTGGATGTACTTCTAGTTATGGATGATTTAATTGTCTGTAGTGTGGAAATTTAGCATCAACTTTGTTATGTTTTTAAAGCTGTGGGTTTTATGTTTCAGAGACATAAAAGGGGCAAACATATTAGTAGATCCTACTGGTGAAATCAAGTTGGCTGACTTTGGCATGGCAAAACATGTATGTTACCATATCTCATCTTGGGGATGATAGGCTTAATTCTAGTATATTGAAGCTTCAATGCCTCTGAAATTAGTTAGCAGCTAAGAGTAACAAGTGTCTACTACATGACATTTTGATATGATGCTAGTTTTGGTTGTAAAGAAAACAGAGGTTAAAACGAAATTGTCTTTTGATATATATCTATATAATATTTATATTGCCTTCTAGACTATCACTTGAACCCCAGTTTATCTGAGAGGTTAATGTTGAAGTCATGAGACTCAGAATCTAATTAAAATTGGAAATGACAAGTGACATTTACAGGTGTAAATCTAGCGAATTGGAAATGTGTAAATAAAAACTGAAAATGGACAGTGGTCTTGTCTGCCTACTTCCTTTTCTTTCACCAGTTAATGAACAATTCTTTCTTTCTGATCTAGATAACAGCTTGTGGTACAATGCTTTCATTCAAGGGAAGTCCTTACTGGATGGCACCTGAGGTATTGCTTTTCCTCTCTCGTTCAATTATATGATAACGGAATCACCCCCTTTTTTTCCCTCATTAAAAACCTTTTCAAGTCTATTTCATTGCTAATTATTTTTCCCTTTATGGCCACTTATCTGTATATTTTTCCGATTTCAGGTTGTAATGAATACAAATGGCTACAACCTTGCAGTGGATATCTGGAGTCTAGGCTGTACCATACTTGAAATGGCTACATCAAAACCACCATGGAATCAGTATGAAGGGGTGCGACATATTAATTCTTAACTTCTCTTGGATAATGTCTTTTTCTGGCTAGCTCAAAACTGTTCAGGAATTAGGATCAATCCTTCTTTTAATTCTGAATTCAACAGGTGGCTGCAATATTTAAAATTGGAAACAGTAAAGATATCCCAGAGATTCCTGATCACATTTCTAATGAAGCTAAAAGTTTCATAAGGCTTTGCTTGCAAAGAGAACCGTCAGCACGTCCTACAGCCTTGCAACTGCTAGATCACCCTTTCATTCATGACCAAGCAACAACAAGAGTTGCTAACATCAGAATAACCAAGGATGCATTTCCTTACACTTTTGATGGAAGCCGCACTCCGGTATATATTCTTAAGATGCTTGATTCTGTTTGATTTAGACTCATCTTTTATACTTCCTGAACTGATTGATTTAGAAAGCACTTGGAACAACTTCTGCTACTTGGTTTTAATTTAAATATCATGGACTGTGATCATCATATCATGTTGTTTCAGAAATGGATACTGCATAAACAGAAACCTATATTTTTCATACATGGTTTGATGCTACTTAACAGATTGTGCTTTCTAGATGACCTTATTTACTAGAATCTCTAATTGGGTGAAAGTTATGGATGCAATCATTACGCTTGTTAAAATCCTAAACATGAGTACAATATGCGTATTAAACTGATCTAAAGTTGGCTCATGTTTATTACATTGTTTTGAAATTGATTGGTATATGAACCGATAGTTTCTTAATTAATGTTTTGATACATCAAAATTTTAATGCAATTTCTTTGTTTGTTTTAGCTTCTTCCATGTTTTATGATGTTTTCAAAATTTTATTATACTCTTGAAATGCAAATTGATATTCCTTTTCTTCCTTTTCAAGTAGCAGCCATACTTTTTTCTTGTTTTGCGCTATTTAAGCTTGCAAATATGAATGAGCACATGTACTTGAAGTTTTCTGATCAGTAACTAAAGCTGAATTTAAGCTAATCTCTCTTGTTATTTTTAACTTTCTGAACAGCCCATATTAGAATTGCAGTCCACTAGAAATAACGGCCTTTCATTTGATGGAGATTATGAGATGAGGGGAATGACTACAACTTCAAGAGCTTTGAGGAATCCAAGGTACTAATCATGTTGTCTATCATTTCTGCACTCAAAGTTTATGGCACAAAGTTCTAAAGTAACTTGCCTGTCATGTATTCATATGCACAGAGATAATGCAAGAGCAATCACATCTTTGCCTGTATCTCCTTGTTCAAGTCCATTAAGATATGGTGCGGCTCACAAGAGTTGTTTTCTTTCTCCTCCTCATCCGGCTTATCAGTTTGTAGGACAGAGCAGTTACAACTTGTGTGATATCTATGGGAATGCTTCGAGACCAAATCCAAAGTACACTTTGGATCCTTGGCTTCAAACTTCACTACTAAAAGTTCAAACACCGAGCACCCCTCCACAAAGGAAACTTATTTGAGATAATTGTAAATAGGGGACAGGACAAATATCCTTTTCCTCTCCATCCCCAAGTCCAATGGACTTAAATATTTTTCTTTGATGGAAGGATTCTCCCGCCCTATTCTGGTAAATTTGGCCATCCCATTCTCCTAGCCAACTAGAAAAGTGATCGCATTTTTAGCTTAAGGCTACTCGTAGTGGGAATATTAGGGGACAATGGGAGTTTTGTTGCAGGGTGAAGATAAAACGATGCTCCAATACTTGAACTTGTAACACACTCGTTGATTTTTGTATATGGAAGGTGGTCACTTAGCCTGAAACATTCTCGTTGTTCTATACTAGTTTGATGATGCATGTAATACCAGCACTGGTTGAACAGGTAATTTTGTTATGCGAAACCATCTCATTTTAGCCACAGATTGATGCTTATTTTTGAAGCAGCAGGAGGAGGGTCCTTACCCATTGAAGCCTGAGTGGGTCATTTTCCACTTTTCCTTTCAAATCTTAAAAATACCAAAATTGCCTAACGAAACAAAGAAGACTGTGACCGTACCAGGTGGTCTTTTTCTGATTGTAGTTGGTGGGGATATAGAGATTGACAAAGTCATTGAATATGGACTGCAACTGCATCATGGATTCAAACTTCCAAGGTCAATGCACTATAAGAAAGGCGGCTCCATGATTAACGTGCCCAAAATGATTATTTGGGTTTTCCATGCTTTCTTTTTCACTTGCTTTTAATTCTTTACCACTGGGTTCGGACTGTTCAAGCTTTTTCCACATATGTTAATTTAGTTTATTTATCTCACTTTGGGCTCCCAAATCACTATCAAGGTGATATTTTGTTTTTTTTTAATTATAAAAAAAAAGATAAAATATTAATAACAATGTAATTGACACGATTTAAATTCAGGTCATACTTGAAGTAATGAACATTTTTTATTATTAGGTCAACACATGAAAGTCTATCAAGGTGATAATCTGATTTTAAACTTATTAGGACATTTATTCATTTTTTTTATTCTAATAAATAATTTTAAAATAAATATTATTTAAATAAATAAATTTTTTTATAATATTTAGATAAAAGAAGCCACAAAAAACACAGCAGTAAAATAATGTCCTCTGCCAAGCTTTTAAGTAAAGTTTCTAACTACCCCCAATGTGCCGGAAGTGACATGCTAAGGTTGCTCGAAGTGACTCAAATCTTTAGGATTGGTTCATTACATCAATAGATGAAACCCCATATTTGAAAAAAACAAACTTTGAATCTATAAAAATGTCATTCTTTTCCTTTATATTTTTAAATTTACATTAGATGATTTAGTGGCACCAACAAAGATAGAAGCCTCTCTCTCGCATGAACTTCCTGGGAAAACTCTTTCTGCTGAAGAAAAAGATATGCTTGAAAAAGATATGCTTGCTAACAGTAACAGGTGCATTAAAGGCGATTCCTCTCAACAAGGTGTGTTTCTATCTGCTGGTTCCTCTTTCTCCTACAAGAATGTCCTTAATACTCCACATCCTCTTAATTGACCAAATTGTCCAATTGATGACCATTGATGAGGAAGAGTTTTATCTGTTACAGAATATGCTCAACTACCGAACGCTGAAGACATCAAAATTACATTCTCTATGAGAAGAAAGGAATCAGAAACAAATGGTCCAAGTCCCTCATCATTAAAGTCTTGGAGAAAACTACAGGTTACCAGTTTGTCTCAAGTCGGCTTACCTTTGAAAACCTACTGGTAAAATCCAATTTACTATTTTATTGTTTCATTTCATGAAAATTCTGAGTATGATTATGTTATACTAAATGGACTATGGTTTATTGGGGGTCATTTTCTCATTGTGTGCAAGTGGGAGCCGAACTTTAGGCCATCCACTGCTTCAAAGGAGGTAAGCCGACTTGAGACAAATTGGTAACCTGTAAATTGGAGGTTACTCTTAAAGGATTATGTTATACTCTTACATGATGTCCATCTACTCATAACTTTTATGTTAAATCCTTATTTGCAAGTTGATGTTCAGTTATCAATATGGATCCTTTTTTTCCACCATGTATGTTAAATTGAACGTCGACAATGAAAAAATATTGCAGAAAAAAAAAAACGAAAGAGAAAAAAAAACATATTTTACGTAAAAATTCTTTTGGGAAAAAAATTACGGGTAGTGGAGAAGAAAAATTTATTAATGTCGAATTTGAATAATTACAAGAGGAGTCGACTACGTCTATTTATAAATTGAAAAACTTTATTCTAATCAATGTCTAATAGAAGTAACGTAGTAAGGTTAAAACACTTTATTCTAATCAATATCAAATAGAAGAAGTGTACTTCTATACGGATTCTACTTGCGTAGCCTTTGCCCCCACAGATCCCCTTATCTTGCCACTTACATTTTATTTCTTTAACAAGAATTTGAGTCACACAACTCTAACAATGTAACTTTTAAGGTTGTTCTCCTAAACTTCCACCCTAAGGACCCTTTGGATATGTTTTCCTTGGCAAACATTCCAAATTTGACTTGTCCTTGGCGGACTCTTTTTTCTTACTATAGTTCTAAAGGACTTTCTTTAACAAGAGTTTACTATTTCTCTTATGTGATGGTTCCTTACGGAACTAACTCTATGACTTGTGTACCCGCAATAGTTTCCTCTAAAAAATGAATAGTCTTGACAAACTTAATTGTTAACTGAATAATCCATATTAGTACCTCTTTCTATCTTTAGGTTCCAACTAACCCCTCTTTACTTATTAGACTATCAGAAATATATATGTTTGTGCCTCCCCGTAAAATTTACAGTGTCAATGAAGCCTTATACTAGGAGTGAATCTCTCGTTACTCCTCCATGAACTTCCTCTAACATACAAAGTTTCTTTTAATGGTGAAACGTCACCTGCAATCCACGGATAAATCCTCTTTTGTTTTCCTATTTACAAGGCATTATCGACATGACATTTCTATAACTAGTTTTAACTGGGTTACCACCATATGCCCTATTGGCTTCTTTGCTTACCATTTTGGCAGACTTTTCTCATTTCTAATACTTTTTCTTTTTTCGGCAGATTCCTCAAACCTACTAGCTAGCTATCGCTTGTCATCACTTGTAATTTTCTTCACTTGAGTGGTTTTCCATAATTATCGTCCTGGCAGACTACCCCATTTTTATTGTCTCGACAGACTATCCCATGTTTATCGTCCTAGCGGTCTACCCTGCTTTTATTGTCTCGATGGACTTCATATACTGCCATAGTCGTGTTATGGTCTTACACATCCTGCCCCATGTTTAATGTCCTAGCGGATTTTATTTGTTGTCATAGCCAAGCTATGGTCTTACACTTGTAATCCCGATGTTTAATGTCATGGCAGACTTCCCTATGTTTATTGTCCTAACAGACTACCCCGTGTTTACTGTCTCGACGGACTATACCGATTGACATAATTGAGTTATGGTTTTACACCTTAAACCTCTTTATGGTGTCACCCCGAAAGACTTAATAATCGTTTCCATGGTGTCGCCCAAGAACCTTACTGTCATTACGATGTCACTCTATAGAGTCGATAGATCGCTGTCACAGTTTCACTCTAATGAGCTAGTCGATATCATTCTGCCTCACATCTAACCTTGATGCTCGAACACTGCAGTGTCCCCTCCATAATGCTCGGAGCTTCGCACATCATGGTTTGCACCTGACAACACTGAATTGCGAAATCTAACGAAAATTATATTTCCCTATCCGTCGACACATTCCTCCATTTCGCCACCTCTAAACTTGATGCTCGAATATCGCAATTTCCCTTCTGTAATGCCTAAAGCTTCACATATCATGGTTTGCACCTAACAATACCAATTTACGAAATCTAATGAAAATTCCATTTCCTAATGCATCCGCAAAAACCTACTCTATCTATCCCGTCAATAATATCCCTCATACTCTACAATTCATAAGCACAAACATATTATCACATAAACATAATAACATGGAGTATGCTAAATTTATATATTGTACCACAACCATTTCATGTATATCGACACACTTGAGAATACTCATATACCTACTCATCCTTATGCATACATAACATTCAAGCTCATCCATTTATGGAGTATAAAAACTCACCTGATGCTTCTTTGACTTATCAACTTAGCTTTTCCGAATGTCAGAGCTTTCATTTTCTCGACAGCTAAGCATGACAACCAAAGTCATAAATTAAACTTAGCATTCTAGCTTAAAAACTCAGTTTCTAGAAACATGCAGAACTCCTCGATGATTTTGAAAATTTTTCATTTCTTAAATTCACTACGTCATTTTGATAAATGCTTACTTTTTTCTAAAGTTAAAAGTAAAAAAGATTAAGTTAAAAGGCAAAACTACGTCGTTTTGATAAATGTTTGCCCACTGAATTAAAAGGCAAAACCATTGTAATACCTCTAATCCGCCTCCGTCATCGGAATATGGTTACAAAGAGTTACAATACATGTCGAAACATTCTTATAGCGTTCGATATAAAAATTAATTTAATTTCGTTTATTTAGATGTAACTCGAAATAATATAAAATATAACTATGCGAGCTTTTGATCAGGTCCTCGAGGCCTTAATAACAACTTACGGATAATCAGGGATCAAATTGGAATAAATCAAAACGTTTAAAAAAATTGAAAAATTTTCACCTACAAGGGTCACATGGCCATGTGACCCTCCCAGATGCCCGTGTAAACCTTTCACACACCCAAATAGCAAGCCGGGTGCTAGACCATGCAACTCTCTAACTTGATACACACGGTCGTGTCTCAGACCGTGTGCCAGACTGTGTGGATTTGTACTTAAAATAAACAGCGACACATGACCATGTGACCAGGCCGTGTGTGTCACACAGTCATGTGATTAGCTCGTGTGCTTCATAAATTGTCCTTAAACAAGCCATTTGCTTAAACACCAACCTAAAATCATACCCATATGTATTTTTATGACTAAGACACATTCAAAACCTCTTCAAAGCATATCAAAACAACTAAAATTACTCAACTTAGGGCATCAAATTATATCATTTATACATGTGCAAAAGACCTAACTTAGAATATTTGTCCAAGCACATGATTTATACGTAATCAAATTCTAAAACATATTCACACATTTACAAAATAACATCCTAAATACATGCCATGATTAATCAAAAGTCAAGGGATCAAAATCTACCGAAAAAAGATGTAGGAAGATGCGTGTGCTCTGATGATCCAACCCACATGATCTCAAAAGTTCAAAATCTACAAAATGACATAAAAACCAAGGTAAGTATAAGAAATACTTAGTAAACTTCCATGTAAATAAAAATGATACTCAATACGTAAGTCCGGATCGTGTGTGTAACATCCGCGTGCTTGAATCGGATTTAGAACAGTGATAAATTAGAGTTGAAAATTAGAAATGTTTAGTTGAAGTGATGAAGGTTAGAAAAATTTAAGGATTAAATAGTAAAGAAGAGAAAATATGGGGGACTAAATAGTGAATTTTCTAAATTAAATTTTGAGTCATCATGGGAATTAGATTGATTGAGGAGGGGCAAAAGAGTAATTTGATGAAAGATATTTTTGGAGAAAAAGTTTTGGTGCCAAAGTGTAAAGTTGGAAGGCCTAGGGACTAGAAGTGCAATTTTATCATTTCTATTAAGTGAGATATTTTAAGTGAGATTTCTAGAGAATTTGAGAGAGGTTTAAAAAAAAATCAATTAAAAGGCAAAAATATTATCCCTTTTCATAGTCCAACCATCCATGCCATTCTCTCTTTCATCCAACTTTTGATTTTGTTCCAATTAGGTCCTTTCCTCATTGTTAAGACCTCCTAGCTCCAAAATCTCCTATTTTCTTTGAAATTTATGAAAGAAAAGTATAGAAGGAGGTTAGTAGACACCTTAGACTTCTTAAAGAAATCATTTTGAGGTGTTAGAGAGCATAGGGACTAAATTAAAATTTTGTAATTTCAAGAGCTAAGGTAAGAGATGACTCAATCTTCATGACATACATGTATTTTTCTGCAACATTAGCATAAAAATCATTGAATTATAGCTCATAAGTTACATGTGTCTATGTGAAATTGAAGAGAAAGAGAAGAAACAAAAGGGACCAAATTGAAGACAAAAGAGAAGAATAGAGCAAGGGGTAAAAGAGAGGAAATTCAGCCTTTTTGTTGTAAGTACTACAAAAGTTTTGATTTATAGTTTACTTTCTCTAATGATATATGAATTATTAGCATAAAATTTTTTATATAGGTACATAGTTTGAATGTTTACAATGATAAAATGAAGGGATTAATATGTGATTGAGTAAAACAGTTTGGACAGAATAGAGGATTAACTTCAAAAATTCTCCAAAAATTGTATATAATTATTTAAGGGTCAAATTATATATTTAATTAAAGCTTATTGCGTGTAGTTTCATATGGAAGAAACAATGAATTAAAAGGAATTGTATATTTCGAGATATACTAGTTTTTGTGTAACAAGGTCAGAGTAGGTTCTAGTTCCCCTTTTCTAACTTTGAAAAATCATAGAAAAATATAGAAAAATTATTAGAAACTTAAATTTATATGGTTAATTCCTTAATGAGTCTATTTTCAAAATAAATAGACGGGAACATCATTTGATATCTGTAATTAAAGACAAATAATTTTGAGTGAAGAAAGGTCGAAACTGTCAGGCTGCAGAAAAGGGTTAAATTGAAAGAATTTACTGTACAAATTGGCTAAAGTAAAAATTCTTAAATTTTTATGGTAAAAATATATTTGAGTCTAATTTTAGAAACATCAAGTGGTTTATTATTTCAAACTCTGTAGTTCAAGATATAAATAATTTAGTGATTGTGACTCAAATTGATAGCTTTGAAAATTAATGTGAAAATAAGAGTAAAGATGTATATGATGATATATATATATGTGATGAACAATGTATATGTGAAATATTATGTGTTTAATTATAAATATTGATTATATGATAAAATGGTGATATTGTGTAAGCCTTTGAGTAAATAAATGTGAGAAATACATGATTATGTACATGTGAAGAGAAATGTAAATGTGATATATGAAATTATGAGAAATGATGAATATGAGAGATTATGCCCATGTAGGCAAGTTAGAACCATTGTGATAATAGTGGCATGCCATTAAGGAACACTAGCGCGCTCTCTGATTAGCACCGTGTGTGCTCTCTGATTAGCACTGTGTGTGCCCTCTGTTTAGCATGTTTCGTGCCCTCTATTCAGCATTGTGTGTGCCCTCTGTTATTAGCACTTCGTGTGCCCTCTGATTAGCACTTTGTGTGCCTTCTGTTACCCAGCACTTATGTGCCCTCTGTTAAGTACTTCGGTACTTTCTGTTAGTTCCGTTTATCCAATAGGTTCTATAAAAGTCGACTTTGGGCCAAATGGATAAATAAGTGAAATGAGCTATGATCAAGAACGCCATGATGGGTAAATTGTGAAAAGTGAAAGAATGTGCAAATTATGACATTGAGGTAAGTGAAATGATGAATACATGAAAGATAAGTACTATATGCATATGTGTAATTAAATGTTGATAATGAAGTGAAATGTGGCTGAAATGACTAAGTTGTGAAAAAGAGATGAAAATGTAAAATATAACATTGAGGTAAGTTGAAATATGAGAATGAATGTGTGTTGCGGTGGCATTAAGGTAAGTTAAATGTTACATGCAAGAAAGGTTAGAAATTTTATACGTATGAGTATTTAAATGTTTGATAAAATTAAGCAATAAATAATCATCTATAACGCGTACATTTTAACGCGTAGGTACAAAAGCTACGAAAAGTTAGAGTCGATCAAGGGACCTCTCATCACATCACATCACTCTTGGAAGATTTCAAGCTTAGGTACTTTATTTTGAAGTAAAATGACATGTACAAATGGTACCTACATTTGACCCTAATGGAAGGAAAAATGTTGATTAGGGATGCTTTGAGTTGATGAAATGAAATGATGAATTTTGGTTGAAGTTGTGTTTTGGACTAAAAATCATATTTTATTTTTTTTAAATTGGTTAGTCTCGATTTTAATTATACATGGTTAATTTACGATATTTTGAATCAAGAAGCCTAAAAATGCATCGTGTGATGAAATTTTTTTACATGACTCAGTTTTTCTGTATTGAACTTTAATGTAATACTTCTATACCGGGTTTATACATATTGTCGAAACCACTTTTTTTTTGAAAAACATGTTTAAAAAATTATTTTAAAATTGGACAACGGGAGTCGCCACCAATCCTTTATTTGGTGTTATTGGATCACCGCAAAACGTTTAAAATCCGTTTTGAAAAAAAAAATTTTGGCCTTCGCAATCCAGAAAACAAGTTTGGGAGTCGGTTACACATGAAGAAGGGTTAGCACCCTCATACGCGTAAAATTGGTACCACATTGATTACTTTCGGGTCTTGATTTGTAAAATTTAAAAACTTGAATAAAGTTTAAAATACGATCCTTGAATGCATGAGTTATACTTAAAAGAAACCGATTTTATTTGGAAGTCCCACTATTTCAAGGTGATCGAGATAGAAAGTCACGTCCAGTGAGTTAAGACATAACATTTTGAGATCTAGAAATAACGAGCTTTCTTTTGTTGTAAACTTTTTTTAACTTCAGAAAAGGATGTTTGATTTTCTCGATTCGAAAAAGGTCACACCTAGTAAGTTTAGGTACAAATTTTCAGAATCAGAGATAAAGAAACATTGCCTCGATTTAAGGGTATTCGATTATTCCGATTTGAAGAAAAATCGCGCCTAGTAAGTTAAGGCACAAATTTTCAAAATTCAAAATAAAAGAATACTGCTTTGATTTTAAACTTTTTTACGAAAAAAATTTTGAAAACAAATATGTGAGTTTAATATGAATGAGTAGTTAATAATGGACATTAGATAACACGAAGCAAAACAATTAGGAAGATAAAATGATATGCAAAAATCAAAAATCGAAAATATGTAAATACAAATATTGATGAGGAAGAAGAATAAAATAATCGGGGTTTGAAAATGTGATTTTTGGATACTCGGGGGCAAAATGGTAATTTTGGACACTTGGGGGAAAATGGTAATTTTGGGAAAGTTCGTGGTCAAAAATAGAATATTTGGAAGTTCAAAGGTAAAATGGTAATTTTTGGAAAAATTGGGGTTAAAAATGGAATTTTGGGAAGTTTAGGGGTAAAATGGTATTTTTTGGAAAAATCGAGGTTAAAAATGGAATTTTTAGAAATTCGGGGGTGAAATGGTAATTTTAGGAAAAATCGAGGTCAAAAAATAGAATTTTAGAAAGTTTAGGGGTAAAAATGTAATTTTTGGAAAGTTTAAGGGTCAAAATATGATTTTTAGACAGTTTAGGGACCTTCAGGGTAATAAAACAAAAAACAAGTGACACGTGGCTGCCTCTCAGACATTCAGAAGTCCAGGGTCTAATTTGAAAATCATTCAAAATTTTTGGGCCAATTTTGTGATAAAATAAAACTTGATTTAAGGGCAAAATTGAAACAAAAATAAAAGGTAAAAGACTAATTGCATAAATAAGCCAAGTTAGGGACATGTGGCAGCTTATTGGCCTTTCAAAAGATCAAAGGACTAAATTGAATAAAAAATAAAATTATTGGGAAAATTTAAAATAAATTAAAACATAAAAAGGACTCAATTGCAAAATTAGAAAAAAGCGGAAGGACCGAATGCATAAATAACCCATTTATCAAAAACACGCGGATCCTTGAGGCGGGTCGGGTCGAATCCGGTCAGACCTTGGTTCAGAGGTTCAAACGGCGTTGTTTCTGGTGTTTAAATACCCTATTGAAACGGCATCATTTTACTTGGGTATATAAGTCTGTTTTTAAGTAAAAATTCATTCTGCATTTTCATTTTGCAAAAAGAAACAAAGCCTTCCCCTTTGTTTTCTCTCTAGACCATCCCATGGTCGGCCGAGATTTGGCCCAACGTTCGTCGTCCTCCTTTCCCCACGCGCCACCGCGCAGTAACCCACCGTTGCTCGTGATCACCACGCACCGCCGCTTGTTGTTCCCCAATGCACATGCTGCCGTCTACCACCATCCACGCACCGCCGGTAAGTTTAAAAGTCACTTCTTCTTTCTTGAAAAACATAGATCTGGTTCAGATCTAATTAGCTCGAACCTGATCTCCTTCTAAAACGAGTATTCGACCTCTTTTTTTTTGGATCTTTATAACTGTGTTCATCTTTTAAAACTCCCCCTTTTTTAAAACTGTGTTTTTTATTAATACAAGTTGTTTTCTGTTTTTCCTTTTTGTTTTAAAAACCTATTAATCCCTTTTTCACATTTCTTTGTAGGTCCGTACATGATGAAGCACGGGCGATGCTTGGAGGTGACCCCGACGTGATTTTGGTGACAGCGACGTCCAAAGAACGGTGACTTTTCTAGCCTTTCAGTTTATTTTTTTATTATATTATTATTACCGTTATAAATATTATTATTATTAATTATTAATACTATTTATCACTATTACTTTATTATTAATGTTACTGATAACATTTAATATATTTATTATATTATTTTAAACAAAAAAAAAACTAAAAGATAATAAATGACAATAGAAGGGTTTAATGCATGCATTAATATATGTATCTAGAAACGGATAGGATAAAGACTTTAGCTCATAAATGGTAATAAATATATTAGGGGTACCTGAATAACTCAATGCTTTATGGATATATCTTGTATCTGTTTCTGCTGCTTGATATGCTTCTAGTTATTTCCTGTATCTGAGAATGTCTCCGTTTTGGATTGGATGAGAAATGTATCCTGTGTATTGATTTCTCCAAAAAGGCTCGTAACCTTTTACAATTGTTTAATTCTGGCTTTATAGTCTGATTACAATTATTGTAATTTGTCCTACACAACTAAATGCTTGTCTTGTTTTTTCTTTTTTTCAGGTTTGACGATGGCAGTGGCGGTGGCAGAGGTGCAAGTTGAAGCTGGTCGGTGCTGGGCAAGTTGCTGGCTGACTTGGCGTGTTTTGATAGGCTGAAATGAAGGCAACAACAGCAGTAGCAGATTTGGGTCAATTGAGTGCAATGGGCCAGTGTAATTGAGTTAGGGATTAGGGTCATTTAGAGTTGATTTGAAATTTAGGCCCAGTTTGGGTTTTGTAAAGATGGACACTTGTAATCGGACTTTTTAATCTTCAATTTAAATTTAAAATAAATTTTAGTTTAAATTAAATTTGATTTTAAAATAAATTTAAATTCAAACTTAAAATAAATTTAATTAAAGATTGGGCTTGGTTTGGATTTACATTTTGGGCCCTGGTCAAAATTGGGCTTCAGCAGCTGCCCCTTTTTGCTTGTTTCTGTGTAACAAGAATCGAGCAAAGACCAAAAGGAGGCCTAATTTTGTCATGTCTCACTTCTACGATGATCTTTCTCCACCTTCAGCTCCGTCGGTCGTTCAGCTCATTGCATCCGCTTTTCTGTGATGTCGTGATTCCATCTTGTATTAAGGTCATTTCAAAATTTTGTCACTATAGCTTCATTTGATTTGCTTGTAATTCCAATGGTTTGGTATAATTGATTTGGCCTTCTTCTCAGTATCAGGGGTATGACCACCTCGTTGTTTTGGATAACTATAATCTGCCCCAGACTCGGGGTAGGAGATTGGTTGAGGATGATCTGCCCCAGGCTCGGGGTAAAAGAATCGGTGATGTAACTTCACTCCATTCCACTGCAACTTCATGGAGATTGAGATCTGCTATTGTAGTTTTAATCTAGCTTCACTGTAACTTTAGAAAGGTAGGATTCGATGTCGAAGCTTCATCTTGCTCTTACTACAACTTCAGAGAGATAAAGACTTGCTATTGTAGTTTAGATCTGTCCACTATGACTTCGAGGTAGAAGTTTTACCGTCGTGGGTTCGATCTTTTAGGTTTCTAAGGTACAAGGTTCGTCATTGCGACTTAAACCCTTCCCTTTGTGTCTTCGTGGTACTGGATCCATCGTTGTGGCTTAGATATTTCCCTTCATGTCTGTGCGGTACAAGGTTCACCGTTGTGACTTAAACCCTTCCCCTCGCGTCTTCATGGTATTGTTTTCGCCGTTGCGACTAAAATCTTTCCCTTCATGTTTTTGCGGTAGTAGATCCGTCGTTACGGCTTAGATCTTTCCCTTAATGTCTTTTGAGGTACTAGGATTGTCATTGCGACATAAACCTTTCCCTTGTGTCTTTGTGGTACTGGATCTGCCGTTGCGGCTTAGATCTTTCCCTCCATGCTTTTGAGATACTAGGTTCGCCATTGCGACTTAAACCTTTCCCTTGTGTCTTTGTGGTACCGGATCCGCCGTTGCGGCTTAGATATTTCCCTTCATGTCTTATAGTGCTGAGACCTGTAGAATATGCTCAAATGTGCCTTTAGGTAGACCAAATTGTTTTAGGATGTCATGCTCAGAATGAGTCGAAATGCTCCTAACTAGATGAATGTGCATGATTAATGTTTAATTTTTCAAAAATTAGTTTCTTCTGCTTTGGGATAATCTCTTTACGTCTTCTCAAATCTATGACTTGGTAGATTCTCAATTTGAACTGTTCTTTCTAGGTTTGATTCTTTTAACTGGTGGTTTTGTTTAGGGTCCTTGTATCATTTAGGAATTTTCTAAAATAATACTTGCGGATCCTTACTTTTTCATGCGATTTTAGTCTATTATCCATTATCTTGGTATGAAAATACTTGGACAGTGTGGGAAAGAATGAGATTGTATTAGAGTCAAAACTTGAAGAATTGTTGGCTAAAGAAAGAATAATGCCGATTATTTACAAGGAACAAATAATGACAAAGAATAGTGTTAGATGCCTAGATATAAAGTATGAGTTTCTCTAATCTAAGGATCATCTTTTTGCTCGATATGTATCTAGAGATCCTGAAGTACTTTTGTCGATGCCCCAAGATGTAAGATTTCTCTATCTTGTCACTTTTAAGGGAATAATGGATCGCCTTTGTTTTCCATTTGAGTTGCCCTTTTGGTTTCAAGATGCCCTTTCATGGTTTTTATCCTGACCTCTTCGTTTTTTTTAGATGAAATATTTCTTCACCGAGTCTGAATTCACTGGGTTGTATAGCTCTTTGCCGTCCATTTCAATCAAAATTAGAGCTCCTCCAGAGAAGGCTTTCTTCACCACGTACGGCCCTTCCCAATTAGACATCTATTTTCCTCGGGAGTCTTTGTGTATTGGGAGTATTTTCTTCAAGACCAGATTTCCCTCGTGGAATTCTCTAGGGTTGACATTTTTGTTGTATGCTGGCATCATCCGCTTTTGGTACATCTGTTAATGACTGATGACTCTTAACCTCTTTTCTTCGATCAAGTTCAATTGATCATATCTGGCTTGGATCCATTCTGCCTCGTCCAAGTTTAGCTCTGATGAGACTCGGAGAGAAGGAATCTCCACCTCGATGGGTAAAACGGCTTCCATCCCGTATACAAGTGAGAACGGCATTGCCCAGTAGACGTTCTGACTGAAGTCCTATAAGCAATGAGGGTGAATGATAACTTTTCATGCCAATCTCTATAGGTTTCTATCTTTTCTGCAATGATCTCTTTGATGTTTTTATTTGTCGCTTCTACTGCTCCATTCATCTTTGGGCGATATGGAGATGAATTATGGTGTTTGATCTTGAATTGCTTACAAACCTCCGATATCGTGTTGTTATTCAAGTTCAATGCATTGTCCGATATGATCTTTTCTGGCATTCCATATCGACATATGATTTCCTTTTTTAAGAACTTGCTAACTGTAGACTTTGTAACATTGGAATAAGAGGCAACTTCCACCCACTTGGTGAAGTAGTCAATAACTACAAAGATGAATCTATGCCCATTAGAAGCCTTTGGTGAAATCGGCTCGATAACATCCATTCCCCACATAGAAAAAGGTCACAGAGAAGTCATGACATGCAGATACAATGGAGGTACATGAATTTTATCTCCATAGATCTGGCATTTGTGGCATTTCTTAGCATAGTTGATACAATTATTCTCCATAGTTGACCAGTAGTATCCAAATCTCATGATCTGCCTAGCCATTTTGAACCTATTAGCGTGCGTTCCGCAAATGCCTTCATGGACTTCTTCTAGGATTTTCTTAGCCTCGACTACATCAACACATCATAACAACACCTGATCCTTTCTCCTCTTATACAAAATCTCCCCATCTAGGATGTACTCGTTTGTGAGCCTTCTCAATGTCATTTTATCATTTTTAGTAGCTCCTTCGAGGTATTTACAGTCTTTTACATATTAGAGGATGTCTTGGTACCAAGGATGTTCCTCTTTTTCTTCTTCTTCGATTTTGCAGCAATGGGCTGGAGTCTCGTAAATGCTCATTCCAATGGGCTTCATATCCTCTGGCCTGTTTACTTTTATCATCGAGGCTAGAGTAGCCAAAGCATCAGCCATTTGGTTTTCCTCACGTGGGAGGTATTGGAATGTAACCTCGTTGAATTCTTTGATCAATCCGTGGACCATATTTCGCTAATCAATTAACTTGGAGTCTCTTGTCTCTCATTCTCCCCTGAGCTGGTAGATTACCAATGCTGAATCTCCATATATTTCCAAGACCTTGATCCCTCGATCTATGGCTGCTTGAATCCCCATAATGCATGCCTAGTACTCTGTCATATTGTTTGTGCAATCGAAGTCAAGTTTACTTGTGAAGGGATAATGGTCTCCTTCTGGCGATACTAAGACTGCCCCGATTCCATTGCCCATGACATTTGAAGCACCATCAAAATTTAATCGCCAAGGAAGCTCTATCGCGGTCCCCTCTTTGGTGGTTGCAATATACATTAGATCCTCATTTGGAAAGTCAAAATTTATCGGCTCATAATCCTCCAGAGCTCTACTTGCTAGGAAATCTGCTATTGCACTTCCTTTCACTGCCTTTTGGCTTACGTAGACTATATCAAATTTTGACAGTAGGATTTTCCATCTAGCCATTCTTCCGTTCAATGCAGTTGACTCCATCATGTATTTGAGAGGATCTAATTTCGAGATTAACCAAGTTGTGTGGTATAGCATGTACTGTCGTAATCTTTTGGTAGTTCAAACCAACGCACAACATAACTTTTCTATCGAGAAGTACCTTGCTTCATAGTCGGTAAACTTTTTGTTGAGGTAGTAAATGACTCTCTCCTTCTTTCCAGTCTTGTAATGTTAGCCCAAGACACATCCATAGAATTCTCAAAAACTACTAAGTACAAGATTAATGGCTTGTTGGGACTTGGTAGTACTAAGACCGGAGCATCAGACAAATATTGCTTAACCTTGTCAAAAGCTCTTTAGCACTCATCGTCCCACACACCTGAATGTGCTTTCTAAGAAGACGAAAGATAGGATCACACTTCTCAGTTAATTGTGAGATGAACCGAGCGATGTAATTCAATCTCCCGAGGAAACCTCGAACTTCTTTTTGCGTACGAGGCGAGGGTAATTCTTGTATGGCTTTAACCTTGTCTGAATTGATCTCAATCCCTTTTCGACTGACCACAAAACCTAACAACTTGCCTGAAGTATCCCCAAAGGTGCATTTGGCTGGGTTCAACTTTAGCTGGAACTTCCTTAATCTCAAGAACCACTTTATCAAGACCTTTACATGTTCTTACCCAGTTCGAGACTTTCCGATCATGTCATCGACATAGACCTCAATTTCCTTATGCATCATATCATGAAACAATGTCACCATGGCTCTTTGATATGTTGCCTCTACATTTTTAAGTTCGAATGACATCACCTTATAACAAAAAGTCCCCCACATTGTGATGAAGGTAGTTTCGCCATATCTGCAGGGTCCATCTTTATTTGGTTATATCCTGAGAAACCATCCATGAAAGAGAAGAAGGAATGACCCACTGTATTGTCTACCAGGGTATCGATGTGAGGCAACGGGAAGTTGTCTATTGGGCTGGCCTTATTCAAGTCTCGGTAATCTACACGCATACGTACTTTCCCATCCTTCTTGAGGACGGGGACTATGTTGGTAACCCATTTTGAATATTTAACCAGTTCGAGGAAACCCACGTCAAACTATTTTTGAACTTCTTCTTTTATTTTTAGTAACTCATCTGGTCGCATCCTGTGGAGTTTTTGTTGGACAGGCTTGCATTCCTCTTTTATGGGGATCTTATGGATTACAATATCGGTGTTTAGCCTAGGCATGTCTTGGTTAGACCAGGAGAAGACATTTTTGAATTCTCTAAGCAACTCAATAAGATCTTTTCGTGTTTCTGCTGAGATGCTGGTCTCAATTTTCACTTCCTTCTTTTCATATTCATCCTCTATGCTCACAGTTTCGATTAACTTATTATGGGGCAAGATCTGTTTTTCCTCTTGTTCCATCATTTGTAGCAAATCAGGAGATAATTTACTATCTTGGTCATCATCGAAGTCCTGAGGTTCTTCAAGACACATATCTCACTCGAAATGAGGTTCACAGTCAGTGTCTCTCATATTATTGATATCCAAGGGTCTGTCAAAAGAATGAGAGCGGTCCAATGAACAAAATAAATTTAAGAATGATTGTATGGTATGAGTATGAGTGTATGTATACAAAATTCAAGAATGATTAATTTGTGTAGGTTAAGGGTCAACAAATTATTTGAATTAGAATGAAAGAATATAAAGAGATATTTGTCAAAAGTGAGCAAAATCATTTTCATTAAGATAATGGATAAAAGTCAAATGCCTTTTACAAAAGATCTTTATCGCTCTCGGGCATAGAACAACAGATATGCGTCGAGTATTACTCTGAAATGATCCTAAAGGCTACAAGGAGCTCCTCTTCCGTCCAGTTGCCCAGAATGCTTCCTGGTGCGTACGGGAAAATTTGTGATAAGCTCCTTCCTTCGCCTTCTTCAGAAATGACATTAATGTCCAACTTCGTCACAACTTCTCCAGTCTCCTCTTATTCTTTAGACCTCATTCCACCGAAAACGAAAGTTTTTGACATATAAGGAAAGGTCATCGGCTCCCATGTGATTTCCTCCCCGACCTGTCGTGCTTTTCTTTTCTCTCGCTTTCATTCTATCTCTTTCTTCTTTTCCTTCACATCCGGCTTGTATCCCAGCCCTAAGCGATCCCACTTTTCTAGTGATGCTGGTGCAATGATTATCCCTTGCAGATGTTTCCCAAGCCCTTTTCCTAGCAGTGCCCCTTTTTCAATTGTTAATCGTAACCCCATCTTCGTGGTCTGTGACAACTGCAGTTCGGGAATTTTACTTCCTTCTGCAATGAATGTGGCATTAACAAACTCTAACGATTGAAAGGAACATCCCACCGCCTCTTCGTTTCTCTCTACATTCGGGGCGTCACTTGTCACGGATGTAATAATATCCTCCTCTGCATTTATTGTAACCAATCTTCCATCGGTTACCAGTTTAAGCTTCCGATGACATGAGGATGGTACCGCTCCTGCTGAATGGATCCAGGGTCTCCCCAATAAATAATTGTAGGAGGGCTTAATGTCCATCACCAAGAAGTCCACCTCGTAGGTATTCGGGCTTATCTGTAACGGTACTTCAATTCAACCCATCACTCTTCTTTCTGTTCCATCGAAAGCTCTGGCTACATTGTGGCAGGTTTCCATGTAAGAACTGTCGGCTGGTAGTCATTCCAGGGTGGCCAGTGGTAGTACATTTAACGCTGAGCCATTATCAATGAGCACTCCGAGCATAGTTTACCCCTTACAACGAGTAGTGATGTGCAAAGTCTTGGTCGACCCTATTCCCCCAAACGGGATCTCATCCTCATTGAAGAAACTAAAATTGTCAGCGTTGATGTTATTAATCAGGCGATCTAGCTTGCATACGTATCTGTCATTGGTCACATATGTTTCGTTGAGCACTCTCATCAATGCATTATAGTGGGCTTCTGAACTTAGCAATAGTGCTAAGATTGATATGCATGCGGGTTATTTGTGTAACTGCTCAACCACACTGTACTCGCTATGTTTTAAGAATTTCAAGAATTCTCTTACATCTTTTTTTGCTACCGACTCCTTTACTGGCTTAGGCTTGTCAGTCTCCTTTTCTTCTGGCTCAATTGACAAGGCTTTTCCTTTTGCAGCTTCTTTTTTCTCTTTTTCCAAGTCATAGACTTTCCCACTACGAGTAACAAGGATTAAATCTTCTTGGGATCGCTCTTCCTTAGGCGTTATTATGTTACACCCATAATTCCAAGGGACTCTCCTATTATCCTCATAAGAAAATGGTGTAGGTCTTCGTATGATGACACATGTGTCACTAGCCTTCTTGATTCAGTACTCTTGGACGTAGAGATAATTATCACAAGGCGATCAGGCTTGTTCATCCTTTTTTCTTCGGAGGCACAAATATCCTCCGCCTCTTCTTCTTCTTTAAAGAACTCTGACTTTTTGTGGTCCATCAGATCTTGTACCAGAACCTTGAACTCCACACAGTATTGAATCTTGTGTTCCTCAGCATTGTGGAAGTCATAATAATTCTTAGCCGTTATCATCATATCTCTACCATTCTGCACGATCACTCCTCTCTCTATCATTTGGTGTCAGACCTATCTCAAAGGGGATTTGACCTCTCTGATATTGGTCTTAACCCTTTTACCTTTTGCTCTTGCAATCGCATTCACCCCCTGATCAGGGTGGGTAAGTAAAGGGTTCCCAGCTACGTTAGGTCCAGACGGCTCATCCAATCTTATACGCTTCATCTTAATTAATTTTTCCTCTATCTTCTTGAAAGCGAAATAGTTTTCGATGGAGTGTCTGATTACTTCTTCATGGAATTAGCACTGGGCATTGGCGTCGTACCATTTTGGAAAAGGTGGTTGTGCTGGCTCCGTGTAGTACGGGGTCACTGCATGTTAGTTGTATAATTGCTGGTAAAGCGCTTTATATGTTACCGAAATAGGAGTGAACTGAATTCTTTCAGTGTTTTTCCTTGAGCTTGGTTCCGACTTCGATGGATTTTGGTAATTGCTAGCAGAGGTTTTAGATTGCGTTATCATGATTGACTTCGCATAATTTGGCCTGTACATGCCTGCGTTGTTTACCTCAGCTTCTTTCCTTCTGAGGGTTATTCTTTTTCCACTGTCTCTAGCGTCAATTTTGCCGCTCTTAATTGCGCTTTCAATCATTTCTCCAGACATAACCATGTCCGAGAAACTTCTCGTAGCATTTCCCAACAAGTGGTTAAGATATGGTACTTTTAGCGTATGGATGAAAAGCATGGTTATCTCTTTCTCCGTTAATGGCGGTTGCACTTGGGTGGCTACATCTCTCCATCGTTGAGCATATTGCCTGAAACTTTCGCTCGGCCTTTTCTCCATATTCTGCAAAGTGATTTTATCCGGAGCAATGTCAGTAACATGACCGTATTGTTTCATAAAGGCCTAGGCTAGGTCCTTCCATGAATTGATCTTTGTACGGCTTAACTGATTGTACCACTTTGTAGTGGATCCTACCAAACTGTCCTAAAAACAGTGGATCGGTAATTTTTCATTATCAACGTATCTTGTCATTTTTCGACAGAATATCGTAATGTGAGCTTCTGGGCAGCTTGTCTCATAGTATTTCTCAAACTCTGGAGTTTTGAATTTTGGGGGCAGCACTAAGTCTGGAACTAGGCTTAGTTCTTTAGCATTTATCCCATAACAGGTGTCAGCCCTTTCCATTGCCTTGACCTTATCTTCCAACTACTTGTACCGCTCCTCTATCTGTTTGGAAACTTCCAATTTTGTTTTCTCTACCTCCATGATTTCATCAAAGTCGGGATTGATGAGGTTTGTAGCAGTTTCTCCTGGATTAAACCCTGATCCAGTTAGATAATTAGCTTGGCCTAAGGTATTGATGGGCTGTGGTTGTGCCCGAATGAAGATGGGAGCTCCTCGTGAGTTTATTTCTAATGGAACTTGGTTGTGCACGGGAGTAAAGCTAGAAGGATATTGGGGATCGTCATTTTCCTCTTTTGGGCCTACTGCAGGAGTTTTCCCTTTTTCCGTCTCTTGCAATAGTTGGGTTAACCGATTGATTATGTTACTTTGGGACTCAATAATCTGGTCTCTTATATCCCGTTAAACCCTTTCTAGCTGGTCTTGCAACTGAGCTTGCATTTGCTCTTGCATTTCCCTTTGTAACTGCTCTAACCTTTCTATTCTTTGGTCTATGGCTCTCCGAGTACCGTAAGGGTGTGAGTTCTCTATTTTTTCGAGTTTAATTGTTTCAAATTTTATTTAATGAGATTTATTGGGTTAAAATGTGAGTATGCAATGTGAATGAATGCGTGAATGCAAAAGAAAGGTATTGACTTATAATTCAATTTCCATTTAGAAAACTTCATTAGATAACAAGTTCCTTTACATAAAGCAAATTACATAAATGGTTTTACTTTGATGCTTAAAGCTTTGACTTTCTTGAGGAGTCCTGCTAGCTTTTGACCTCGTTCTGTCTTCATCTCATATTGTATGCTTAACTCTTCTACTTCAACTGCCAGTGCTTGCACATGATCAGCTACTCCGTGAATTTGATTTAAGGCCTCGCCCATAACATAATCCCTATCTCTGACTTGTTTCTGGGCTTTCTGAAGATGCCAGTAATTTGTCTTCAATGTCCTCTCCAGAATCTCGATTCATATTTCACTATTCTGCAAAGAGGCTTCTAATTCTTCCACCCTCTTATTCAATCTCTCGATCTCAGCTCGGCTTGCCTTCAACTCCATCACTGAATTTTAACTACGATTCCTGTACAAGGATTCCTATAGTTCTCGTAGTCGGGCCATTAATTCGGTCATCTCGGCTTGACTTTCCAAAAGGCTACTCTTCATGGCATTTTCTTGAACTTGGGCATCTTGAAATTTGTTTTTCTAATGACTTGTTCTATTTTTCTCTTTGCGGATTTCCTGTTGCCATTTCTCTGACGTCTTACCTAAGCCGGTAGTCCTCATTTATAAGCGAAGCTTTTTATAGCCTTTCTTTAGGCTATTGACATCTTCTTCAACCTTATGCTTCCCTTTTCTCAATTTCTCTGCTTCTAGCTTCTGGATATCAACATCTAACCCTAAAAGCACCTTCTCTTCTTCCAGTTTTTCTATCATTTTTTCCATCTTAGCATTCTTCCTCTCAAAATCTTATTTAATTATTTCTAATTCAGTCGGGACACCTACAAGTGTTCCTCAATTGGGTGAACAATCTCCGGGTTTGGCACTGGGATGTTGTCGTTGATTCTTTTATTTCTCCACCAATCATATTCTGTAGTTGTCATGGGATTGTCGCTAAATGCTTTCATTCTTCGAACCTGGTTCCATGCATTCGAGATTTCTCAAATCCTTTTCTTATTATTTTCTCCTCAATATGCGAATTCACACTAAGCTAACCCTTGAGTCGTTGGTATGAACTGTCTCGATTTGTATTGTCTTGAAACCAGTAAAGGTGCGTATCCTGTTGCTCCCCATATCCCTACCAATAGGACCCAGTCGAAGTCTTCGCATCGATATAATATTTTATCAGGAGCAAACCATGGTGCTCGTCACTCTATGTCTTCATCTTTGAGGCTTTGGAGTATGGCCATCCACTTTTCTTCTGAGAAATTTTATTGTCTTTGCGTAGCTACGAACTCTTTCAAAGGGGAGTAATCTTTAGACAAGTACTGATAGGAGACTTTTTCTGTTTTCCAAAAGTGACTATGAAGCCATACCATAAACAACAGTGCACAGGCAATGAATCGACCTTCTCCCTCCTTTCTGTATGCATTTAAGGATCTGAAAGTTTCAGCTAGTTTGGCCAGGATGGGTGTAACTCTTTTATTCAACCGATCAAACAAGTCTATCACTGCGTCTTCTATATGTCCCAAAGCCTTCGAAAAAATGACTAACCCGTAGATGCTTAAGGCTAGGATGTCAATCTTTTTCTTTGCATCTAGATGAGCCAGTATCAAATCTCGTAGACTTTTCCACGTGATGCATTTGTTGTCACCTTTGACCTTAACCCGAGCTATAACCCATTGTTTGCTCATGTCGGTGATGTTTATTAACCTTTTAACAACGGTCGAGAGATTTGGAGCTCTAGAATAGGCCTTATCTATTGAAATCTTCGAACAACGGAGCAGAGCGGTGTATTCTTTTATTGTCAGTGTCATGTCTACATTCCTGAAGGTGAAGTAACTGTAGGCTGGATTGCAATACTGCGTTAAAGCTCGAAAGAGGAATTTATTTACCTTAACCTTGAACAAGTATGACAAATCTCCGTATTCTTGGTAAAAGGTCTGCTTCATGTCGTTATCCCAACTGTCACATATCTCCTTCAATTCTAGCACACTATTTTTAGCCGTACTGATCATGGTATAATCCCAAAGCACTGACTCATATCCTTCCACTAAGCTATCCCCTTTTTGGCGTTGAGTCTCCTCTGACCACATACGCACGACCATATTGTCTTTCACCTTATCAAGGTACTTGTTTTCCATGATCAATTCTCTTATCGGTAACTGAACTTTTGAGTCTATATCTTTCCTTTTTATGATGGTGAAATGCAATGCAAAGCAAAACATATCAAATATCAATATACAAGTATAGAGCATAGAACCTAAGAGTTTGTCTCGGAAGGTTGCTAAAAGGTTCAGTATAACTCCTTCTAAGGCAAGTTTTTACGACTCACTATATGTGGTTTTAGGCTCTAAAGTAAGGGTACCCAAACCAACAGATTCCTCGGTCCTCGCCCATTACAGGCTCATATGAACGAGTTCGATTTAGGAGGGCACATTTCCCACATGTTTACACGGAAGTGAAAACTTCACGAAAACATGGGTACGGATGTAATCCCAAAAGCGATCCATTATCTTGCACGGAGGTGAAGACCTCACGAAGGAGTAGTTTCCCACTTCCACTTAAAGGGTAGCATTATATGCAGATGAATGCAAATTTATACTAGCAGTATAACATCACACAAAATGTTTAAGGATCATCTTTTAAACAAAACTGAGTACTTAAACTTTCAACAAAAAGACCAAAAAATAATCAATTTTGGCTTGACTCTCTTTTATTAAATAAAAGTCCTAAGTGGAGTCGCCAAGCTGTTGAAACCACTTTTTTTTTTTGAAAAACGTGTTTCAAAAATTATTTTAAAATTAGACAACGAGAGTCACCACCAATCCTTTATTTGGTGTGATTGGATCACCGTAAAACATTTAAAATCCGTTTTGAAAAGAAAAATTTTGGCCTTCGCAATCCAAAAAACAAGTTCGAGAGTCGGTTACGCATGAGGAAGGGTTAGCACTCTCATACGCCCAAAATTGGTACCACATTGATTACTTTCGGGTCTTGATTTGTAAAATTTAAAAACTTGAATAAACTTTAAAATACGATCCTTGAATGCATGAGTTACACTTAAAAGAAATCGATTTTATTTGGAAGTACCACTATTTCAAGGTGATCGAGACAGAAAGTCACGTCCAGTTAGTTAAGACATAACATTTTGAGATCCAGAAATGACGAGCTTTCCTTTGTTGTAAACTTTTTTTAACTTCAGAAAAGGATGTTCGATTATCTCGATTTGAAAAAGGTCGCAACTAGTAAGTTTAGGTTCAAATTTTTAGAATTAGAGATAAAGAAACATTGCCTCGATTTAAGGGTATTCGATTATTTCGATTTGAAGAAAACTCGCGCCTAGTAAGTTAAGGCACAAATTTTTAAAATTCAAAATAAAAGAATATTGCTTTGATTTTAAACTTTTTTACGAAAACAATTTTGAAAACAAATATGTGTGTTTAATATGAATGAGTAGTTAATAATGGACATTAGATAACACGAAGCAAAACAATTAGGCAAATAAAATGATATGGAAAAATCGAAAATACGATATACGAAGGTATAATGATTAAAATTTAAATACAAATATTGATGAGGAAGAAGAATAAAATAATCGTGGTTTGAAAATGTGAATTTTGGATACTTGGGGGAAATGGTAATTTTGGAAAGTTCGAGGTTTAAAATGAAATTGTTAGAAGTTCGGGGGTAAAATGGTAATTTTTAGAAAAATTAGGGTTAAAATGGAATTTTAAGAAGTTTAGGGGTAAAATGGTAATTTTTGGAAAATTAGGGTTAAAATGGAATTTTTTGAAATTCGATGGTAAAATGACAATTTTTTGAAAATTTAGGGTCAAAATGGAATTTTGAAAAGTTCGAGTGTAAAAATGTAATTTTTAAAAAGTTTAGGGTTAAAAATGAAATTTTAGAAAGTTTAGGGGTAAAATGTAATTTTTAGAAAGTTTGAGGGTTAAAATGTAATTTTGAATAAGTTTAAGGGTCAAATATAATTTCAGTAAAGATTGGGGGTCAAAATATGATTTTTGGACAGTTTAGGGACCACTAGAGCAATAAAACCAAAAACAAGTGACATGTGGCAGCCTCTCAAGCATTCAGAAGTCAAGGGACTAATTTGAAAATCATTCAAAATTTTTGGGCCAATTTTGTGATAAAATAAAACTTGATTTAAGGGTAAAATTGAAACAAAAATAAAAGGTGATGGACTAATTGCATAAATAATCCAAGTTAGGGACACATGGTAGCTTCCTAAGCTTTCAAAAGATCAAAAGACTAAATTGAATTAAAATGAAATTAATGGGCAAATTTAAAATAAATTAAAACATAAAAAGGACTCAATTGCAAAATTAGAAAAAAGCAGAAGGACCAAATGCATAAATAACTCATTTATCAAAAACACGCAGATCCTTGAGGCGGGTCGAGTTAAATCGGGTCAGACCTTGGGTTAGAGGCTCAAACGGCCTCGTTTATGGTGTTAAAACACCCTCTTGAAACGACATCGTTTTACTTGGGTATATAAGTCTGTTTTTAAGTAAAAATTCATTCTGCATTTTCATTTTGCAAAAAGAAACAAAGCCTTCACCTCTGTTTTCTCTCTAGACCATCCCATGGCCGATCGAGATCCGGCCCAACGTTCGCCGACTTCCTTTTGCTACACGCCACCACGCAGTCACCCATCGCCGCTCGTGATCACCACACACCGTCGCTTGTTATTCCTCGGTGCACGTGCTGTCGTCTACCACCATCCACGCCCCGCCGGTAAGTTTAAAAGTCACTTCTTCTTTCTTGAAAAACATAGATATGGTTCAGATCTAATTAGATCGAACCTAATCTCCTTCTAAAACGAGTATTCGACCTCTTTTTTTTTGCATATTTATAACCGTGTTCATCTTTTAAAACTCCCCCTTTTTTAAAACTGTGTTTTTTATTAATACAATTTGTTTTCTGTTTTTCCTTTTTGTTTTAAAAACCTGTTAATCCCTTTTTCACATTTCTTTGTAGGTCCGTACAAGACGAAGCACGGGCGATGCTTGGAGGTGACCCCGAAGTGATTCCGACGACGGCGACGTCCAAAGGGCAGTGATTCTTCTGGCCTTTCAGTTTCTTTTTTTTATTATATTATTATTACCATTATAAATATTATTATTATTATTAATTATTAATACTATTTATCACTGTTACTTTATTATTAATGTTATTATTATTAATGCTACTGATAACATTTAATATATTTATTATATTATTTTAAACAAAAAAACTAAAAGATAATAAATGACAACAGAAGGGTTCAATGCATGCATTAATATATGTATCTAGAAACTGATAGGATAAAGACTTTAGCTCATAAATGATAATAAATATATTAGGGGTACCTGAATAACTCAATGCTTTATGGATATATATATTGTATTTGTTTCTGTTGCTTGATATGCTTCTTGTTATTTCGTGTATTTGGGAATGTCTCCGTTTTGGATTGGATGAGAAATGGATCCTGTGTATTGATTTCTCCAAAAAGGCTCGTAACCTTTTATAATTGTTTAATTCTGGCTTTATAGCCTGATTACAATTATTCTAATTTGTACTACACAACTAAATTCTTGTCTTGTTTTTTTCTCTTTTGCAGGTTCGGAGATGGTAGTGGTGGTGGCAGAGGAGCAAGTTGAAGCTGGTCGGTGCTGGGCAAGTTGCTGGCTGATGTGGCGTGTTCTGATAGGCTGAAATGAAGGCAGCAGCAGCAGTAGCAGATTTGGGTCACTTGAGTGCAATAGGCCAGTGTAATTGGTTGGGGATTAGGGTCATTTATAGTTGATTTGAAATTTAGGCCCAATTTGGGTTTTGTAAAGATGAACACTTTTAATTCGACTTTTTAATCTTTAATTTGAATTTAAAATAAATTTTAGTTTTAAATTTGAATTTAAAATAAATTTAAATTCAAACTTAAAATAAATTTAATTAAAGATTGAGCTTGATTTGGGTTTACATTTTGGGCCCTGATCAAAATTGGGCTTCAACACATAAGAATCGGGTATAGGGGTGTTATATTTGGTGGTATCAGAGCGAAGATTTTCTGATGTTTGGGGCCGGGAATGAGTCCACTTGTACATGCCATTTATTATGTTGATGTGATGAGAGGATGTTTAGTTTTAAATGTTTAATTTGAGAATACTGAAGAAAGTAGATTTGTCAAATAGATGTGAAGACTCTGAAGATGAAGATGAGAATAAGGCCTCAAATCCTGTTAGAGAAGAGGAAGATGCTCTTGATATAATCACCGGTAAATTTTCTTTATTTGACTCTCCTGTAATTGCATTAATTGATCTTGGTTCTACACATTCATATATATTAAACTCATTAGTGACAGAGAGAGAATAAGTAGTAGAATCTACTGAACATGAAGTGATTGTTATTAATCCTTTCGGGCAAAATAAGAGAGAGTCAATAAAGTGTGTACAAGGTGTTCTTTAAAGATTTAGGATTGTGAATTTCCAGCAGATCTCATGGCTCTTACATTTCATGAGTTTGATGTGATACTGGGAATGGATTGGTTATCTAAATATGGGGTCGTGGTTGATTGCAAAAGAAAAAGAATTTCTTTGAGAACTTTTAACGGGAAAGAGGTAATTGTGATGGTGAGAAATTCAGTACTTTATCGAATATGATTTTTGCGATTAAGGCTTACAAAATTATTAAGAAAAGGCATGATGCTTTTCTTGCTTATGTTCTAGATACTCGGGTAGAAGGTAATGAGATTGAAAAGATATCGGTGGTACGAGAATTTCCCGATGTGTTTACTGAAGAATTGTCAGGTTTACCTCTTGAACGAGAAGTTGAATTTAGGATTGAATTGGTTTCGGAGACTGCACCGATCTCGATAGCACCTTATATAATGGCACTTGCAGAGTTGAAAGAACTGAAGACTCAACTACAAGTGTTGTTGGATAAAGGATTTATACGTCCCATGGTGTTACCATGGGGAGCTCCGGTATTTTTTGTGAAAAAGAAAGATGGATTTTTGAGACTTTGTATAGATTACCGTCAGCTAAATAGAGTGACGATAAAGAATAAATATCCACTACTAAGGATTGATGATTTATTTGATCAGTTGAAGGGAGCCAGTATGTTCTCAAAGATTGATCTCAGATCAGGATACTATCAGTTGAAAGTAAAAGACTCGGATGTGCCAATGACTGCCTTCAGAACCCGATATGGTCATTATGGGTTTTTGGTCATGCCATTCGGATTGACTAATGCTCCAGCTGCTTTTATGGATCTTATGAATAGAATTTTCCAGCCATATTTGGATAAGTTTGTGGTGGTATTTATTGATGATATTCTGGTATATTCGAAAGGAGAAGAAGAACATGAGAAGCATCTTCGAATTGTATTACAGACTTTGAGAGAAAAGCAATTATTTGCCAAATTGAGTAAATGTGAATTTTGGTTGAAAGAGGTTACTTTTCTGGGCCACATTGTGTCTGAAGCTGGAATTTGAGTGGATCTGAAAAAGGTTGAAGCTATACTCGAATAGAAACCGCCAAAGAATGTGACTGAGGTAAGAAGTTTTCTAGGTTTGGTCGGTTGTTATAGAAGATTTGTTCAAGGATTTTCCATGATTGCATTGCCTTTAACGAGGCTATTGCAAAAAGATGTGAAGTTTGAATGGGATGAAAAGTGCCAACAAAGTTTTGATAGATTGAAAGTAGCATTGACTGAAGCCCCGGTGTTAATTCAACCAGAATCTAGTAAGGAATTTGTGATTTATAGTGATGCTTCTTATAATGGTTTGGGTTGTGTGTTGATACAAGATGGAAAAGTGGTTGTGTATGCATCAAGGAAATTGAAGCCACATGAGAGAAATTATCCAACACATAATCTTGAGTTAGCTGCTGTGGTGTTTGCATTGAAAATATGGAGACATTACTTATATGGAGAAAAATGTTATGTTTACACTAATCATTAAAGTTTGAAGTACTTGTTGACTTAAAAAGAGCTGAACTTGAGACAAAGAAGATGGATTAAATTGATCAAAGATTATGATTGTATTATTGATTATCATTCTGGGAAAGCGAATGTCGTAGCTGTTGCTCTGAGTAGAAAATCCATAGCAGCATTGAAGGCGATGAATGCACACTAGGAAATGCAATTAGATGGTGAGTTATCAACTAAGTTAAGAGTAAAGCCAACTTTGTTACAAGAAGTGAAAGATGCACAAAAAGTTGATGATGATAAAGAAGCAAGTTGAAGAAGGTAAAAATGGTGAATTTGAGATTGATAGTGAAGGAAATTTGAGGTTCCATAATAGTCTATGTGTGCCTAATCAAGAAAATTCGAAATGGAGAATTTTGGATAAAGCTCATCATAGTTCATTTGCTATGCATCCGAGGAGTAACAAAAATGTATCATGATCTAAAGTCATTCTATTGGTGGAAAAGGATGAAACGAGATATAGTTGAGTATGTTTCCAAGTGTTTGACATGTCAAGGTAAAAGCAGAACATTAAGTACCATCGGGATTGCTTCAATCAATCATCATACCAGAGTGGAAATGGGAAAGAATTACAATGGATTTTATCACGGGATTGCCACCCTCACCGAAAAAGAAAGATGCCATTTGGGTGATAGTTGATTGACTAACTAAGTCGGCTCATTTTCTTCCGGTAAGAACTGACTTTTCAATGGAAAAGTATGCTCAATTGTATATAGATGAGATAGTTGATTACATGGTGTGCCTGTATCTATTATTTCTGATCGGGATCCAAGATTTACATCAAATTTTTGGGAAAGATTACATGAAGCTTTGGGTACTCGACTGAATTTTAGTACAGCATATCATCCTTAGACTGATGGGCAACTAGAACGAGTGATTCAGATTTTGGAAGATATGTTGAGAAGCTGTATAATTGAATTTGAAGGTAATAGGGAAACGTGTTTGCCATTGATTGAATTCACTTATAATAATAGTTACCAGTCAAGTGTTCAGATGGCACCATATGAAGCATTGTATGGGAGAAAATGTAGGACTCCTATATGTTGGACAGAGTTGTGTGAACAGAAGCTAATGGGTTTTGATCTGATTCGAGAAACCAAGGAGAAAGTAAAGTTGATCAGGGATCGATTAAAGACTGCTTCAGAAAGACAAAAGTCCTGTGTTGATCTGAAAAGAAAAAATATAGAGTATGACATGGGTGAAAAAGTTTTCTTGGAAGTGTCACCATGGAAGAAAGTTCTCCGATTTGGTAAAAAGGGAAAATTAAGTCCAAGATTTATCGAGCCATATGAGATATTGGAACGAGTTGGTCTTGTGGCTTATCGATTAGCTCTCCCTCCAAAATTAGACAAGATTCATAATGTCTTTCATGTGTCTATGTTACGAAGATATTGGTTTGATCCATCTCATGTGATTACTTTAGAAGTCATAGAAATACAACTCAATCTGACTTATGAAGAAGAGCCGATAGAGATACTAGCTCGGGAAGTAAAATAATTGTGAAATAACAGGGTCCTTTTGGTAAAAATATTGTGGAGACATCATAACTCAGAGGAAGCTACATGGGAAAGAGAGGAAACAATGAGACAACAATATCCATAGTTGTTTAGTGCATGTAAATTTCGAGGATGAAATTTATTTTAGGGGGAGAATTGTAACATCCGCGTGCTTGAACAAGATTTAGAACAGTGATAAAATAGAATTGCAAATTTGAAATGTTTAGTTGAAGTGATGAAGGTTAGAAAAATTTAAGGATTAAATAGTAAAAGAGAGAAATATGGGGGACTAAATAGCGAATTATCCAAATTAAATTTTGAGTCATCATGGGAATTAAATTGATTGAGGAGGGGCAAAAGAGTAATTTGATGAAAGATATTTTTGGAGGAAAAGTTTTGGGGCCAAAGTGTAAAGTTGGAAGGCCCAGGGACTAGAAGTGCAATTTTATCATTTCTATTAAGTGAGATATTTTAAGTGAGATTTCTAGAGAATTTGAGAGAGGTTTAAAAAAAAATCAATTAAAAGGCAAAAATATCATCCCTTTTCATAGTCCAACCATCCATGCCATTCTCTCTTTCATCCAACTTTTGATTTTGTTCCAATTAGGTCCTTTCCTCATTGTTAAGCCCTCCAAGCTCCAAAATCTCCTATTTTCTTTGAAATTTATGAAAGAAAAATATAGAAGGAGGTTAGTAGACACCTCAGACTTCTTATAGAAATCATTTTGAGGTGTTAGAGAGCATAGAGACTAAATTAAAATTTTGTAATTTCAAGAGCTAAGGTAAGAGATGACTCAATTTTCATGTTATACATGTATTTTTCTGCAACATTAGCATAAAAATTATTGAATTATAGCTCATAAGTTTACATGTGTCTATGTGAAATTGAAGAGAAAGAAGAAACAAAAGGGACCAAATTGAAGACAAAGGAGAATAATAGAGCAAGGGGTAAAAGAGAGGAAATTCAGCTTTTTTGTTGTAAGTACTACAAAATTTTTGATTTATAGTTTACTTTCTCTAATGGTATATGAATTATTAGCATAAAAATTATTATATATGTAAATAGTTTGAATGTTTACAATAATAAAATGAAGGGATTAATATGTGATTGAGTAAAACAATTTGGACAGAACAGATGATTAACTTCGAAAATTCACAAAAAATTGTATATAATGAGTTAAGGGTCGAATTATATATGTAATTGTATATTTCGAGATATACTAGTTTTTGTGTAACAAGGTCAGAGTAGATTCGAGTTCCCTTGTTCTGACTTTGAAAAATCATAGAAAAATATAGAAAAATTATTAGAAACTGAAATTTATATGGTTAATTCCTTAATGAGTCTATTTTCAAAATAAACATATGGGAACATCATTTGATCTCTGTACTAAAAGATAGATAATTTTCAGTGAAGAAAGGTCGAAATTGTCAGGCTGCAGAAAAAGGGTAAATTGAAAGAATTTACTGTATAAATTGGCTAAAGTAAAGTTTTTTAAATTTTTATGGTAAAAATATATTTAAGTCTAATTTTAGAAACATCAAGCGGTTTATTATTTCGAACTCTATAGCTCAAGATATAAATAAGTTAGTGATTGTGACTCAAATTGACAACTTTGAAAATTAATGTGAAAATAAGAGTAAAGAGGTATATGATGATATATATATGTGATGAACAATGTATATGTGAAATATTATGTGTTTAATTATAAATATTGATTATATGATAAAATGATGATATTGTGTAAGCCTTTGAGTAAATAAATGTGAGAAATACATGATTATGTATATGTGAAGAGAAATGTAAATGTGATATATGAAATTATGAGAAATGATGAATATGAGAGATTATGCCCATGTTGACAAGTTAGAACCATTGTGATAATAGTGGCATGTCATTAAGGAACACTAGCGCGCTCTCTAATTAGCACTGTGTGTGCTCTCTGATTAGCATTGTGTGTGCTCTTTGTTTAGCACATTTCGTGCCCTCTATTCAGCACTGTGTGTGCCCTCTGTTATTAGCACTTTGTGTGCCCTCTGATTAGCATTTTGTGTGCCTTCTGTTAAGTACTTCGATACTTTCTGTTAGTTCTGTTTGTCCAATAGGTTCTATAAAAGTCTACAATTGACCAAATGGATAAATAAGTTAAATGAGCTATGGTCAAGAAAGCCATGATGGGTAAATTGTGAAAAGTGAAAGAATGTGCAAATTATGAGAGGTAAGTGAAATGATGAATACATGAAAGATAAGTACTATATGCTTATATGTAATTAAATGTTGATAATGAAGTGAACTAATGTGGCTGAAATGACTAAGTTGTGAAAAAGGAATGAAAATGTAAAATTTAACATTGAGGTAAGTTGGAATATGAGAATGCATGTGTGTTGTGGTGGCATTAAGGTAAGTTAAATGTTACATGAAAGAAAGGTTAGAAATTTTATACGTATGAGTATTTAAATGTTTGATAAAATTAAGCAATAAATAAATAATCATCTATTATGCTTGTAGTGCTTACTAAGCCTTCACCGGCTTAATGCGTTCATTTTAACGCATAGGTACAAAAGCTACGAAAAGTTAGAGTCGATCAAGGGACCTCTCATCACATCACTCTTGGAAGATTTCAAGCTTAGGTACTTTATTTTGAAGTAAAATGACATGTACAAATGGTACTTACATGTGACCCTAATGGAGGGAAAAATGTTGATTAGGGATGCTTTGAGTTGATGAAATGAAATGATGAATTTTGGTTGAAATTGTGTTTCGGACTAAAAATCATATTTTATTTTTTTTAAATTGGTTTTAAGTCTCGATTTTAATTATACATGGTTAATTTACGATATTTTGAATCAAGAAGCCTAAAAATGCATCGTGTGATGAAAAAATTTTACATGACTATTTTTCTGTATTAAACTTTAATGTAATACTTTTATACCGGGTTTATACATATGAATCGGGTATAGGGGTGTTACAGTGTGATGCTCATAAGAGCTAATCAGATTCAGAATGATTACGTCAGGTTGTCCTTTTGGATTAAACCATGATCACACAAATGAACTAGCTTGGCCAGAGCTAGGTAAACGTATTAAACGACAACGGATAGCTACTCTTTGCTAAATTTGAGTCTCATATTAGCCCGAGTTCACTACACATGCAAGAGATCGATCAAAACAAATTTTCAGCTAGAACTCCCACGTTTGAAATCCTTTACTCGGTCCATCGAAAATCATTTAGTCCTTAACATATATTCATATAATTCACAATAATTTCTCTTGAATATTACTATCTAACCATTTAGTCCCTAACATTAAAAATCACCAAAAGTCACTTAACAAAGTACTTATATCTAACTATCAACTTTAATAATTCATCCATTACAACAAAAAACACTTCAAAATCATTAATGGAAAAACCCTAAAACTTCAACAGTTCTACAAATAAACCCTCGAGTTAGCTAAATCAAGCTAAATTGAACTAAAAAAATATAAAAATCATTAAAAACGAACCTCAAAATCTCCTTCAAGCAAAGAAGATAACTTGGCCGACTATAGGGTTAAATAATGCAGTCTCCCCCCTTTTTTTCATGTTGAATATAGATTACATCAATAAAGAAACAATAATTTTTTGTTGCAACTCGTATTTGTCTTTTTTACATTCTAATGTAAGTGAATAAGAAATAACAAATTTGCTATACCAGAATAATTGAAGCATTGTAATCAATTTTATATCGTCTGAAAGAAAATAATACTAACAATGTTGAGGCCCCAATGTACCCCTCAACATAAAACATGTTGCCTTCGAATGGCCTGGGTTTCTATAATACCTACATAACCTCTATTGACTATCCCTCTTCTTAATATTCATATTGTTCCATATCCGAATGGAATTCGAGCGACCTTTTGGGTCGCGATGCAGGTCATGTTGAACGTCAACTCGAACGACACTTGACATTAGCAGCCACATACTCTCATTTGGGGCGAGTGGGAATTTAAGACTCCATACATTATGCATGCATTCTAGTTTGCACACATTGTTGATGTAAGGCGTGTAATCAATTCATAGGTTCTCACATGTGACAATTACATGTGCTTTGTCAAACAATGTTGATGAAACACAAAGTATTACTCGAAAACGTGTTTCATAAGTCATATAATTTCATCAAAAGCATCTTTTCCAAGGTATTCTATGGCTCATAACGTGCTTCAAATATGCAGAAAGATTCTCAAGGTCAAGTACTTATGTTTCAGCAGAAAGAAGAATGTAAAAGAAGTCTCATCCAGTTGGGTGCGCTTTCTTGCCATGTCAACAAGGAAGCTCACCCAGCTGGACGATACTTCTCTAAAATTTTTCTTCTCTGAAAAAAACGTATTGGACCCTTCCATTTTTAGTTGATTTTAAGCACGTTTTGAATATATTCGTCGAAGACACTAGCCCTGCTATGCGCTTTCGACCAGGGGAATTTTCTAATTTGCAATCCTACCCTTCCCTTGCGCCTATAAAAAAGGTCTCCCACTTCATACTTAATCATCCCTCAAACACCTTCTCTCTCAACCTTTCCATCCTTCCACTATACAACATTTCTCAATGTTAAAATTTTTGGTCTCTAAGAAAATTTGAATCATTCGAGGTATTCTTGAGTCATCGATGATGTGATATCACTCCGAGACGTACACATTTCATATATCATGTCGAGATGAGACCATTACCTCTGAAGCTTATCCTAGGGAAGTTGGGTTCTAAGGTGATTTTGCTTTGTACACTCACAGGTGGAAGTCTACGTAGAGGTCTCAATCGACGGTCATTATGCGGTTATGGATTAGAGTGTAACGGGGGAGTCAGTTGACGGTCGTTACGCGACCACGAGTTCAAACTTTTCGGATACTCAAGAATGTTGCCTTATAAATAGCATACAGAAGTTTGAGGGCACAATCAAATGAAAAACTATAGGGCTTCCCGTTATAATAGGTGAACTTTTTTTCTCCATTTCCAAGCAATTGGTACCTTTAACCTTTCTTCTTATCCAAAGTCCGACACCGTCATGGACGTAGGAGGACTCTCAATCGGGAAGTGGTTGTTACGGTGGAGTAAAGGTGATGCTCCTTTCGGGGAGACGATGGTTGTCGTTATTAAAATACTCATTAATAACTACAACCGCTATTGCATTGACTCGAGTTTAACATTTACTTTCGTCGAAACATCCACTCTCTTCCTGAGACTCCTCTTGTGTTCACCTCGATGTTAGCCTTCGAATAAGAATGAAAGGTTAAAGATATTAACTGCTTGGAAATAGAGAAAAAAATTACATTGATTACATTGGAAATCCCTTCGTTTTTCCCTATGATTATGGCTTCCATCTTATATATGGTATATATAAGACATCATTTGCTGGTATCCAAAAAGCTTGAACTCGTGACCACGTTACCACGTAACGATCGTTAACTGGCCCTCGGTTATACTCGAACCTATGGCCGCATCTAGACTAACTATTGGGACCTCCTCCTAGACTTCGACCTGTGATCGTATCAAGCATTTCACCCAAAAGCTTAACTTCCCCAGAATGGGTTTTTGAGGTAATGATGTTGCCCCGTCATAACATATGAAACGTATGTGTTTTAAGGCGCGTTATCACATTCGCGACCTCTCAAATCTACCTATGAAATTTTATACTTTTACCCATAAACCCTTTTAAAAAACCATAACCCTACCAAAAACCTTAAACCTAACAAAATTGAAAACCTTAATCCTGAGAGAGAGAAAGAAAAGCACGTCCAGCTGGGCGCACTTTTTGCACAAGTGTCAAGAAAACGCATCCAGATAAGTGAGCTTTCCTTCTAACTGTACAGAAAACACATCCAACTGGACACGTTTTTTCTTTCTTTCTCCAAAAATGACTTATTTCTCTAAATTTTTTAAAAATGGCCCAAAAGGTCAAATAAAAAATATCTTATTTGATTAATTTAGCTAAATAATTTAAAATTAAAAATGAAATGAAATAATTTTTTAATATTAACATAAAGTCACGTGATATTTCTGTTACCAGTAAACAGTTGAATGGTATTTTTGTAATCACCCAAAAGCATTAGTGGCATTTTTGTAAATTTTAAAAATTCGGTGGCAAATATTAAAAGTTGATCTAAATTTAGTCGCATCTGGTATACTTTGCCTTTTTATTATTTATCGCTCTGTAAACTCTATTCATTCCATTGGCTTATCGAAGATTTGCTTTGTAGGTTTAATTGCTTTTTTTCAATTGTTTGAGAATTTAATTTGTCGGAATTTTGGTTGTTTTTGAGTTATTTATTTTGATTATAGTCTCCTTAGAAAGGTTTGTGTTGATTGGTGCAAGATTCCTTTTCGGTGTTGGTTTTTGTAGGTGGTGTTGATGCATTCTTTCTGTTGAATAGGCACCAATAACATGTAATTTCGGCCCAACAAAAAGAATAAAAAATGAAACAACAAAACCGCAACTTAAGCCGATACTATAATTTAAACAAACTCAGTGAACTGTAAACATATATATATATATATATATATATATATATATATATATAGACTTATAAGTAAACATAGGGCCTAAAAGGTGTTCAAGTATGGTAGTAACGACTGGAAGCTTCATCCAACGTACTCTTTATTCCCTTAAAAATGGCAGAAGATGAAGCTGCATGCTTTTATTTGGTAAGGCTTATAATTGCTGTTATATTCCTGCACTAGAGAAAGAAAGATATTTAGCTACGATTGGAATATATGTGAGTGGTTCAAATAATAATCTTAATATCTGTAAAAGTATCATGAAGGTCGTTGTACTAAGAGTTAGATTGAATTTTATTTTTTTTATTGAAAAATAAACAAATTAATCTCTGTATACTAAATCAAAGAGCAAATTGGTTGTTTCTGTTAAAAATTTCATCCATTTATGTCGTTAAATATCCAAATAGTGACACATGACATATCACGTATACTTCATACTAATGTATAGGAATCGGTTTTTAACAGTAAAAATGAATGAATTTGCTTTTTGATCTAATGTATAAGGACAAATTCGCTCATTTCTAGAATAAAAAAGATAAAATATAATTTGATTCTTAATACAAAGACCTCCAAAATACTTTTACCTTCCAGTATCTCACACATACTAACATAGCACGCAGGAGCACGCAGGATGACCTTTTCTTTTAGATGCCATTAGGAGGCAGATAATATACGTTTCCAGCATATGTTTGAGACTTGTGTGGTGATGGTGGAGTATAACGAGGAGGCGATGGTTGTGGTTTTGGTGTTAGAAGGGATGGATGGATATGATGCCTTGCAAATGCAATGGTAACCTCCGGTACAAATGCAAGAGAAATGATGAGAACTATAGCAAGATTGCCCATGCTCATGGCAGCAAATGATCTCTTTCCCTTTCTGTTTTCCATTGTTAAATTGGTTTAAGAAAGAAATGAAAATATGCAATCTCCTCAGCCTTCGTAATGCCTCGTTATAGGCTCCTACACGAAGTCAGTTCTCGCGTGCAAATTAAGGTATTAGCAATTTAGAAATTCAATGCGTATTGGGGGGGGGTGGGGTGGGGTGGGGTGGGGTGGGGGAGTATTAGTCGGGTATAAATATAATATTAATATATTTTATATTTATTTAATTTTAATTTGAATTAAAATTTAAGTTTAAAATTTTGTTTAAATTTATTCATATTTACAAAATACTAATCCAAATCACTTTTAAACTTGTCCATATATTTTTTAATTTAAAAAAAAAAATTATATTATATTATTTTAATATTTAATAATTTTATATATTTTTTATTTATTGAAAATTTTTATATAATCATCTTAAATTTTTTTAATATATTTTAAATTACATAATATATAAAACTATATAATATATTATAATAAATTTAAAATGGGTTGGGTCGGGTCGAACTCAGGTCTTGAATGTTCAAGCTCAAGTCCGATTCATATTTTAAACGAGCTTAATTTTTTTTACTCAAGTCCATTTTTGGGTCTAATATTTTTATCCAAATCTTTTCAAAATTCAGATGAGCCTTCGAGCCTAAACGAATAACCTAACTCACAGTGGAGCCAAAATTTTTTTTTTTGGAGGTCGGAATTAAATTATATATTTTTACGATAGTACAAATATAATTTCATCATTTTAATAGTCTATATCTTTATTATTTTAAAGGGTTAAATTAAATTTTTATCATTTTTAAGAGAGTCAAAATGTAATTTTACTATTAACTAATTAAAATTTTTATAAATTATAAAAAGCCTAAATTAAAAATTTATCATTTTAAACGGACTGTAATATATATATAAAATTACAAAAATTTTAAACTTTGAGAAACTTACTTATATTTTAAGGGGTGATAATATAAATTTACAAAAAAATTAAATTAAAAAAAATATTTAAACTTTGAGGAACATAACTCCTCTGTGATTCCACCACTACCAAGCCATGAACGTGTCTACATTCATTTTCTGCATTTCCTTTGAAATTTTCCAAGTCAATCAATAGAAAGTGGTAGTAAGTTTCTCGGTATCATCGGTTTTAATTTCAAAGTCCATCTAATTTCTTTGGGACTTGGTGAACTTTACTTTCATCTCTTTATAATTGAATCAAGTTTTTTTTAATATTTTGTCCGATTTAATCGTTATTTTATTTTAAATAAAGGGAAAATTGAATTGTTCTTATCAAACCTTAAAACTCAAATAAACCAAAATTTCAAAACAACAAATATTTTCTTTTTGCTATCGAAACAATAACTTAATTGATCGAATTTATACAAAATAAAAAAATTCTATTTGTAGCTGAATGGGTAAGACTGGAATCTCGCGTTGGTTCTTGACTTGAACAAAAGCTTGTTGGTGCGTTTGATTTTTGACCGTTTGACTTTTGCGTTGACCCATGTTGCCTCCGTAGATTTCGAGTCAGCTTAAATTAATGCTTCTGGTTGTAATGGGTCCCCTATGGTTTTCATAATTCATGGACCCTATACATACTAATAATAATTAATATACTATTTCTTAAAAAATATTAGGCTTAATGACGTATTTAGTGTTTAAATTTTATAATTTTTAAAAATTTTTCATTTAAATTTTTATTTTTTTTAGTCTTTAAATTTGTGTTATTAGCAAATCACTTTAAAATAAATGAAAAAGTTAATATTTGTTAATTTTATTGATGAGGTGCAAATGTTACGTCAATAATTAATTAATTTATTAAAAAATAAAAAATTCAAAATATTATTTTAAAAATTAAAAATTATTAAAAAATATAAAAATTATAAAAAAGTAGTTTTAATATTTTAATTTTTAAAAAATTAATTAATTGCTAACATAACATGTACATGAATTGCTACATCAAAAAGGTTAACAATCGTTAATTTTTTCATCTATTTTAAGATGATTTAACAAATAATACAAATTTAAAATTAAAAAAAAAATAAATGAATGCTAAAATAACTTTTTATTTTTGTACAGTTAGAAGGCCAAACAAAATGATATGCCAAAAATTTAATATATAAAATCTCAACTTATTTCATAGGTAGACTAGAATTCGGGTATTTACATTTTGATAGATCTTTCTTTAAAAGTTACCCAAATCAAAATTATTTAAACTCGAAAGATTTCAACTCCGAAATAATTTTGTTAAACCAACGTAAGAAAGTAAGTTCGAAATTCAAAAAGAGTAAGTGGCCCAAAAAGCCCAAACTCAACATACTCTCAATTGTTACATATTACAACATTACACTTAGTGATGTAATGTAAACATCACAACTTGACAAGTGTCTAAACCACGTGGAGAGCATAGCAATGACGTAGAGTCCTTGAGCATAACCTTGATTGATAACGATGCTTTAACCAAATATGTAACACCCTACACTTGATTGAGAGGGTTTAACTCAATTTTGAAACGTCACATTAATACTTCACATTATTTTTTTTATAGACCATCAAAACACATCATAGAAACCATCATTCACACCATACCATCCATGCATATTATTCATTTGGGCATTAAAAATAAACATACAACCTTAAGTCATGTTTCATGTAATAGTCTGTTTTTCAGTGGAGTTAAAAACAGTCATTTTGAGATCACAAATTCGACGAATAAATTTGTAAATATTATTATTTAATTTTTATTATTCAAATATAGTATAATATTGAATTTTTATATGATAAATTTTGCTAATTTAATGAATAGTTAAGTACAAATGGTTTGTCCTTAAAGTCAAGTGACTTTGAAAAATGAGGTATCGAGACCTCATTTCTGTAAATCGAGCCCGTAAATATTTTTATTAAATATTTATAGAGTGATTATATAGGTGTATAAGAATTTGATCGAGAAAATTTAACGTTTGGATAGTTAATTAAGTAAACAGAACTAAATTGTAAAAGTTGCAAAAGTTGTTCACTATTGTTTTTTCTTAATTAAATAGCTTAAAAAGTAAAAGGAAGAGGATTAATGTTGTAATTAGACCATAATATCATTAGTGACCGGTTAATGATTAGGAATATGTATGATTTCATATGTAAAAATAAAATAAAGTTACTTAAAAAAGAAAAAAAAAAGTAAATAAAACTTAAAAACACAAAAAGGTAAGTATCATCTTCTTCATTTTGGAGAAACGCCGAACCCACCATTGTTTTAGAACCAAAGTTTCGGTCAAGCTAAATTCCATTGCATGTGAGTAACTTCTTTTCACGTTTTTAATAATTTTTATATTTTCGAGTTCGTTGTAACTTAATCTAGTTAACCCAAGGACTAATTCTTAAAGTTGTTAAATGTTTTCAATTATGTTATCGATGAATTTGAGATGTTTTTGAAAGTTGCTGATAGATTTATAAGTTGGATAGTTAAATAAGACTATTTTGTAAAGTGATTTTTAGTTATTTTAATGTTTAAGGATTAAATTGTTAAAATAGTAAAATTTCATAAAATTCTTGTGAAAATGTGATGAATATGGTTTGTATAAGGACTATGAAAAATTCGGTCGGCATGGTTTGAGTTTAATTATGTTTAGTTTGAAGTTTTAGATTTAGGGGTTAATTTGCATAAAAGGTAAAATTTTGGAGTAATTTTGTAAAACATGAATAAAGGGCTTAAATATATAAGTTTAATTATTTAAGTTGTTTTTAGTGGTTAATTGAATTAAAATTACTATCTGGATCAAGAAATAAAACAATCGGACAATAATCGCGGAAAAAAAAATTAGCAGAGTAGACATTGATATCGTGTTCATAATCGTTTTGATTAGGTAAGTTCATATGTTGAGTGAAGTTATTATTTGCTAATTTTGGTGATTTGATAAACTATTATTCACGTCATGAATGAATTGGATTAATTGATATATAGTAATTTTATCAAATGTCTCACGATCTCTTGTGATTTGCACAATTCATTAAACTCATCAGAACAAACTCCAAGCCATTATCTGTGCGGAGGTGTTTTATCTGTTTTCCTGTATGTTTTTCAACCATTGTTTTCCAAGACTTGAATGCTGAAAACACATCGCTTTTCTGCTTCAGAAAGAATGCCCAAACTTTTCTGGAAAAATCATCAATAAGAGTTAGCATATAATTAACTCCACCTCTCGAAGGCACTCTAAATGGTCCCCAAAGATCAGAATGAATATAATCTAATGTTCCCTTTGTGTTATGGATTCCTCTGGTGAATCGAACTCTCTTTTGCTTCTCAAAAACGCAATGCTTACATAACTTAGTCCTCTTTTACTCAATTTTGTCATGCCATTCTCACTCATATGCCCTTGACGCATATGCCAAAGTCTAGTAATATCATCATTTGACAAGGAAGAGCAAGCGATTGCAACATCACCAGTAATAGTTGAACATTGCAAAACATATAATTTGGCATTCTTTCTTTGCCCTTTCATCACAACAAGAGAACTCTTGCTAATCTTTAGAACCTCACTTTCAGCTGGGTACTTGTGTCCTTTTGAATCAAGAGTACTCAACGAAATTAAATTTCTTTTCAATTTTGGTACATGTCGCACGCCACTAAGAGTTCTAACGACCCCATCAAACATCTTTATTTTGGTTATGCCAACACTTGCGATTTTACATGAAGCATTATTTCCCATCAAAACAATACCTTTAGACACAACTTCATATGTTGTAAACCAATCCCGATTGGGACTCATATAGAAGGTGCAACCAGAATCGAGGATCCACTCCTCGCTCACTTTAGAATTGTCGACAGAAGTAACTAGGAGTTCACCATCATTGTAGTCTTCTACTACATCAGCTTCACCGGATTGTTCTGGTTGTTTTGCCTTTTGATTCTCTACCTCCCTTTTGATCTTATTTTGTAACTTGTAGCACTCTTTCTTAATGTGCCATTTCTTCTTGCAGAAGTTACAAGTTTTACCTTTGTTTGAAGATCTCGATCTACCTTTAGATTTACTGCGGGGATTTCATTCCTGTGTCCTCCCATGATTATCATCACTGTTTCAATCTTGTCTTCCACGAACAATGAGACCCTCTCCTTGAGAGTCAAATCCAGCCACAAGATGCTTCATCTTGTCATACGAGGCAAAGGAAGCATAAACTTCATCAACTGTAAGAGATTCACGACTATACAAAATTGTATCTCTGAAAGTTGAATACGACGGTGGTAACGAACGAAGGAGAATTAACCCTAAATCCTCTTTATCATACTAAACCTCCATGACCTTCAAATCCAAGACAATTTCTTTAAACACATTCAAGTGTTCGTGCACAGATACACCTTATTGAAAACGTTGAGAATACAGACGTTGCTTCATATGTAATTTACTGGTTAGGTTTTTGACATACATAACTACTGTAATTTTGCCTATAATGCAGCAGCAGTCTTCTCCTTTAACACATCTTGTAAAATTTCATTCGACAGATGCAGTTGTAATTGCGTCAAAACCTTCCAATCTTTACGCTTCTTCTCTTCATCTGTCAAATTCGAAGGCATCTTATTTAGCCCTAATAGGGCATCCTCTAAATCCATCTGCGCAAGAACTGCTTACATCTTTACCTGCCACAACGCGAATCTGGTGTTACGATCCAACAATAGAATATCATACTTCAATATCGCCATTATCGTGATCGAGACTAGTAATTTGAAAAGCTCTGATACCAATTTGATAAAATTAAGTGTCAATAATAAAGAAATATCGCAAAAAAATTGGGAAAAACACACAAATTTTACGTGAAAACCTTTTCGAGAAAAAACCACTGGCAAAGAAGAAGAAGATTCACTAATGTCAAAAATTGAATTATTACAAGAGGAGATGACTATGCCTATTTATAGGTTGAAAAACCTTATTCCAATCAACAACTAATAGAAGTAACGTAGTAAGGTTTAAACACCTTATTCTAATTAAAATAAAATAGATGACCTATTCTAATTAAAATAAAATAAAAGAAGTCTAGTTTATTTGGACTTTACTTTTATTTTATTTTACCAATGAATTTTATTTTAACAATAATTCTAGTCACCCAATTCTAACAATCTCCACCTTAACAAGAATTTTAGTCACTCAATTCTAACAGTTAATGATTATGATCATAAATAGAAATTATATGGATACGTTCTTGCAATGGTACAGAATGAATAAAGCTAAACGAATTGGAACAGATATTAGCTCGTATGAACCTTGTAAAGGCTCAAGATACAAATGACACGTCATTAGGATTATTACAGTACGGGTGTTGGTCTTGGATGTCCTACTGATGGTTGAGATCCTACATCTGTGGAGTATTGAACAGCATCATGTAGATTAACATCATTGATACTTCATTTTCCAAAACTACTGACTTTAAAGTCAAACCACTTGTACTTTAACTAACTACTCAAGTAGCAAAGATTATCATATTAAAATTCAATATAACATTATATTTTACTCGTAAATGTAACATCTCTAAAATTGATATATCATAAAAGCAGTAATAAGTTGAATAATGTATAATTTATTTTTCGGTAAAATGAGAAATAATATAAAAGAGAAAATTGAGGAGTAATAATAATAATAATAATAATAATAATAATGATAATAATAATAATAATAATAATTAAGAAGTAGGTTTTAGTATGTTGATTTTAAAAAAAGGACTAAATCATAAATATGTGAAATGTTTTTGGCTCAAGTGTAAATATTCAAAATTTATGGGATCAAAGTGTAAAAAAGAAAAAGTTGAAGGACCAAATTGAATAAGCGAAGAATTATGAGGGACTAATAAAAAATTATCAAATTAACTGATGATTCAAGGATGAAATTTTGAAAGATCAACAAGGGCAAAATGATCAATTAGCAAGAGGGAGAATTCTAGAATGTAATGATGATGTTAATGATATTTTGGAGATATTTTTTATTAATCAATTAGCTAAATATTATTTTATTAATATTTTACTTAGATATTTTTTATTAATATATTTAAAAAATGGTAGTAAAAAGAAAGGAAGAATGAAGAAAATTTATCATCCTTCAACGTGAGTAAAAGGGTGAGAAAAGGGAGTTTTCTTTTCTTTTCAATTTAGTCATTTGCCATGAAAACCTATCCTTTTAGCCAAAAATTTTGAAAATGTCCTTAGATATTAAAGAGAGAAGATGAAGTAGAGATTGTAAAGAATATGTTCATCAATTTAGAAGGAAGAAAATAGTAGATGAAAGTGGAGAAAATGAGAAGAAAAAGGAAGGAAAGTGATGAGGAAGAGAAATGCATGGAAATGAAGAAGAAAGGAAGAAATTATTGACAAAGGAGGTAAGTTTCACATTAAATCTACTTGTATTTCAATAGATTAAGTTAAAGATGTTTTGAGTGAGATGTATGAAACATGTATTTAATCTAAATACTAAAAGTAAAAACTATTTGATGAAAAATAGAAACTTAAAACACTAAATTTGAAAGAGAGAATGTGATTTGTAGGGTGAAAAGTACTAAGATTAAGAAATGAATATGTAATCTACACATAAACATAAGTGATTAAATTGCATAGTAATCAAAAGTATGACAATTATGTGTGATTGAATGAAAGATAGTGAAAAAAAATATGAAAAAGAAAACATTTTCATTAAAACAGTTTGGACAGCAGTGAATTAACTTTGAAAATTCACCAAAATTTATATAAATTTAGTTAGAGGTTGAATTAAATATATAATTAAATATTATTGAGTCTAGTTTCATATGGAAGAAACAGTGAAAGAAACAAAATTGTATATTTTGAAATATATTAGTTTTTGTGAAACAATATCGGAGTAGATTCGGTTTTTCCTATTCTGACTTTGGAAAATCATCAAAAATTGTAAAAAAAATTTATTAGAGGCTTAAATTCATATGTTTAAATTTTTAATGAGTCTATTTTTAACATAATCAAACGGAAACATCATTCGAACCCCGTACTGATAGATAATTAATTTTTAGTAAAGAAAGGTTGAAACTATCAAGCAGCAAAGCATGGGCAAATTTGAAGAATTTTCTATACAGATTGGCTAAAGTATAAATTCTGAAATTTTTATGGTAGAAATATATTTGAGTCTATTTTCAAAAAAAAAAATCAAGTGGATCTTAATTTCAAACTATGTAGCTCAAGATATAAATAATTTAGTGACTATGACTCAAGTAGACAATTTTGAAATGAACACATAAGTAAATAGTGTAATTATAGATAATGTGTTGTTACATATAAGCATGCTATATACTAAAAGCTAAAGATTCTAATAAATATATGCATAAAGGATGTGGAATGGAGAGGAGGAGAAAGAAAAATACATATAGTAGATGAATTTGAAATGTTTCAAAATGGTTATACATGATGGAGTGATTAATACATGTGAGTATATTTAAACGAATTGATAATAATAAGTGAATAATTGTTAATTGATGTGATATTAAAATCTTTATTAAAATTTTATGAAGAATTAAATTGATTGACACAATTTAGAAATAAATATGAAATATACATAAAGTGGGTAAACTACTTTTGAAAGTGCAAGTCCTCCAATGGTCTTATTTGTATAACTTAAATATTTGTGTTAATTTTATAAATTTTGTTTCTTTGATTGAATATCATTATTTTATGCGGACTTGAGATTAGAAATAAATGTAAGTGGATGATATGTAAAATGAAGTGATGGTTATGACATCTGAATACGGTTTAGGTAATGATATACAAATAAATAAATAAAAATAAAGTGTAGAACTTGTAGGAAAATGGAGATGACGTCACGATGACAAGTTCGCCATGTCACAACATGGAATCCCCAACGTTGCAACGACAGTCCAAAATCTTTTATAAACTTTACAATTTGGTCTTTGATCAATTGTGGATGTTTTAATGAGCTCATTTAACTCATAATTAGTTCTTTCATAAATTTAATATTTACTAAAATGAGTAAATGATCTACATTAATTAAATAATATGATAAATTGATATAAAATTTTCAGTAGTTGCTCTGGCAATGAACGTGACATCTAGGTGCCTTGACTCAGCAATTGGGTCTGGTATGGGGGTGTTACATAAATATTAAATAATAATATTTATGGACTCACTCGTTAGAATTTTGGTCCCGAAACCACTGTTTCTGATACCACTGAAAAACAAGTTGCTCCAATCGTCTTTTGCATGTTTTGTGTGTTTGCGTGAGGACAAGCAAATACTTAAGTGTGAGGGAGTTCGATTGTTGTAATTTGACATGTCAAATTAGACTCCTCATTGCACTTAATGAGCTTGTTTTCGAGCAATTTATATATTTTGTCACGTTTTTATTTAGTTCTCGTTTTTAACTTTGATAAATGAATGTTGTGTTTTTAACACTTTTTAGACCCGAAATGGCCAAATGTGTCATCAAAGACCTAATGGTTGTTTGAGTGTTGTAGGGAGCCATCGAAGGCTTAAACTTGAGCGAAAATGTCACCTAAAAAAGGGGTATCACGATATTGAAGCCTAAAAGTCATGATACCACCGGACAATACTAAATCAAAGAAGATTGAGGCCCTTCAAAATTATATCACATTATCTAACATGGGTATCACGATATCCAACTCCCAAGGGATCCCCTAAGTCAAGACTGATGAGGATATCACGATACTAGACCATGGGTATCGCGATATCCTTGATGAGGTAGATAAAAAAATTATCGTAAGGGCAATCCTTGCTAAACATGTCCCCCAACCAAAATTAGATGTCCAGGGGCATTTTGATCCAAAATTTTGCGTTGTAATCAACTATTAAAAGCTACTCTTGATTGAGAACAAAGGGAGAGATTGTATTTTAGGTTAGAAAGCTTTGTAGTCTAGGGTTTCTCTCCATCTTTTAGTTTAGGTTTAGTGTAGTTTTCTTCTTCATAGTTTAGGGTTTTAATTCTCTATTTGTTTCTTCATTTTCATTGTATTTTCTTAGTTAAGTAAGTTTTTACTGTAGTTAGGTGTCATTTGTTTAGTAACCTTTTAAACATTTTTTAGTTACGTTTTAGTCTCACTTTAATGTTATTAAGTTTCTTTTAATTTCTTTTGTTAAAAATCATTTCTTTAGCATTTTCGTTTATTGTTCTTCCTTCCATTGTTGTGTTATCCAAGCTTTCACAAGAAAGCTTGGGTTTTTTTTTTCACCTTTAGTTAAGTTTAAGTTAATTATTTCTTTGCTTGATTATCTGTTGTTTGTATGTTTAGATATGATTAGGAGTAGCTAAATCTAAGGTGGTTGGTTGATGAAAATGTTGGGTAATTGATTTTAAGCTTTAATGACTAAAAAATATGGACTAAATTGAATAAACTTTAAAATTTAAGATTGATGCCTCTAAGGGAAAATCAAAATAAGTGAGTCTGAGAGGTAATCTTATTAGGAACAAATTCATTAGTCCCGGGTTAGCCTATGAGATCAAGAGATAAATCGAACTAATTTATCTAAGTTAGTAAAGTTAAGACTAAGAGGTAAAATGGAGTCAATTTAGGAGTATTAACGTTTTAGATTCCTAATTCAATGGTTAATTAACAACATGGAAATCAACCAATCGCTTCCTGTTATCGTATTTGGTAATTTTATATTTTGTTTTATTGACAATTTAGTCCCTTTTTATCTTAGATAATTAATTAGTTTTAATTAACTTGATTTTATGCTTTGTTGTAATATAGAACTTAGCAAGTAGCTAGCTAGACTCTGTTCTTGCATGCTTCTTGAATAGAAATCACTAAATCGCTAACTCTCTTCGGTTCAATCCTTGAAATACTCTGATGTTCCATTATAACACTACTAATATTACAACATATCTGTCACACTTGCAAACACCGCACAATAGTATATATTTTTATTTCTTTGATTAATTATCATTTTTAGTGTTGATTTCCTCCTGCTGTCCATGAGGGCAACAAGAGGGCAATCAGTACCTCAAGAGTAAGGGGCTCATTGGAATAGTGTCAGATGGAATAGGGCTGTCCCTTTTAGAGACCTCTTGAGTTGTTCGTTGATAAGTGCTAAAAGTAACATGTTTTAGCCTCATTCTTAATGAGTTTTTGGATTATTATTTGATTTAAATGGTAAATTTTATGCTTCTAATCCTTTAATTTCATGTGTTTATACTTAGGAGAGAATTTTGGAGTAAAACGAGCGAAAAACGAAAAATCAGAGCTAGTTTTAAGGGTCAAATGGGCTGGACCCTTCCACACGGGCATGTGCCAAACCGTGTCAAAATCATGAATTGCACACCAAACAATGAAAAAAAACGTGATTTTTAGGTTTTACGAACATTTTAAGACCTATATATGACAACAATAAGAAAAGGGGAGTGAGTCATCATAGAATACAAAATAAAACAACTCGAAAAACATCATTGAAGTCGATTCTAAAGCAAATTTTCATTAAGATTGAAGATTTCCTTTTGATTTCTTTGGAGATTATTATGAGTTTGTTTGTTTCTTATGGTTATACTGTATTTTGGATGTTTTTATTTGCTAGCATGAACTAATTTTCTAAATACCTAGGGGAGCTAAACCATATGATAAATTATGTCTTTTGATTTTTATTTTACTTAATAAATACTTAGATCTTGTTCACAATTATGTGTGCTTAATTCTTGGTTTAATATTTTTAGACTATTGATCCATGTTTGAAGTACTTAAATCAGAAGAGAAATAAACCCTGTTTAAGAGTAGATCATAGCCTAATTGAGTGGAATTGCATGCAATCTTAAAAATAGGCCGACATAAATTAACCAAATTTGAGTCAAATCTATTAGGGGAAATCCATAGATCGAGTTAATGCAATAATAGAGATTTTATTTAGAAAGAAATTTCAATTAATCATCCTAGAGTCAGTTGCTCTTATTCTTGAAGAAAGATTTTAGCATAGTTTAGGGATTTCTACGGATCAAGATATTAAGTGAAGAAATTGCACAATGATAGATGAAATTTAGGTGAATTATTTCCTAGGTATTGTTTCGCTTCTTGGATGCTTACTAGAATATTTTCCTAATTTTTATTTATCATGCTCTTTAGTTAATTTAATATGTTAATTTTAGGTTTTAATCAATCACTCCAATTATTCAGTTAAATAATAGAAAGACAATAATTACTAGTATTTTTAGTCCTTGTGAGGATGATACCTTTGCTCACTGTAGTTATACTATTAAGGCATAATGACAAAAGTAGCCCTTAACGTTTGGGTGTTTTGTCACTTTGGCTCTTAAGGTTTTTTTTGCGCTCCCTTTCATACATAAGTTTTTATTGGGTCAAATTGGTCATTTTTTAATGGTCTTGTTGACGTGGCCGTTAAGGGACTAACGTTGACGTGGCAAAAAAAAATTTCAGCTAGGTACGTTCACGTAAGCAGTTGTTGACGTGGCATATAAGTAAAAAATATGCCACGTTAGCAAAAAAATTTAAAGTTAAAACATACTTAAAATTAAAAAAAAAATTTTAAAACACCCTTTATTTAACACACACACATGGGCAAAAGTAAAAAAAAATAATAATAGCTCCCCTTTGAACCCTAAATTCCAAATTCTCTCATTCACCATTCAAATTCTTTAGAAATTTAAGCTTGAAATTTAGTGGGTTTCCATCTCCTTTGAAAATATTGCTTGAAAAAACTGATTGGAAGCCATCAATGGAGAAGTTTTCTGATTCGAAGTTGGTTTCATCATCACGAGGGGAGTTCGTTTATGATGAAGAGAAAATAAGATGTTTTTGTAATAAGTTAGCTCCGAGAGAAACATCTTGGAGTGATTTAAACTCAGGTAGAAGGTATTTTGGTTGTTCAAATTTTCGGGTAAGCATATATTTAGCTTATTTGTTTTAGGGTTCATAAGAAATTAGGGATTTTTTTTATTTTCTTGCTTAATGTGTCTTAGATTTCTTTTGTGTAATCGATCAATTGAATAGATGTTTTTTTTTCTTATTTCGATTGTTTAATCGTGTCTAATTGATTCTATATAATTTGACTGGACTATATTGTTGTTTTATTTAATCGATGAGTTGAATTGATGTTAATATATGCTTCAATATTAGAGTAGTCAATGTATTTTTTTAATAGATGTTAATTGATGAGCTGAATTGGATATTGATGAAACATTTCCTTCCCATGCTATTTTGTTTACTATATTGCTGTTTTGCTTTTTTTATTTTTTTAATTGGATTTTGATGAAACAATAGTTTCATGCGTCAATATTAGAGTATTGACTGTATATGAACTCACTTGTGGAATGTAGATTGTAGAGTTTATATAATAAAGACTCGATTTTTTTTTGTGTGAAATGTAGGTTGGTGGATGCAGATTTTTTAGTGGTATGATGAGAAGCTGTGTAACAGGGCGAATGAAGTAATATGTGAATGTGATAGCAAAGACAACTTGCAAAAGAGAATACGAGACTTAGGAAGGAAATAATGAAGTGTGGAAGTGGTGAGATGTTTGAGATTGGAAGTAGAAACAGTAATGTTGAGATGTTTGAGAGTGGCAGTGTGCAAAATGTGGGCAAGGACAACTAAACAAAAGAGGTGGATCACATTGAATTAAACACAAATATTAAGAGGTTGAAGAAAAAATGTAAATCACTCAAGAAAGAGAAAGAGTTTTATAAGAAAATGTTTATTTGCAGTATAGTACTTATCTTATTTGTCACATTATTTAGGAAGGTTATAATTTGATCCATTCTTTAGGCTTTGGTAAGCTTAAGTAGTATTATTTTAGGCTTGTGGATGATTTGTATAAGAAATATTCTCTATCAATGTAATTTTGATATCTTCGGACAACAATGTAATTCGTCATCAATGGTTTTGTTAGGTATAGTTATGGTTACAAAGGATGAATTCTGGTTATTTGCAATGTTGTATCTATCATGTTGGAAAAGGTTGAGACTTGCAGTATACAAAGAAATCATTCACAAACCAAATAAATCATTTCAACCATTACAACAATTAGCAATAAGTAAGTTACCATTTCAACAATTAGCAATAAGATATTTACATGCAAACATCAAAAAACAACTCCTTTGCATCAATGGTCATCTTCAACTATTTCAATTAACAAAATTATCCTATAGTTGTAAGATGTGTACCAATCATTTCAAAAACTAACAAAAAAAAAATAGAACGATCTCAAATCATTTCTTCAGCTTCTTTGTTGCAGTGGATTCTTGTGTGCTGATAGGTTCCTAAAATGTCATCCTTTTTTGGCTTCTAGTTCTCATACTTGTACCAGATTGAGAACAACAATCAGAACCCTAATTAGATTTAAATAATTTGAAATTGACAATGAGAAAGTGTTTACGATATACCTGTGATTCAGTTATGTTAGGCTGAATGCATGGTGGTGTTCTGTTGGGTTGTAGTTCTTATACTCATACTAGACTAGGACCAAAAAAATTAGAATCGAAATTAGATTATTATATTTTGGAATTGACAATGAGAAAGTGTTTCGATATTCTTGTGATCTAGTTGTGTTAGGCTGAATGCATGGTGGTGTTTTGTCATTCTTTTTTTGGGTTGTAGTTCTCATACTCGTACCACACTAAGACCAAAAAAATCAAAACCAAAATTAGATTATTATATTTTGGAATTGATAATGATAAAGTGTTTACGATATACTTGTGTTCCCTTTGTGTTAGGATCTTGTTTGCATGATCCTTTATTGTGACTGATCGATGTTTTTATGTCACAATGATTATGCAAGAGTACACACGTCAATGCAAGTATAGTTGATAGATAATTCTATCGGATATCGATCCCACGAGGAATGGGTTCTTGATGTTTAAATGTCGAGCAACTAATACTATAATCAGGTAAGATGTGAGTAAGGATGTCAGTTCAATTATGTCAGATCTGCACACTAAAATTGTTAATACTTTCAATGCAATCAGGTTAATTGTCAAAGCAACTGAAAGTAAATCAAAATGTTGTTGAAGTGTTGAGTATTTAAATGCATAAAAGTAAATGTTTAATCAAGTGTAAAGAATTGGAGAGGATCACTGACTTCGCTAAGTAGCAATGCTGGATACACCGAATAGGTAAAATATAGATGGAATGTCGCTGCAATAAAGTTCCTTTGAGTTCTTACCAACAACAACTCCCTACTTAATCCCGACTTAAATACCCACAATCACTCTACCTCTCGGTGCGAGCAACGATGTGTATCCAAGAACAAGTAACTGGTTTGTATCCCAGTCCTGATCAGCTCTCGCCTAACCTACTTGTTAACTTAACCTGTCACCGCATCTCTCAATGTCGACGTACTGCAATTTCACTCTCGTGCTTAAAGCTGTTAGATCCAAGAATAAACGGATAAGCAGTGTAAAGTAAGAATCAAAATGATCTAATATTAAAAAACACTCTCGTATTCATTTAATATCATTAAAATCCATCATCGTTTAAGAAGAATTAAAGAGTACAACGAAGCTTACTATCTCTAGACTACTAGGCCTACTCCTTAATTGTTCCTTTTGCCCAGCACCAAGCACTCCTCGTCAGAAGTTGCTGCACACTTGCTCCATTAGCTCACCCTCCTCCGACGTCAAGCTTCCATTGTAGCTTGCTTAAAGATTTGAAAGATTTTTGAATTTAAATTCTTCACTCCTTGAAATTTATCTCCTTCTTTTTTCCTCTATTTATAAGTTCAAGAAATTGCAGATTTTCTCCATTCTCAAATCCAACAACTTTGTACAGCTGTAAAAGTTTGTTATTGATAGCTATGTAGATCTGATTTGTTTACTAGACTGTTACAGAATGTCGGTGCAATTTGTAAATTACGCCGACAATTTGTCAGCAGAATGTCACCGCATTTTTGGATATATCTTCTCAGATCTAGATCTAATTACAACTATCACAATTAGTTAAATTCCAGCGGTGCACTCACGCAGATCTGGTGTAATCTTTACAACTCTGCAGATTGTCGCCGCATCTCTGTTCACAATCTGAAGTCTTTAATTGCGGTGACAACGTGTGAAATTCCTGCGCTGGTACTTCCAGATGTGCTTGTAGCTTGAATGCACTCAAACAAAGTAAAGCTTTCAATGCGTCGACATCTCTGGTCGCAATTCCAAGCTATTCTTGTGGTTGCATTCTTCTTCCATAATTGAGCTCATGGGCTGATTCCTACGCTGACAATTCTAAGGCGAAATATATCGGCTGATTGCGGCGACATTAGTACAAAAAGAGGTAAAATTAACAAGAATTTAAACCAAACAACAATGAGTTAGAAAACATAAAAACTAAGTATGAAATGCCTAAGATGCATACTAAATATGACACAAAAGAGACAATTAATACACAAATTTAGGGAGAAAATCTATGTCATTTGTAATACCATCACACCCCCAACCTTAAGTTTTTGCTTGTCCTCAAGTAAACAAAAATTAACAAAGTTACAAGCAGAAATGTCATCGCAATCATTAGTTATACAACTTGAATTCTCTAAAGTCCTAAAGTACAAATTGTGTTCACATGATAGAATAATGCACTGATAATTTATAGGCATTAATAATGAAAACTGCAACTTCACTAATGTTAGTATCATGCATTGAATCTTAACCCTTAACCAATACATCATTTATTGAAAGATAGCATTATAATTTTTTTTCTTTCTTTTTATGTGATTGAGAGATGTCATTCCATTACTATACCCTTGTTCTTGGGCAGTAACGATAGGGTGTAACAAACCCCAAGGAAGTATGTAATTGTGTCGACAAACACTCTTACAATGACAACCTTTGGCTAGATGATTTTTCTGACACATGCAGCGAAGTGTTCTCCCTTGATAAGTCACAATGCACTCACATTGGTGTGTTCTTTATTAATACAATGTCGCTGCAATTGGAAAGTTAATTCAAGATTCAAAGATTGATACTACCTATTCATTACTAATGCAATCCCATCATTCATCCAAAAATAGAAGGACTCAATTTTCGTTCACATTCATCCAATCTACACATCAACATTCCAAGCAAATCAAGATTTACGCATAAAAATAAAAATTGTAGGCACATTGTTGAAATTCTGCATATTTTCATTAACACAAGAAACAAGTAAAATTAAAAAATGTGGGTGCAATTGCATTTCCATTTCACATAAATTACCCCCAAACATAAAGTGTGCATTGTCCTCAATGCACTAACATTAATATATATATATGAAAATGCAATGATAATGTAGATGTAGCAACAATAAAAATGCAATGACATCAATAATGCATGGACAATTATACTACAGATACATGAAAACTAAACTAAGTACTAAAAAAAATAAAAACTAACTCAGTGTGCTACAGTTGAAGATGTGGCTGCATTGGTCTTTTTCTTGTTGTGCTTCCATATCTCCTTATGCCTCGTTTTCTCCTCTTTACGCTTCCTCTTTCTGTCCTTCATACCAACTGGATCAGCGGATTGCTCCTCTTCAGTTGGTTGGGTGGTGGCCTCATCGATAGTTACATCTAATGGGTGAACTTCTGCAAGTGGTGTTATATAAGGCACTATGGCCAAATGATTACAATCTTCAGCATTGCTAGTAACTGCCTCAGCTTGGCTCGCTTCAGGTGGAGCCACATTTGCATTGGATGCCCTCATATTTACGGGTGCTTCGACAATATCCTCAGCGATATATGTTGGGGCATCGTCTTACTTTTCCTTATGCTTCTTTGCAGGGTCCTTCAAATTCTTCCTCTCTTTCTTTCTCCTTCTCTTAGCCTTCTTCTTGTTCTTCTTCTCCTTCTTCAGGCTGTTCCTGCTTAGTGGTGTCTTTGTTGGCGTCTTCCTCTGTGTCTACACCCATGGATACAATTGGAGTATGCACCTCCTCACCCATAACTACCTACTCTACCATATTAGTCCCAAGGCTGTTTGAGAACTCTTTTTCAAAAAAACTAACTATAGTTTTGTAGCAATCCTCCATATCATTAGAATGCCTTTCGACTCCTCGTCATCTAAAATGTGGATTCTTGTTGGAGAGGGAACATGTTGCGGCCTACCATCAAGTGTAGGCTGGTCGAAGGATGAGGTAGCTTCCTTAATAATAGGTGGGAAGATAGGGAACTCTGGTAGGGGATTTGGACTCATTCTTCTCAATGTGTTGACAATAGATTTGTTCCATATTCTGGTGTACTCATAAAATAGATTTTTTCTGTAGTCCATGTCCTTCAATGCGCCGACAATATGAATCTGGCGCATGTCGATACAATCAATGTTCTTTTCCATTACAGCCAACCTCTTTCCCAACTGAGCATCTGTAGGCGCATTCTCCTGTTTGTCCTTTTTCTTTCCCTTTTCCTTCTTCTTGGGTGCTTCTTTCACTATCGATGTCTCTTGCCCTCTCGTTATTATCTCTACTGAGATTTCGTTGATGGGGCTCTTATTCTCTAGCACCTCTTCATAATATCTAGGCATAATACCTCGTTGTTTACATAGTAGCATGATTAAAGAAGGCTGTCTGCTTAGAAGCAAGCAGCTTCAACAATCTGGTCATGCAGAATTGCGCCAACATCGATGTGACGACTTTTGAGGATTGAATGTAGGAGGCACATGCGATCTAATGTCACTGCAGTGCTATATGTAGAAGGTAAAAAGACAACTACATTAAAACTTTTTGCTTGATCCAACGGATGGGGATAGAAGAAAATCAACCGGCACGATTCTTGCTGAAAAAGCTTTGCTGAGTCATTATATAATGCATCGACAAGTTATGCTTGTGTTGCATCAACAAAAATATATTTTTTTATTCCTGCATAAAATTGAAAAGGTAACAAGTAAAGGTGAAAAGGTAAAAGGAAATGTAAAATGCATTGACAATGGAACCATAATGCATCGACAATGGTGTTTACTTATTCCTCAAGTGCTTTATACTCTTTTATTCATCACACCGTCCTAAAAAAATCTCCACTCTTTCTTGCGTTTTTTTCCAATTCCGTAACTTCTTAATTACGGATATAGGCATCAAAATTATGCTTTCATTGAAATCACTAATGTCTTTCCAATATACCGATCACCAATGAAGTAGGGTATTGAGAAGCTCTTGGGATCCTTAAATTCTTGGAGCAATTTAACTGTCATGACAGTGCACCCTTCAGTAAGTGCGATTGCTTCAACATCTCTCAATCTTCTCTTCTTCGACAATATGTCTTCAAGTTTCTGAGGCTGTTTTATTGTAGCAGTTGTGGTGACAAAGTGATCTGATTCTGTCACCGTAATATTTTTGTTTAACCTCTTCAGCTGCAGTTTGCTTTTCAGATTGCACTAACATCTTTCCATTGTTGAGATTTGAAATATATTCTTTTGATGTAGCATCTCTAACAACTTCATTTAGTTGAGTTTCACTTTTGGGAATGATTTCCTCATCATGCTCTTGCCCTTGTGATATCGAATTTTCAATATCATTCGACAAAATTTCTTGTGGTCTCAAATTCATTGCACCCACAATTTGGCCAAATTGATATTCTAGAGCTCGTATGGATTCAGCTTGATTCTGAAGCACAACATCAGTCTTTGTAATATATTGCTGCAGTAAATTTTTAATCGATGAAAACTTTGATGCTTCGTCTTGCTGGATATTTTGCCTTGAAAAAGGTTGATCATAATTGGGTAATGTCCACTCGGATCTAACAACATTGTCTATACTTCTAGGGTCTTGATTGTTCCAACAAAAATTTAGATGTTGCTCCCACTCTGGCGTGTAGGTGTTGGAATATGGATTTTCATTCCGACCAAAATTCCCCATGTTGTACACAATTGCTTAATTTGATGGGCATTCTTCAAAGTCATCGTTGCCCCCACAGTAATTACAAATTGTCATTGCAAATTTCCATCCTGCAATTGCTGCAGCATTCTGCACTGAATTACTCATATTAGTCAAAGAAGATACCTCAGCGTTTATGGCATCGAGCTCCATTTCTATAACATTACTCATCCAACATCTTAAGGATCTATATACCTCGTTCCTAGCCATATTTTGCTAAAAAAATGTAAAAGTAAAAAAAAAAAGAAACAAGTTAGTGACAAATAAAATTTAGATAATAAAGAATAAATGCAAAGACAAAAATAAACATCAAACAAATGTCATTCCCCGACAATGGCACCAAAACTTGATCAGTGTTTTTACGTCACAACGATTGTGCAAGCGTACACACATCGATGCAAGTATAGTTGATAGATAATTCTATCGGACATCAATCCCACGAGGAATAGGTTCTTGATGTTTAAATGTCGAAGCAACTAATACTGTAATCAGGTAAGATGTGAGTAAGGATGTTAATGCAATTATGTCAGATCTGCACATTAAATTTGTTAATATTGTCAATGCAATCAAGGTTAATTGTCAGAGCAACTGAAAGTAAATCAAAATGTTGTTGAAGTGTTGAGTATTTAAATGCATAAAAGTAAAGGTTTGATCAAGTGTAAAGAATTGGAAAGGATCACTGACTTCATTAAGTAGCAACGCTAGATGCGCCGACAAGGTAAAATATAGATGGAATGTCGCTGTGATGAAGTTCCTTTATGTTCTTACCAACAACAACTCCCTACTTAATCCGGACTTAAATACCCACAATCACTCCACCTCCCGGTTTGAGCAACAATGTGTATCCAAGAACAAGTAATTGATTTCTATCCCAGTCCCGAGCAGCTCTCACCTAACCCACTTGTTAACCTAACATGTCACTGTATCTCTCGATATCGGTGCACTGTAATTTCACTCTCGTGCTTAAAGTGGTTAGATCCAAGAGTAAACGGATAAGCGGTGTAAAGTAAGAATTAAAATGATCTAATATTAAAGGACACTCTCGTATTCATTTAATATCATCAAAATCCATAATCATTTAAGAAGAATTAAAGAGTACAACAAAACTTACTATCTCTAGACTACTAGGCCTACTCCTTAATTGTTCCTCTTGCCTAGCACCCTCCTCCAACGTCAAGCTCACCCTCCTCATCAGAAGTTGCTGCACACTTGCTCCATCAGCTCACCCTCCTCCGACGTTAAGCTTCTATGGTAGCTTGCTTGAAGATTTGAAATATTTTTGCATTTAAATTCTTCACTCCTTGATATTTATCTCCTACTTCTTTCCTCTATTTATAAGCTCAAAAAATTGCAGATTTTCTCCGTTCTTAAATCCAACAACTTTGTACAACTGTAAAAGTTTGTTTTTGATAGCTATGCATATTTGATTTGTTTATTGGACTGTTGCAGAATGTCGACGTAATTTATAAATTACGCCGACAATTTGTCAGTAGAATGTCGTCGCATTTCTAGATATCTCTTCTCAGATCTAGATCTAATTATAGTTGTCATAGTTAGTTAAATTCCAGTTGTGCACCCACGCAGATCTGGTGTGATCTTTATAACTCTGTAAATTGTCGCTGCATCTCTGATTGCAATTTGAAATCTTTAATTACGGCGACAATGTGTGAAATTCCTTTTCTCGATGGTACTTCCAGATGTGCTTGTGTCTTGAATTCACTCAAACAAAGTAAAGCTTTCAATGCGTCGACATCTCTGGTTGCAATTCCAAGCTATACTTGTGGCTGCATTCTTCTTCCATAATTGAGCTCTTGGACTGATTCCTATGCTCATAATTCTAAGGCGCAATGAATTGGCTGATTGCGACGACATTAGTACAAAAAGAGGTAAAAATAACAAGAAATTAAACCAAACAACAATGAGTTAGAAAACATAAAAACTAAGTATGAAATGCCTAATATGCATACTAAATATGACACAAAAGAGATAATTAATACACAAATTTAGAGAGAAAATGTATGTCATTTGTAATACCATCAGTGACCCTCACCTTCAGATTTCCTGCATCTCATAATTAGACCATCCTTACTAAGGTGTCTAGGCTTCACTTTTTTTGGTTCATTATTTGCCTTCCTTCTATTTTTCTTTGGCCTATTGGGCATTGTTTTCTCAACTGGTGGAAGCACGGGCTCAATACCAAATTTTTCCATTCATGTGACCCATTTATGGGTTGCAAAGCATATTCATATGCTTTCAAATATGTGTCCTTCTAGTAGTACCTATGCAAGTAATCATCAGGATCTTTCTCAAGATACCATATAGCACAGCAGACATGGGGACAAGGGATCCCAAATAATTGCCAACTTCGACAACTGCAGGTTTTATGCTCTATATTTACTACGTATTGTTTTCTGCCTTTCTTAACAATATTTGACACTGAGTGTAACCCTTAGAAGGCCTCGGTCCAAGCTTTCAAATTCTTAGAGAACAACTCCTTTGTAACACCTTTATCATGCTTATACAAGTCTTCTTTGTTTTGTTCCCAATCCCTCTCTATTGTAGGCTTCACAACTTTCCAAAAAGCAAATTCAAATGTCTTTGCTTTATTTCTATCAGACCAGTTTGATAAGACATGCCTCGCACAATTTCTATGTTCTACTCTAGGCAGAATGTCATTAATGGCTATTTCGAGACCTTTCAATTTAAATTAAAAAACATAAGTAAGTCTGTTGTCAATATACTAAGTTTGTTGTTAATTTAAATTAAAAAAACATAAGTAAGTCTATTGTCAATATACTAAGTTTGCTATCAATTTAAATTAAAAAATATAAGTAAGTCTGTTGTCAATTTAAATTTAAAAACATAAGTAAGTTTGCTATCAATATACTAAGTCTGTTGTCAATTTAAATTTAAAAACATAAGTAAGTCTGCTGTCAATTTAAATTAATAGTATTAGTAATAAATAAATGCAAAATAAAATTTTTACATTTTGTTGGTTACTAATGATGCTATACCCAAAACCATCTTCCATTCCTAAGTCTGCTATCAATAAACTAAGAAACCATGCCCAAGAATTAGTGCATTCCCCCTCAATAATTGCCTAGGTAATTGGGTACATCTAATTGTTTCCATCTCTCCCAACAGCAACCAACAACTCGCCCTTAAATGGACCATTTAAAAAGCAACCATCCAAACCTAGTATAGGTCTACACTCTTATTTCCAACCTCTTTTAGTGCTTCAAAACAGACATAAAATCTCTTGAAATGTGGTGGAGATTCAGGTGTAACTCTATTCACTACCATCTTTATAGTACTTCCAAGATTCTTTAGTCTCAACTCATCAGCATAATCTTACAGCATAGCAAATTCATCTACAAAGTTCCCTGCCAACTTATCCTTCACCATTTTCTTGGACCTTCTACACCTTGTCATATTAATATTGACATGCATTTCTAAAAGCTACCCTTCTTTGTATCTCCCTTAGCTTTATTTTTGGGTGGTCCCTAGTAATAGCTTCAAAATGTTCTGCAATAACTTTCACATTAACCATTTTATTTCTAAAACTAACACAATAGTTGTGCTCATCATGAAAACTTTTCACCTGCATGCATCTGGCCATGTTACTACAACTTGCAAATATTCCCTATTGACACTTTTTTTATGCAATACACTTAACTCTAACCCTATTTGGTTCATTCCTGATTATCTTAAGTTCCCTTCCATAACACATTGAGTACTTACGAATTGCGGATTTGAATTGCTCACCATCTTTAAACAGCATTCCAATACAGAAGTGTGGAATTGCTGAGTTTGGATTCTTTGTGGAGAACTTACGTCTTCTTCTACAAACATCAGTATTGTTATCATCGTCTGACCCAAGTATGCTACCGTGATCATCACTATCAAAATATTAGGTATCATTTCCATCTTCTTCCCTACCAACACTATCATTTAGTCCTTCACCCTCGACTTCTTCAGAGACCTCAGCCTCAAACTACTCTCCAGTGCTTTCACTTTCAATCTCATCAAGTATTGTTTCCTTACATTTCCCACTGGTTTTCCCCTTCACTTCCGTCACCTTTTGCCTAGCTTCTTGAAGCTCCTCATCAGCATCACCACCTAATAAGTAAATATCATCTTGAAACTCCTCATCATCATCACCATATGATAAGTTAATATCATCTTGAAGCTCCTCATCATCACTACCTCCATCACTAACAGCAACATCAACACCCTTCACACCTAAACTGCTAGCAACCAAACCCTTACCTGAACCCTCACCACTACCCTCATCACCTTCAATAACAGTAACATCAACACCCTCCACACCTAAACTGCCATCAACCTCACCCTTACCCGAACCCTCACCACCTCCCTCACCCTCACCACCACCCTCAAAACCTTCGCTAACAGCAACATCAACACCCTGCACACCTAAACTGCCAGCAACCTCACCCTTACCCGAACCCTCACCATCACCCTCAACACCTTTACTAACAACAACATCAACATCGTCCACATCTAAATTGCTAACAACCTCACCCTTACCCGAACTCTCACCATCACCACCTTCAACACCCTCACCATCATCACCTTTATTCCATCACCCTCACCACCTTTATTACCATCAGCATAATATTCCAAACATGCTAGAGCTAATATTGATTCATCATCGACAAAAATAGTAGTGTCAATCTCATGCTTTACATATAAGTCTATCTCCTTATGCTTAACCCAATAGGTTATCATGTCAATAGTGCTACTATCATTCCACACAACCTTAAGGTTATCCTACAAAGTGCTACTGCCAGGTACATGGAAATAAATTAGTTGCATTGCATTAAACCCCAACCCATCTTTAACTATTTTACACAACTCAAAATACGATATCGTATATGGATCCTCTTTAAGCCTCACAATCTCACCACCTAAATATCTAACATAAGGATTACATACAAATTTACCCCCAACATGCAAATTGATATAGTATTCCTCCTCAGACATCTGCAGTTTAAAGAATAAAAAAAAACATATATATGTCATAAGCATAATGACAAACAATGTGCAGACAAAAAAACAAACAAAAACAACACAACAATAAAACATGGAGGGACCACATCCATTCCTCGTGCATTGAGTGAACCAACAAACATTTAAAATTATAGCCCCCACCAAAAGTATCAACAACGGCAAACAAAAACAACAACCAATAGACATATTTAACATAAAAGAAACATATTAAACATATTAAACAAAAAACCTTGTTCATAAATTTAATATATGAATCCAAGCATATTTAAATTTAAAGAAAATCATATCATGCCAATGAGAGCAGTACAACGATATTCTCTTGATCAAAACAGGAATATATATATACATACATATTGGATCCTAAATCTAGAAATTATAGGGTAACTAGTTGCTTCAACTTTACTAATGATAGAAAAAATTCCCAAAGAGTAATCCATTGTCAATTTGTAGTACAAGATGCAATTTAAGCTCAACTCATTCACCAAGTTACAACCTCACTCCTATAAATCAATTAAATCACTCTCCTCACTAATACTTAATTACAAACTTAACATAAAAAAAACAGTTTGTTTTTAAATTAATTGCAGTAATACAAGTTGTTAAAGAAGAACAAGTTGCAGATAATCAAATAAACAAGCCTTCTTAAATAGGCAATGTAGGCTTACAAAACTGCTCTTCAATTCCCTCAAATAAGTCTTCAATAATTAATTAAATATAGAGTATACTTCTTTTAGAAAAAGAACCTCTTTGGTTAAAAAAATGTCATCATACTAAAATTTCTGTTTGAATAAATTATATCTTCTTTTCTAAAAGTCATATTAAAGTATAAATTAATCCATTTCATGACAAAAATGTTAGGTTGATATTAAAGTAGTGTTGTCTTAGTCAGTCCTTAATATACAGAAAAAGACAAGACACAGAAAAGTTTTTTAGGGGTTGGAAAGCTTACATAAACTAATTTTTGAGGGGAATATTCCTTTATTTAACTTCAAATACATGAAAAAGTTGCAGTAAAGTAAAAAACCAAAACAAATCTCAATAAATAAAAAAAGAAAGAATCATACAAAACAAAGCAAATTCGAATGTCGAATAGTTTGTACCTTTTCTTCTCTATGATGTTGAGCATGAATCTTCACCAATCCTCAATGCAAAAGAGAGAAAACACGTTAGAAAGCAAAAATCCCCAAACCTAAATCTCGAAAATCCCCAAAATTTTTAAACCTAAACCAAAATCCCCAAACCCGAGAACCCTAAAAATTAACCGAAAGTGAAAATTATAGAAATATACCCCAATTTTTTTCTTTCTCGATTTAGGTTAGGGTTCTAATCAAAGTTTCGGTTGAAAACTTAGGTTGTCTAATCTGATCGATTTTTTTTTTACTTTTGTTGTTTAGGTTAGAGTTAACTATTTAATTTTTTTTACTTTTCTTAATTATTTTAATTGTGGGTAAATATTTGATTTTTTTATTTTAATTATGTTTTAACTTTAATTTTTTTTGTTTACATGACATATTTTTGTCTTATATGCCATGTCAGCAGTTGCTTACATGGACATGCCTAGTTGGAAAATTAATTGTCACGTCAGCGCCGTTATTCCCTTAACGACCACATTAGCAAGACCATTAAAAAATGACCAATTTGGCCAAAAAAAAACTTATGTATGAAAGTGAACGCAAAAAAACCTTAAGGGCCAAAGTGACCAAACACTTAAACGTTAGGGGCTAATTTTGTCATTATGCCAGCTATTAATTGATAGGTGCACTTGCCTTAGTTGGATTTTTAGTTATTTTATGATTGCATCATCCACAACTTAACAACCAACTACTCATTCTGAGCATTTCACTAGTCAATGAGGCGTTACTGCTCATATTTCTCCTTAAAATGACGTTCTTGTTGGAAAAACCACTATTTAGGCGTCTCAGCTTCTTTTGTGTCTCGACGTCATGAGGTTGGGACCTAGAAGGTTGTTGATGAGAACCTTGATCCAATGGAATAGTGGTAACAACTAGTGGGGATGGTGTTGCTGTAAGACACGTAATGATTTGTTGTAAATAAAGGGTTACTTGTTCCATAGGGTCTTAAAGGGACGTGTTTGAGGATGGACGAGCAAACTTCTATCAACCGCAGCCACCAAAGAAGTCCCAACTAGATAAGGTATATGGTGTGATGGAGGTTAGTTACAAAGAGCTTCATAAGGCGTGAGCTGAATGGCAGAGTGAAATGAGGAATTATACCACCATTAAGTAAGCGGTAGCCAGCTTGACCAATGAGCATGCATTTCCCCAATCATGCACCTCAAATAAGTTTCCAAACATCTATTCAACACCTATGTTTGCCCATCCGTTTGAGGATGATAGGCGGTGGATAACAATAACTTTGTACCAACCTTTTTAAACAAATCTTGCTATAATCACTTAAAAAAAATCTTGTCCCTATTAGAAATGATTGAATTGGGCATCCCATGCAATTTATACACTTGATCCAAAAACTTTTAAGTTACATCCAGAGTAGTAAAAGGGTGCGAAAAAGCTAAAAAGTGGCCATATTTCGTTAAATGGTTCACAACAACTAGTATAGAAGTATTTCCTTTCGACTTTGGCAGGCCCTCAATAAAATCGAGACTGATGACAAACCAAGCTTTTTGTGGAATCGGTAGAGGTTGCAAAAGACTAGGTGATGCCACCGTCTCACTCTTGCACCTCTAATAGACTAAACACTCCTTAGTCCAACCTTTGACATATAATGTGAGTCTCTTCCAGTATAATAGGCTAGTCAGCCTTTGTCGTAAGGAATGAATGCCCGAATGGCCTCCCATAGTACTGCAATGAAAGTGTTGGAAAAACTCCTTCCTCATGTTCCTAATGTTACCCACCTCAATTTTCTCTTTGCGCCTAAAAAATCGTACATCCCAAGAGTACTTCTGATATTTTCCAGACTATTGCTGCACCTCCCAAATGATGCGACCTAACTTGTCATCAAATTGGTAAGAGTGTTGCACCCTTGATAGTGAATTAAAGACAACGGTACTACTAGCCAACTTAAATAACTACCCTTGTTCCAATTGTGGTTGCCTAGCTAGAGCATCAACCACTCGATTATTTATCTCCTTCCTGTAACTAACCTCAAAATCATAGCCCAACATTTTGGCTACCCATCGCTACTGGAAAGGAGTTATCATCACTTGGTCAGACAAAAACCTTAGGCTTTGATGACTAGTCTAGATCCTAAAGTGTCTGCCCAAGTAAGCATTCTATTTGCGCATCGCAAGAAGAACAACCAACATCTCTTTCTCGTAAATGGAAAGGGCCTGGTGCCTTACCCCCAATGTTTACTGAAGTAAGCCACAGGTCTCCTTTGCTACTGCAATACTACCCCAACTCTAAAACCACTAACATTTGTATCAACCGTGAATTCAAGTTGAAAGTTTAGCAGGACTATGACTGGAGTCGAACATATGGTTTGCTTTAAAGCTTGAAAAGTTGCAGTAGTATGATTAGTCCAACACCAACCATTCTTTTTAAACAAGTCAATCAAAGGCTTAGCCAAAGAACCATAGTCCCGAATAAACCATCGGTAATAACCAAAAAAACCAAGGAAACTCTGTAACTCCTTGACTGATTTGGGAATAGCCATTGAGCAACATAATCAAATTTGGACTGATCCATGGACACTGTACCATCTTGAATCACATGTCCTAAATACTCAATCTGTGAGGTACCAAAATAGCACTTACTCCTCTTAGCAAATAATTAGTGATTTCGCAACAGCAACAAAACTTCCCTCAGATGATGCAAATGAGGTATCTAAGAATTCGAATATTCTAAAATACCATCAAAGAAGACAAGTACCAACATCTTTAAGAGAGGCTTGAAAATTGCATTCATAAGTGCTTGAAAACTAGAAGGAGCATTAGTGAGCCTAAAAAGCATCACCAATAATTCATAATCTTTCATGGGTCTAGAAAATTGTCTAATGGACATCATACTCCCACATTCTAATATGATAATAACCGGATCAAACGTCTATCTTGGAGAACATGTTTGCTTCCCCCAACTCATCCAACAACTCTTCAATCAGGGGAATAGGAAACTTATCTTCGATCGTAAGTTGATTAAGTTGTCTATAATCAACACATAAACGCTAACTTCCATCTTTCTTTTTGACTATCACAATCGAAGAAGCAAATGAACTATTATTGTCATGGATAACACCAGCTTGAAGCATTTCCTGAATCAACTTCTCCATTCCACCCTTCTGAGCAATAGGGATTTTATAGGGTTGAATTTTGACCACAACCTTTTTATCAGTCAATGAAATTTTATGGTCCTACAGCCTTGGTGATGGTAGCCCCTTTGAAGTTTGAAAAACATCCTCAAATTCTGCCAGCAACTCTTGAAGTTGTTGATTCTTAGGAGTAGAATCTGCACCAGAGAGAATAACTTGAGTTGGAGAACTCATAACCAAAACATAGGGTTCCAGTTCTTGGCCAATAGTAGTAAAACACTCGAAAGCAACCCCCCTCCCCCTAACGTTCCCACATCCAAAGAACCCGAAACTAGTCCCTAAATAACATAAGTTTCACCCTGAACAACAAACTACATGGTTAATGAGCTGAAATTCCATATAATATCTCCCAAAGCCAACAACCATTGGACCCAACACCATATCACACCCTCAAAGAGGAAAGACCATGAAGTCAGTCTAGAATTTCAAGCCTTGTACTTGCCATTGAACCCCCTTACACTCACCCCTAATGAACAAACAACTACCATTAGTAAATATTACTCTCAACTTATCGTGCTGCAACATAGGAGTCGCTAACTTGCCAACCAACTTGGAATCTATAAAATTGTGAGTACTCCTCGAGTCCACTAAAATGACTACCCAAATGGATCCTACACGAGCAACCACCCTCATGGTATTATGGCCTTGCAAACTAGTGATCGCATGAAGAGAAATAATAGGGGATTGAGAAGAATCCTAGACCACAGTCTCATCCCACTGTTTAGTACACTCTTAAAAAATCCTCCAACTCATTATCATACATAGGTCCAAGCAATAACTGATACATCTAAGATTTAATACACTTGTGTTCTACATGATACTTGGCTCCACACTAGAAATAGATTCATTTCTACTTGTGTTCAGCCATTAAAGTAGGAGAAATAGTTCGTGACGTTGGTTTACTAGTTGGAATACTCGAAACAAACGATATCTATGAACTAGGAGTAGATTGTACCATAGTGGAAGAATGAGCTATTGGAACCGAAGGACTAGAAAAAGATTGAGGCGCGGGATGCGTAGTAACCAAAGCTAGCTTAGAAGGAAAAAATAAAATCCCCTCAACCTTTCGAGCCAAACGAAACCCCTCTATCAAAGAGGTCGATTCGAACAATTCTAGATATTGACCTATATCATCCCGTAGATTGCTCAAAAAAATAGTAAGAGCGTAAGGTTCTAGAAGATATACCTGATTCAGAAGACTCACAAAGGCATCATGGAACTGCTCCATTATTCCTTGTTGTTTCAACCCAACCAACTCCTTCATAGGTTTGCAAAAGAAAACATATCTAAACCGGTCTTGAATATCTCAAGAATAGTTTGCCCAAGTCAACATGTGAAGGCCCACGCTCCTTTGAGCATAAAATTGGTGCCAATCTAAAGCACGTACCTTCAGATTAAGCATCACTGTCTGGATCTTAACGTTGTCAATAGTTCCCTCAACCTTGAAAAATTACTCTAGCTTTGCCTACCAACAGCGAAAATTAGTTCCATCAAACTTCAAGCACTCGAGTCGCGTCACCTTAGTCACCCCATCAACCACAAGAGAATGAGGTTGCACAGAACTACTACCCACATCACCAGGCGGAAGAACAACACTCGAACCTTTAGGAGAAAACCCAAGTGGAGGTCTCATTACTCTTTTGTCCTTGCCAGAAACTCCAGCCGTCGATGGACCAAAATACTAACCCAATAGTGCTTGGAGATCTTCCTTAAACTCATCCTTAACCTCTTGAAACTTGGTGTCCATCTTGTTATCCAATTGCAGCAACTCTTCCTGCAATTTTGATAGCTCCTGTTGAATCACACTAACCTCCTTCTACAACCGAGTAGAAACGTCATCACCAGTCATGAGTGGGATAAGAGAAGGCTCTGATATCTTTGCTACGACCTATAAAAATAAAGAGAAAGAGAACAGAGACGTGGAAGAGAATAGCGAAAAAGAAAGGGAATAAACTTTTTTGAACTTGATTCAATTCATGCTAACTGGAACGACGGAAATGTGCAAGTGTACACAATCGTATCAAATAATAAAGTGACAATTAAATGTCGAGTTATCGTACCCATAAAGATTATGTCAAAAAAATAATTGTGAAATAATTAAATTAACAAATTGCTGAGGGAAATATGATATCTTGAAAAAAGGATATAATTAAACTAAAATTTAATCTAAGTAATTAACTAAAAATATATAAAATTAAATTTCGATACGCAATTTAAAGGTTTTTAATCAATATGACATAATGTGTTAGATCAATTGCATTCTTAAACTTAATATTATTAGCATAATGTTCATGCTTATTACAAATTAGTTCACGGCAACTTGGTATTTTGTTTTGTTAACTAATGCAAATACATACTTATTTAATTAAATAATCTCTTAACATATTCTTATGTTAATTCAAATAATTAATTAATTTAATAAGCAAGTAAAGGATCAAGTGAAGTAACAACATAACTTTATACTGAAACAATTTAATCACAAAAATCCTACAAGTTATGCAAGGCTAATGTACCTTTTAATATCGTCACTGATTTAACGTTCAGTTACCTTAGAAGATTAAACATGCACAAATTAAATAGTGTGCCCATTAATCATAATTTCAATACACTTAATGATTAATTCATTAGTTATCTCACAAATGTAATGAAAGTATAACATAAACATTATTTTATTTAATTAAACAAAATAACAAGGCCTATAACAACACAAACATGATTTTTAATAAATTAAGCAATTAACACACTCAATCACACACTAAATAAAATTAAGTCATCTTAATTAAATAAAGAATAGCAAAATAAATAGAATTTATCATAACAATAAGAAGAAATTAAAAGAGAAAAGGGACTACAAACAAATCTAATAGTTTTCTGAAGCTAGTAGCACATTCCTCTTCGTTTCTGCTCATTTTTGTCAGATCCAGGTCTCTGATGAACACTCGAATGATGCTACTCCAAGGCCGAAGAAAAACTCTTTCTCAAGAGGGGAAAATCGGTAAAGGAAAGAAGGGAATGAAATGGAAAACTAGAGAGAAAGTTGACTGAGAAGAGAAGAGATGAATTAATAGGTGGGATTGGAGGCTATTTTTAGCAAGAGAATTTCAGCCATTTACCTCTCCATGGCTGGCCACCACTCAAGCAAATTTGACTTGTTCAAATTTTGCTTTATTTAGCTTGGGCAAATCTTCAAAGATACAAATAATGGAGGGGTTTGAATGGAGTTTGAGGGAACTTTAAGGGCTGTTTTGCTAGTGTAAAAATCACCTAAATTCAGTTGATTGAGTCAACTATATGGACGGCACTAGGCTGCCTAATTTCATGGTGGTTCAGTCCTTCACACTTAGCACATCGAGCCACTTTCTCTTCAGACTTTATATTAATTTCTAACCCAATTAATATTGGATTAAAATTTAATTATAAAGTATTTAAATATTCATAATTTGGACCGTCATTTGTTGGAAAAATGATCAGCCTTTCTCTTGGTTCACTTGGTGTATAAATCACCCCAACTGTTCAGTCATTCTGCAGTGTTTGCTGAGCTGATTTTTATCAATTGTGTCAAACTATCGAAAATACATTAAATTCATGATTATTTAGTATAAAAATCATTAAAATTTAATATGTTAGAATTTTAAGTACATAATTAAATTGTATTACTGCAGAATTACATTAATATGAGCTAGAAAAAGTATGAAAAAATCTATACATGTTTCCAATAACCACCTCCTTCCCTAAACTAGGGTTAAAAAGAAAGTAAAATAGTTTCATTGGGCAAAAATCGTTACAACTGCTAACTAAAAGCTGTTAACGCTACGCACCGTTTCACTAAAATAGAAACAATACGCACCGTTTTGCTCTTTTATTCCATATTTTCCTAATTAAAAATCCACCCCATAACATTCTTTCAATTTACCTCAAGCCCAATAAGTACCCATTAAAAACTAAGGTTTCCAAAAATACTTTTCAACTTTCGGATTTAAATTCTCGGTTTTACAATCACTCATCCATGATTAATTTTCGGTGAGCTTTATATTCCAAAATTTTTGGACATTACAACAACAGTGGCAGTGCCGATGGAATCCCGCAAGGCATCATAAAAAAATTGTACCTTTTGCTTCTTTTCAATTAAGACCCTTTTTTTTTTTTTTTTTGAAAATAATCTGGTGTATAATAAGCAACAAATACCAAGAAAAAACCATCAAGCCTATCCAGCTGTCAAGTGACTACTGGTACTACGAACGGTGCATTTAATTGTTTCTTTTGCACCCATGAGAGCCTAAACGGCAACCTGATAAAAATCTGAAGAGATAACTACTCAAAAAATCAAGAAGACTCTAAAAATAAGAAGAAAACCCTATACCCATTTCAAACGGCTCTTCATTGAAAACATCTTTCTCTTTGAACACCACATCTGTATGGGCAAAATCCCTAAATCTCAAGAACCTCGTCTTCATTTAACCTTTCTTTGCTTGACTTTGCACCATTTCCGAAATACTGAGTATCATCAGAGAACAACCTTGTTAACAAACAAGTTACCGTGCTCTGGTCTCAGAACTTTCCCACCGCCGATCACTGGAAATAACAGATTCCACTTCCGGAGGAGATTCTTCTACCCAAAAAACTAGCCTCATTACATCTATTGCCCCATTTTGCCATCGTGTGAGCGGCGCTGTTTGCTGATCTAGGGACAAATCTGACGGTATGATTTCGAAATCTTTCCAATAGATTCTTTACTTCCTTTAAAATATCTCCTACCACCATTTAAGATCCTTTTAAATGAGTAGGGTGTTTATTTACAATTAGCGTAAAAATAATAGTGATAGTGAAATGCAATACTGTAAAGTAAGATAAAAAAAATTAAATGCATTGCACTGGAGATAAACACTCAATCAAAAAGGCCCTAAGTGTAAGTATTGTAAAAGCAACGTGGTTCGAAGGAGTGTATGTTCTTGAGAGGGAGCAATTTTTCTTCAGATTTTTGTATTTTTTCTGGATTTTTTTTATTTTATGTATTTTTATAATGTTTTTATAATTTTGTATTTTATTACTATTTTTATTTTTTTAATCTTTTACCAATTTTTTAATAATTTTAACAATTTTTTGATATCAATAATGTCTTCCATATTCGTACGGGTCATGCAAACTAACGATTTATTTAATAATTCATTGAAAATTTTATATTAACTTAAAATTATTCTTTCCAAGTATTTAAAATTTTAAGCACGTTTGATACCATAATAAAAAATGATAGAATGTTTCAATAAAAAGTGTGGGAAATGATAAGTAGCTACTTATCACTTAATATAATTTTTTTTTGATTATTTTTATTTTATTTTATTTTAATTCTTTTTAACATTAACCTGTAAATACTTTACCTTTATTTTTTTTAATTATATTTATTAAACAATCTAATTATATCTTGTACGTAGTTGTAAGTAATATAATAAATAGATTTTATAACTTAAATTCAATATTTAATTTATTTTTCAGTTTATTAAACAGCACCAACCCTTTCGGAGTTAATAGTTGTCCCTCTTAATAATACCAATTTTAATATTTGAATTCGTATTGTAATGACTCGGATTTGGGGTCATCGGAATAGTGTAATTTTTAGACTTAGTGTTCGGAAATAGGACCCGTAAATATTTTTATTTTGAGTTAGTGAATTTAAATGTGTAGTGCTTTAATTGAGTATGAAGATTAAATTGCATAAGTGGTAAAAGTGCAATTTATAAAAGGATTATTAATTGAATGAAATTTTAAAAACCAAATGGGCAAATTACTCCCTTGGAACCTTAGTGCTTTTAGGTGGCCAGGACTTAAAAATTTTGGTTTAAATTATGTTTAATTAAATGAAATAAAATAAAAGAATAAAATAGGATGTAATGATGATATAAGTATGGGTTGGGAATGAAAGAGAAAAAAATATCTTCTCTTTCCTTAAGCAAAGAATTTCGGCAGAAAAAGAAGAGAAATAAGAAGCTTGAAGTTGGTTTTGGTTTAAGTCTATAATTGGTATCGAACTCATGTCATATTTTTCAAAATGATCAAGTGTATTGGAAGCTACCATTGTTGAGTGAATGAAACTTTTAGAGCTATTTGGACCTGCATGACACGGGTTAGAGGAGAAAAGAGAATAAAGGATGAAATTGGTCATTAGTTCAAGTAGTGTGGATTAAATTGAGAAATTTATGAAATTAGTGTAAGAATGAGAAAATAAAGAGTTAAATTTAATTAGAGTTATATTGTTTGTAAGTTAATGAATATGTGTATGTTTGTTTCCGTATTTAACGTTGATCCGGACTCTTCAAAAAGGAAAGGCAAAGACAAGGTCGTCGACGAATAGCTCGAAATTTTCGACCCTAAATCTTAAACCCTATAACCTAAATTAGTTATAAATTGACACACTTAATTAATTGTATTAAGCAAGGAATTAAGGAATGAATTTTTTTACCCAATTATGTTGGTTGAATTATACGAGTATATATATATATATACACGTGAAAATCATTGTTTATTATTTATGAATATTGCATGAGTTTATTTTATAACAAGAGAAGTAATCATGTATGCTTGTTATAATAAATATAAATGCATATGTATATTAAGAGTAAAGGCAAAAGTTAAAATGTAATGTGTGATATGTAAATGAAATGATTTACCTTATAAACTGTTCGGCCGGGTCAGATATAGATGACATGTCATAGAATAGGAAGAGTTTAGGGTATTTCGACCACGAGTCAATGAGGTATTGGGTGTCAAATTACTTTGATTTAATCGATGAGACATTGGGTGTCACTTTTATTGTAGCGTTGGGTGCGATCATTACTTTGGTTTATCGGATGAGGTACTGAGTGTCAAACCGGTGTGTTGGTTGGATTCGTGTATCCGTCAGAGTCCAAGTTTTGTTAATAGGGAAATTAAAAAGATGAAAATATATTATTCATGTATGAAATGAATTTGTTACGAGATATATATGCAAAATGATATGCAAAATGATCATGGGAATGAAAGAATCGAAATGTTGAGTAAAGAAATGAGAAATGATGAGTAAATAGAATTGGGTAAATATGATGATGGTAAATTATGTAGATATGAGAATTGATAAAATGTATGATGTATTGATGGTTTAATGTTGGTAATGAGAGGAAGAATATTTAAAGTGTTTAGGTTAATAAAATACCATCGTATTTTAATCAGCATATGTTGATTTTACGTGCGTAGGCTTGGTACATTTGGTATTCGTTCGCTTCAACATCCAAAGACAAATCCCGTACTTAAATGACCGTGAGTTTTGTTTTATTTTGGATAAATATGTACTTAAGTGAAGGCTAAACATGGGATATTTTGTATTTTGTAGGAAATTATGAAAGGTGTTTACCTAAGCTTCTTTAGAATGTTATTGTTGGGCTATTTATTGTAGTCAGCTATCCTATCGATGTATATATTGTGAACTTTATTGACTTGTTTCGATAGAATCTTTGTTGGATGAAATATGATTTCGGTAGAACTCCACAAAGTTTCGATAGAAGTGCAAGAGAATAGATAGATTAGTTACGGACGGACTTAGTGTCGGTAGAAGTTTTTCAAGTTTCGGTAATATAGTAGTTGTTGCGGTAGTTGAAATTTGAAGGTTAAAAGTTTTAGGTAAAATTTAATTTAACCTTTGAAATTTTTAATATCGATAGTTACTTATGATGTATCGTAGTACGTAGGGTTATATCGGTAGAAGTCTTTTAAAAATCTAACACTTATTCGGTAACTTTTTATATTTATTTATTTTAAAAAAATCAATTAATTATTAATGTGGTATATGTAAACTACCATGTGACATCCATATTTAACCTTTTCATCCAATTTCAATTAACTTGAAAAAGCTAAGTTCACTTTTGTATAATTCTTAGGCTAAAAAATCATTCTGATTTTTATATAATTTATTAATAATTTTATATTTTCATATAATTTCTTAATTTTTAATAATTTTTATTCTATCTATTTTCTAATTGCCACGTCAAAATTAGAGAGCAAAATTTTCAAATAAAAAAGTACAGAGATTCAATATTTTATAAAACTAAATTTTAAATTTTACAAAAATTAAATAAACTAACATATTTAAACCTACTTTTTATATTAGTAAATTTAAAAATTCCATGTAACTCGAAAAAATCTGGACAAATTAATTAAAAACAGATTTTCATTTTCCTTCACTCAAAAATTCCTTTGAAAAATCAATTTAAGGAACAAGTGTAATTTTCTACAGCAAACGAAAGCACCAGCCACAGTTCACAAAAAATCCAACATTCAATCCCAGATTTTGGTCACATTTTGGCCTTTAAAATGGTAGTTCATCTACGCCATACAAGGAAATAACACAACCAAAATTTGATAACAAAAAAATGAAACAGTTATCTCAACGCCTCCTCATTCCTCGTCCACGGCCAGGGAAACCACCTCCGCGACCTCTGCCACCCATGGCACTTGCAGCAGCTTCTCCCTGTGCACTCTCCGACTGCAAAAACACACACACAAAAGCAGCTTTACAGGCCTGCTAATGCATTGGCATGCATCAACACCAACAAGTAGTTCCACAAATATGGACATAATGTAGGTCATTGTAAAGCACTAATAAACTTAAGGCCCTTTTCTTTTTCCAGCCACAAGGGGGTCCTCGAAAATAATTCTCTCTTTCCATTTCTCATCCATATTCTCAAAAATAATTATTGTAAAATTAGTGCATCAATGTGACAACGGATATTACCATTTCAGATTTGTGGTTCAACACATATCTATACCTACAAGCAAATGTTATCAGCAAAATTTGCTTGAGACTCAACAATCACTACCGCCCCCCGCCCCCCCATCAAGACCAAAAATATTCTCTCAATTTTATTGTATTTCATTCCTTTCGCTCTTCCCAAAATGCCATTAATGAACCTTAATACATAATAAAACAAAGTACAGCAACAGCATTATAGATGAATAAGCGAGGAAAGACAAGCGATAAACCAAGTTCAATTTCAATCACTGACCTCAGCAATCTCCACTTCTATTAGGCAATGAATAAGATGCTTATGACCAGAGGGAATCCTATAACAATATCATGACTCACAGGTTTTAACAACTCCAGAGAGGCTAGGGATTACGGATAAGAGATCTTTGGTAGGTTACCTGAGGTAAAATTTATCGCACCAATAGAAGCTAGTACAAAGTTTTGTTGTTAAACTTGAGTTTAGGGTTTAGAGTAATTATTGAGACAGGCTTCGAATTTCAATTTTTCTAAATAACGAAGGGCTTTGAGTAATTTTAAAATCAAAGAGATTTCCTCAAGTTGGTCAATTGAAAATTTCACATTGTAGCTATCATCCACTTCTCTTTATTTTTCCTCTTGCAACGTAGGTTGACACTTTCTGCTCCCACGTTTTTAGTTGTATTAAGACTTGAGATCCTTTAAGGACATTTTTGGATGGACAAAAAAGAAGATAATTACGTAAAATAACTTGCATTTTAACCTTCAAGTCAACTTTTAGGTAGAAAACTACCCCTCCCCTCCAGAGTTCAGAACCACAAACTTAAATTTAACTTCCATCTACATTTGATTATCATGAAAATTTTCATTGTCTACACTAAGGGTATAGCAATTCAAACTACTCAGATCATAGATTTAGTGCGATTTTACATTGCTTTCCATGCATCATTCCTCAAGAAGGGTCATCAACCACAAGGTCTTGCTAACAAAATTTGAAGCCAAGGGTGAGCTCCAATAACTCGATATTTTTATCTATAATTATATTTCCTGAGACACTTTTGCTGTCTAGCATTAGAACATACACCTCAACAACACTGATTATGTTTATCATAAAGACCAGTGTTATCAAGGGCAAGGCCTATTTGATTGGGCGCAAATCTGGGCGCACTTTTTTTAAGGCAATAAGCATGAAAAATACACTGCCTGATTGAGGTTCTCTTCAATTTCATTTATTTTTCACTTTCTCCATCAGTTATACCTTTACTAGTAAGAAATGGATAGTATCAAACTCTATATTTCTCAATATCATGCATATTGACTAATAAAAAAAATGCATGTTCCACAGATAAACTAGACCACACTTATGTCTTAAGCTTTATATACAAGCACACGCATAAAAAAAAACTCATGCATGTATATTGTGCTTTACTTCACTCAGGCTAGTGCTTTACACCTTGCGCCTAAGGCAATATAAGGGTTCTAGCACCTAGAGTGAGCTTTAAACCCCCTTGGCATCACTGATAAAGACACCAATCACTGAAATTCTGGAGCATTTTGGTTCACAAATGATTGCACGATATAGAGATAAAAGGATCACATGGAGAGAAGCAACTGACACAACACAAAATATAGAGAAGTATGCATGTACATCTAAGACAGGAAACAACAGTCATTACCTTGGGATTCTTAACAGTCTCATCGACACTTAGAATAAGACATGCAGCCTCAGTTGCAGCATTGATTGCATTGATCTGTCAGCAAACATTTCAGATGCCAGAGGCACAAAATTTATGAAATTAAGATTAACAAAGAACTAAAAGGTGAATAATTAAATAACCAATTTTTAGTTGGAAATTTGTCAAACCACCTTTACAACTGATGGCTCCCACACAAAGTTTGCAAATGAATCTGCTATTCCGCCAGTGTTGATGTCCACTCCATAAGGTGCACCCTCACCTGTCCAGAATCTCAAACTGTTAAATGAGAACCTTTCACTAACAACAATAGGAAAAAGAAAAGATAAAAAAAAAACTAAAAAGAAAAAGAAAAGAATGAAACCAGATGGAAGTGCATGCTTCTGCCTTAATTTGTTCAACACATCAGTTGCATCAAATCCAGCATTGTCACAAAGCTGCCGTGGAATAACCTGAATATGAGAAGATACATCAAGATGTCAGATACTTGTTTCCACTGTTAAATGCAAAAGTTTCATCTTAATAGAAGGCAAAGTTACACCCTACCTTCCTAAATATATTGTCCTCATGGTGAAATTTTAGGAAGTCATACTATGGCAGCATAATATAGTGATCTCCAGATACAAGCATACATAAACAAGGACAATAAACTGTATATAGTAACATGGGTAAAATATTAAATCTTCCAGTAGAAGTATCAAATACAGTTTATTGTATGAATAATTACCAGAGAAAAATATACTAAGCCAAGGAGTGACACTTTAGCATAAAGTTGATGTTATGGCATGTCTATATGTGTAAATGCATGCCAGGTACATGACTTATTTTGCAAAAAAATTTCAAAAGAAACTTTTTTTGGTATGCAAGAGGCCAAAGCCTAGGGGGAAACTGGGGAAGGGAAATTCACAAGTTCTAGGGACTGAGACCCAGCCTTACAGAATCTATATCCTAAGGGAGATGAGTAACCATTTCAACTAAGCCAGGAAGGGGAAAAAAAAAAGTGCAGAAACACCCACCTCAAGTGCTTTTGCATAAGAGTTAATAAAAAGTTGAGATTTCCCAGCTATTGTGCGTGCATGCTGCCTCAAGTATCGACTTATCTCCATCTGCCACCAAAGGCAAGTTTTACAATCAAGATAAAAAAAATTGTCCTTAAACATGCTTAAAAGTTAACTAGTTATATTGTAAATACATACATCTATAGCACCACCTCCAGCAACTACAGTAGAGTTCTTCAAAGCTCTTCTAACAATCATAATTGCATCATGTAAACTCCTCTCAGCTTCTTCAATGAACTGAAATTAATAATGCAGTCTCCAGCATCAGCATGAAAAGTGATACATGTCAATAAATATCACTAGTAAAATATGAAAAACCTGATCTGCTCCACCACGTAGAACTATAGTAGCTGTCCGTCCTGATGGGCAACCGCTGAATATATTAAATCTTTCATTTCCAACCTGCTTTTCCTCAAAAACCTCACATGTTCCTAGAACCTTCAAAACAAAAAAGAAGAAATTTAAATTCAAGAAGTTCAATAAGACACAGAAAAGTTTGACAGGTTAAACATGAAAAATAAAAGTTGGCTGCATTTTCAGCAGTACATCTAATGAAAGTTGCAACCTCATCAATTACGTTGTTAACAGATGTTTGTATGGTTCCACCAGTTGCAGCAGCAACCCGATTAAGATCTTCCTCAGCTACACGACCAGCACAGAAAATATCTCTATCTGCAAAATACTGCCAATGAACATTCAGGTCAATAAAACTTGAGAGAATAAAAACTAGTCATGATTACTGACAAATATCACTCCTCAAAATTCTATGCAAAAGCAAAACTATCAATAGGAAGAACATAGAATCTGGAAGAAATACTTATGATTTATAATAGAGAGAATAAAAAACTATTGTCAAATAAGAAAATGCACATGGCTAAATTATCTTTTTATACAATGCCCAATGAAAGAACTCATACAAGCAGGCAATAAAGTAGCCAGACAAAGAAAGACCATAGGTCTTTCACCAGATAAAACTTATTTTCACAACCATAAACATGTAGTAACTAAATTTAGTCAAAACATAACCCCAAAAGGAAAATGCTTTATAAAGATTGTGTTAGTTATAATTAGTTAAAGAAACAAGTAAATACAAATGCAGTATCTACGATCAAGGAAAAATCTCACACCTGTGTCGCCAAATCACCAATAGCCAACCGTGAAAGAACAACTTTTGCACCACTCTTCACACATTTATCCAACTTGTCATAAATGATATTCCATTCTGCATCAACTATTGATTGATATTGTGATGGATCTGAAAGTCTGTAGCATATAAAGCAAAAAGCAGAGTCAATAGCAACTTATGAAAAACAATTCAAATCTAAGACAGCAAAAGCTACTACCTTATCTCAGCATTTTCTTTCTCAGATTTCAGTTCCAACTCGATGTTTAACAGAAGTATTCTGGGATTCAAAAACTTCTTTGGCTGCTGCTCAAAACCAGCATATGAAAATGTCTTTTTAAAGGCAACACCATTAACCAAAAAGGAATCCCTCATGTTACCACCAGGAACCTAGAAAAAATATATTGATCAATTTTTGATGTGATACAGTGATATTTGATACAAGAAACATAAAATCGTAATTTAGACCCTAAAATCCATAATTTAGACTATATAAAAGTTTCTAGAAAAAATCAAAGTCAAATGTATGCCCACCTCATTTCCTAAAGGTACACTGCAACATTTATACTTACGTGAAACTAAATCACTAAGGGATGAGAAACTAAACATAAAGAACAGTTAAGCGCTACACTCAGCGAGAAAGTAAGATAGTATAATATGAGACACACTGGGTCAAAAATATCATTTCCCATAACAAAATGTATGGCACCAATTCAAAAGATCCAAGTACTAAAACCAGAGAAGGGTAAAAGGAAAAAAAAAAGGTTGAAAATAAGGCAAGAAACAGAAGTCTACCTTCTTAATTCCAATCATATTCAACCTATCTTCACTGCCAATAGCAATAACAGCATCCACAACCATTGATGCAAAGAACTCCTTTTCTCCACCAATGAGTTTTGAAGAAAGTGTCGTAGCAGCACATTTAGCTAATAAGCTTTTCTTCTCTTCTAGACTTTTCCCCTCTATACTAACAGCTAGTTCTTTGATCTTCTCAATTGCCTGTCCATTATGTAATACATCACATTCAGCATAAATAGACTCATAAAGACTACAACATCTAAACCATGAGAAGAGGGGGGAGGGGGGGTAAACTCACCAAATTGCAAGCAGTTCGATAACTGTGAATAAGATTTTGAGGGTGGACTCCATCCTCTACAAAAGGCTTGGCCTCTTTTAAAAATTCTCCTGCTAGCAGTACAACAGTTGTAGTACCATCACCAACCTGTAAGACACACATGAAAAAAAAAGTTCTTTAAATCATCTAAAAAGCATGAAAAAGAAGTGGATCTCCATAACATCAATACCTTTAATCAGATTCACGATGCGGAATAAAAACCAACTTAAAAATTGAACTATCAGTTTAGTAATGAAAACCCAATGTTCATGGGACTATTTGAACTATAACTCAAACTACAAATTTGAGAAAAGCAGTCCGAATCTACAGCAAAAAAGAAAAAGAAATTAAAAGAAGAACAATGAGTGTGACCTCGGAGTCCTGAGACTTGGCGATATCAACAAGGATCTTGGCGGCAGGATGGACAATATCAAGGAGCTTCATGATGGTGGCGCCATCGTTGGAAATGGTGACATTTCCTTTGTCATCGTGGATGAGCTTGTCCATGCCCCTGGGACCCAGGGTTGTTCTAACCACATCAGCCACTGCGGTGCAAGCGTTTATGTTGCTGACGAGCTGCGCCTTCCCCTGTGATGTGTCCGTCCCTTCTTTCAAAAGAATGATTTGGGGTTGCTGCAAAGAAGAAAGAGAAACAATTTAGTAGCAGTTGAAAAGAAACAAATTCAAGATGCGAAGAAAAATGAGTTAAGAAAGGTGAATATACCAGCATGGATGCCATTGTTGCTAGGGTTAAGCTTGTTGTTGAGAGACGGGAGAAGAAAGTGTTTTTAAGGGTTTAACTCTTTCGGAAGGCCGAATTTGGGTGTCTAACCTTGTTGACTTAATGGTTATATCCCTTAAACTATAATGACTTTTTTAATAGTATTTTTATAGTTTGTACTTCAAAATAAGCATTTAATCTACAATGATTTATTTAAATAAATATTTATAATATTTTTGTACCTAAATAAATACTTAAACTATGATGACATTTAAATAAGCCATCAAATCTAATTAATATTTCAATAGTTTTCATATATTTTTAAGTTTAATGTTTTAATGTCACGATATTAGAATTTTAGTCTTGTAATCCATACGATCTTAGGTGATTTCTTGAGTTCAAATCTGCTTAAATCATTGAAAACAACTCAAAGATAAAATAACAACGAAAGAATAGAAAAATCTCAAGAAAGCATCGCTCACATTGAGTTTGAGTAAATGCTTGTAAACTATTCTATTACTCAAGTATGAAGTGGTTACATATGAGGGAGAGAGAATCCTATTTATAGTTGAGCTCCCAAATCCAACGATACAGATTAAAATATATCAATGGTTGAGATTAAAGGCAATCTATAAATTGGGATTCTTAAAAGATTTATAAGATCCTTTAAGATTACATAATCAAATCTTCTAATTACAATCTTTTAAGATTACTTCCCATATTTACTGGGCTATGTACATGGGCCTTTAACATCTCAAATTAACGGGCCAATCTTATCTAGCCAAATGACCTTATGTGAACAATATGGATATTTCAAGTGTGCCTTGGTCGTAGGCTCCCTTGCGCGACCTGTGACATTCTTCCCCACATGTTCTTGTGACGCCCTCATCGTATACTCAAAATGGAACTGCCACAAAGCTTTAGCAGTTTCCGAACTAGCTTCACTGTCGAGAAGTCCCTTCAATTAAATAAGATACTAATGCCTCGACCAATAGTACTTTTGTCGAATCACTCTGTCTTCCATGATGTGTTTAACTTTACGATCATAGGTGTAACACCCCATACCCAACCCGATCGTTAGTTCCAAGCTACGAGAATGTCACATCCATTGTGAAAGCAATTACAATCAATTCCTACATAATGTAACAATTTTAAACATGCAGATAAAATATTTTACATAATCATAATATGATATATAATCATTTTTTAAGTTTTATATGATCTTACGAAAACTCTTATGCTAACACGAAGTCGAATTAGGACCAAATTATAAAGTTTGTAAAATATAGGATTGACGTCACGATTTCGGGGGTTCCTCGTTGTAATAGCCCGCCCAATGAAGTTTTTGTATCTAGTTATTGTTTGTTGTATTTAGGTAAAATAAGTGTAGATATGAGTAAGTAAAAATGTTTGTTTTGTCTAAGTATGGGATTCTATGTATGTGCCACTTGGTAAACTCTTAGTTTTGGCGAGATCTGTTGTTTGACGGATCTTTCTGCTAAGAACACGCCACCTAGGATGCTTTGGCGAACTCATTAGGTTTGTAGTTGAATAGATTTGTTTATTATTTTAGTAAGGTAATTTAGTTAGTTAAGTTGAGATTTTGTTAGAATGGAACTAAATTACTGTAGATTAAAATACTTAAATTATGAAAAGTGCACTTAATCATGAGAACCAAGAGTGTTAGTGGAATTATTTGATTCTTCCACAACCTTGTTTTCGAGTTTAAGTATTTAAAGTTAGCAGTGTCTTCTCTGAAAATACTTGCGTTTCTTTGTTTTCATCTTTCTCTTTAATTTTCTTTGAACTCTTGTCTAAAAAACTTTTTCCGAAGTTGGGTTAATTGTATTCAGTTAACTCATACGTTTATATTAGCTCACTGGTAATTATTGCTGAACCCTAGTTTATCTTCAAGGTTATTTATGTATTTTTGGTTTTGCATGCATAGATGTTAGAATAGTGTGTAAGGAAGGAAACTTCCTGATTCTGGATTTAATGTTGATGTTTCTTACATGCATGTTTAGATTTGATAGATCAATTATCTAATATGTTCAATTATCATAATATCTCAAGAAGCTATTGAAGGTCCGAGTCATAAAGCAAAGGACCTGCTTTATAAACTTTGCTATAATTTCTGGTGAGTTCCTTCTTACTTCTATGTTTTATGGTTTTCTTTATTTTATAGTTGTGTAAGGTAAGTATTCTTCTTCTATAAAGGATGAAAAATGTATATGTGTGGATGGTGATTGTCCAGAGTTGTTGGTTCGAGTTCAATATGTTTATGTTTATGTTTATGTTTTGAGATATGGGCCATTTTCATGTTTAATCCACTACCAATTGCTTCTGATATGAATTGATAGGTGGAGAAGAAGATATGTTTGTATGGCCTTCGGTAGGGCAGATTTATTATAAACCAGATTAACAGGTCACGATAAAACATGCTAGACTGAATGATATTGAAATGAGGAGTTAAGGGGGAGAATCTATGTGAAGGAAACCAAAATCGTACATTAAGTATCCGACTTTGAAAACTGGGTACGTGTTTGGCATGAAAATGGATAGTCTGTGTTATGTTGAGTTGGTGTATAGTATTCACCCATATGACACACCATCAACGTATTGAGTCTGTCTAAGTTCTGTATACACCATTGGGTTTACTCTGTGATAATGTGTGAAATCCTCTTTAATGATTCTATTATGCAAATAACATTCTTACTCAAGATCTCTATGGAACTCATTAAGTTCTTTTGAACTTACTTCGTTACCTTTTCCTTCTCAAACATGTTGTTAGAAGGAAGACTTTCTGAAGGACTACACTAGAGCGCAACTGCTGCTGTGAGATACCTATTTAGTTTGTACTATGCATGACTTGTGAGGGTGATATGTAAATGCATTTTGTGAAAGATATGTACAAAGAAACATGTTTGTTAAACTATGCTTTAACAAAAACTCTTTAAAGTTTTATAGAATGGATTTTAAGCATCATACATTATTTGATGAAAATATATTACTAAGACTTATACCAATATATTACTAAGACTTATACCCTACATGGCTTATACATTATTTCATTTATTTTCCTAATGGTATAATTCAAACACTAAAGTTTTAGAAAGTTTACACTAAAAACAATTTTGAAGTTAAGTTGACTTTTAAAGTAGTAACATGTCATACTTGGATCTTTCTAATGGATCGGTTTTGGCGTGTTACACTTGTCGTGATGTAACTCACTGACTTGGTTCGTTGCGACAACAAGGGCTCGATGTCGTAACGTGACCATCTGTTTTCAACTGGTCTAAAATGGTACCAACTTGAATCACTTAGAAAGAAATTTTCATCGCCTCTATTCACTAATTCAGCCAAAATGCCATTCCCCAGTGTTCATCCCTAACATATCTCATCATATGTACATCCATATTACATAAACATACATTCTATATTAGCCACATATGGCAATTTCCAAACATTTACCAAATGGACATACACATGCACATATAATCACAAGTATTGCAACATCTAATGCAATCCATCTAAGTTCCAAACTCACATATACAAACTAACTAGTTGACCATTTCTAGCTTCAAATATGAACATCAAATTATGCAAAAAACTGACTCAACCTAAGTATATGCCATATGTTAAACAAAACGGGATTATACAAACATTGTTGAGTTGAGGATCTTTGGTTGGATGTTGGATCATGCCTCAGAACTTCGAAATTTACCTATACCTGTGCACGAAGTAAACAAATCGTACACTAAGTGATAAAGCTCATTGGTACTTTCATGATTCAAGATAATATAACATTAGCATTAACAATTTGTCACAATACATATAAGTTCAAACTCTATCCAATTAATGTTCTATAATGCCTAGAAATTACATTATCATGTACACATATGAGTGACCACCTCCCAACCTACCAACGTCAGAAGTGAGAATACTGTAACTAAATATAGGAATTAGGTTGTGTCCACAAGTATACAAGTCAGATTGTAATGTAGATTTGTATAACGAAGTACTGAAAGTACTCTGAGGATCATTGACTGCCTATAAATGTGTTATCATTTATAGTTAAAATATCACACCAAAAATATATTAAATTAAATTGGTGGTGTCGCAAGCGTACGAGTTAAATTGCAATATAATTTAGTTATAATAAAACACTTAGAAGTATTTCAAAGATTGTACCCAAGGGATTGTAGATTGGAGAAATCATTATTAAATTAATTATAAAAAATAATTACTAACTTAATCGAGTCACAAATTAATAGTATTAATCCAAATTAAAATATTAATTAAACTAATTAAATTAACTAACATAAACTAATCTAACTGAATTTCCTATTCCTAGTGTCGACAACATGAGCCTCTAGCCTATAATTAATTAAATCCCAAATTATCTAATTAAATAATTAACTATACTAGATTGAGTTATTTATCACCCTTAGATAAGACTACCCTCCCGGTTCATCTTCACTAAGGATTACCACCTAAGTCACCCTTCAGGTCTCTTCCTAAGCATACGGGTATCCTTTCGGTCTCACCGCTTAGCACAAGTTATACATGATAGGATACCCTCCAGTCTCACCTATCTCAATATTCTATCAGGGGTGTCACTCCCTAATATACTAATTACCCTTGAATAAATAATCAATTTCAGATAAATAATTACTTAACAAATAAATTAGTTTAAAAATCGAAACATGCAATATATAAAATAAATACAACAATCTATTCTAATATTCATACAACGATTAATCGAAAGATAAGTAAAAGAAGAATAAGAGATAGGAGAAAGCTCATAAATATATTTGAAGTGCGGTGCCAGAGCAATCTCCATTCGCTATTGTCTTCACATCGAAATAAAAAAGTTTCGACTACACGAACATGAAAAGAAAATAAAACTGAATAGTAAAAGTGTCTATCTAGATCTAAATTTGCTTACAATTCCAGTGACCCTAAGGTTGCTTATATAAGCAATGACCTACTTGGTGACCACTCAACCCAAGATACACTTAGATACCAGTAAATAAAATATTCTTCTAAAAGCTAGGGTCTAATTATGGAAATTTCCCAAATGTGCTGTCCAAGTAAATAAACTATATTTTTGCCTGCCATCGTTGCATCGTTGAGACGTGGGACTACTTCCTTTCACAACGTTGCCACCATGCAAATCTTCCCATTTCTTCATCTCGTCATCGTGACGAGAGGAAGCTCCTTCTCATGACATCAAGTGCATTCCAGGCCTTTGGTAGCTTTGTTGGCTTATCGGGCTCCTTGTCTTGCGGCCCAATCGTCATTCATTGTATTCTTGGACCTAAATTGGCTCCTAAACACTTAATTAACTCATTAATCACTCACGAGGCCCAAGTCAGCCTTACAGGTCATCGAAATAACAAAAAATGCTTAAAAACACTTATTTTATTAACTTTTAGTTCTTAAGCTACTAATACTGACTATGTAATAATTAATTATAAAATTCCTAGAAAACAAATTTGTTAACTGCGAAAATGACCAAAAATAACTACTACAAGTGACGTCAGGTCAGTTACCCCAACATTTAAATCTTTTCTTTTCCTTAAGCAAACAAAAGCAAAACAAACTAAAAACTATAACTAAACAATGTACTTGAGCCGACTTGGTACATGAGATTAGATTGGAGCATTAACACTAAGAAGATTTGACTAAATATATAACTCTAGCTGGAAATTGAAACAATCCAAAGTTATTTACACCTAAACAGATTAGTTCAACAAATTACAAACTAAACAAGTCAAAGAAAATTAAATATATATCTCCATCAAAATGTATATACAAATATAGTATTTAATTTTGTCGGGTATAATTAGTTTGAATTTATTTTCATCTATGCTTTCAACTCTAATGCGGTAATGTTTTTCAGATAATCCCTTATGATTTTTTTTTATGTATTTATGCCAATATGATCAAGATTTTTATCGAGCAGTTTTTTATAAGGATTATACAAGTCATACTGCACCGCTTCAATAACCATGAATTTTACAGAGTATTTTCTTTTAAATTCTAACATCCTATACTTCTACAAATATAATTACCTATTTGTATATACCTTTATCACTAATCACTTCTTCCTATTTATAGTTTAATAAGCTGAACTAATTAGTCTAAATATAAACAACTTAAATTATTCAATTTCAATATAACTTTGCAATTTAAACAAACAACCTAGGTTTGTTCTCCTAACCAGTCACTTGTATTTTTACAAGCTCAACCACAAACAAAACACACAAAATAAAAATTTAAAAACGACTGAAAAAATTTAAAATTTAAACTTTTCCTGTCACCCACACTTTATTCGGCACATTGTTCCTAACGTGTTATAAAAAAAGAGGTTACTCGATTAGCGTGATACGTGCAATACAATTCATGAGACTACTCCTTTCGGTTTTTTGGCTTGAGATTGTAGTGTCGTAAAAAATATAGAGTTCTTACAAAGAAAAACTAAACATCCAATATAAACTAAACATCCAATATATAAAAAATAAAATCCTAAATAAATAAAAATCAACAAAAAATAAAACAGGTCTTAAAAATATAAATCCAAAATAAAAGTTAAAAATGTATAAAATTAATTGGAATCAGGTTTTGACTCCTCCATCATGATGCTTTGCCCCTTTCGTTCCCTATCGATGCTTTAGTAATCCGCCTTCCCAAGTGTGGGTTGGGCTGTGATAGCTTGAGTCTCGGATCTCCATGCCCTTCGCCACTTAGCGATCTGGTTGAAATACTCACTTGTAATTTGGTGGCACGATCGGGGTCTCCTCCTCGCCTTCATCATCATCATCCTCTCCATTGTTCTCCTCATCCTGTAGTGGAAATCTCTTGAACGTATCTGGGAGTGGTGTCGATGTTGGCCATCCATTCTATTCTGCAATGCGAATCAAAATATCGCCCATGTCTTGCATCCATCGTGTTTGCCACTTCAAGATGGGCATGTCCATGAGTTCCATCATCTAGGACGTTTGAGCTTTACTCTTTCTCTTGGTCGGCCCTTGGGGATCGTACAGATCTTTTCCTGACCGTTTGATTTGATTATGTCTCTATTTTTGCTCATCAAAGATTCCAAAGCTCGAAACCTCTCTCTTGATGAGGAAATTTCTGTCAAATGGTTCGAAGGTGAATTTCAAGCTCCCTTTCTCTCCGATTGACATTATCAGTTATCGATTCTATGCTGGAAAGGTAGTTGGTCATCTTTTGGTGATTATGAAAATGGAATTAGTTCTTCGTGGTTTCTTTGATCATCAATAAAACAATATATGAAAACATATAATTGAAGAAGAGAATAAAAAATAAACTAAAATTGTATTAGCAATTTATCGGAAAAAATTCCTCGATCATTTATGTGAGTTTCTACAATCTCGTTTCAAACCAAAAATATAAAGTAAAACTAAAAACTAAGATCTACTAAATGATGTCCAAACCCTAGTGATAAAGGCCATATTTATAGCTCTTAGCCGATTGTTTTCATCAACCCTAGGTCAGCTATCGTCCTTCGTGCTTAAGTCACATTGTGAAGATGAAAACACCCCTCGCATGATGCAGAGTTTACGTTTGGGTTTGATGTCGTGACACACCGGGACTTGTGTCGCAACACAGCAAGCAATCCCTTGATTCTTCACAGCTGATCCCTTTGTTGCGACATAGGGCTGTCTATGTCGTGACGAAGCGATCAGTATCACTATGGCTCAACTGTTACTAGTCTCCTGTGCGCTCACAAAGTATGTTAGCTAATTTTTAGAACTCATTTGACATTGAAATCAATAAAATAACATTTTAGCACAATGTATTAAAAGACGAAACTAAACTAAAAATCCATAAAACATATGGAAAATTACTTGATTTCAAGCTCAACAAATGTAAAAACTAGTTCAATCTGCTAGGTACGGAATCGACAGATCAAACTCCCCCACACTTAAGTCTTTGCTTGTCCTCAAGCAAACAAGAAAATAAAACAATTAACAAAGAAACGAAACAAAAGATAAGTGAGCTTGAAACTGTATCATACAAAGATTAGGCTCTTAACATCTATTCTAGGATTTTATATGTCTTTCGACAATCTTAACATGATAATTAAGCAACTTCACTATTTCCAAGTAGAAAAAAAATCTAAGTTCAATAGTTTACAGAAGATACAAATATAAAAGTTCTATCAATATGACTCCATCAATACCTAACATGAGTACTTTGATTATCCTAGTACAATACAAACAATTATAATGAGATTATGCAATTTCTACATCCATTCATGCATAGAGTCATTTAGGTCACATAGGGCTTTTTGGTTTGTAACGTGTTGAGGCTTAGGACAAGTATGATTTTCAAAGAACAATTAAGCACACAAAAGGTTACACAACACGAAAATAGTTTGACACATTGTATTGTTCCCTATTCTCCCCCTTTATATCCCACTCCATCTCACCTCCTTATTTCTCCTTCTCTCACCTTCCTTATTTCTCCATTTTTATGAAATCAATCTAAAGTAATTCTTTTAGCTAGCTTATGAGTACACAATTTTATTCGTTCTTCGAGTAAGTGTAACGCTTAGGTTTGTGCAAGTGTACACAGTCGTTATCAAGTAATAAGTATAGAGTCATCGTCTCCACAGGGATTGTATATATGTTAAGTTAATTAATTGTAAAATTATATTAACAACTTGGTGAATTAAAAGAAACATAATATGATTTCATAAGTGATGATTAAAATTAAATATATTAAACTAAATGCAAATGATCCCTAATGCAAATTATCCTAAGTTTGAAAACTAATTGTATGAAATAGATTTTAGCGAGATTAAACACAATTCACAATAATTATAACATAAATTAACTAGGACAATTACTTTAATTAAACACAATTTATTATCAAAATGCTTAATAATGTTCGGAAAAATATTCCTTGGCAACTTGATCTTTCATGAGTTTGGAAACCAAATTAGGTCCTTTCAGAATCTTTTACTTAGTAAATATGCATTTTACTGATCCTTATTACTAAGGGTTTCTTAGCATTCATGTGAGGTAACAGGGACATGTCAAGTTTGAAACAGTTTAATCACACGAATCTAAAAGCTATGCAGATAATAGAGCTTGGTCAGAGTTGCTATGAACCTACAATTTAATCGGGTTAGGATGTAAATTGAGCATGCACATTTCAATTATATGTCTACTAGTCGTCGTCTGGTTAGGATCGCTTAGCTAGTTTTGGTTCATTTCAATCACGTATGAACAAAATACAGGCTTGATATTAATTGAAAACATGATTGATTGAGGCACAAACATCATAAGCATGAATCAAACAAATATTATTTAATAAAAGCAATTATCCTAACTTAAATAAAATTAAGCTAACATTGTTGTAATCAAGAACAAAGAACAAATAACAAACATTTTTAAATCAAATTAAAGAAAAGAACGAATAAACCCAAATCAAAGTGGTTGTCACCCAAAACTTTGATCGAAAAAGACTCCTTCATTCATTTGCTTTGCTCCTTTGCTGATGGCTCTTCAAGGTGGCCGACCAAGGGCTCTTTAAGAGGCTTAAGAAGCTAAAATCTTTATGAAGAGATGATGCTAGGCGTGGGGAATAGGGAATGCTAGAGAGAATTGAGAGATAAGAGAGAATGTTGGATGAAAGGATGATTTGAAATGGTGAAAATGGGGTCTTATTTATAGGTGAGGAGAGGAGAGTTGTTTACTAAAAATAGAGAAGTTTAATCTCTTCATGCTTTTTCAATGGGTGACTGGCCATCACTCAAGGATTTTGAGTGATTTTTTGCTTGATTTTTAAGCAATTTTCATGCCATATCAACTAAGGACTGAGACTTGGTCAATAGTAAATCTTCGGGTCAATCTTAGATTTCTTCAATATTGTAAGGACCTTATGCAATTAAATCAAAAAGTGGTTTATTTGGTCAGCCATGTGTAGCCGAAACTGGGTTGACTTGGTCTTCAATTTGGACGATTTTGTGATCCAACAAAATTATTAGACCTGTCCAAAACAAATTAATTAATTAAAGGACCAAAGAATAAAATTAACCCAATTTAAATAATTAATTAAACCCAAATTATTAATGAAATATTTTATAATAAGTTATTAAATATAATTTTATATTTTATTATTTAATTTAATCACGCTTGGCTCACTTTATGTCTTAAAAATATAATATGTTCAAATAGTTATAAAATAAGCCATTTTATGCATGAAAACAATATAATAAAGCATAAAATCACATTTTAATAATTTCTATGTCCTAATTTCATATTTTCACATATTTCATTAATTTATTAAACATTTACTTAGTTTTAACAATGAATTCAAGTAAAAAGGTGATAAATTATATAGGAAAAACCTATATATTTTTCAGTTTACACACCCCCGAACTTAAATCATTGCTCTCCCGAGTAATATTCATGCATAGCAAAAGGTCTTGCTAAGGCAAAATTGCTAGATGTGTAAGCAGCATCAATCTTTGTCTTATAATCATGCATCAATAAATTCATGTTCATAGATCTTCTTTATTAATAAGTAATTCACATGCAAACATTTATTCCGAATTTTATACTATGTTTGAAAAATATGTTGACATGAATCATGGTTTGTATATATGTCACACTCATAGATAACATTCTTCATTCAAAATAATTTCTAATCAATCTAAACAAAACAACCATAAGGCTTATTTATGATCTTCATATGTTGAACTTAGTACTCCCCCTCCACTAATGTAGATGACATAATCATCAAATCAATAGGTCTTTTAAATGGTTGTAATGGGGCTCGGTTAAAGGTAAGGATTTTTAAGAGATGGAAAATTTCGGTTTCAAAATCTTAACCTTTAACTTTGTCTTGGATTTCTTGAAATACAACCTTATTCTTAAGTGGACCCTTGGAACACCCCAAACTTATTTTGAACTCATGCTCATAGATTTTTCTTTTCAGAGATTGAGCAAACTTTTCTTCACTCTTTTCTTCCTCTGTTTTTTTAGCATGAACGCCTACATCTTTTTGAAATTTTCCTCAAATGTTAATCACCAAGACAACTTTAGTTAAGATGGGTGCGCAAAAATAGGATAACTTAAAAAGATGGTAATGTGGCTTATAAGGTAGGTATATTGTAATAAACAGACCTTTAAGCTTAAAATCATAGTTTCAAGGGTTTAATATCATAAGGTTGGCTTGAAAGGCTCAAACGATCTAAAGAAATAGTGCTTATATCATTTTAGATTTTTATGTCTTCTAGGATTTCGCGTCAAGAAAGTTACTAAGTCAATTCTAAATATATAAACCCTTATGCATGTCTAATCTCAAGAGAAACTAAGTTTTCATGGCAAACATTACCTAAGATTAAGATCATACAAGCATTCCATTATCCATGATAACATACATTCACTTAGTTAGAATCATCATTCATGCTTGCTTACAAACTATCTTATTAACAAAAATTTTCTCTAAACATTCATTTATTAAAACATACTTATGAAAAAAATGATTGAAACATACTTGAAAAAGTTAAAAATTTAAGCAATTTATTTGCCTTACCCCCTTTAAAAAGAAGCAATGTCCTCATTGCAAGAACAAAGTAATGAATGAAAACTGAACACCAGGTAGGATTGTAAGAAAGAGAGGTGAGTCATTAAGGTTGCTTAAATACCAAGTCTTTCTTAACAATCCAATCCTAGACATGTTCATTCCCATTACCGCATCAGTTAGTCTTTTTCTTTCTAAAGAGGTGTTAAGTTTATTCATGCTTGATATGTTTTATTCTACGGAAATAAAATCCTATTTATGAAAGAAATAAATTCCTAAGGACCTAAAAACAAATAAATAAATAAACAAGATAAGAATCCCTCCTTTTATTTTTCTGACTCATTCCCCTTGTCTTCTTCAACTCCATCTTTGCTTTTATAGTCTTTATCTTCCTTCCATGTCTCAAAGATAGCATCTAGGAACTCAGGAACTAAAGTGTTAAAGATATTCTTAAAAGTATTTTGAATTGAATCATCTCTAATCTTTGCGTATTTCCAATAAGTTTGTTGTTGATTGTGCATGAACTTGCACATATCCATCGTGATTGACAACTCCAATTTCTTTGAAATACTTGCAAAAGTCGGCATTGGAGTTGTAAATTTAGGTTCAACACTTAGCTTGACTTTCCTCCTGGCTTAACTTTTGGTTCAGGGTTTGCAGATCCCTTAACTAGTTTAGGACTGTTTGGTTCCTTATCAGATTCTTGTTCTTCAGTGTCAACTATTGAATCAACTTCAATTTCAGTTTCATTTGTGGACTCCTCGGTATCTGGCTCAGTTAGTTCTTCTTGCTTGCCTTGATTCAGTTCATGAACCTTCTCTACTAACCTTTCAAGATCATGATTTGTAATGCACCCTTGAACATATTGCCCCTTCAAATTTGCTTGTGTTTTAACATGGGCCCTTAACCAAAGTGAACTAATTAATGATGGGAAATAAGCACTTCTTGTCTTCTTTTTAGCACAATCATGAATCTCCTTGAGAAATATATTCCCAACATTAATGGACTTTTCTGTCAAAATTGCATACAACAAGAGCATCCGTTCCATCAAGATGGTGGAACTATGTGAGATAGGCATGAAACTGTAGCGAACGAAATAAAACCATACCTTTGCTATCAGTTTTAGGTATTCCTTTCGGCAAGAATGGCTCCTATACTTTCTTATAATCCATTGGGATCTCGGATTTGTCACAACATCAAGCACTTGTTGAAGAAAATCCCAATTGATATTGTTCATCATAGGGTAGTACTCATCTTCTTCAACATCAGGTAAGTTAAACAAATCATTGATGGACTTAGAAGTAAGAGGTACCTTTTTCTTTCGAATGATGACTCCAGTGGCATTATGTAGAGTCAAACTAGCATAGAACTCTCGAACTAGTTCATCATCGGGAGGTGAATGAGGATCACAAAATTGTTCCCACTTGAGAGCATTGATTTTCTTTTTGATTGGCACAGGAACAATCATCAAATCATGACTCTTCAAGTAAAAACCTTTTCCGACATCATAGGTTGATGCTTGAAGATTGAATCAAATCTCTCTTTTAGTTCTTTATCGATCAAAATAGGGTTTTCAAGAGTAGTCTTTGAAGATCTAGTTCCTTTGCGAGACATGATATTTTTCTAAAAAATTCCGCAAAGTTTTGGCACTAAGGAAAGAAGAGAAATCGACAAGGTGGTGTAGAGACTTGTTACAGTGACAACCTTACGTCGGTAAGGATGGTGCAGCAGTGACGATAATGTACGACAGCAATGACATTGTGCGACGACAACATTGGTGCTTCGGTAAACTTCTTATGGCAGCACTAGGTAGTTTCGGTAACAAGGAAAGAAAAACTAGGGTTTCCTTTAGGATTTGAGGCTAGCGACACAAGGAGGAAAATTTAGGGATTTTTAGGGTTTGAGCAAATTGCTTTGAAGGATATGAAAAAATAGTGGAATGAAGAGGGGTTTATATAGGGAAAAAATAGGGCAACATGTAGCAAAAAATTATCTACATTAGGGTTACTAAGGTGGCAAGCAATGGTAATGGCGGCAAAGCATGGGTATTTTCCCTCCTTTTTGCTGTCTTGGGCCTGAGACTCAAACTGTATTTACAAACTCATTAAAAGAAAAAAAAAACTGCTTAGTACTTGGGCCAAATTTGACCCCCTTTATTAACATAAAAATTAAAATTAAAATTTTAAACAAAAAAAATTGAAACTTAAAATTTTAAAACTCAATTAGAAAATCTATTTTCAATAAATTACGTTAAATTAATTCCTAGAAAAGGTTGGAAGGGGTCACGATGATCCCGCTTAAGTTTCAATCTCCTTGGACAAAATTAATTAAATGTACTAAGTTAAGAAAATAAGTTCTAATTATTTATTTATTTACAAATAGGTTCATGAAAAATCAAGGGTCTGATAATTTAAACAAGGAGTCAACTCGCTCAACTTCACCATCCCAATAGTGTTTGAGACGTTGACCATTAACTTTAAACGTACCTCCAAAATTGTTGTATAATTCAATGGCTCCATAAGGATAGTATAGGGTCCTTTCTATCGGGATTTAAGCTTCCCAAGAAATAACTTCAGCCTTTGAATTAAACAACAAAAACCTTCTGACCTTTGATAGCATTAGAAATGACACCTATTTTCTCCCTAAATTTGTGTATTATTTGTCTCTTTTGTACCATATTTAGCATGCATATTAGACATTTCATACTTAGTAGTTATGTTTTCTAACTCATTTATGCTTGGTTTAAATTTTTGTTATTTTATCTCTTTTTGTGCATTAATGTTGTCACATGCAGCATATATATTGCGTCTTAAAATTGTCAGCGCAAAGGATCGGTGCTAGAAAGAAGTGAAAGATTTAGCCACAAGTATAGCTTGGATATGTAGCTAGAGATGTCAACGCATAGAAATCTTTACCTTGCATGAGTGAATTCAAGCTACAAGTATATCACTAACGTAGGAATTTCACATATTGTTGTCGCAATTAAAGATTTCAGATCACGACCAGAAATGCGACGACAATCTGCAGATCCATGAAGTTTACACCAGATCTGCGTGAGTGCACAGTTGGATTGTAACAAACTTTTACAGATGCAATTGGATCTGGATCTGAGAAGAGAGAAGGTTTTCCATTCTTGAAGCTTATAAATAGAGGAGAAAAGATGAAGAAAGGTATCAAGAGGGAAGGAATTAAATCTGCAATTACTTTGTGTTTTTGAAGTTTTATTGGAGATCGGTGAGCTGACTAAGTAGACAAGCAACAACTCTTGACGAGGAGTGCTTGGTGCAGGCACAAGAGGAACGATTAAGGAGTAGTCCTAGTAGTTTAGAGATAGTAAGCTTCGATGTATTTGTTAACCCTTGTTTTATGCTGATGAATTACTCTTGACAATTGAATGAATATGAGAATATCTTTCATTGTTATATCACTTAAAACACGAGAGTGAAATTACAGTCTACGAACATTGAGAGATGCGGTGAGAAGTTAGATTAGCAAGCAAGTTAGCGAGAGCTACTTGGGATTACAAGAGATTCTATAATTTGTTCTTAATTTCACAATGTTACCTACATCAAGAGATGGGGTAATTATGGGTACTCGAGTCTCGATTAAACAGAGAGCTGTTATTAGTAAGAATTCATTAGAGCTTTATTGCTGCGACAATTTATCTATACAGTACCTTGTCGATGCATACAGCGTTGTGACTTAGTGAAGTTAGCGATCCACTCCAGTTCTTCACACCTGATCATCATTTTACTTTTCTGCATTTAAATTCTCAAAACTTCCACAACTATTTGATTTACTTTCAATTACACTGGCATTTAACTTTTATAATTACATTGACAATTTTAACTATCTTAGTGTGCATATCAAATTTAATTGCGCTAACATACTCACATTGTCTCTAATCTCAGTTTTAATTGCCTCGACATATAGACATAAAGAACCTATTCCCTATGGGATCGATATCTGATAGAATTAATCTATCAACTATACTTGCATCGAAGTATGTCCGCTTGCACAACTACTATGACGTTATAGGCCGATCAACCTTCTTTAAACTCACGAGGTTGTATTTGACTATTATGCCATCTCTTTGATCTTTCTTTACACATCTTGACATTTTCATAGGAAAATAACCTCAGGTCTTCCAACTCATCAAGTTATAACATCCTTCTCTCACCGGCTTGGTTAAGGTGAAAGTTCAACTGTTTCAAAGCCTAGTATGCTCTATTCTCCAATTCTAATGGCAAATTACATGCCTTTCCAAAGACTAACCGGTAAGGAGTCATTCTTAACGATGTCTTAAATGTTCTTCGATAGGCCTATAATGCATCATCGAGCCTTCGAGACTAATCTTTTCTGCTAGGGCGTACTACTCTTTCAAGGATACCTTTGATTTCATAGTTTACTCTTTCAACTTGCCTATTCGAATGGTGGTGATAAGCCGTGGCAATCTTGTGCTTCACACCATAATTGTTAAGTAATCACTTAAGCCATTTGTTCACAAAGTGAGAACTTTCATCACTAATAAGCTCTTGGTGTCCCAAATCGTGTAAACACATGCCTATGTAGGAATCTCATGACTACCTTAGCATCATTTATGGGGTATGCTTCGACTTCAACCCACTTGGATATATAGTCCATAGCAACTAAGATGTATTTGTTCCCATATGAAGAAGGAAACGAGCCTAAGAAGTCAATGCCCCATACGTCAAATAATTCAATCTCCAAAATGTTTGTCAAAGGCATCTCAATCCTCCTTGATATATTTTCGATCTTTTGGCATCTATCACAGTTATTCACATAAGCATAAGCATCTTAAACAATGTAGGTGATCAGTGTTTTTACTACACAATGATTGTGCAAGCGTACACACATCGATTCAAGTATAGTTGATAGACAAATCTATCAGATATCGATCCCACGAGGAATGGGTTCTTGATGTCTAAATGTCGGAGCAATCAATACTAAAATTAAATGTAATATGAGTACTAATGTTAGTGCAATATGTTAGATTTGCACACTAAAATAGTCAATCAATGTCAACGTAATTAGGGTTAAACTTCAGAGATTAAATGTCAGTGTATTGAAAATAAATCCAATTGTGCTGAGTGTTGAATACTAAATATTAAAATGCATGAAATATAAATGTGACCAAGTGTAAAGGGTAGAAATGGTTCACTGAATATTGCTAAGTTGCAACGCTAGATGCATCGACAAGGTAAGATATAGATGAATTGTCGCTACAATGAATTCCCTTTGAGTTCTTACCAACAACAACTCCCTACTTAATCCTGACTAAAATACAATCACTCCACCTCTCGATGCGAGTAACGATGTGTATCCAAGAACAAGTAACTGGTTTTTATCCCAGTCTCGAGTAGCTCTCGCCTAATCCACTTGTTAATCTAACCTGTCACCACATCTCTCAATGTCGGCGTACTGGAATTTCACTTTCGTGTTTAGAGTGGTTAGATCCAAGAATAAACGGATAAGCAATGTAACGTAAGAATCAAAATGATCTAACATCAAAAGATACTCTCGTATTCATTTAATATCATTAAAATCCATCATCGTTTAAGAAGAATTAAAGAGTACAACGAAGCTTACTATCTCTAGACTACTAGGCCTACTCCTTAATTGTTCCTCTTGCTTGGTATCAAGCACCTCTTGTCAGAAGCAGATGTAGACTTGCTTCATTAGCTTCCGGATTTCTAGCTCAAATCTCCAATTCACACAGAATTTTCAGAATTAAATCCCTTGGCTCTTGATGATTTCTTTCCTTTTTCATTTGTTTATTTATAGCCTTTAAAATGTTTTAAGATTCAGCCTTCTCTCTCAGATCTAGATTTAAATTTTGCAACTGTCAAAATTAGTTAGAATACAGCTGTGCACTCACGCAGTTCTAATATGTTATTCACAGATCTGCAGATTGTCACTGCATCACTGAGTGTATTCTAAGATCATAATTGCAGCGACATCTGTGAAATTCCTGTGTTGGTGCTTCCAGTTGTGAATTTAGCTTAACTCTACTCATTTAAGGTTCAGTTTCAATGCTGTGACATCTCTTGGTCGCAATTACCAGCTGATCTTGTGGCTGCATTCATCTAGCATTAAGCTTCTAGGCTTAGTTCCTGCACTAACAATATTAAGACGCAATATATCGGCTGCTTGCATCGATATTAGTACAAAAATAGATAAAAATAACAATAATTTAAACTCAATATAAATGAGTTGAAAAACATGAAAACTAAGTATAAAATGCTAACAATGCATGCTAAATGAAATACTAAAGAGACAATTTAAACATTAAATTGGGAAGAAAATCTATGTCATTTGTAATACCATCACACCCCTAAACTGGAGTTTTTACTTGTCCTCAAGTAAACAAAAATTAATAAAGTAGTAATTAGAAATGTCACCGGAATCATTATTCATACAACTTGAATTCTCTAGATTTCTAAAGTTTAAACTGCATTCATATAATAAAATGATGCACTGACAATTTACAAACATGAACAACTTGAAACTGCAATTTCATCAAAGTTAGTATCATGCATTGAATCTTAACCTTCCCTGAACCATTTCAGTAATTTATTCTTATTTTTCTTTCTTTCTTCTTTTTCTCATTGTTGTAAGTAACTGAAAGATGTCATTGCATTACTCTACCTTTGTTCCTGGGTAGTAACGATGGGGTGCAACAAACCCCCAGGAGGCATGTAATTGCGTAGACACACACTCTTGCAGTTACAGCCTTTGGCTAGATAAGTTTTATTTTCTTTGTCTGCAGCGGAGTGTTTTCCCTTAAAAGTCACAATGCACTCATATTGAAGTGTCTTTTATTCATACAATATCGCTGTACTGATCAGTTAGTTCAAGATTCAATACCAATACTATACATTCATTACTAAAACAATTTCAATTATTCATTTCAAAATAGCAAACTCAACATTCATTCATACTCATCCAATTTCCACATTAGTATTCAAACAATTCAAGAATTACGCATCAAAATAAAAATTTGTGGGCACATTTTGGTTGAAATTTTATCACTTTTCATTACTAAAGAAACAAAATAAAAGTCAAATAAGAAGGTGTAGTTACACTTCCAAGTCACATTAGCTTCCCCCCAAACTTAATGTCTGCATTGTCCCCAATGCACTGACAATAGATATACAAAATGAATGGAAATGCAACTACAATGTAGTAAACTAAGACGAATGCAGTGATAATAAAAATGCAAGCATATGAAAAATGCATGAAAACTAACTAAAAAGAGATGTACCAAATTATTCAGCAGCAGCAGATGCAAAGCCTGCTTTGGTTTTCTTCTTCTTCTCTTTCGGGCTCTCTTCTTCATCATAATGTTTCTTCTTTTTCTTGTCCTTGCGCCTCTTCCACTTCTTATCCTTTGAACCAACTGGCTTTGTAGATTACTCCTCCTCTGCTGGTTGGTTGACGACCTCATCAATTGTCATCTTTGAAGGATGAATCTCGGCTAGTGGTGCTATGTAAGGCACAATATCTAGAGGATTCAGTTCCTCTATTTCACCAGTGACAATCTCATCCTGACTCGTAGTAGGTCGAGTCTCTTCTGAGCTAGATGCCCCCACAATATCCTTAACGATCATTGTTGGGGCATCGAGTTCCTTCTCCTCCTGCACATTGGTAGGTTTAGTTTCTTCATTCTCTTATTCGTTTCCTTCTTCTTCTTTTTCTTCATCCTTCTCTTGATCACCTCTCTGATTTGCTTCCTCTTCCATATATTACTCAAGTTCAGTTGGGCCAGTGTCAGCGTAATCGACTGCATCAACATCTTCTTCTGTAATAGTTTTTTTGTCAGCCATATTTATGCCTAGACTATTGGAGAATTCATCCTTGAACAGATTAGCAATGTTGCAATAGCGATCCTCCTCAGCCTTTGAATGTCCTTCATCATTTTCATCATCAGATATGTGAATTCTTGTTGGTATTTGAGTAGGCCTACCATCAGTAGTAGGTTGGTCAGATGAGGAGTGGTGCATAGGGTAGAAGATATAAGGGAATGCTGAGAAATCTGGCAGTGGTCTACTGCTGATATGACATAATGCAGCGACAATGGCTTCGTTCTAAGTTTTTGTGTATGTATAAAATACATGCTGCCTGTAATCCAAATCGTCTAATACGCTCATGAGGCGGATTGTACGCGTATCAATACGATCATGATGGATTTTCGAACTAGCCAGTCTTCTCAACACTTATGGATCTGTGGGCACATCAGTCTATTCTTTTTTCTTTTTCCCTTTTCCTTTATCTTTCTTCTTCGAGGTTTCCTTGGTCACATGTGTATCTTGGCCTCGTGTCATCCTCTCAACCAATATTTTGTTAATCAGACCTTTATTGTCAAAAACCTATTCGTCATCTTTGGGCATAATGCCCTTGTGTTGACAGAGTAGCATGATAAAAGAGGGAAAAAGAAGGATACCATTTTGCTTTCCTGGAGCTTCTACGATCTGAGCATGTATAAACTCCCCAATGTCAATGTGTCGATGATGCAGGATGGAATGCAATAGACATATACGGTTTAGTGTGGCCGTAGTGCTATGGGTTGAAGGCATAACACGACTATTAATGAAATGAAACCATACTTTACAAAAGGTTGTAAGGTAGCGCCTGTACATTGTATAGTTATGAAATCCATTTCCTATCCATGTAGCACCATCGATACAAAGGTCGTTCATAATTTGGGCCAAGCTATCATCGTTCAAACTGTGCATGAAGGACGCATGCTCATATATCCGTTTCGAAATCCGTAGAAAAACATTGATATGTGCCACACTCCATGGCACCAATACCTTTTGGACAAACACAAACTCTTGCTCTTGGTCCATCAAATTTGCATAAAATTCCCTAACCAGAGTAGGGAATAACCTGAAGGATGGTCACAAAAATATTCCCACCCGAGGCGGTTGATAGTGCGGTGAACTTGTTTTTCAAGAGTCAGATGTGGGGAAAGTTGAAAGCCCTGTTTAGGGTGGATGTTGTGCTTTAGCATAACGTTGTGATACCGATCTTTGGCAGCAGTTGTTAGGAACAAAATTGGGCCTGTGGATGAAGGCGGTGGTGTCGTGGACGGAACCTCAATAGGAGTAGTTGGAGTGTTCTTGTAGGAGGGTTTAGGAGTGTTTTTGGAAGTACGGGTTTCAGCCATGGTGAAAGAAAAAGAAAGTAAAGAAGAGTTGCAGAGAAATATCGTTTCAAAATAGGGAAAAGAAGTATGAAGACACTGAAGGAAGTAAGGTGCAGTAGCAATGGTAGATATGATGAGAAACAATAATTACCATGAGAGGGATTATATAACGTAGGCGTAATGAGTGGAAAGACACGGGGAAACATTGCGTCTACAGCTATTAATTACCAGGCTGCAGATCGTACCAATTGGTTTTAATCCAACGACTGGGAGAGGAAAGAATCAATCGACGTGATTCTTGCTGAAAAAGTAATGCTGACTCATCGCAGGATGACAATCTGTACTTCAATGCATCGACAAAAAGATGATTTTTATTTTTTACTAAGAATTTGAAACAACACAATGAAAAGTAAAACAACTAAAAGTAAATAAAGAAATGCATCGACATTATTTAAATGTCACCAAGTCGACGGTTTCGTCTGGTTGTCGAACATCTGGGCTCACATAGTGTTTAAGACGTTGGCCATTCACCTTAAATTGTTGTCAATCCTGTAAGTTTTCGATTGTCACCGCACCGCTTTGAAATGCTTCGACAATCTTGAATGGACCTGACCACCTTGATCAAAATTTCCTTGGATGCAATGTTAAACGAGAATTAAATAAAAGTACTAATTGACCAAAATAAAATTGTTGATGCAAGATGAAGTTGTCATGCCATTTCTTTGTCTTTTCCTTGTATATCGCAGCATTTTCATAAGCACGACGTCAGACTTCTTCTAATTCTGTGATATCCAACAGTCTTTTCTTTCCAACGGCATCATAGTCCAAATTTACTTGCTTAATTGCCCACATAGCCTTATGTTTAAGTTCCACAGGCAAGTGGCAAGACTTCCCAAACACTAGTTGATATGATGACATCCCCTACGGGGTTTGATAAGTGGTGTGAAGCGCCCATAATGCGTCATGTAGCCGTGCAGACCAATCCTTCCTAGATAGGTTAACCACCTTCTCAAGTATGCTTTTAATTTGACGATTGGATACTTCAGCTTGACCATTAATTTGTGGATGATACGTGGTAGCCATACGATGCTTCACACCATATCGTTTTAATGCAGTTGCTACTTGGTTATTGTAGAAATGAGTGCCTTGGTCGCTTATCAACGCTCTCGATGTTCCAAACCTTGTGAGGATGTATGTGTGAAAGAATTTCAACACTGTCCGAGCATCGTCTCTTGGCACTGAAATAGCTTAAATACACTTTGAGATGTAGTCAACAGCCACTAAGATATATGTATTTCCAAAAGAGTTTGGAAATGGTCTCATAAAGTCGATACCCTAAATGCCGAAGAGCTCTACCTCTATAACAGGTTGTTAGAGCGTTTTGTTGCGCCGAGATATTAAACTAGTGAGTTGACAACGATCAAATTATTGTGTGAAGTTGTCAGCGTCCCGAAATAAATTGGGCCAATAGAATCCTGATTGGAGGACCTTTCCAGCAGTCCTTGTGCCACCAAAATGGCCTCCATAAGGGATGTCATGGCAGTGTTGTTTATCATTTCTTCTTTAGGAACAAAGCGGTGAATTATATTGTCGGCGCATACCTTAAATAGGTATGGCTCATTCCAATGGTATTTACCAGCAACGCGTATGAACCTACTTTTCTTGTGACGAGTTGCACTTTTAGGTAGCTTTCCACATACAAGGCAATTGATAATATCAACATACCATGGTGATGTATCAACAGTGAATAATTGCTCGTCAAGAATTGCGTCAATAATCTGAGTTGTTTGCCCATTTTCACTCCAGTTTCCAGTCAGACAAGTGGTCAGCTACTTGATTTTCAGATCCTTTCCTATCTCTAATTTCCACATCAAATTCTTGAAGTAAGAGGATCCATCTGATGAGTCTAGGTTTGACATCTTTTTTGTTGAAAAGGTGTCTCAATGCTGAGTGATTTGTGTAAACTATGGTCTTTGCACCGACAAGATAAGAACGAAACTTGTCAAATGCGAAGACTACTGCTAGCAACTCCTTCTCTGTCGTGGTATAATTGACCTGCGTTTTGGTTAGAGTTTTACTAGCATAATAAATAGTATGAAATACCTTTTCTTTTCTTTGGCCTAGGACAACTCCTATAGCGGAGTCACTAGCATCGCGCATAAGTTCGAAAGGTTGTGTCGAATCCGGTGTGACGATAATCAGAGCTTGGATCAGTTGTTTTTTTATTATTTTGAAAGCATCCAGACAGGCGACATCGAACATAAACTTTTTATTCTACTCTAGTATCGAGCATTAGGGTTTAGCTATCTTGGAGAAATCTCTGATGAATTGTCTATAAAAGCCAGCATGTCCAAGAAAGCTTTTTATTGCTTTGACAATGATGGGTGGTGGTAATTTTTCGATGATTTCGACCTTTGCTTTATCAACCTCAATGCCCTGACAAGATATCTGATGTTCGAGGATAATGCCTTCAATTGCCATGAAGTGACATTTCTCCCAATTCAGGACTAGATTTGTGTCCTCGCATCTCTTCAAGACTCTTGCCAAATTGTCAACACATTGGTTGAAATTCTGTCCATAGACAGAGAAATCATTCATGAATACCTCTAAAGAATCCTCGATCATGTCCGAAAATATTTCCATCATACATCTCTGGAATGTTGTTGGCGCATTACACAACCCAAACAGCATGCTTTTGAAAGCAAATGTTCCAAAATGGCATGTGAATGTTGTCTTTGCTTGATCCTCCGGTGCAATAGCAATTTGGTTGTATCCAGAGTAACCGTATAAGAAACAATAATAAGCTTTACCAGCTAACCTATCCAGGATCTGATCAATGAAAGGTAATGGAAAATGGTCTTTCTTTATGCCCGTATTCAGTCGTCGGTAATCCATGCATACTCACCAGCCAGTTGCGATGCGTATAGGGATTAACTCATTCTTATCGTTGGTCACAACTGTGAAACCACTCTTTTTAGACAAATATTGAATGTGGCTTACTCAATCACTATCGGAGATAGGATATATAATACTCGCATCTAACCATTTCACTACTTCTTTCATCTTTTCATTGAGTCTTCATTGCTGCTCAATTGATTGCTTCTTTTCATCTTCTAGCCTAATCTTGTGCATACAAAAAGAGGGACTGATGCCTCTAATATCTGTAATGCTCCAGGTTATAGCTTTCTTATGTTCTTTCAAAATTACGATGAGCTTATCTTCTTGCATTACGTCGAGGGATGCGTTGACAATAACAGGCAGTGTCTCGTTTTCACCAAGGAAGACATATTTCAAATGTGTCGGTAATGGTTTCAACTCCAAGGTAGGAGATTGCTCAATAGATGATTTAAATACTAGGATTATCCTGTTAGACATATCCAAAGATTCCATTTTCCAGTTTTTACGTAGCTTACAATTGTTTACTTCCTCTTTGTCAGCACAATCATCTAGGATGTCATCGGTAGATGTTGCCGCATTATCACCAGAAAATATTGAACTCCTTTCATGAAATTCTTCCAAAATAATTTTGTCCAACATGTCTATGTTGTGGCATTGTTCTTTAGGTTCAGACAGTGATGCCTCAAACACACTAAAGGTTACATGGTCATCATTATGATGCATCACTAGTTCTCCCTTGAACACGTAGATAAGTGTTCTTCCTGTTGCAAGAAATGGCCGTCCGAAAATGATGGGTATCTCCTTATCTGCTTCGTAGTCTAGGATGATAAAATCAGCAAGGAACACCAGCTTATCAACTTGAACAAGAACATCTTTAATTTGTCCCTCCAGTTGTGCAAGAGATCTATCCACCAATTGCAATGTCACCGCAATGAGCTTTATCGAACCTATTCCTAATTTCATAAAAGTAGACAAAGGCATTAGGTTAATACTAGCTCCTAGATCACATAAAGCTTTACCTAAGTAATGATTCCCTATGGAGCATGGGATTGTGAAGCTACCAAGATCTTTCATCTTGGTTGGCAACTTGTTTGTGAGCACAGCATTGCACCCCTTTGTGAGCACAATCATTTCGATGTCCGACAGTTTCCTTTGCTTTGATAATAGCTCCTTCATGTATTTCCCATATCTGGGTATCTACACAAGAGCATCTATTAGAGGTATATTAATATGCAATTGCTTCAGAGTAGAAACAAACTTTTGGTAATTTTTGTCACGGACTTTTTCTTTGACTCATTGTTGGAATGACAAAGGTATTATGGTAGTGGGTTATTGTGAATAACTCAGTGGTATCGACATTGATGGTTGCATCGACAACTTATTTGGGCAGACTGTAGGCAGAGATGATACTACAGTAGGTTCTTCAACATTGATTTCTACTTGATTTCCTTTAGCTATATCTTCTTCTTGCTGCTGTAAAGTGGATGCTTCGACATGGTTTTGATCAGAATTGCTTAGCCTTACTGTCTGTTTTCCACTCCTTAATGTGATTGTTTTGCAATGCTCCTTCCCCTTTTGCATTGGATTTTCAGTATCACTAGACAAAGTACCTGGCAATCTATTGCTGAGATTAGAAGCTAACTGACCGAGCTGAGCTTCCAATGCTCTTATGGAAGAAGAATTTCCTTGCACTATTGCTTCGGTTCGTGAGACATGCTCGCGCATCATTGCTTCAAGAGCAACCATAAGATCTGCCTTTGGTTGAGCAAACTGTTACTGTTGATGCTAATCATATTGTCCTTACATTTTTGGTGGTACAGACTGTTGTGGTTGTAATAGCGATTGTGATTGCATTGGATTATGTGACTGCACCAGGTTAGAATGAGAATTTACTTGTGAATTATGATGATAATTCTGCATTTGGCTATTATTGTAACTCCCTTGCCTATAGCCCTCTTGATTTGAGGAATTTCCATATCTGTATGTGGAAGTATTCTGATTCCCCCAAGGTTGTTAAGAACGATTGTTGTATGAGTTACCAAATGATCCCCCTCAGATATTGTTAATGTAGTATGCATTTTCTGCATGTTGTGGATAGTCCTCATAGCTATGATTGTCACCGCAAATCTCATAGGAAAATATCGGCGTATCCAATTACTGGGCCACTTGTATAGGAGCAACATCGCTTGTTCCTTTCATATTCTTTATGATGTTGGCCAGTGAGGATACCTGCGCTGACAATGCAAAAATAGCATCTAATTCAAGAGCTCTAGGGTTAGTTTTTACCTATGCAGAATTAGAGATTGGATATTGGTTGTCGTTCTGGGCAATCCTCTTTAGAATTCGAATAGCTTCATCATATGTGCAATCTAACAATGGGCCATTTGCAGATGCTTCGACAAGATTTCTTGTCTGAGCATTTAAACCATTATAAAAAATCTCAATCTGGGTCTACTGTTGAATTCCATTCATTAGGCAACGTAGAAGCAATGCTTTGTAACACTCCCATGTTATGTGTAAATTCTCATCATCAAGTTGATGATATGCAGTGATGTCATTTCGCAACCTTGCGTTCATTGTCGACGGATTGAAACGCAAAACAAACTACATTGCTAATGCATTCCAAGATGTGATAGATCTTACCGGCAATCCTAAGAACCATGTTCTTACTTTACCCTACAACGAATAAGGAAATGATTACATTTTCAAGGCATCATCAGGGACACCATGTTGTCTAAAGGATGCACAAATAAGTAAAAATGATTTCAAATGTCCTCGTGCATCTTCATGCGGAAAACCTGAATCTGCCCATTGGAGTTGAGCATTTGAAACATCAGTGATTTTAGTTTAAAATTACCAGCCTGGTTAGCTGGTCTCACAACCCTTAGTTGTAGATCATCGAGTATAGACACAACAAAATCTATTATTGTCCTATTTTATATTTGTTCTTCTTGTGGACATGGTAGTAAATCATTGACTACTTGTGGTAGCACTAGAGGAATGTCATTTTGTGGTAGCAATGGTTGTAAATTATTGTTGTTGTTGTTACCATCCATTTTCCTTTGTTCTTGCCTTCTCCTCCTAAGTGTTCTCTCAAGCTTCAGATCAAAGCTTACAATGTCCTTAGGATTTCTCCTTGTGGACATGTAACAATTAAAGATCTGAAAAAAAAAATAATTAGAGAAATAATAACAGATTAGTAAAAATTAAAAGTTAAGTAGAATTGATTGCAACTACAAAAGTAGACATTAAACAAACGTCATTCCCTGGCAACGACGCCAAAACTTGATCGATATTTTTACGACACAATGATTGTGCAAGCGTACACACGTCAATGCAAGTATAGTTGATAGACAAATCTATTGGATATCGATCCAAAGAGGAATGGGTTCTTGATGTCTAAATGTCAGAGCAATCAATACTAAAATTAAATGTAATTTGAGTACTGATGTCAGTGCAATATGTCAGATCTGCACACTAAAATAGTCAATCAATGTCAACGCAATTACGGTTGAACTTTAGAGATTAAATGTCATTTGTAATAGCATCAGTAGGCCAAAATAAACTTGCTTGCAAAATCTTTTCTGCAGTACCTGAACCACCAAAGTGTCCCCTTCTTGGAGATGAATGGTAATGATAAAAGATCTCAACAATCTCACTTTCAGCTACACACTTTCGGATTATATTATCTGCACACTGTTTAAACAAAAATGGATCCTCCCAAAAATAATATCGACTATCATGAAGAAATTTCTTCCTTTGTTGGTATGTCATTTCTCGAGGAATTATTCCACATGCAAGATAATTGGCAAAATCAGCAAACCAAAGTGTTTCATGAATTCAACTTACCTCAAATAAGTGTTCAACTTGGAAATTCTCGTTGATAGGCACACATGATTGAGTTACCTCATCTTGCTCCAACCTCGATAGATGATCAGCTATTTGATTCTTGACACCTTTTCTATCTTGGATCTCAAGGTCAAATTCTTGGAGTAAGAGTATCCAACGAACTAGCCTCAGTTTCACATCTTTCTTCGTGAGCAAGTATAATGACCGCATGGTCAGTAAATACTGTAACTTTGGAACCTATAAGATATGAGTGGAACTTGTCAAAAGTAAAAACTATAGCAAAGAGTTCTTTTTCGGTTACTGTGTAATTGAGTTGGGCTCCCATTAAAGTTTTGCTTGCATAGTAAATAGGGTGAAACACTTTGTTTCTTCTTTGACCCATCACAGCTCCAATGGCATAATTGCTTGCATCGCACATCAACTCAAAAGGTGAGTTCCAATCAGGTGTAATGATTACTGGGGCTGAGATTAACCGTCTTTTCACATCTTCAAAAGCTTCCAAACATGCTTTGTTAAAATCAAACACTATATCTTTCTCTAACAACAAACACATAGGTTTAGAAATTTTTGAAAAATCCTTGATAAACCTTCTATAAAAACCGGCATGACTTAAGAAACTTCTGACTCCTTTCACATTAATTGGGGCTGATATTCTTTCAATTACGTCCACCTTCGCTTTATCGAATTCAATTCCTCTCTTTAAGATTTTATGCCCTAAGACAATCCCTTCCTTAACCATAAAGTGACATTTCTCCCAATTTAGCACAAGATTCGTCTCTTCGCATCTCTTCAGTACCTTAGCCAAATTACTCAAAAAAAATATCGTAAGTGTTACCAAAAAAAGAAAAATCATCCATGAAAACCTCAACAAAATTTTCAACCATATTAGTGAATATTGCCATCATGCATTGTTGAAATGTTGTAGGTGCATTGCATGAACCAAAATGCTTTTGCCTAAAAGCAAACGTACCGTACGGACAAGTAAAAGTTGTTTTATGTTGGTCCTTCGAAGCTACAACTATTTGGTTATATCTCAAATAGCCATTTAAAAAAATAATAAAATTTATTACCTGCCAGTCGATCTAACATCTGATCCATAAAAGGCAACGGAAAATGGTCTTTCCGAGTGGCTTTATTTAACTTTTTGTAGTCAATACAGATCCTCCAACCAGTAACAATTCTCATTAGAATCAACTCGTTATGCTCATTTTCAACAATCGTGATTCCACCTTTCTTCGACACATATTGCACCGAACTTACCCATGAACTATTTAAAATAGGGTAGTTGATTCCCGTATCTAACCATTGGGTGTTACATTTATTAGTATTAGAGCTGCGGTTTAGTCGATTTTAAGACTGAACGTAGCAAGTGTGAGTATAGATATACATGCTACTTTATAACCGATGATAGTGTGAGGACTCTTGATCAATTTGAAATGTTCTATTTAGATAAAAGATGTTGTCGGGATCCAATCAGCCAAATTCTGATGAGATAGAACATTACACTCTGGTTACGGGTGAAGAAAGTACATAAAGTGAACCGGGAGCTCAAAGGCTTGGAAATGTGGCACCTGACGCATTTCTCCAAATGATGCATGATATGTATGACACATATTTGAAGGTAAACGTAACAAACCGATCTATTTCTTCGTTATGAACTTAGGGATCGTCTCACCGTGATGATCGTAGAATTTCAATCGATAAAGTAAGAAAATATGGAGCAATGGAATTTAATAAGGATATTAATGATGATCCTGCCAAAGCTGAGGACTGGTTAGAACATGCTCAAAGAATTCTTAACAAGATGTTGTGCCTTCCCAAAGATTGCTTACGTTGTACCGTATCGCTTTTGAAGGAAGAAGCATTCCATTGGTGGTCCACTCTAATATCAATGGTACCAAAAGCAAAGGTCAATTGGGAGTTTTTCAAGTTCGAGCTTCGTAAGAAGTATGTAAGCAAGAGGTATTTAGAGTGGAAGAAGAAAGAATTCCTTGAACGAAGCAAGAGAACAAGTCCATGGCTGAGTATGAGAAGCAGTTTGTTCAACTCAGCAAGTACGCTCGCGAGATTGTGCCCACAGAAGAGACTTTGTGCATACGTTTTGAAGATGGACTGAACGAAGAAATTAGAATGCTAGTTGGAGCTTTGGAGATTCGAGAGTTAGTAATATTATTTGATCGGACTCAAAAGACAGAAGAAATTTTTGCTAGGAAAAAGAAAATTGAGTTGGAAGCTCGTGATTTTGGCAAACGTTTCAGGATGAGAAATTTTGCAGGATCACTCCAAAAGAAGTTGAAAGAATCAAACAGTGCATTTAATGCACCATCTGAGTTCCATGAAAGAAGTCACGTGAAGCCAAGCAACACGAGAGGTTCGACTCCTTCAGTGGCCAGTGTAGGCAGTGTACAAGACACCAATTAGGTAGAGTGCAAGCAGTGTTGTAGATTTCACTTCAGAGTGTGTAGAGTTAATAGCGGGACATGCTTTATATGTGGGTCTCCTGATCATTTCAGAAGGGATTCTACTAATCGTAATGAGTCTAATAAAAAATAGCACGAGAGATCGGTAGTCACTCCTCCTCGAGGTAGACGACCTGGGAATAGTAATGTAATCGGGGCAAACAAAAATACTTTTAGAGAAATGTCAACCAAATTAGAGGTTAAAGCTCCTGCCAGAACGTATGCTATCCATGCACGAGAGGAAGCTTCAGCCCCTGATGTTATTGTGGTACATTCTCTATTTTTTATGTTCATGTATGTGCATTAATTGATCCCGAGTCAACCCACTCTTATATATGCACTAGATTAGTAACAGAAAAGAATTTACCTGTTGAGCCTACTGATTGTGTTGTCTAGGTCACAAATCCCTTAGGCCATAGTTTGTAGTCGATTTAGTATGCAAGCAATGTCCACTGAAAATTCAAGGCTATGATTTCCCTGCCAACTTGATGTTGTTTCCATTCAATGAATTCGATGTGATTTTAGGAATGGATTGGCTTAACATTCATGATGTAGTGGTTAGTTATCGGCGAAGAAAGGTTGATTTGAGAAATTTGAGTGGTGAGATTATTTTAATTATATCGGAGAAGTCTGATTGTGCATCAAATTTGATTTCAGCATTGAACGCGCAAAAACTAGTCCGTAAGGGTTGTCACGCATTTTTAGCCTATGTCTTGGACACTAAAGAGACAGAGAAAGAAGTGAGTAAAGTGCTCACAGTATGCAAATTCACTAATTTTTTTCCTGAAGAATTACTTAGGCTGCCATCTGAGCAAGAGGTTGAATTTGCTATTGGGCTGCCATCTGAGCAAGAGGTTGAATTTGCTATTGCTTTAACATCCAGTACTACTCCAATTTCGATCACTCTGTATCGAATGGCTCTAACGGAACTCAAGGAACATAAGTCACAGTAGCAAGAGTTATTAGTTAGGAGTTTCATCAGACCCAATATATCATCGTGGGGTGTGCCTGTGTTCTTCGTAAAGAAAATGGATGGATTGATGAGGTTTTGTATTGACTATTGGCAACTAAGTAAAGTTACGATTAAGAACAAGTATCCCTTACCACGAATTGATGATTTATTCGATCAGTTGAAGGGAGCTACAATGTTTTAGAAAATTAATCTCAGATCAAGTTATTATCAACTGCGAGTAAAGAATGTTGATGTGTCGAAGACGACGTTTAGGACATGTTACGGACATTATGAGTTTTTAGTCATGCCTTTTAGGTTGAAAAATGCTCCAATGGCATTCTTGGATTTAATGGATCGTGTATTTTAGCCACACCTGGATCGGTTTGTTGTTGTGTTTATTAATGACATCCTGATTTATTCCAAGAATAAAGATGAGCACGCTCAACACATGAAAATCATTTTACAAACGTTACGAGAGAAGAAGTTATATGCTAAGTTTAGCAAATGTGAGTTTTGGATTTCGGAAGTGGTATTTCTCGATCATGTGATTTTGAGTGAAGGGATACAAGTAGATCCGAGCAAGATTTCTGCCATTTTGTGTTAGAAACCTCCATAGAACGTGTCTAAAGTATGAAGTTTCTTGGGTTTTGCTGGTTACTACCGGAGATTTGTTAAGAATTTTTCGATCATAGCTCTACCCATAATGAGGTTGTTATAGAAAGATGTTAGCTTTGTTTGGTCAGAGAAGTGTCAAGAGAGTTTTGATCAACTAAAGAATATGCTGACAGAAGCACCAATTTTGACACAGCCCGAGTTAGGAAAAGAATTTGTTGTTTTTAGTGATACATCTCTGAGTGGCTTGGGTTGTGTATTAATGCAAGTGGGAAAGGTTATCGCATATGCTTCACGAAAACTTAAGCCTCATAAAAGAATTACCCTACTCATGATCTTGAGTTAGCTATAGTGGTGTTCGCACTAAAAATATGGCGCCATTATTTATATGGTGAGAAGTGTCACGTGTTTACAGACCATAAAAGTTTGAAGTATTTGATAATGTAGAATGAATTGAATTTGAGATAGCGGAGGTGGTTAGAATTTTTAAAGGATTACGAGATTGTAATTGATTACCACCCGGGTAAAGCTAATGTCGTTGTTGATGTGTTAAGTCATAAAAGTCTCTTTGCACTTCGAGTGATGAATGCGCGGTTATGTATGGAAAATAATAATTCTTTTTTAGCCGAACTCAAAGTTAGACCGTTGTTTCTGCGTGATATACAAGAATTGCAACTTATGGATTCCAATGTTAGAGCTAAGAAAAAATTGGTGGAAAGTGGTCACGTTTCTGAGTTTTCAATCGGTGAGGATAATAACATGTATTACCGTAAAAGATTGTTCTTGTCAGATGATGCTCAGTTGAAACAGAAATTGCTAACAAAAGCTTATAACAGTATGTACTCGATTCATCCTGGTAGTACAAAGATGTACTGTGATCTAAAACAATTTTACTAGTGACCAAAAATGAAGCGGGAATTTCTGATTTTGTATCCAAGTGCCTCGTATGTCAGCAAGTAAAAGCTGAACATCAGGTTCCATCCGGGTTATTGCAACCAATTATGATACCGGAATGGAAATGAGAGCATATTACAAAGGATTTTTTTATTGGGATTACCTATATCGACAAAGAAGAAGGATGTCATTTGGGTTGTTGTCGATCATTTGACGAAGTCAGCACATTTTATTTCGGTACGAATGGATTATCCACTAGAAAAGTTAGTCGAGCTTTACATGTTTGAGGTGGTTAGGTTACATGGTGTTCCATTGTCGATTATTTTAGATCGTGATCCGAAATTTACTTCCAGATTGTAGAACATATTACAAGTGGATTTGGGAACTAAGTTAAAGTTTAGCATGACCTTTCATCCTCAAATAGATGGCCAATCAAAATAAGTACTTCAGGTATTAGAAGTTGTTGAATAATTGAATTTGAAGGCAGCTAGGAGAAATATCTATCACTAGTTGAATTCACCTACAATAACAGTGATAGCATTACAAATGACACTTATTTTCTCCTTAAAATTTTGTATTAATTGTCTCTTTTGTGCCATATTTAGTATGCATATTAGGAATTTCATGCTTATTTTTTTTATGTTTTTAACTCATTATTGATTGGTTTAAATTCTTGCTATTTTTATCTCTTTTATGTACTAATATCGCTACAAGCAACCTATATATTGTGTCTTATAATTGTCAACACAAGAACTCATCTCAAAAGATCAATGCTGGAAGAAGAATGCATCCATAAGATCAGCTTGAAAGTGCGACCAGCGATGTCGCAGCATAGAAACCTATACTTGGATGAGTGAAGTCAAGCTGCAAATACAACTGGAAGCACCAGTGCAGGAAATTCACATGTTGTCGCCACAATTGAGGATTTCAGATCGCGCCTAGAAATGTAAAGACCACCTGCAGATCTATGAAGAACAAAAAAAAGTTACGTGAGTGCACAGTTGGACTGTAACAAACTTTAACAGCTGCAAAATGGATTTGGATCTGATAATGAAGGGGAGGAAATCTGCAATTCTGAAGCCTATAAATAGAAGGGAAAAGATGGAAGAAATCATCAAGAGTTGAAGGAATTAAATTTGCAATTACTTTGTGTTTTTGGATATTTTACGCTAGAGAACGGTGAGCTGACTGAGCCGACGAGCAACAACTCCTGACGAGGAGTGCTTGATGCTGTACAAGTAGAGCAGTTAGGGGATAATCTGAGTAGCCAAGAGATATTATGCTTCGATGTATTTGTTAACTCCTCTCTTTTTATGATGATGAACTATTATTGACATTTGAATGAATACAAGAGTATCTTTCATTGTTAGATTTACTTTGATTCTTATTTAATTCTTTTCATCTGTTTATTCTTGGATCTAATTTCATCAAGCACGCGAGTGCAATTATAGTTTATTGACATCGAGAGATGCGGTGACAAATAAGGTTAATAAGCAAGAGAGCGAGAGTTACTTGAGATTAAAAGAGATTCTGATCACTTGTTATTGAGTGCACAATGTTGCTCGCACCGAGAGGTGGGTTAATTGAGGGTGCTTAAGTCTTGACTAAACAGAGAATTGATATTGGTAAGATTTCATTGGAAGTCGATTGCTGCGACAGTTCATCTATTCAAAACCTTGTCTACATATCCGACATTGCAACTTAGTGAAATCAGTGATCCACTCCAGATCTTCGCACTTGATCACACTTTTACTTTTTTGCATTTAAATTCTCAACACTTCAACAACACTTTGATTTACTTTCAATTGCTTTGACAATTAACCTTGATTGCATTAACAATACTAACTATTTTAGTGTGTAGATTGACTTAATTACACTGATATCTGTACTCGCATTTCATTTAATTCTAGTATTAGTTGATTTGACATCTGAACATCAAGAACCCATTCCTCGTGGGATCGATATCCGATAGAATTAATCTATCAACTATACTTGCATCGATGTGTGTCCGCTTGCACAACTACTATGACGTTACATGCCAATCAAGTTTTGGCTCCGTTGCCGGGGAATTTGGGCATTTGTTTGATGTTTATGTTTGTAGATGCAATTAATTCTTCTTACTTAAGTTTTAACTTTTACTAATTTGTTTACTTTCTTTTTGTTAACTTCTTTCAGAATTCTTTAAGTGTTGCATGTCCATAAGGAGAAATCCTAAGGATATTGTGAGCTTTGATCCAGAACTTGAGAGGACATTAAGAAACAAGAGACAAGAACAAAAGAAAATGGCTAGCAACAACAACAATAACAACCTACCACCAATGCTGCCATAAAATGTTGTTCCTCCGGTACAACCACAAATCGTCAATATTATACCACCGCCTCCACAAGTTGAACAAGTGCAAAATAGGACAATCCGAGATTTTTTTGTTCCTATCCTTGATGGTTTACAACCAGGGGTTGTGAGACCAGCTATACAAGCTGGAAATTTTGAGTTGAAATCGCTGATGTTTCAGATGCTTAATTCAAATTGCCAATATTTTGGTTTGCCTCATGAAGACGCAAGAGAACATTTAAAATCATTTTTGCTTATTTGTGCATCCTTTAGTGAACATGGTGTCCTTGATGATGCCTTAAAAATGCAATTATTTCCTTATTCATTGCTGGGTAAAGCGAGAACATGGTTTTTGGGATTACCGACTGGATCCATTACATCTTGGAATGCGTTAGCGATGCAGTTTGTTTTGCATTTTAATCCACCGAAAATGAATGCAAGGTTGCGCAGCATATCATCAACAAGATGATGATAACTTACATACAACATGGGAGCGTTATAAAAATTTTCATAGATGTTGCCCAATGCATGGAATTCAACAAGAGACCCAGATAGAGAACATTTATAATGGATTGAATGCTCTGATAAGAAAATCTTCTCGACGCATCTGCTAATGGTCCTTTGTTGGTTTGCACTTACAATGAAGTTGTAAGAATTCTAGAGAGAATTGAACAGAATGATTATTAGTATCCAATCTCTTGTTTTGCTCAGGTAAAAACTAACCCTGGTGTTCTTGAATTAGATGCTATTTCTGCTTTGAGTGCGTCGATATCCTCTTTGGCCAATATTATAAAGAATATGAAGAGGACAAGTGACATTTCTTTTATCCAAGTGGCCCAATAAATGGATGTGCCGACATTTTCCTGTGCGATTTGTGGTAACAACCATAGTTACGAGGATTGCCTACAACATGCTGAAAATGCATTCTATGTTAATAGCATCAGAGGAGGTTCCTATGGTAATTCATACAACAATAGAGTTCAACAACCTTGGGGGAATCAAAATGCTTTCACATAAAAATATGGAAATTCTTCAAACCAAGGGAGTTATAGACAAGGAAGTTACCATAACAATCAACAATAGAATTTTAATCAGAATTCGCAAGTACATTCACACACAGATAAATTGCAGGAACATAGCTAGATGCAACCACAAACATGATTGCAGCCACAACAAAATGCAATGCCATATATGAAAGGACAACATCAATAACCACAGTAGTAGTTTTCTCAACAAAGTTCAGATCCTATGGCTGCTCTTGAAGCACTGATGCGAGAGCATATCACGAGAACTGAAGCGATAGTGCAAGGTAATTCTTCTTCTATTCGAGCATTGGAAGCCCTGCTAGGACAGTTGGCTTCTAATTTGAATGTAAGGTCACCAGGTTCTCTACCTAGTGATACTGAGAATCCAACGCAAAGACGGAAGGAGCATTGTAAGGCTATCACGCGGTGAAGTGGAAATCAAACGGCTAAGCCTAGTAGACACTCTGACCAAGAACATGTCGATGTATCCGAACCAACGCAACAAGGAGAAGTTGCAGCTGAAGGAAAATTAATAGAAATAAATGAGGAAGAGCCAACTTTAGTGACATCTATGCCTACTATTTATCCAACAAAGACGTCGACGAAACTGCCTGTGTCGATGCAACCGGTTAACTTACAACAACCCACTACTGCGATACCTTTGCCATTTTGACAAAGATTTAAAGAAAAAGACCATGATAAAGACTATCAGAAGTTTGTTTCTACTTTGAAACAATTACATATTAACATACCTCTTGTAGATGCTCTGGTGCAGATCCCTAGTTATGGGAAATTTATGGAGCTGTTATCAAAGAAAAATAAATTATCCGAAATATAGATGATTGCGCTCACAGAGGGGTGCAGTGCTGTGCTTACAAACAAGTTTCCACAAAAAATGAATGACCCTGGTAACTTCACAATCCCTTGCTCCAATGGGAATTATTATCTAGGTGAAGCTTTATGTGATTTGGGAGCTAATATTAATCTCATGCCTTTGTCCACATTCAGGAAATTAGGAATAGGATCAATGAAGCCTACTGCGGTGACATTGCAACTTGCGGACAGATCTCTAGCGTAACCCGAAGGCCAGATCAAAGATGTCTTTATACAAGTTGATAAGCTCATGTTCCCTGTTGATTTCACAATCCTTGACTATGAGGTAGACAAGGAAGTGCCCATCATTCTAGGGCGACCATTCTTGGCAACGGGATGCACTCTTATCGACATTTTTAAGGGTGAGCTTGTCACGTGTCACAACAATGAGTAGGTGACCTTCAGTGTGTTCGAAGCATCTCCATCCAAGAGTAAAGAGTATTGTCACCACATTGATGTGCTGGATGTAATAATTATGGAAGAGTTCAAGGAATGGAGTTCAACAGTCCTAGATGAAGATGTGACATCCGTTGATGAAGTCCTAACTGAATGTGACCACAATGCTGAGGTTAATAGTTGTAAGTTGAGACAGAATTGACAATTGGAATCTTTGGATTTGTCTAATAGGACGATCCCTGTGTTTAAACCATCGATTGAACAATCTCCTACCTTAGAGTTAAAGCCATTACCGAAACATTTGAAATATGTCTTTCTGGGTGACAATGATATGTTACCTATTCTTGTCAATACAACCCTTGACGCAACACAAGAAGAAAAGCTTGTCACGATTTTAAAGAAACACAAAAGAGCCATCGCCTGGAGCATTGCAGATATCAGAGGCATCAGTCCCTCTTTTTGCATGCACAACATCAGGTTAGAAGATGAAGGGAAGCAATCCATTGAGCAATAACGACGACTTAATGAGAAGATGAAAGAAGTAGTGAAGAAGGAGATTATCAAGTAGCTAGACACGAGCATCATCTACCTCATTTCTGATAGCAATTGGGTGAGCCCTGTCTAATGTGTGCCCAAGAAAAGTGGCTTCACAGTTGTGAGCAATGATAAGAACGAGTTGATCCTTACTCGTATTGCGACTGGCTGACGAGTATGCTTGGATTATCGTCGACTGAATGCGGCCACAAAGAAGGACTACTTTCCATTACCTTTCATTGACCAAATACTAGATAGGCTAGCTGATAAAGCCTATTGTTGCTTCCTAGACCAATTTCCAAATTGCCATTGCATCGGAAGATCAAGCAAAGACCACATTCACATGCCCATTTGGAACCTTTGCCTTTCGACGTATGCCTTTTGGATTGTGCAACGCACCAGCCACATTCTAGAGATGTATGATGGATATTTTCTCGGGCATGATTGAAGATTCTTTAGAGGTATTCATGGACAATTTTTCTATCTATGGAAAAACTTTTGACTAATGCGCTGATAATCTGGCAAAAGTTCTGAAGAAATGCGAGGACACATATCTAGTTCTGAATTGGGAGAAATACCACTTCATGGCAACTAAAGGCATTGTCCTCGGCTATCGCATATAATGTCAGGGCATTGAGGTAGGTAAAGCAAAGGTGAAAATCATCGAGAAATTGCTATCGCCAAAAAATGTTAAGGGAATAAGAAGCTTTCTTGGACATGTTGAATTCTATAGGAGATTTATCCGTGATTTTTCCAAGATTGCTAAACTGTTATGCTCATTGCTAGAGAAAAATAAAAAATTTGTGTTTGATAACACTTGTATGGACGCATTCATCACAATAAAGAAGTAGCTGGCACAATCTCCAATTGTTGTTGCACTGAACTGGTCACAACCATTTGAATTAATGTGAGACGTAAGTGACTTTGCAGTAGGAGCTGTACTGGGACTACGCAAAGAAAAGGTATTTCATTCTATTTATTATACTAGTAAAACTTTGACTGACGCGCAGATCAATTATACAACTACTGAGAAGGACTTGCTAGTAGTAGTTTTTGTATTCGACAAGTTTCGTTCATACCTTTTCGGCGCAAAAATTACAGTGTACATAGATCATTCTGCATTAAGATACCTTTTTGTGAAGAAAGACACCAAACCATGGTTGATTAGATGGATCATGTTGCTACAAGAGTTTGATGTTGAAATCAAGGATAGAAAGGGATCTAAAAATCAAGTAGTTGACCACTTGTCTTGACTAGAAGTTTGAAGTGAAGATGAGAATAAAATCTAAATTGTCGATGCATTTTCAGACGAACAGTTATTCTTTGTCGACGCATCTCCCTGGTATGTTGATGTTGTCAACTATATTGTGTGTGAGAAGCTACCCTTGAGTGCTGTTGGTCACAAGAAAGTTAGATTCTTGCGTGATGTTGCAAAGTACCATTAGAACGAGCCATACCTGTTCAAAGTATGCGTTGACAATATTATCTGTCGCTGCATTCTTAAAGAAGAATGAATTCTATCCTGCAACATTACCATGATGCTGCTTATGGAGGCCATTTTGGTGGTGTAAGGACTGCTGGAAAGGTCCTCCAATTAGGATTCTATTGGCATACATTGTTTCAAGACGCCCACAACTTTGCCCAACAATGTGATCGTTGTCAACGCACTGGTTCAATATCAACAAATGCTCTAACAACCTATTATGGAGGTGGAGTTATTCGATGTTTGGGGTATAAATTTTACGAGGCCATTCTCAAACTCTTTTGGGAATGTGTACATTTTAGTTGCTGTTGACTATGTATCAAAGTGGATCGAAACAATTGCGATGCCAAAAGATGATGCTTGAACGGTGTTGAAGTTCTTCCACACTTACATCCTTACGAGATTTGGAACACCTAGAGCCTTAATAAGTGATCAAGGTACTCACTTCTACAATAATCAAGTTGTGACAGTATTGAAAAGATATGGTGTAAAGCATCGGATGGCCACAACGTGTCATCCACAAACAAATGGCCAAGCGGAGGTGTCCAATTGGCAGATTAAGCGCATCCTTGAGAAAGTGGTTAATCCATCTAGGAGGGATTGGTCTTCACGGCTACATGATGCATTATGGGTGCTTTGCACTACATATAAAACCCCGTTGGGGATGTCGCCATATCAACTTGTGTTTTGTAAGTCATGTCACCTGCCAGTTGAGCTTGAGCATAAAGCTATGTGGGCAATCAAGCAGGTAAGTATGGTTTATGATACTGCTGGAAGGAAAAGAGTGTTGGACATTGCTGAACTAGAAGAAACTCGTCGTAATACCTATAAGAATGTTGCAATATACAAAGAAAAGACCAAGAGATGGCATGACAATATCATCTTGCGTCGATAATTTATCCCTGGTCAGTTAGTACTTTTGTTTAATTCACGTTTGAAACTGTATCTATGTAAATTATGTTCAAGATGGTTGGGTCCTTTTAAGGTTGTCGAAGCAATCCAAAACGGTGTGGTGACAATTGAGAATCTGAAAGATGGGCAACAGTTCAAGGTGAATGACTAACATTTAAAACACTACGTGAGTCCAGAAGTCAAGGAACCAAACGAGGCCATCGATCTGGTCACATTTAAATAATGTCAACGCATTTTCACATTTTCTTTTATTTGTTTCACTTTTACTTGTTTCGTTTTAATTTCTTTCCAAGAATAAAAATATTTTTTTTGTTTATGCATCCAAAGCACAACTTGTCGACGCATTTTGTGATGACTCAGCAAAGCTTTTTCAGCAAGAATCGCGTTGATTGATCTCCATCTTTTCCAGTTGTTCGATAAATGAAAAGGTACGATCTGTAACCTTGCATTTATTGGCTACAGACGTAGCGTTTTTCCCCAAACAAACCCCCAGTAATCACGACTCTTTCCATTTGGAGGTTATAAAACTCGTCTCTACCGACTTCCTTTTTCTACTCACAATAGCCATTTTTGTTGTAATTTATTTTCTTTTGTGCTTTTACTCTTATTCTCACTCTTTCAGTCCATTCTTTTTCTCTACAAGTTCTTTTTAATCTTTCTTATTTAGTGATTATGGCCTAGACAAGAGGAGCAAAAACTCTATCCAAAATCCTTGCCACTTCCACTACAGTGGTTCCTACCACAACCCAACCTCCACCAAGAGAGTCGATCTTGTTTCTATCAAAAGCGACTAAGGACCGTTACAATGACGTGATACTGAAATACAACTGCCATCCTGAACAAGGTCTCCAATTGTCCCCACATCAAACTTTGAGGAAGCAAATAACAAGGACCACCAGCTACTTGGGATAGGAATTCTTCTGTGAGCACCTAACTAGTTATTCCCCTACAATGGTAAGGGAATTTTATGAAAATCTTATGGATTATGAGTAGGAATTCGTCTTCGTGAGAGAGGGCTTAGTACCTTGGAGTGCTGCCCATATCAATGTTCTATTTCAGATTCCTGAGAAGGTAGATGACCATGCTCTATTTGTGGAAAGGCTGAACGATGAGAGAGCTGGCAAGGTGCTACGGGATCTCTGTGTTGATGGTGCTGTTTGGACGAGTAATGACCCACATAACTACACCATCCATAAAAGATATTTGACAACCTTCAACAAGGTGTGGTTCCACTTCGTGAATAGTCGTCTCTTGCCTTCTACACACAACACCACGGTGACATTAGACCGTATGTGCATTTTGCACTCAATTCTGAAGGGCCGTCAAAATGATGTCCGCGCAATCATTCATGATCAAATTGCTGAAGTCGTGTCCAAACACACAAGTATATTACCTTTCCCTTACCTAATTATGCCACTCTGCAAATAAAGGGGCATTATGCCCAGAGATGGGGAAGAGGTGCTCGACACCAGAGCCCTATCAATGATATTTCCGTCGAGAAAATGATGAGGGGCTAAGAGATTCCACTAGCGAGAGAAGCACCAAAGAAGCAGGACAAGGGAAAAGGAAACAAGAAGGAAAAACAAACTGATGCGCCCACAGATCCACTGTTGGAAAAGAGGCTGGCTGCTATGGAAGTAAGTCTTGATCGCATCGACATGTGCACTATCCGTACTATCAGCGTATTAGAGGATATGAGCTATAGACATTATATCTTCTATGTGTACACCAAAGCATGGAATAAAGTAATTGTCACCGCATTGCGCAACATAAGCCTTAGTCCATTGCCAGACTTCCCAACTTTCCCCTCTATTATTCGACCAATGGCTTTGTCCTCTAACCAGCCTACTCTTGATGGTAGGCCACAACATGTCCCTTCCCCAACAAGAATCCACATCTCCGATGAAGAGGAGAAGGAAGGACATTCTAATGTCATGCCAAATTGCTACAGAACTGTAGCCAGCTTATTTGAAGAGGAGTTCTCGAATAACCTTAGGGCTAATATGGCTGAGCGGGTCGCTATGGTTAAGGAGATGCAAACACCGGTTGCATCTGTGGGTGTGATGTTGAGGATGTTGCTGACATTACAATAATTGAGCAAGAAAGGCCTGTGGATGAAATGAAGAAGGAAGATGGCCAGGAGAAAGAGAATGAAGAAGAATAAGAACATGAAATGGACCCTGCAGAGGAGCAGGAGAAGAAGGAAGATGCCCTGATAGATATCACTAAGGATATTATCGAAGCACCTATGATTGTGGGGCATCTAGTTATGATATGACTCCACCAGATGCGAGTCAGGCTGAGGTAGTCACCAGCATTGCAGAGGATTTTAACTCGTTAGCTATCATGCCCTATGTGGCTTCACTTGCTGAGGTCTATCCATCGGATGTGACTATCGATGAGGTCGCCACCCAACCGATTGAAGAAGAGCAATCCACCGATCGAGTTGGTTCGAAGGACAAGAAAAAGCAACGTAAGGATAAGAAACGGAGACACAAAGAGGAAGGTGAGCGCCTAAGGAAGAAGAAAAAGAAAACCAAAGCAGCCGCTGCATCGGCTGCTCAAGAATGAGTTAGTTTACTTTCCTGTAGATAGTTTGCATGCATTTTACTATCATTGCATTTTATTTTGTCATTACATTGCTTTTTACTTTAGTTGCATTGTAGTTACATTTCCATTCTTATTTGTATAATATTGTTAGTGCATTGTCCTCAATGCAGACATTAAGTTTGAGGGGAATATTGTGTGGAATGGAAATGTGATTGCACCCATATATTTGAATTTTACTTATTTCTTTAGTCAATGAAAGTATGCAAAATTTCAGCAAAAATGTGACCACAATTTTTATTTGAGGCGTAAATCTTGAATTGTTTGGAAAGCTGATGTATGAATTGGGTGAATATGAATGAATTTTGAATTGTCTATTTCTGGATGAATGATTGAAGTTGCTTCAGTAATTAATGGATAGTAGAAATTTTTTGAATCTGGTACTAACTTGCCAAATGCAGTGACATTATATTAATAGAGAACACTCCAATGAGAGTGCATTGTGACTTATCAAGGGAGAGCACTCCGCTGCAAGTGTTAGAAAAATCATCTAGCCAAAGGCTATCATTATAAGAGTGTGTATCGATGCAATTACATATCCCCTAGGGGTTTGTTGCACCCCATCGTTACCACCCTAGAACAAAGGTAGAGTAATGCAATGACATCTCTCAGTCACTTATAAAAAAATGAAAGAATGAGAAAGATGAGAAAAAGAAAAAAAAAAGAAATATTGCTCCAAATGCTGTATTGATTAAAGAAGGATAAGATTCAAGGTATGCTACTAACATTAATGAAGTTTCAATTTTAAGTATTCATACCTATAAATTATTGGCGTATTATTCTATCATGTGAATACAATTTGTGCATTAGGATTCAGAAAATTTAAGTTGTTAAAATAATGATTGCGGTGACATATTTGTTTGTGAGTTTGCTAATTTTTGTTTACTTGAGGACAAGTATAAACTCAAGTTTGAGGGTGTGATAGCATCACAAATGACACTTATTTTCTCCCTAAACTAATGTCGCTGTAAGCAGCCTATATATTACGTCTTAGAATTGTCAGCGTAGGAACTCATCTCAAAAGATCAATGCTGGAAGAAGAATGCAGCAGAAAGATCAACTTGAAAGTGCGACCAATGATGTCGCCGCATAGAAACCTATACTTGGATGAGTGAAGTCAAGCTGCAAATACAACTAGAAGCACCAGCGCAGGAAATTTACACGTTGTCGCCACAATTGAGGATTTCAGAGCGCGCCTAGCAATGTAGCGACAACCTGTAGATCTATGAAGAACATACCAAAGTTACGTAAGTGCACAGCTAGACTGTAACAAACTTTGACAGGTGCAAAATGGATCTGGATCTGAGAATGAAGGGGAGGAAATCTACAATTCTTAAGCCTATAAATAGAAGGAAAAGATGGAAGAAATCATCAAGAGTTGAAGGAATTAAATTTGCAATTACTTTGTGTTTTTCGAGATTTTACGCTGGAGAACGGTGAGCTGATTGAGCTGACAAGCAACAACTCCTGATGAGGAGTGCTTGATTCTGTGTAAGTGGAGCAGTTAGGGGATAATCCGAGTAGCCTAGAGATAGTATGCTTCAATGTATTTGTTAACTCCTCTCTTTTTATGATGATGAACTATTATTAACATTTGAATGAATACTAGAGTATCTTTCATTGTTAGATTTACTTTGATTCTTATTTAATTCTTTTCATCTATTTATTCTTGGATCTAATTCCATCAAACACGAGAGTGTAATTGCAGTTTATCGACATTGAGAGATGCGGTGACAAATTAGGTTAACAAGCAAGAGAGCGAGAGTTACTTGATATTAGAAGAGATTCTGATCGCTTGTTCTTGAGTACACAATGTTGCTCACATCGAGAGGTGGGGTAATTGAGGGTGCTTAAGTCTTGACTAAATGGAGAATTGATATTGGTAAGAGTTCATTGGAACTCGATTGTTGTGACAGTTCATCTATTCAAACCCTTGTCGACACATCCGGCATTGCAACTTAGTGAAATCAGTGATCCACTCCAGATCTTCGCACTTGATCACACTTTTACTTTTATGCATTTAAATTCTCAACACTTCAATAACACTTTGATTTACTTTCAGTTGCTTTGATAATTAACCTTGATCGCATTAACAATACTAACTATTTTAGTGTGCAGATTGACTTAATTGCGCTGACATCTGTACTCGCATTTCATTTAATTCTAGTATTAGTTTCTTTGACATCTAAACATCAAGAACTCATTCCCCGTGGGATTGATATTCGATAGAATTAGTCTATCAACTATACTTGCATCGACATGTGTCTGCTTGCACAACTGCTATGACGTTACAGGCCGATCAAATAGCTATCAAACAAGTTTAAAGATGGCACCGTATGAAGCTTTATACGGACGTAAATGTAGAAGTCCATTGTATTAGTCAGAATTGAAAGAAAGGAAAATTTATGGAGTTGATTTGATTCGTGAAACGGAGGATAAGGTGAAGACCATTAGGGACAATTTGAAAGCCACCTCTGATCGTCAGAAATCCTATGCAGATTTAAAGCGTAAGGACATTGAATTTGCAGTAGGTGAAAAGGTTTTCTAAAGGTCTTGCCTTGGAGAAAAGTATTGCATTTTGGATGAAAAGGGAAACTCAGTCTTAGATTCATTGGACCTTATGAGATTTGAGAGAAAATTGGATTGGTAGCCTATCGTTTGGCTTTGCCTCTTGAGCTTGATAAAATCCACAATTTGTTTCATGTTTCTATGCTTCGTCATTATAGATCAGATCATTCACATGAGTTGTCAGTGGATGATACTGAATTGAAACTCGATTTAACCTATGGTGAAGAGCCTATCAAAATTCTGGCTTGGGAAGTAAAAGAGTTGAGAAACAAAAAGGTTGAATTGGTTAAAGTATTATGGCATAAACATGGTGTAGAAGAAGCTACTTGGGAAATGGAAGAATCCATTAGATTACAATATCCAAATCTCTTTTCTGGTAAGACTTTCAGGGACAAAAAGTCCTTAAGGGGGGAGAATTGTAATAGCCTATTCTCAGTAGTAACAGGACCATAGTTTAGAAATCAAATTGCATTTTGTAAGTTAATTTTGTTATTTAAATTATGCTTTTAAGGTCGTATAAGGTATTTAGTATATTGAATTTCTATAGTTATTTGATAATTAATATAATGTACTAAATTGAGAAATTAGAAATGTTGGCCTCATATTTTAAAAGAATCTAAAATAGTATGTATTGAACAACTAAAGAAATGAAATGGTGATGGACTTAAAGAATAAATAGCCATTTATAAAGTTAGTGGGGTTGGTTGACTAAGTTAAAAAGGGTTTTTATTTAGTGTAAAAAGAAAAAAAATGGAATTATGAAATTAGTAAAAGAAAAAGAAACCACATCATCATCTTCTATTATTTCTTTTCTTCTTTGACCTAACCATTGGAGGGAGAGCTGGAAAGTTGGGTGCAAAATGGTCCATGCATCTAAGTGAATTAATGGTTCTTTATTGTTAATTTTTGTGTACTTATGGTCCTTACAGTTTGGGTCATGTAACCTAGTGATTTTTGTTCAAAAATGTCAAGATGTGGTGAAGTTACCATGCTTGAATTTATACTCTAGCTACTATTTTTGAGTGAAATGGAAGGTGAAATGTTGATTGGAGGGTTATGTGGTAAGTTTGAGGGTAAGTGGTGGCTTATGGACTTGTTTGTCAAAGCATGAGAATTGAAGACTTCATTATTTAATGAGACCATTGTGATGTTATGATAATGTAAAGAAATTTTACATTTTATTTTCCTATTTATCTATTTTAGACTTGTTTAGTTGGAATTTGAGTTATGGAATTAAAACCCAATTCGTTGAAATAATGGAAATTTTAAGTATATTTTAGGTGGAGGAAAATAATGCAAGAATTATGTAATTATGTCATTTATTTGAGTAATAGAATGAATTAAGATATTTAAGCTAAAATTTATTTATTTTAAATCTTAATTAATTAGATCAAGAAACAAACCCTCTAGTAGATAAGCGAGGGAAGGGAAAGGTGGTTGAGTAATCGACAGCATATAACTATTCGTTGTCATTGCACAAGTAAGTTTGTTTCATTACTACATAAAGTATAAATTCATTTTGTAATTGTTCATTTTTGGAGTTATATATTTTGGTATATATGGTGGTTACTTATTGATATGTATAATTTTATGTGGATTGGTACAGTTGCATTTAAATATTCAGGCTATGTGCCTAGTAAGCTTTGTGCCGGTGTATTCAGGCTATGTGCCTAATAGGCTTTGTGCCGGTGTATTTAGGCTATGTGCCTAGTAGGCTTTGTGCCGGTTTATTCAGGCTATGTGCCTAGTAGGCTTTGTGCTGGTGTATTCGGGCTATATGCCTAGTAGGCTTTAGGCCGATGAATCAAGGTTGAGTATTTCACACTTAAATTATGGTTCTAGTTCACCTTGATTATGTTACGATTGTATTTCGAACTTTCTAAGTCTTAAATGACTTATTGCGTCTGAATTTCATGAATGTAGATCTCGAGGAATCTTGGCATAGATTGGATCCGAACAAGAGCACACACTGTCATCCTCCTCTCCGGTATACTTTTGAACAACTTATTTTATGTTTAAGGGTGGCATGTATATAGGAAGTTTTGGTGCTTACCTTGTTAATGAATAGCTTTGGTTAAGACTATAGCTTATGCAACTTTTGAAGTGTTTGTATATAGTGAACTTGGTTGTGAAGTGTGGTATAATGAATACGATATGTCTTTAACATTTTACTTGTATCTTGGTTGCTATGATTTATGAATGTGGTGCTTAAATCTTGATCCTATCATGAATGCTTAATGGTGGGTAGTAGTTGTAGCTAAAACATGGGTGCCTAAAATAGATAGGATTCCTAAGCAATTAGAGATATGGTAAATGCAAAATTTCATTGATTGTATAATGCTGGTGTATTTGAAAGGTATGCTCAAAGATGGTAGCTTGAATTATAAATTAGGTTGGATGTGTATCTTAGGTAAAAAGTAATGTTTTGGACACACGGCTTGTTCCACGAGTTGACAGACGGTCGCATGATACATTTTTGGTTGTAGGGCAGGAAACATGGGCAGACACACGGGTCGGGATGCAGCTGTGTGGTTTATTTTCACATACAGACATGGTTTGTTACATGGTCTTGCCCAAGAAACACTTAAAATCTCTCATGACAAGGGCAAGGGTCTTATTGTTTAGTCTTTGTTGCATTTTTTGGTGAGTTCTTTCGTACTCATGTGTGTATTATGCTTCTGTTCATGTTTAGTCCAAGGTAAGTTTACTTGTCTAGTGAAAAGTCTGGTTCTGCATGTTTATGTAAATGATGAAAGGGTCTAACTTCGTGTTAGGTTATTACCTATTTTTTCTCTGAAAAAGGAGCCATATGGTCAAAACAAAGAAAATAGATTCATGGTGTTGCCTTCAATGGAAAGAGCATTGAACTGGCTAATCGAGATACATGAATGATGATTATGTAGCCTCTGGTAATGTAAGAGTATTACAACTAGATTGGAAAAGCTGAAAAAAAAAAGAAAATGAATGAAATGATCTCTGAACACAAACTAGGGTTTTTTGGCTAACACAAAGAAGGTGGTCTGCATGAATGCATTGGCGTTATGTATGCGCCATAGGAATAGTAATCTATTAAAAAGTATGTGCAAGTATAGTATATGCCAACAGGCGAATTATGAAGACTTTTCTTCTATATGGATTTGCCAATAGGCGAACTGTGCGTTCCACTGAGTTGGGAAGGGTCTATTTGTTGGTTTGATACAGTGTTACCATAATGTCTGCTCTGGAACTCTCTAATTTCTATGAACATACTCCATTACCTTTCCTTCTCAAGATCACCAAAGAAGTAAAGAAATCTTTGAGGACTACGCTAGAGGATATCTTTTGCTGTGAGGATTCTAATGTTCGATACTATGCATGGCATTCGGAAGGGGGATGGTATCAAAGATTTATTGTTTTCAAGGAATTTTTATTTTATATTTGAATTTTTGTATTTACCAAATTGTGTTTTTTATTCTTAACGCTTACAATGAAACTTTTATGATTCAAAGTGTTTTGGCCCACTAGCTTGAACATTTCACATTGTTACCTTTTCGTATCTAAGTATTTAGTCAAACTCGTGTTTCCATCAAATGTGTTTCGGTAAAGAAAACATCTTAAGGTTGCAATGCACCATTCTTGGATCCTCTTCAAGGGTCAGGGAAGAGGCGCTACAGTGACACATTAAGAAATACATGTTCACCCACTAGGTACTTAACATCTCGCCATTTCAAGTTATTATAATTATTCTGTCTATTTGAAGTAGCCTTAATCCTTTAACAAATCATCCTGACTTTGTCTTCTATCACGCTAACCAAATCTGGTCAAACGATGCATTTTTCATCTATCTAAGGCCAACAGAGAGTTGTTTGAAACCTCTTTCCATACAATGCTTTAAAGGGCGCCATCTTAATTCTCGCTTGATAATTGGTGTTGTAGGCGAACTTCACCTCGAGGGCTGGTGGTAATCTAGTTAACTCGTCTATAAACACATCAAGAAAGTCTTGCACAATTTGCATCTCGCTAACCCCTTTCGATATATCCAGTGAACCTATCACAAAAATGAGCTAGGCTTCGCAGCACTTTCCCATAATCTTTTTTTCCTTCAACGCTAAGACCAAATTGGACATAAGCTGAGCTCGCTCACCAACCACCACAACTTCCTCATATTCACAGCTTCACAAAGTGACTCTTTTCAACTCAAAGTCAATCTTAGCTTTCTGCTCAGTCAGCCAATCCATCCCAAAAATCACGTCAAATGTAATAGCTTGTTTTCAGTAGTAACGGGAGCATAGTTTAGAAATCAAATTGCATTTAGTAAGTTAGTTTTATTATTTAAATTATGCTTTTAAGGTCGTATAAGGTATTTGGTAAATTGAATTTCTATAGTTATTTGATAATTAGTATAATGTACTAAATTCAGAAATTAGAAACGTTGGCTTCATATTTTAAAAGATTCTAAAATAATATGCACTGAACAATTAAAGAAATGAAATGGTGATGGACTTAAAGAATAAATAGCCATTTATAAAGTTAGTAGGGTTGGTTGACTAAGTTAAAAAGGGTTTTTATTTAGTGTAAAATGAAAAAAATGGAATTATGAAATAAGTAAAAGAAAAAGAAACCACATTATCATCTTCTATTACTTCTTTCTACTTTGACCGAACCATTAGAGGGAGAGCTAGAAAGTTGGGTGCGAAAAGGTCCATGCATGTAAGTGAATTATGTCATTTATTTGAGTAATAGAATGTATTAAGATATTTAAGCTAAAATTTACTTATTTTAAATCTTAATTAATTAGATCAAGAAACAGACCCTCTAGTAGATAAGCGAGGGAAGGGAAAGGTGGTTGAGTAATCGACAACATATAACTATCTGTTGCCATTGCACAAGTAAGTTCATTTCATTACTACGTAAATTATAAATTGATTTTGCAATTGTTCATTTTTTGAGTTATATATTTTGGTATATATGGTGGTTACTTGTTGATATGTATAATCTTATGTGGATTGGTACAATTGCATCTAAATATTCAGGCTATGTGCCTAGTAGGCTTTGTGCCGGTGTTTTCAGGCTATGTGCCTAGTAGGCTTTGTGCCGGTGTTTTCAGGCTATGTGTCTGGTAGGCTTTGTGCCGGTGTATTTGGGTTGGGTGCCTATTAGTCTTTAGTCCGGTGAATCAAGAATGAATATTTCACATTTAAATTATGGTTCTAGTTCACCTTGATTATGTTACCATTGTATTTTGAACTTACTAAGTCTTAAATGAGTTGTCGTGTTTGAATTTCATGAATGTAGGTCTCGAGGAATCTTGGCATAGATTGGATCCGAACAAGAGTACTGTCATCTTCCTCTTTGGTATACTTTTGAACAACTTATTTTGGGTTTAAGGGTGGCATGTATATAGGAAGTTTTGGTGCTTACCTTGTTAATGAATAGCTTTGGTTAAGACTATAGCTTAGGCAACTTTTGAAGTGTTTGTTTATAGTGAACTTGGTTGTGAAGTGTGGTATAATGAATGTTTATAATGAATATGTTATGTCTTTAACATTTTACTTGTGTCTTGGTTGTTATGATATATGAATGTGGTGCTTAAATCTTGATCCAGTCATGAATGCTTAATGGTAGGTAGTAGTTGCAACTAAAACATGGGTGCCTAAAATAGATAGGATTTGTAAGCAATTAGAGATACGGTAAATGCAAAATTTCATAGATTGCATAATGCTGTTGTATTTGAAAGGTATGCTAAATTATGGTAGCTTGCAATACAAACTAGGTTGGATATGTATCTTAGGTAAAAAGTAATATTTTGGACACACGACCTGTGCCATGAGTTGACACACAGCCGTGTGATACATTTTTGGGTGTAGGGCTATTTATATTGGTAGACACACAGGTTGGGACACGACCGTGTGGTTCATTTTCACATACACACATGGTTTGTTACACGGTCTCGCCCAAGAAACACTTAAAAGCTCTCATGACAAGGGCAAGGGACTTGTTGTTTAGTCTTTGTTCCATCTTCTGGTGAGTTCCTTCATACTCCATGTGTTTGTTATGCTTCTGTTCATGTTTTGTCTTGGTAAGTTGACTTGTCTAGTGAAAAGTATGGTTCTGTATGTTTATGTAAGTGCTCAAAAGGTCTAACTTCGTGTTAGGTTATTACCTAGTTTACTCTTAAAAAGGAGCCATATGGTCAAAACAAAGAAAATGGATTCATGGTGTTGCCTTTAATGAAAAGAGCATTGAACTAACCGATCGAGATACATGAATGATGGTTATGTAGCCTCTGGTAAGGTAAGAGTATTGCAACCAGATTGGAAAAGCATGAAAAAAAAAGAACATGAATGAAATGATCTCTGAACACAAACTAGGGTTTTTTGGCTAACACAAAGAAGGTGATCTGCATGAATGCATTGGCGTTATGTATGCACCATAGGAATAGTAGTGTATTAAAAAGTATGTGCAAGTATAGTATACACCAATAGGCGAATTATGAAGACTTTTCTTCTGTATGGATTTGCCAATGGACGAACTGTGTGTTCCACTGAGTTGGAAAGGGTCTGTTTGTTTGTTTGATACAATGTTACCTTAATGTCTGCTCTAGAACTCTCTAAGTTCTATGAACTTACTCCGTTACCTTTCCTTCTCAAGATCACCAAAGAATTAAAGAAATCTTTGAGGACTACGCTAGAGGATATCTTTTGCTGTGAGGATTCTAATGTTCAATATTATGCATGGCATTCGAAAGGGGGATGGTATTAAAGATTTATTGTTTTCAAGGAATTTTTATTTTATAATTACCAAATTGTGTTTTTTATTCATAATCCTTACAATGAAACTTTTATGATTCAAACTGTTTTGGCCCACTAGCTTGAACATTTCACATTGTTTCCTTTTTCGTATATAAGTATTTATTCAAACTTGTGTTTCCACCAAATGTGTTTCGGTAAAGAAAATATCTTCAGGTTGTAACGCACCATTCTTGGATCCTCCTCTAGTGTCAAGGAAGGGGCACTATAGTGACACATTAAGAAATACATGTTTACCCACTGGGTACTCATCATCTCGTCGTTTCAAGTTATTATAGGACTTCTATCTATTTCAAGCAACCTTAAGCCTTCCACAAATCATCTTGAATTTTTCTTCTATCTCGCGAACCAAATGAGGTAAAACGATGCGTTTTTCATCTATCTCAGCCCAACATAGAGTTGTTCGAAACCTCCTTCCATACAATGCTTTAAAAGGCGCCATCTTAATGCTAGCTTGATAATTGTTGTTGTAGGCGAACTCCTCCTCGAGGTCTGGTGGTAATCCAGGTAACTTGTCTATAAACACATCAAGAAAGTCTTGCACAATTCGCATCTCGCTAATCCCTTTTGATATATCCAGTGAACCTATCACAAAAACGAGCTAGGCTTCGCAGTCCTTTCCCATAATATTTTTTTCCTTCAACACTAAGACCAAATTCGACATAAACTGAGCTCCCTTACCAACCACCATAACTTCCTCATATTCATTGCTTCACGAAGTGACTCTTTTCAACTCAAAGTCAATCTTAGCTTTATGCTTAGTCAGCCAGTCTATCCCAAAAATTATGTCGAATATAATAGCTTGTTTTTAGTAGTAACGAGAGCATAGTTTAGAAATCAAATTGCATTTAGTAAGTTAATTTTATTATTTAAATTATGCATTTAAGGTCGTATAAGGTATTTGGTATATTGAATTTCTATAGTTATTTGATAATTAGTATAATGTACTAAATTCAGAAATAGAAACATTAGCCTCATATTTTAGAAGATTCTAAAATAATATGTATTGAACAATTAAAGAAATGAAATGGTGATGGACTTAAAGAATAAATAGCCATTTATAAAGTTAGTGGGGTTGGTTGACTAAGTTAAAAAGGGTTTTTATTTCGTGTAAAAAGAAAAAAATGGAATTATGAAATAAGTAAAAGAGAAAGAAATCACATTATCATCTTCTATTATTTCCTTTCTTCTTTGACCGAACCATTAGAGGGAGAGCTGAAAAGTTGGGTGCAAAAAGGTCCATGCATGTAAGTGAATTAATGGTTCTTTCTTGTTAATTTTTGTGTACTTATGGTCCTTAGAGTTTGGGTCATGTAACCTAGTGATTTTTGTTTTAAAATGTAAAGATTTGGTGAAGTTGCCATGCTTGAATTTATACTCCAACTACTATTTTTGAGTGAAATGGAAGGTGTAATGTTGATTGGAGGGTTATGTGGTCAGTTTGAGGGTAAGTGGTGGCTTATGGACTTGTTTATCAAAGCATGAGAATTAATGGCTTTATTAGTTAATTAGACCATTGTGATGTTATGATAATGTAATTAAATTTTACATTTTATTTTCCTATTTATCTATTTTACTCTTGTTTAGTTGGAATTAGAGTTATGGAATTAAAACCCAATTCGTTGAAATAATGGAAATTTTAAGTATATTTTAGGTGGAGGAAAATAATTCAAGAATTATGTAATTATGTCATTTATTTAAGTAATAGAATGAATTAAGACATTGAAGCTAAAATTTATTTATTTCAAATCTTAATTAATTAGATCAAGAAACGGACCCTCTAGTAGATATGCAAGGGAAGGGAAAGGTGGTTGAGTAATCGACAAAATATAACTCCATTGCCATTGCACACGTAAGTTCGTTTCATTACTACGTAAATTATAAATTCATTTTGCAATTGTTCATTTTTGGAGTTATATATATTGGTATATGTGGTGGTTACTTGTTGATATGTATGATATTATGTGGATTGGTACAATTGCATCTAAATATTCAGGCTATGTGCCTAGTAGGCTTTGTGCCAGCGTATTCAGGCTATGTGCGTAGTAGGCTTTGTGCCAGTGTATTCAGGCTATGTGCCTAGTAGGCTTTGTGCTGGTGTGTTCGGGCTATGTGTCTAGTTGTCTTTAGGCCGGTGAATCAAGAATAAATATTTCACACTTAAATTATGGTTTTAATTCACCTTGATTATGTTACCATTGTATTTTGAACTTACTAGGTCTTAAATGACTTACCGTGTTTGAATTTCATGAATGTAGGTCTCGAGAAATCTTGGCATAGATTGGATCCGGACAAGAGTACACACTGTCATCCTTCTCTTCGGTATACTTTTGAACAACTTATTTTTGGCTTAAGGGTGGCATGTATATAGGAAGTTTTGGTGCTTACCTTGTTAATGAATAGCTTTGGTTATGATTATAGCTTAGGCAACTTTTGAAGTGTTTGTATATAGTGCACTTGGTTGTGAAGTGTGGTATAATGAATGTTTATAATGAATATGGTATGTCTTTAACATTTTACTTGTGTCTTGGTTGCTATGATTTATGAATGTGGTGCTTAAATCTTGATCCTATCATGAATGCTTAATGGTAGGTAGTAGTTGTAGCTAAAACATGGGTGCTTAAAATAGATAGGATTTGTAAGCAATTAGAGATATGGTAAATGCAAAATTTCATGGATTGCATAATGTTGTTGTATTTGAAAGGTATGCTAAATGATGGTAGCTTGCAATACAAACTAGGTTGGATGTATCTTAGGTAAAAAAACCTTTTTGGACACATGACCTGTGCCACGAGTTAACACATGGCCGTGTGATACATTTTCGGGTGTAGGGCAGTTTACAAGGACAGACACACAGGTTGGGACACAACCGTGTGGCTCATTTTCACATACACACATGGTTTGTTACATGGTCTCACCCAAGAAACACTTAAAAGCTTTTGTGGCAAGGGCAAGGGACATGTTGTCTAGTCTTTGTTTCATTTTCTGGTGAGTTCCTTCATACTCCTTGTGTGTGTTATACTTACATTCATGTTTGGTCCAAGGTAAGTTGACCTGTCTAGTGAAAAGTTTGGTTCTGCATGTTTATGTTAGTGATGAAAGGGTCTAACTTCGTGTTAGGTTATTACCTATTTTACTCTGAAAAAGAAGCCATATGGTCAAAACAAAGAAAATGGATTCATGGTGCTACCTTTAATGAAAAGCGCATTGAACTGGCCGATCGAGATACATGAATGATGGTTATGTAGACTCTGGTAAGGTAAGAGTATTGTAACCAGATTGGAAAAGCATGAAAAAAAAAAGAAAATGAATGAAATGATCTCTGAACTCAAACTAGGGTTTTTTGGCTAACACAAATAAGGTGGTCTGCATGAATCTATTGGCGTTATGTATGCACCATAGGAATAGTAGTCTATTAAAAAGTATGTGCAAGTGTGGTATACACCAACAGGCGAATTATGAAGACTTTTCTTCTGTATGGATTTGCCAATGGGCAAACTGTGTGTTTCACTTAGTTGGAAAGGGTCTGTTTATTTGTTTGATACAGTGTTACCTTAATGTATGCTCTGTAACTCTCTAAGATCTATGAACTTACTCCGCTACCTTACCTTCTCAAGATCACCGAAGAAGTAAATAAATCTTTGAGGACTACACTAGAGGATATCTTTTGCTGTGAGGATTCTAATGTTTGATACTATGAATGGCATTCGAAAGGGGAATGGTATCAAAGGTTTATTGTTTTCAAGGAATTTTTATTTTATAATTGAATTTTTGTATTTACCAAATTGTGTTTTTTATTCTTAATCCTTACAATGAAACGTCTATGATTCAAAGTGTTTTGGCCCACTAGCTTGAACATTTCACATTGTTTCCTTTTTCGTATCTAAGTATTTATTCAAACTCGTGTTTCCACCAAATGTGTTTCGGTAAAGAAAATATCTTAAGGTTGTAACGCACCATTCTTGGATCCTCCTCAAGGGTTAGGGAAGGGGCGCTACAGTGACACATTAAGAAATACATGTTCACCTACTTGGTACTCAACATCTCACCATTTCAAGTTAGTATAGGACTTCTGTCTATTTGAAGCAACCTTAAGTCTTTGACAAATCATCTTGACTTTTTCTTCTATCTCGCGAACCAAATGAGGTCAAACGATGCATTTTTCATATATCTCAGCCCAACACAGAGTTGTTCGACACCTCCTTCTATACAATGCTTTAGTGGGAGTCATCTTAATGCTCGCTTGATAATTGTTGTTGTAGGCGAACTCCACCTCGAGGTCTGGTGGTAATCCAGGTAACTCGTCTATAAACACATCAAGAAAGTCTTGCACAATTTGCATCTCGCTAACCCCTTTCGATATATACAGTGAACCTATCACAAAAACGAGCTAAGCTTCACAGCCCTTTCCTATAATCTTTTTTTCCTTCAACGCTAAGACCAATTTGGTCATAAACTGAGCTCGCTCACCAACCACCACAACTTCCTCATATTCACTGCTTCACAAAGTGACTCTTTTCAACTCAAAGTCAATCTTAGCTTTATGCTCAGTCAGCCAATCCATCCAAAAAATCACGTCGAATGTAATAGCCTATTTTTAGTAGTAACGAGAGCATAGTTTAGAAATCAAATTGCATTTAATAAGTTAATTTTATTATTTCAATTATGCTTTTAAGGTCGTATAAGGTATTTGGTATATTGAATTTCTATAGTTATTTGGTAATTAGTATAATGTACTAAATTGAGAAATTAGAAACATTGGCCTCATATTTTAAAAGATTCTAAAATAATATGTATTGAACAATTAAAGAAATGAAATGGTGATGGACTTAAAGAATAAAAAACCATTTATAAAGTTAGTGGGGTTGGTTGACTAAGTTAAAAAGGGTTTTTATTTAGTGTAAAAAGAAAAAAAAAGGAATTATGAAATAAGTAAAAGAAAAAGAAACCACATTAGCATATTCTATTATTTCCTTTCTTCTTTGACCAAACCATTAGAGGGAGAGCTGGAAAGTTTGGTGCAAAAAGGTTCATGCATGTAAGTGAATTAATGGTTTTTTCTTGTTAATTTTTGTGTACTTATGGTCCTTAGAGTTTGGGTCATGAACCTAGTGATTTTTGTCTAAAAATGTCAAGATTTGGTAAAGTTGTCATGCTTGAATTTATACTCTAGCTTCTGTTTTTGAGTCAAATGGAAGGAGAAATGTTGATTGGAGGGTTATGTTTTGAGGGTGAGTGGTGGCTTATGAACTTGTTTGTCAAAGCATGAGAATTAAAGACTTTATTAGTTAATTAGACCATTGTGATGTTATGATAATGTAAAGAAATTTTACATTTTATTTTCCTATTTATCTATTTTACTCTTGTTTAGTTGGAATTTGAGTTATGGAATTAAAACCCAATTCGTTGAAATAATGGAAATTTTGAGTATATTTGAGGTGGAGGAAAATAATGCAAGAATTATGTACTTATGTCATTTATTTGAGTAATAGAATGAATTAAGATATTTAAGCTAAAATTTATTTATTTTAAATCTTAATTAATTAGATCAAGAAACGAACCCTCTAGTAGATAAGTGAGGGAAGGGAAAGGTGGTTGAGTAATCGACAACATATAATTATTCGTTGCCATTGCACAAGTAAGTTCGTTTCGTTACTACGTAATTGTTTATTTTTGGAGTTATATATTTTGGTATATATGGTTGTTACTTGTTGATATGTATAATCTTATGTGGATTGGTACAATTGCATCCAAATATTCAGGCCATGTGCCTAGTAGGCTTTGTGCCGGTGTATTCAGGCTATGTGCCTAGTAGGCTGTGCCGGTGTATTCAGGCTATGTGTCTAGTAGGCTTTGTGCCGGTGTATTCAGGCTATGTGCCTAGTAGGCTTTGTGCCGGTGTATTCGGGTTGTGTGCCTAGTAGCCTTTGGGTCGGTGAATCAAGAATGAATATTTCACACTTAAATTATGGTTCTAGTTCACCTTAAATATGTTACCATTATATTTCAAACTTAGTAAGTCTTAAATGACTTATCGTGTTTGAATTTCATGAATGTTAGTCTTGAGGAATCTTGGCATAGATTGGATCCGAACAAGAGTACACACTATCATCCTCCTCTTCGGTAAACTTTTGAACAGCTTATTTTGGGTTTAATGGTGGCATGTAGATAGGAAGTTTTGGTGCTTACCTTGTTAATAAATAGCTTTGGTTAAGACTATAGCTTGTGCAACTTTTGAAGCATTTGTATATAGTGAACTTGGTTGTGAAGTGTGGTATAATGAGTGTATATAATGAATACGATATGTCTTTAACATTTTTCTTATGTCTTGGTTGCTGGTCGCGCTATGAACGTCACAATAAATGTGCAAGCGAACACTTGTCGAAGCAAGTATAGTTGATAGTTGTAAGTTATCTGATATCGATCCCACAGAGATGGTTGTTTATGTTTAAATTTGCAAAGAAAAAGAAGTTAAAATAAGAAGTATTGTCAGGAGTAATGTCAGCGTAATTAAGTTGAAGACTACACAAATAAAAGAATTAAAATTGTCAGTGCAAATTTTGTAAAACTATAATGCAAATTGTCAGAGTAATTTAATAGAAAATAAAATGAATGTTTGAAGATATTGTGTCGATGCAAATTAAGACAATTAATGAAGTAGAACAAAGATAAAGAGATGGGGGATCCCTGACTTGATATGTTGGCAAACAATAAATGTGACAACAAGGTAATTGATAGATAAATTTTCGCTACAATCAAGATTAATGAGATCTCACTATTTTCGACTTTCCTGCTTATCAAAGACTCAAAACACTCACATTAGTCACACCTTCTAGTGCTGGCAATGCTTTGCACTTGAGAACAAGTGGCCAGAATTCCTTCGTGCCTCAAGCAACTTCCATTGTCTTACTTGTTAATTTAACTTGTCATTGCACCTTCCAGTGATTGTAACTGCACTTTCTAGTGACTATGAATGCAATAGCACTTCCGTGGTCAAAACAATTCAATCCAAAGATAAATAATTAAGAAGATTAGATCAAAAATCAATATGGGTCTAAGTTTAAGATACCTTCCATACACAAATAAAGTCATTAGAATTTATCAACGTTTAAGAGGAAATACAGAATAAATTGAAGCTCTCTATTCCTAGCTTACTAGAACTATTCTGTAAATGCTCCTCTTGCGTCGCGTTTAGAACACTTCTCATCAGAAGTAGATGTTGCCTTCTTGTCGCATTAGTTCACCCTCCAAGGTTTTAAGCTTCAATGGCAGCTTGCTTAAGAAAAATAATGAAATTATTTGTCACGAGCTTAATGATCCTCCTCTTCTCTCTCTCCTCGATATTTATCTTCACTGGCCAGTACAGGTATCCTTCTTTTCTCAGATCTAATTTCCTTATAGTTGTGCAATTTAGTTAGTCCAGCTGTACACTCAAGCAGATCTAGTGTAAGCAGTAAGCAATTGCAGGTAGTCACGACATTTCTAGACGCAAATTAAGATTTTAATTTGCTGCTACAACTTTGACATCTTCATGCACTGGTACTTCTTGATATGTTCACACAGCAAAAATCCCTGATGAAATCTGGAAGTACTCATGCGGTGACATGTTTGGGCACAATTCTGGATCAAAGTTGTGGCGACAGCTTTGAACACTTTCTTGCTTTGATCTTTTAAGAGGAATCCCTGTGCTGACATCTTTAGACACAATACTAATACTAAATGTAGCGACATTAGTAGAATAAGTGGGATAAAATGAAAAAAAATTTAGACCATACATCACTGACTCAAAAAATGCAATTACTAAATACAAAATGCTAAAAAAGTATGTTAAACATAATACAAAGGGAACAAATTATACTCTAAATAAGGAGAATTTAATGGTCTTTTCTAATGCTATCAGTTGCTATAATTTATGAATGTGGTGCTTAAATCTTGATCCTATCATGAATGCTTAATGGTAGGTAGTAGTTGTAGCTAAAACATGGGTGCCTAAAATAGATAGGATTTGTAAGCAATTAGAGATATGGTAAATGCACAATTTCATGGATTGCATAATGCTTTAGTATTTGAATGGTATGCTAAATGATGGTAGCTTGAATACAAACTAGGTTGGATGTGTATCTTAGGTAAAAAGTAATGTTTTGGACACACGACCTGTGCCACAAGTTGACACACTACCGTGTGATACATTTTTTGGTGCAGGTCAGTTTACACGGGTTGGGACACGACCGTGTGGCTCATTTTCACATACACACACGGTTTGTTACAGGTCTCGCCCACGGGAATGGGTTGTAAATCAGTTTGTATTTTGTGCTTGTACACACGAGCAGGTCTAGGGGTTGTTACATGATTGTGTGACCCTTTCTCGCAGACACACACGGGCTAGTACACGGTTTGGTACATGGGCGTGTACCCTGTTACACCTATTCTTTTCACTTTCATTTTCAACATGAAATCTTTTTCTGTTCCAGTTCTTTTGGTTTTCTAACCTAACTCAAACGACATTAATACAAGTTTTGGTATGATTGTGAGGATGAGTATACATGAATGTGTGCATGTTAACATGGTTGAATAATGTTATTGTATGAATGTATGTGAGTTAGTCTTTGTAATACTATTGACCTTGTATCATCAATGAACACCTACGATACACTCTATTGACCAACACACTATCCCTAAATGAATTAGTAACAGTCACACCTTTGTCTATGGTTTCTATCGGAATGTTCAGTTCACTAGCTAGTCCACTCAAAACATACGAGTATGAGGAACCAGAGGCATCAAGAAAAATAAGGGAATAGTTCGGAAAGTAAAGGTACTAGTAATAACATTGGTGTCACCTTACTTTTGAGGTTCCCTTACAATATAAACTCGTGTGAGGCCTCCTGATTCATCTTCTTGGGTAACAACAGTGTGGGCTAGAGTTCATTGCCTAATTGGCCTTGCTTCACCACCAGCTCACAATTGAGTAAGGGTCGCAGTTTAAGCTTTCGCACCCTCTTCTCATTCTAGATAGTCTTTAATCAAGTGATCCTTGGAACCATACTTGAAACATTCTCCAATCATCTTACGACATTCCCCAAGATGTCTTCGCTCATAATGTTCGCAATAAGGCCAACTCGCAGACCTGTGCAAACCCTTCTTTCCATCTAGAATGTTGCTCATCTGTCATGGGCAATCTAACCTGAAGCTTTGCCTAACATTCCTTCCAAAGTTTACGAGTCACGATCCCTTTTGGAAACTCGCCCAGACACTTACTTTCCATCTTCAGTTCATGAAGCCTTAATCTCCTCAATGGCTTTGGCTTTGTCCACCAGGTTGTTGAAGTTCACATTATCATGAGTCACCAAGTAGAGTTGGATATCACAATGTAGCTCGAAACGAAACCTTTGGCAGCGATCATTCTCTTGCGAGACCATCTTTATTGCGTACTGGCTCAACCATACAAATTCTACCTTGTACTCAACCACAAATAGCTTGCCTTTAAATAATGCTCAGCCATGAATTTATTCTTAAAAGTTCCCAAGAACTATGATGTAAATCAATCCACAACAGTTCCTTGCTTTACTATATTCCACTAACGATGGGATTCGTTGGTAAGTAAGGATGCAGTGCATCCTAGCTTCTCTTAGTCAAAGCATGCCATCTGCTCAAGGATTTTCTCAACACCCTCAAGCCAATACTTAGCTTTTGTGGGATCATCTCCTCAAACACGACTAAATTCCCTACCAACTAGAGCTCATAGACACTCTAATGGAAGTCCACAGTTCGCAGGTGCAGTGTTGGCACCAATAGCTCGCTAAAAAACCCCAATCATTACTTGCACTAAGGACTCCATGCTTTCTTTCAAGATGCTTTCCTTATCAGGTCGCTCTTGCGTACCTGAAGTTCGGTCACCTTCAAAGGGGTTGGCAACTTCATTCATTCGATTCATATTCACTCTACGGGGAGGCATTCTTGCTTACTCTAAATGTTCACAAGATACTATCTTGTGTAAGACATTAAACACATGTAACTGGGTATCCAAACGTACTACCACACTTGCGAACATAACTTGCACATAGCAGACATACACGCGAACATAGTTTGCACTTAACAAACTTATATGCTGACCACCTCCGAACATACTCTCATTCAAAGTATATTTTGGGCTTTCCACAAGTATACGGGTTGAATTGTTAAATAGTTTACAACAGGGTAATGAGAACTCTAAGGATTGTACCCAAGGGAGGCGAAGCACTAATAAGTCTATTCTTGCATTGAAAAGATCTAGTACTATCTTCAGGATTATAGTACGAAAGATAAATAAAGATTTTGGGTTCTTTATAATGATAATAAAAATAATAAAGCAAATAAAAGAAATGGAAAATGAGATAAAAAGATTGATAAACTTAGTTATTGGGAATAAGCTCGCTTTGGCATGATTTCATCAATCGTTTCTTCGAGTTTCTCGTCAATCAACTAGTTGTTACCCTAGCAGGATCTTCCGATCTTCTATTAACATAATGAGTCAAAAAGAACTACTTATCCTCCGACCTCACAATTCAGGTTGGTTTGGGGTAAAGGTTTTTACGAATGGTTTCTTAAGACATTATAAATTCAATGTAAAGAATAACCATAAAGAATTGGAATTGAAAATATAAGTAAAAAGAAACTTAGGGATTTGTATTGAGATTGTTGGAAGAATCCACAAGCGTTTATGCGCATCTTACAAATCTTGTTTATGTTACAAAGAGAGAAATGAACTAAAGAAAAAGGTGTTGATCGCGCTATGAATGTCACAGCAAATGTGCAAGCGAACACTTGTCAATGCAAGTATAGTTGATAGGTGTAAGCTATCGGATATCGATCCTACAGAGATGGTTGTTTATATTTAAATTTTTCAAAGCAAAAGAAGTTAAAATAAGAAGAATTGCCAGGAATACTGTTAGCGCAATTAAGCCAAAAAATCCACAAATAAAAGAGTTAAAATTGTCAACGCAAATTTTGTAAAACTCTAATGCAAAATGTCAAAGCAATTTAATAGAAAATAAAATGAATATTTGAAGATATTTTGTCGATACAAATTAAAAAAATTAAAGAAGTAAAACAATGATAAAGAATGGGGATCCCTGACTTGATAAGTTGGCAAACACTAAATGTGACAATAAGGTAATTGGTAGATAAATTGTCACTGCAATCAAGATTAATGAGATCTCACTATTTTTGACTTCCCTGCTTATCAAAGACTCAAAACACTCACAATAGTCACACCTTCTAGTTCTAGCAATGCTTTGCATTTGAGAACAAGTGACCAGAATTCCTTCATGCTTCAAGCAACTTTCGTTGTCTCGCTTGTTAATTTAACTTGTCATTGCACCTTCCAGTGACTATGACTGCAATCGTACTTCTGTGGTTAAAACAATTAAATCCAAAGATAAATAGTTAAGAAGATTTTAGCAAAAATTAAAATAGATTTAACTTTAAGAGGTACTTCCACACACAAGTAAAGTCATTAGAATTTATCAACGTTTAAGAGGAAATAAAGAACAAGTTGAAGCATTCCATTCCAAGTCTACTAAAACTTTTTCATAAATGCTCCTGTTGCGTCGAACTTAGAACACTCCTTGTCAGAAGTAGATGTTGCCTTCTTGTCGCATCAGTTGGCCCTCCAAGGATTTAAGCTTCCATGGTCGCTTGCTTAATTAGAAATGTAATTAATTTGTCGCGAGCTTGATCCTCTTCCCTTCTCTCTCTCCTCAGTATTTATCTTCACTACCCAGTACATGTGTTCTGCTTTTCTCAGATATAACTTCCTTGCAGATGTATAAGTTAGTTAATCAAATTGTACACTCATGCAGATTTGGTGTAAGTAGTAAGCAGTTGCAAGTTTTCGCGACATTTCTAAACGCAAATTTATATTTTAATTTGCAGCGACAACTTTGACATCCTCATGCGCTGGTACTTCTGGATATGTTCACACAATGAAAATCCCTGATGAAATCTGGAAGTACTCATGAGGTGACATGTTTGGGCGTAATTCTGGATCAAACTTGTGGCGACAACTTTAAACACTTTCTTACTTTGATCTTCTAAGAAGAATCCCTGTGCTGATATCTTTAGACGCAATACTGATACTAAATGTAGCAACATTAGTAGTGTAAGTGGGATAAAATGAAAGAAAATTAGACCATACATCATTGACTTAGAAAATGCAATTACTAAAAACAAAATGCTAAAAATGTATACTAAACATGATACAAAGGGACCAGTTTATACTCTAATTAGGGACAATTTAATAGTCTTTTCTAATGCTATCACACCTAAAAACTTGAGTTTTTACTTGTCCTCAAGTAAACAAAAGCTAGCAGAGTCATATCAAAATTCCTGTCAAAGCACTAATCATTTTAGAAGCTTAAATTCTCTGGGATCCTAATGTATAAATTACATTCATATGATAGAAAATTGGGCCGAAAATTTATAGGTATGAATAATCAAAATTGCATCTTCACTAATGCTAGAATCATGCTTTAAATCTTAAATCCTCTTAACCAATACAACATTCATTATAATATACATATATATATTTTCCTTTTTTTTTGTGCGACTGAGAGATGTCATTGCATTACTGTACTTTTGTTCCTGGGCAGTAACGATGGGGTGCAACAAACCCCCAAGAAGTATGTAATTGCACTGACACACACTCTTGCAGTGACAGCCTTTGGCTAGATATTTTTTCTAACACTTGCATTGGAGTGTTCCCCCTCGATAACTCACATTGCACCCATATTTGAGTGTCTTTTATTAGTAGTTATAACTATATACATAGCTGCATATGGCAAGTTATCCAAGATACAAAGCTGCATATGGCAAGTTATCCAAGATTCAACTAATGATACTACTCATTCATTATTGATGCAAATTCAACCATTCATCCAAAAATAGAAGGATACAACATTCAATCACATTAATCCAATTCACACATTAGCATTGAACATAATTCAAGAATTAAGCATCAAATCAAAAAAAATTATAGTCACATTTTTCATAACTTTGCATACTTTCATTAAAGTGAAGGACAAATAATAGCTTAAAAATGTAGGTGTAACTGCATTTCCATTCCATACATATTTCCCCCCAAACTTAGAGTCTGCATTGTCCCCAATGCACTGATAATAATATACAAATATTTATGGAAATGCAATTATAATGCAAATGCGTTGACAAATAAAATGCAATATGATATGCACGAAACTAAACTAAACTAAGTACTGAAAAGTAAAGACTAACTTAGTGTGTCACAGCCGAAGATGTGGCTACCTTGGTCTTTTTCTTTTTCTTTAGGCCTTCCTCCTCAGCTTCTTTTTGTCTTTGCGCTTACGTTTCCTTTTCATTGGTTCAACCGGGGTAGTGTATTACTCTTCTAGGTTCGGTTGTGTGCTGGCTTCATCTACTGTAACATTCGAAGGATGAATTTTAGCAAGTGGTACCACATAAGGCACAATAGCTAGAGGATTAAAATCCTTGTTACTGAATGTTACAGCCTCGGCCTGACTCGCAATAGATGACGCCAGGTCTTTAGTAGGTGTACTCACATTATCAAGTGCGGCGACAAATTCCTCAGATATATTTGTCGTGACAAAGTCTTCCTCTTTCTCGTCTTCCATTCTTTCTTCTTCTTTCTCTTCTGCCTTCTCCTCCTCAATACCCACAGAGTCCATGGTGGTGTGCTCTTCTACAGTAGCAGCTTTCTTCTCCGCCATATTTGCCCCCAAATTGTTAGAAAACTCATCTTCAAAGAGGTTAGCGATATTGCGAAAACACTCCTCCATATCCTGATCCTCATCATCAAAAATGTAAACCATGTGTAAAGACTGGATAGATTGAGTCTTCCCTTCTAGAGCAGCCTTCTCGATTGACGGTGTTGCCTCTCTAATAATAGGGGGAAACACTGGGAATTCTGGCAAAGGCTATTTGCTCATGCTACATAGCGTGCTGATGATTGCAGTATTCCATGCCCTGGTGTAAGTATAAAATAAGTTTTGTGAGTGCTCCATATCTTCCACTATGGCGACAAGTTTGATTTACCGCACACTCATCCTGTCAGCGATTTGCTCAGTTTTTGTACCCTTCCTCCAAAATTGAGGATCTGTGGGCGCATGAGGATGCTTGTCCTTCTTCTTTGCTTTGCCTTTCTCTTTCTTTTGCATAGCCTCTTTTACAATAGTGGTTTCTTTCCCCTCATCATTCGCTCAACCAGACATCATTAATGAGGCCTTTATTTCCAAGAACTATTCCCCCTCGCAAGGTATAACACCCCCTGTCTACACAACTTCATGATAAGAAGGGAATGGAAGTATACCTGTTTGTTTCACTGCAGACTCTGCAATCTCTTGCTAGAGGATTGCACTGACATCTATCCGATGGCCTTTGATGATGGAATGGATAAGACACATTCTACCCAAAGTGATTATGGTACTATGAGTGGAGGGCAATAGGCGACAGTTAATGAAATGGAACCAGACTTTGCTCTGGACCGTGAGGAAATGGCGATGCATTGTATAATTGTTAGGATTGTTTCCGGTCTAGACATCACTACCGATGCACAATTCATTCAGTACTAAGTCATCACCTTCCTATGTTAGTTGTTTCCGGTCTAGACAGCACTACCGATGCACAAATCATTTAGTACCAAGTCATCACCTTCCTCTGTTAGTTGTTCTAGGAAAGCTACATGCTCATCCCCCCCACAGTGATGTTGTACAGGGCATTTATATGGTCAACATCCCATGGTACCAATCCCTCTCGGACAAAGACAAATTCTTGCTCCCTTCCAATTAGATTGGCATAGAATTCTCTTACCAAGGACGGAGAATACCCCTCTGAATGGTCGTAAAACTTCTCCCACCCCAAGCGTGAGATGGTTTTGTTGACTTGCTTTCCCAGTGTGAGTAGTGGAGATAGCTGGAATCCTTACTCTGGGTGGCAATTTTGCTTCAACATAGTGTTGTGGAAGTGGTCTTTGGTGGCTTTGGTTAAAAAAGACTTGCTTTGGGTGGTGGCTGCTCGATGTTACGAACCATCATCGCGGATGATTCAGCGACTGGTTTCGAAGGGGTTTTTGCTCTTCCAGTTCTAGCCATGGATGTATGAGAGAAAGAGATTAAAAATTTTAGGAAATTTGATGATTGAAGAAAAGAAATGTTTGCAGCAACAATGGTGGATGTGGTTGTGCAGAACACCGTCGGCACAATGGGGTGTTTTATAGAGGATAAAGATGAAGAGGCGGGATGATGCCCACTGCAGTGATAGGACACTGTGTCTGCATCCAATAAATGCAATGACACTGATTGTCCTTTTCTTGAATCGATCCAACAGTTGTGGAATAGGGTGAATCAATCAGCGTGATTCTTTCCTGAAACATTTCACAGTGGCAAGTCAACAATTAAAATGCGTCGACAAGTTGTGTTTGTGTGCGTCGACAAAAAGGATCACTTTTATTCCTGCAAAGAACTAAAGAAAAGAGTTGAAATAAAATAAAATACAAAAAGTAAATAGAATAAATGTAATAACATGTTAAGGAAATGTGATCAAGTTAATGGTCTCGTTCTGCTCATGGTTGTCTGGACTTAGATAGTGCTTCAATATTTGTCCATTTACCTTGAATTGGTGCCCATCAATTAAATATTTAATTGTCATTGCACCATGAGGAAATGCTTCGACAACTTCGAATGGCCCTAACCATCTGGAATGCAATTTACTAGGATGCAGTTTTAAACGTGAATTAAATAAAAGAACTAACTGACCTGTAGAAAATTATCTCCGCAAGATAATGTTGTCATGCCATCGCTTTGCTTTTTCTTTGTATATGGTAGCATTCTCATAAGCATTGTGTCCAATTTCCTCTAGTTCCAAAATTTTCAACAATCTCTTTTGTCCACCGGTATCATAATTCATATTCACTTGTTTAATTGCCGACATAGCTTTATGTTCAATTTCTACAAGCAAGTGACTGAATTTACCAAAAACCAGCTGATACGATGACATTTGTAATGGTGTTTTGTAAGCTGTGCGAAGTACCCACAATGCATCATTGAGCCGTGAAGACCAATCGCATCTGGATGGATTAACCACCTTTTTAAGAATATTCTTGATTTGTTGATTAGATACTTCAGTTTTGCCATTTGTTTGTTGATGATATGTGGTTGCCATTTGATGCTTAACACTATATCATTTTAATGTTGTCACAAGTTAATTGTAATGGAAATGAGTTCCTTGATCACTTATTAATGCTCTAGGTGTGCCGAATCGTGTTAGGATATATGTGTGAAAGAACTTCAACACTGTTGGAGCATCATCTTTAGGAACATATATTACTTCGACCCACTTTGATACATAATTGACAATGACCAGAATATAAATATTTCCAAAAGAATTGGGAAATGGTCCCATGAAATCCATACCCTAGACATTGAAAAGCTCAACTTCCATGATAGGTTGTTGCAGCATCTCGTTGTGCGAGATATTGATCCAGTACGCTAACATTTATCATATTGTTGAACAAAACTGTGGGCATCTCGAAACAATGTTAGCCAGTAAAATCCTGACTAAAGGACCTTTGTAGTAGTCCTAACACCACCAAAATGACCTCCATAAGGAGCATCATGGCAATGCTTCAAGATAAAGAGCATTTCTTCTTCAGGGATGCAGCGATGAATAATATTGTCAACGCATACCTTAAACAGGAACGTCTCATTCCAATGGTACTTTACATCATCTAGTAGAAATTTGACCTTTTGGTGACCATTTACACTCAGTGGTAGCTTCTCACAAACCAAATAATTGATAACATCTGTATACCATGGAGGTGCTTCGACAAAAAATAGTTTCTCGTCTGGAAATGCATCGACAATTTGTGACGTATTTCCATCTTCACTCCCAGATTCTAGATGAGCTAAATAGTCTACTACCTGGTTTTTCGATCCATTTCTATCTTTAATTTCAACATCATTTTTTTTAATAATAGGGTCCATCTAATCAGCCTGGATTTGGCATCTTTTTTGGTAAAGAGGTAACTCAATGGAGAGTGATCAGTCTAAATTGTAACTTTTGCACCGACAAGATAACGAAACTTGTCAAATGCAAAAACTACTGCCAGCAACTCTTTTTCTATGGTTGTATAATTTACCTGCGCTTCAGTAAGAGTTTTGCTAGCATAATATATTGTATGAAATACCTTGTCCTTGCATTGTCCAAGCACAGCACCTACGACATAGGCACTCGCATCACACATCACTTCGAACGATTGGGATCAGTTTGATGCGAAGACAATAGGTGCTTGCACTAACTATTACTTAATTTTAACGAATGCTTCTAAACAAGCATCATCGAACAAAAACTTTTTATTTTGCTCTAATAGGGAGCAAAGAGGTTTTACAATTTGGGAGAAATCTCGAATGAATCGTCGATAAAATTCGGCATGGCCTCCTTATTCCCTTGACATTGGTAGGTGGGGGTAGCTTTTCAATAATCTCCACCTTTGTTTTATCAACTTCTATGCCCTGATAAGAGATACGATGCCCAAGGACAATGCCTTCAGTTACCATGAAGTGGCATTTTTCCCAGTTTAGTACCAAATTGGTGTTCTCGCATCACTTCAACACTTTCGCTAAATAGTCAGTTCATTTATCAAACATATGACCATAAATAGAGAAGTCATCCATAAATACCTCCAACGAATCCTCAATCATATCAGAAAAGATGGCCATTATGCACCTCTGGAATGTGGCCGGTAATTTACATAAACCTAATGGCATTCGACGGAAAGCAAAGGTATCTAAAGGACAAGTAAAAGTTGTTTTGGCTTGGTCCTCCGGTGCGATTGCTATCTGGTTGTAGCTAGAATATCCATCAAGAAAGTAGTATAAGCCTTATCAGCTAGCCTATCTAGCATCTGATCAATGAATGAAAGTGGGAAGTGATCTTTTTATGTGGCAGCATTCAAACGGTGGTAATCCATGCACACTCGCCAACTTGTAGCAATGCGAGTAGGGATTAATTTATTTTTATCATTGCTTACCACCGTAATGCCGCTCTTCTTTGGCACACATTGGATCGGGCTCACCCATGTACTGTCAGAAATTGGGTAAATAATGTCTAAGCTCACAAATATTTGCGTCAACCTTGTGGTCACAATCAGGTAAGAAATTATCTTCAGATGTCACTGTAAATTCTTCTGGCACTGTTGAACTACACTCATTAAATTCTATTGCAATTAACTCATCCAGAACATCAATGTGGTGACATTATTCTTTACTTCTGTAGGGAGTTGCTTCAAAAATACTAAAGGTAACGTGTTCATCGTTATGTTGCATGATTAACTCGCTTTTGAAAACGTCTATAAGAGTGCGCCCTGTTGTAAGAAATGGGCGTCCCAAAATTATGGGCACCTCCTTATCAGCTTCGCAATAAAGTATGACGAAATCTGCTAGGAACACAAGCTTATCAACTTGAACGAGAACATCTTTTATTTATCCTTCAAGTTGCGCTAAAGATCTATCCGCATGTTACAATGTCACCGCAGTGGGCTTCATGTGACCAGTTTCCAATTTTCTAAATGTTGACAAGGGCATAAGGTTGATGCTTGCTCCTAGATCACAAAAATCCTTTCCTAAATAATGGTTTCCAATGGAGCATGGAATTGTAAAACTGTCAGAATCCTTCATCTTGGGTGGTAGTTTATTTGTCTGTACAGCACTTCAACCTTCTGTGAGCGTAATTGTCTCGATGTCGGATAACTTCTTTTCTTTGATAAGAGCTCTTTCATAAATTTCCCATAGCTGGGAATCTGCACAAGAGCATCAACAAGAGGTATATTAATATGTAATTGTTTCAAGGTAGTCACGAACTTTTGATATTCTCTGTCATGTTCTTTCTCCTTGAATCGTCTCCTTGAATCGTTGTGGAAATGACAAAGGTATATTAACATTGGACTACTGTGATACACCCGATTGCATTGACATTGGCAGTTACATGGACAACTTCGTAGGTCGAATGGTTGGCATGGGTGTGATTACTGGTGGTTTCCCCTTATTTATTTCTACTGTGTCTTCTTTGGATACAACCTTTCCATATTGCTCTGGTTCATTTGCGTCGAGAAGTGTTATATTGGAGCTACTGTTTTGGTCAATAGTTTGCTTTCCACTCCGCAGAGTAATGGCCTTGCGATGCTCCTTCCCCTTTTGATTTGGATTCTCAGTGGTAAAGCACCTGGTGGTCTTATGCTCATATTGGAAGCCAGCTGTCCTAATTGTGCTTCTAACACGCGGATGGAAGAAGAATTTCCTTATATGATAGCTTCTGTTCTTGTAATATGCTCACGCATCAAGACTTCAAGGGCAACTAATGGATCTGATCTTGGTTGAGAATACTGCTATTGCTGTTATTGATGCTATCCTTACATATTTATATTTGGCAGCGCAATTTGTTGTGGTTGCATACGAGCATGTGGCTGCATCTGATTAGGATGTGAATGCACCTAAGGATTATGATTGTAATTCTGCTGATGCTGATTGTAACTCCCTTGTCAAAAGTTTCCTTGACTCGAGGAATTTTCATATCAAAATGTGGACGCATTTTGATTCCCCTAAGGTTGTTGAGTACTAGTTAAATTGTTGTAAGAGTTACAATATGAGTCTCCTCTGATGTTATTAACGTAAAACACATTTTCGGCATGCTGTGGACAATCTTCATAGCTATGATTGTCATCACAGGTTTCACAACAAAATGTCGGGACATCTATCTGCTAGGCTACTTGAATAGAGGCAACATCACTCGTCCCCTTCATGTTTTTAATCATATTAGCTAACGAAGATACCTGTGCACTTAAAGCTGATATAGCGTCTAACTCAATAACTCCACGATTCGTTTTGACTTGAGCAATTCGAGAAATTAGGTATTGATAATCATTTTGCGTAGTTCTCTCCAAAATCTGCATGGCTTCATTATAGGTGCAATCCAACAAGGGACCATATGCAGATGCATCAATAAGATTTCTTGGTTGCGCATTTAATCCATTGTAAAAAAATTCGATCTGTGTCTCCTATTGGATTCCATGCATGGGGCAACGTCGAAGCAAAGTTTTGTAACACTTCCATAAAGTATGCAGTTCTCATTGTCCAGCTGAAGGTAAGCAGTAATATCATTCCACAATCGAGCATTCATTGTGGGTGGATTAAATCGTAAAACAAATTGAGTTACTAGCGCTTTCTACAATGTAACAGATCCAGCAGGTAATCCCAGAAACTAGGTACGAGCCCTTCCTTGCGAAGAATAAGGAAACAATTGCATCTTCAACGTATCATAAGGAACACCATGTTGACTAAAAGAAGCACATATTAGCAGAAAGATTTAAGATGTTCCCTCGCATCTTCATGAGGCAAACTAACATATTGTCCATTCGAGTTTAACATCTAAAACATCACCGGTTTTAATTCAAAATTTCCAACTTGGATCACTGGTCTTACAACCCCTGGCTGCAGATCATCAAGCACAGGAACAACAAAGTCTCTAATTGTTCTGTTTTACAATTGTTCCTCTTGTGGCAGCGGTAGGTTATTTACATTTTGTGGTTGTATTAGAGGGATAGGATTTTGTGGTGGCAACTGTGGTATGACATCATTTCCAGGTAAAGCCATATTTCTTTGCTCTTGTCTCCTCCTTCGAATGGTTCTTTCAAATTCTAGATCTAAGCCAACAATATTGTTAGGATTTCTCCTAGTGGTCATATAATACCTAAAAGAGAGTTGAAAAGAATTAACAAAAATAAACAGATTATTAGCAAATAAAAGTCAGTAAATACAGAATAATTGCAACTACAAAATAAACATCAAACAAACGTCATCCCCAGCAACAACACCAAAACTTGATTGCGCTATGAATGTCACAGCAAATGTGCAAGCAAACACTTGTCGATGCAAGTATAGTTGATAGGTGTAAGCTATCAGATATCGATCCCACAAAGATGACTGTTTATGTTTAAATTTGTCGAAGCAAAAGAAGTTAAAATAAGAAAAATTGTCAGGAATAATGTCAGCGTAATTAAGACAAAGACTACACAAATAAAAGAGTTAAAATTATCAGCACAAAATTTGTAAAACTTTAATGCAAAATGTCAGAGCAATTTAATAGAAAATAAAATGAATGTTTGAAGATATTTTATCGATGAAAATTAAGAAAATTAAAGAAGTAAAATAATGATAAAGAGATGGGGGGATCCCTGACTTGATAAGTTGGCAAACACTAAATGTGACAACAAGGTAATTGGTAGATAAATTATCGCTGCAATCAAGATTAATGAGATCTCACTATTTTCGACTTCCCTGCTAATCAAAGACTCAAAAAACTCACATTAGCCACACCTTCTAGTGCTGGAAATGCTTTGCATTTGAGAACAAGTGACCAAAATTCCTTCATGCCTCAAGCAACTTCCATTGTCTTGCTTGTTAATTTAACTTGTCACTGCACCTTCCAGTGACTGTGACTGTAATCGCACTTTCATGCTCAAAACAATTAAATCCAAAGATAAATAGTTAAGAAGATTTGAGCAGAAATCAAAATAGATCTAACTTTAAAAGGTACTTCCATACACAAGTAAAGTCATCAGAATTTATCAACTTTTAAGAGGGAATAAAGAACAAGTTAAAGCATTCTATTCCTAGCCTACTAAAACTTTTCTATAAATACTCCTCTTGTGTCATACTTAGAACACTCCTCGTTAGAAGTAGATATTGCCTTCTTGTCGCATCAGTTCACCCTCCAAGGATTTAAGCTTCCATGATAGCTTGCTTAAGAAAAATAAAAAATGGAATTAATTTGCCACGAGTTTGATCTTCTTCTCTTCTCTCTCTCCTCAGTATTTATCTTCACTACATGTGCTCTTCTTTTCTCAAATTTAACTTCCTTGCAGTTGTACAAGTTAGTTAATCCAGTTGTACACTTGTGCAGATCTGGTGTAAGCAGTAAGCAGTTGCAGGTTGTCGCGGCATTTTTGGACGCAAATTTATATTTTAATTTGTTGTGAAAACTTTGACATCCTCATGCGCTGGTACTTTTGGATATGTTCACACAACAAAAATCCTTGATGAAATATGGAAGAACTCATGTGGTGACATGTTTGGGCGTAATTCTGGATCAAACATGTGGCGACAACTTTGAACACTTTCCTGCTTTGATCTTCTAAGATGAATCCTTGTGCTGATATCTTTAGACACAATACTGATACTATATGTACCGACATTAGTAGCATAACTGGGATAAAATGAAAGAAAATTATACCATACAACGCTGACTTAGAAAATACAATTACTAAATACAAAATGCTAAAATTGTATACTGAACATGATACAAAGGGAACAATTTATACTCTAATTAGGGAGAATTTAATGGTCTTTTCTAATGCTATCAGGTGTCTAAAACTAGGTGCTCAAAATACCTATTTATAGCATTTTGATGGTCGTTTTCCTTAGCCCTAGGTCATCTACCATCTTTCGAGTTTAATGTGGATTGTAAATAACAAAATGCCCCTCACTCGGTGTAATTCCGCATTCAGGAGTCGATGTTGTGACACCTAGGATTCGTGTCGCAACATAGCAGGCAGTGTACTCTTTTGGTGTGATTTCCAGGCTTTGTCGTGATAGCCTGTGCTTGTGTCACGACGAAGAAGACAACTTAAGGATTCTTTAGTTATGGTCCCTATGTTGCGACATCTCTCATCCTGTGTCGTGACATAGTGATCAACTTCGATATAATTCATCATCTAATGGTCTCCTACACACTCACGAAGTTCGTTAGCCAACCTTTAGGCCTTAATCGACCTTAAAGTCAATAAAAGACTAGTTTAATCTACTAAGTCAAATTACGATAGATCAAACTCCTCCACACTTAAGTCATTTCTTGTCCTCAAGCAATCAAAAGGAAAAAAATGATGGAAAGAACACAATTATTTGAGCACATATCATACAAGCATTAGGTTTGAAACATGTATCTTAAGCATCTCATATTTTCTAATAACTTTACCATGATAAATCTGTAATCTTACCACTTTTGACTAAGACATCTAAGTTCAGTATGTCACAAAATATACAAATATAAAATATTTCATCTATAGAATTCCATCAATGAACAATATAAGTACTTTAATTATCCTAGGAAAATACAAATGGTTTTAATGAGAACATTCAATACCATATTCATTCATCCATAGATTTATCTAGGTCACATAGGTCTTTTCGACTTGTAACATTCTAAGGCTTAGGACAAGTATGAGATTTCAAAAGAGTGGTTTACAAACACGCAAATATTTTGGCACATTGTATTCTTCCATATTCTTCCCTTTAGCACCCATTTTCTCGCTCACCACCTTATTTCTCCTTCTCTCTCCTTCATTATCTCTCTATATAGGAACTCTCAACATGATATATTCCCTTTATCTAGCATATGAGTATTCATACATTTCTAAACGAGTTTTTCTTTCAACTTTGTGACTTTGTCACCTTTTCATAATTTCTCACTTAAGAACTTTTTTTTCACTTTTCATTCATTTTTACTCGTCTATTTCTTCTTTTGAATTGTTCTCTTATTTTGCAATTTTGGCTAATCTAAAGTTCACGCATCACATTGATTTTTCCTATTTCACTTTATTTTTACAAACTCCACCTTAATGTGTCTATCTACCCTCAATACATATGGCCATACTTTTATAATCGTGTAATTTAGGACCAAAGAAAAGGATAAATACAAATTGCCATTTTTCAGGTTTTATGGTTTGTAATAAAGTTTATCAAGAAAGGGTAAATAGGCTCAAACATTAGAACTAATTGACAATATCAGAATAGGTTTTGTTTTTGGCTCTAAGTCTATTCCAAACAATGCCTTAGGTCATCCTTAAATATCTCAATATGAATAAATATCAATTTGATTAAATAATCCCAAGTACAACCTATAACGACCAGTTTTCAGTGGTACCGGAAATGGTGGTTTTGAGACGTCAATTTTGACAAACGAGTCAATATTTTATTTTTATTAAAGTATATAGGGTGTAATGGGGATTGTATTAAAATTTGGTTAGAAAATTTTGACGTTTAAATAGATAATTATTTAAAATGGACTAAGTTGTGAGAGTTGAAAAAATTTAGAAATTATATTTGAATGTTATGAGAAGAAAAAGTAGTGAACTAAAATTTAAATATACCACATGAGTTGTAGTGGACAAACATGGACATGCTTATTTATTGTTAAAATAATAACAAAAGGGGTAATAAATTAAAGTGATAAATAAACAAAAAAGTAAGTTAAACAAAAGCAAAAATTTAGTCATCTCCTTCGTTATACTTGTTTGATTGAAAACACAATTGAAGGAGAAGCTTAGAGTACCCGGTTCTTGTCTCCTTTGCATGTATGTGTTTTAAGCTTTCAATTTTAATTATTTTTTCATATTTGAGACCATTGAAGCTAGACAAAGCTTAGTTAGAGACTGTTTTGATAAATTATGATAAATATAAGGATTATTTTTTAGGACGTTAAATGCTCTCAAAATGGTGGGTGAAGTTAGAAGTTTCAGGAGTTAATTTAGTTAATTTGTGAAATGATCTCTTTATTAGTAGCAAGTTTTGAGGATTTAATTGTTAAAAAAAAAAAAAAGAGAAAAGAGAAAATTGAATAGCAAGGTACAAAATGTAAAATTCAATAGTCTAAGGATTTTCTTTTTGACAAGTTGTAAGATTCGATTAAAGAAAATATAGTTCCAATAATGTGAATTGATTGAGTTGGAGTTGTGATTGAGTTATCTTGTGTAAGGTTTTTGCTAGTATTTATTTTTAGGAAATTGACTGTTATAAATTGAGATTAGTAAATGTTAAAGGTGTGAAATTTGTAGAGAAAGGGATTGTCAAAGTGCATGAAATTGGTTAGTCAGTAATGAATTCAATGAATTTAAACAACTAAAGCTTAGGGGCAAGGATCGAAATGTATAAAAGAAAATGTAGGGTATAAATGTGTAAAATATTAGAAAAGGGAGGGGTCGAATTATGGTATGTATTTATATAAATATTTTGATTATTGAGTTGATTAAATTAAATTATTATTTCTAGATCGAGAAACGAGATACCCCGTTGTTAATCATGGATAAGAGAAGGTTGTCAAATAATCGTCTGCAATTGTAATTTCGATTAAATTCGTAGTCTTGAACTCGAACTTTGTATTTAATTATTTATGTAATTATTTAATTAATTTTATTTAATTTTAATATCCAATTCCATCTATATAAAAATGATGATAATTGTAATGATGGATGATAAAACTATGAAAACATGTTATTATATTCGTCAGTTATCTGACTAGTGTTGGGCGCAACCTTCATGAGTTTATCTAACTAGTGTTGGGTACACAAATCATTGATTATTTGACTAGCGCTGGGCGCAAAACATCTTTGGTTTATCCGATTAGAGTTGGGCTTATTATTTAAATTGTCGGTTTATCCGACTAGTGATGGGCGCAACATTCGTCAGTTTATCTAACTAATGCTGGGCACACTATTCGTCGGTTATCCAACTAGTGCTGGGTGCAAAACATTGTTGGTATATCCAACTAGAGCTGGTCTCATTATTAATATCATGATTTATGCGACTAACGTTGAGCGCAAACTCTGTTACGGTTTATTCGCTAGGCACCGGGTGCCACTCATTATCCCATTCATTCAGTAAGATTGAGGTAATTTTTATTGAGGAAGAATAGTGTATTAAGGTTGTTATGGAAATTGTGAAATGATACAATTGGATGTCAATTTTATACAATTTTGAGATTTTGAGCTAACAAGCATTTTATGTAAAGGTGTTTAAGTTGGTTATTTAGTTTAAGAATAAATAAGGGTGATATGTTACAATTGAACATTTAATGAATAATCCATTCGTATGCAACTTAGGTACCTAATAAAGTTCGGATTCATCATCCTACGATAATCCCACACTCAATGCCTGTGATGTCATCTTTTTATGTTTTGGCATGTACCTATGGTGTGTTGTTTTATGATAGTGTCAAGTATATTTTGAATTAAGATATATCTTAGTGAACTTTGTATTGGTTATGAATGATTGTAAATATATATTTTGTAAGTTGAATCCTTTAAGATATAGGTGAATATGAGTATGTTGTGGTTGCTTTAGTAGTAATATCTAATATCAAGTTTTGAATGTCAAGTCTTTTATGCAATTTAATAGTTGAGTATGTTTGCTCTTATGGTTAAGGTTATGAGTTGAATAAGTGATTAATGCCATTGGTTTCTTAGCTAGTATAATTGAATGTTATATTTTGTTCATGTGCCTATGAAAGGCATATTGGCTTAAGTTTGGATGAATGGTAATTTTGGTATGAATTTGAGGTATGGATTGTATCTTTAAACCTAGGTTTTGACCACATTTTAGTGTGCCTTGAAGCCCAAGTATTGTGTGTTTGAAATGCTTGTTTTAGGGGCTAAGTAGGTTGTACACGGCCACAGGCTATCACACAGTCGTGTGCGGTAGAAGAACTAGGTGTTGTAGCCGCACGGGCAAACACACAGGTTGGGACATGACTATGTGGACCAAGTCAGAGAGTTACACTACCAGGCACACGGTTTGTGACACGGGCGTGCGATTCAACTCAATGAGTTACACAATTTGGGAACACGGGCGTGTAGAAGTAGCCACATGGGCATGTGTGTTGAACACACAGCCATATGTAGGGCCATAAGGGTTGGCCTAGGTCACACAACCATGTGACCCCTGTAACAAGAAAATTTTAGTTTTCTTTTAAACTTTTCATTTCATTTCAATTTGATCCATGAATGCTCTTAATGCATTTTTATGACCATGTATGCTTGAATGAAGGTTAATATATGTGATTTTAATATGATTTCACATGTGTTTGAATATTTTATATATGCTTGATTAATGGTTTTAAATATTGTTATTTAATATAAAATGTATTGTAATGCTTCGAGACTCTAAATCGACGACGATTATGGGTTAGGGGTGATACAGAATCATTTATCATATATACTAGCATGCTTGTCTCCCTATATTTTTCATGTCATTCGGTACAAATAATATCTTATAACCTATATTTAGTGTAACATATAGAACTTTAGTAGTCTACTATTTGAAAATTTAAAATTCACTTATTATAATGTCAAATTTATTCGAAAAACATAAGCAATCTATATACATGTTTGATCTGCCAGTTTCGTACCTAGCAGATTGAACTAGTTTTCACGTTTTATGAACTTGAAATCAAGTAATTTTCCTTATGTTTTATGGATTTTTAGTTTAGTTTCATCTTTTAATAAATTGTGCTAAAAAAGTTATTTTATTGCTTTCAAGGCCAAATGAGGCCTAAAGATTAGCTAACCTACTTTGTGAGTGTACAGGAGACTAGTAACATTTGAGCCATAGTGATACTGACTGCTTTGTCATGACATAGACAACCCTATGTCGTAATAAAAGGATTAGTAGTGAAGAATCAAGGGACTACTTGTTGTGCCGCAACACAGGTCTTGGTGAGTCACGACATCAACCTCGGACTTCAACTCTGCATCATGCGAGGGGTGTTTTCATCTTCACAATGTGACTTAATCATGAAGGACAGTAGCTAACCTAGGGTTGATGAAAAAGGCCGGCCAAGAGCTATAAATAGGGCCTTTAGCACTAGGGTTTGGACACCATTCTGTAAATCTTACTTTTTAGTTTTACTTTATATTTTCGCTTCGAAATGAGATTGTAAAAACTCTCATAAACGACCGATGAATTTTTCCCGACAGATTGCTAATACAATTTTAGTTTCTTTTTCATTCTCTTCTTCAATTATATGTTTTCATATATTGTTTTATTAATGATCAAAGAAACCATGAGGAACTAATTCCATTTCGGGGAATTAGGGAGTGGATGTATGAATAACTAGTTGTTTTACAAGGATTTTACCTTTTGGATCAGCTGTTTGGGAAAGGAAGAACATCGAACAAACACTAGGCTTGACAATCCTAGAAAGTCATCTAGGTGGGAATGAAACCAAAATTGGTATTGTCCATCCGTGAACACCTTTTCCCTAAACCGGTTTAGATTGTGACATCTAGCGATAAGTAATCTCTATCGACTTGCTATGCCGGCGGATGATCGAGAGATCCGACTGGGGTAGTGACTAGTTGATTGGAGGAAAATCCCAAAGTCCAACAATTAAAGAACTCATACGGAAATGACCTAAATCCCCAAAGTCATTTATAAGGATTTCTACATCTCAAACTTTTGCTTTTATTTTCTATTTTTTTTATCTTTTATTTAATGCTCTCAAAATCCACTCTTTATTTCTTTGTACTATAATACCTAAAATGAGTATTAAGTAATTTTATTCTTTGCAGGGATTTGATTTACTATCGCCTTACGTCTCTTTTGGGTACGATCCTTGGTATACTACCAAGTGTTCAGTTATAACACACTATATTTACAATCTGGCCCGTATACTTGGAAAAAGCCTAAATCTATGCCGAATGGGAGTACATTCGGGGGTGGTCAAGTTGTTGACACCATTTTCGGGGAGGCAACACTTTAGTAAATTTTATTCTTTCTTTGTATTAAAATAATTAGGAAAATTTTAGGTTATAGATATGATTTAACTAGACTAACTGTTTTTTTTTCAGACCTAACACTTCCCTTTAATTCCTATCATATTTAAAACCATGGATGCCTACGATTTATTTTGTGCAGATCTCATGTATGATGATGATATGATGCTAATATCTACAAAGACAGGTATTATGAAGATTAGAAGATCCAAGAAAATCATAAATTATTGATGTTGGAGTTAAGTCAACTTCGTAGAGAAGCCTAAGTCCTCGATCAACATGATGATCTATCTTTTGGAGAGACGTACTTTGAATATGAATGAATAGAGCGAAAACATGAACAAGGGCTAGAGGAGCAAATAGAAAGAGAATGTTTTGAGGAATCAGATGATCGGACCACCGAGCAAAACGAGATCTCACCTTTGGAATGGGAAATGGATAGCCGTGTAAAAATCAAGATTGAACCCCAATCCAGTGATGAATCAATCCCCACAGAGGAAGAAGATGGTTCTCATATCCTAAATTTAGATCTTCAACTAATTACTATTACAAAACCATCAACAAAAGAAGTATTAGTTGAAGATATCATCGATCAAATATTTAACTTCCAATGGAAAATAGCTACTATGTATAATACTTTCCTAGTGCAGCAAATTCCTAGAAAATTTACTAATGTGAAAATTTTTCAATTTTTGCAGGACCTAGGAAGCATTTACGAGCTAGAGTCCCAACCTTCAACTAGCATAATAATCACATCCATGGAGCAAAAAAGTATACGTTCGTGGGAGTCGCAATTACTACATTGGTACCACGATCCAAAGGAAACAAAACTTAGTGAAACAAAAAGCTGCCGTAACATCAACACTTAGGTTTGTCGTAAATTAATCATTTTTACTAAATGAGGTTATCGAGCAGCTATTATCCCACCTTACAAAGGCATATGAATTCCACAAGGGGATCAACAAGAAAAGCAATCATACGAAAGGGTGGTAGTATAAATTCACAGATGTTGTAAATAGATATGATTGGTGAAAAGAGCTGGTGGCAATCTACACAGGAAGAAAAGGAAATTTTCGAGAAAGAGACAACCGCCAAAGAGTAACCTAGCATGATGGCTGCTGGACGAACAGAACAGAGTGTTCGTGGGTGCTGAAGTGCACACTAACACTCTTTTCAGATAATTCTGACAAGTACTAACATTCAAGTCTTAATTTATAGCCACTAACGTACTAATTCACTAACATTTGTTTTTCTGTTTCAAGGTAATTCTTTCGGCTCTAAAAGGTTTGTCGCGACACTGCTGTTCAACATCACGACGAAGCAACCAGACTACTCCAAGTACACCCAGGCATGCTATGACGTGACATACCCTTTGTATGTTGTGACAAAGGGTTCAGATTTGCTGAAAACCCGGAACCGGTGGGTTTGTCACGACACAGACAATCCTATGTTGTGACATAGGGGGCAGACTACTGGAAGTTCAAGACTGACGGGTTTGTCGCGACACAAGGAGAGCTACGTCGCGAAAAACATGGCACTAGAAAGTTGGTTGCGACATACTTAGGCTATGTCGTGACGTCGTCTGCAAAATTTTGTAGGGTTGACCCGACCCGATAGCATAACCTGACAGCATAACCCAACATTTACCTGATTTTTAAACCATTAAACCCTAAAAATATCCACCGCTATATATTCTAACTTAAAGCTAAACCTATTCCCTTCACTTAAACACTCTCAAAACACTCCTAAATCCACCAAAACTCTTATCCTTCTCTTCCCATTCAAAACCTAGAACCTCATTCCTTCAAGAGTGGTACTCCATTTCAAGGTGCAAGGGTACTCCATCAACAAGGCTAATACTCAAAAGCAAAGGTATTTCTTCCTCTTTCACTATTCCATTGGTCACTGTTCATTTTTCCATTAACAAACTAAAATGTCGCCAAGAAAGAGAAAGAAAACGTCGGCTCAACAAACTCAAGCAGTTTTAAACCCTGATCAATTTGAGAATATCAAAATTGAGAGGTGCTTCATAGCCAGACAAGGGAGGTCGTTGATTCAAGAATGAGGATTTGAGCCCTCTATGGTACATTGCAAGGAGATTTGAACCTTGGAAAGATATCATCAGTGGGAACAGTTTTGTGTCACCCTAATAACATTAGATATGACACCTATCTTCTCCTTAAATTTGTGTATTAATTGTCTCTTTTATGGCATATTTAGCATGCATAATAAACATTTCATACTTAGTTTTTACGTTTCCTAACTCATTGTTGTTTGGTTTAAATTCTTGTTATTTTATCTCTTTTTGTGCTCTAATGTTGCCACATATAGCATATATATATTGTTTTTAAAACTTGTCAACGAAAAGACACATCTCAATAGATCAAGACTAAAAAGAATTCAGAATGTAGCCATAAGTATGGCTAGGAAATGCGGCTAGAGATGTCGACGCATAGAAATCTTTACTTTGTTTGAGTGAAATCAAGCCACAAGCACATCTAGAAGCACCAGTGTAGGAATTTCAAACGTTGTCGCCACAATTAAAGATTTCAGATCTTTACCAAAGATGCAGCGACAATCTGCAGATTTATAACGATCACACCAGATCTATGTTAGTGCACAACTGGAATTTAATTAACTTTGACAGCTGTAATTAGATTTGGATCTAAGAAAAGATGAGAGCTATCATTCTTGAAGCCATTCAGAGTTGTGACCACAAGTTGGTCCAGAAATGTGGCAAATTGTTACCTCAAATTATAATTTGCATTGACATTCTGCAACAGTCCAGTAAACAAAACAAATTTGTGTAGTTGTCAATAACAAACTTTTACAACTATACAAAGTAGTTGGATCTGAGAATGGAGGAAATCTGTAATTTCTTGAGCTTATAAATAGAGGAGAAAATATGGAGAAAAATCATCAAGAGGGAAGGAATTAAATCTGCAATTATTTTGTGTTTTTGAAGTTTTATTAGAGATCGGTGAGCCGAATGGGCAGACGAGCAACAACTTTTTACGAGGAGTGCTTGGTGTAGGCACAAAAGGAGCAGTTAAGGAATAGTCCTAGTGATCTAGAGATAGTAAGCTTCGATTGTATTTGTAGACCCCTCTCTTTATGTTGATGAATTACTCTTGACAATTGAATGAATATGAGAATATCTTTCATTGTTAGATTGATTTGAATCTTACTTAATCTTTCTCATCTATTTATTCTTGAATTCAATTGCGTTAAACATGAGAGTGGAAGTGCAGTCTACCAACATCGAGAGATGCGGTGACAAGTTGAGTTAACAAGCAAGTTAGGCGAGAGTTGCTTGGGATTTGAAGAAATTCTATCAGTTGCTTCGACAACTGAACATCAAGAACTCATTCCTCGTGGGATCGATATCCGATAGAAATCTTCTATCAACTATACTTGCATCGACATGTGTCTGCTTGCACAACTGATGTGATGTTACAGACGCGATCAAGTTTTGGCACCTTTGCCGGTGAATGGCATTTGTTTGATGTTTATTTTTGTCGTTGCGTTTATTCTTTATTATCTAAATTTTATTCATCACTAACTTGTTTCCTTTTTGTTGTTTACTTATACTTTTTCTTTGTGAAATATGGATAGGAACGAGGTATATAGAACCTCAAGATTTTAGACTGACATGAGTGATACTATAGAAATTGAGCTTGATGTCATAACAGCCCAAGTATCTTCTTTGACTAATATGCAAAATGTTACACCAGTTGCAGAATGGAAATTTGTAATTACTATGGGGGCAACCATGAGTTTGAAGAATGTCAATCAAATCCAGTAAATGTGTACATGGGGAATTTCTATCGAAATGAAAATCCATATTCCAACACTTACACGCTAGGGTGGGAGCAACATCCAAATTTTTGTTGGAACAATCAAGACCCTGGAAGTATAGACATTGATGTTAGATCCGAGTGGACATTGCCAATTATGATCAACCTTTGTCAAGGGAAAATATCCAGCAAGACGAAGCATCAGAGTTTTCATCAATTGAAAATTTGCTGAGACAATATATTGCCAAAACTAATGTTGTGCTTTAGAATCAAGCTGAATCCATACGAGCTCTAGAATATCAATTTGGCCAGATTGTGGGTGCAATAAATTTGTGACCACAAGAAAATTTGTCCGTTGATAATGAGAATTCGATATCACAAGGGCAAGAGCATGATGAGGAAATCATTCCCAGAAGTGAAACTCAACTAAATGAAGTTGTTAGAGATGCTACAGCAAAAGAAGATAATTCAAATCTCAACAATGGAAAGATGTCAGTGTAATCTGAAAAGCAAACTACAGCTGAAGAGGTTAAACAAAATATTGTGGCAACAGAATCAGATCACTTTGTTGCCACAAATGCTACAGCAAAATAGCCTCATAAACTTGAAGACACATTGTCAAAGAAGAGAAGATTGGGAGATGTCGAAGCAATCACACTTACTGAAGGGTGCACTGTCATGACAATTAAATTGCTCTAAGAATTCAAGGATCCCAAGAGCTTCTCAATACCTTATTTCATTGGCGATCGATATATTGGAAAGGCATTAAGTGATTTCAATGAAAGCATAATTTTGATGCCTATATCCATAATTAAGAAGTTACGAAATTGGAAAAAAAGCAAGAAAGAGTGGAAATTTTTTGCGATCGTGTGAAGAATAAAAGAGTACGAATCACTTGGAGAAGAAGGAATAAATATTGAAAACACTATTTTCGACACATTAGGATTCCATTGTCAATGCAATTCTGTGCAATTGTACTGTACCTACTAACTTAATGTTGAAAACGAATGAAGTTCATGTGATGGAAGAAAAAGATTAAAAAAATAGATGTCGAGGCAAATTTAGCTGAGAAATTTGTCCCTGCACTTGAAGTTGTGGGTTCAATAACTAAAGGCTTGGCGCAAGATGGAGCGAGTTAGGCGGAAGCTACTGATGAAAACCTTTAGGTGATAGTGGTCTATACTATATCAACAAATGAAGTAGCAGATGATGCCAGAGCAGAGATAGAAACTAAGGAGCAGTCCACAGATCATACGAAGCTCAAACAAAAGTAAAAGAAGAAAGAAGAGAAGGACCTGATGTCATGACTAATTCGACTGAGGAATTTGTTATCGCACCTGAACTTGTGGATGCATTATCTAATGATTTGGCACCACCTAAAGCGAGTCAGGTGGAGGATGTAATGCCTGCTGTTGAGAAGCAATCCACAGGTCCGGCCAAGCTAAAGGAACGAAGGAGGAAGTATACGAAAGACAAGATGTAATGCAAGGAGGAACGGAAGCGCAAGAAGAAGAAGACCAATGCAGCCACATCTTTGGCTACAACACACTGAGTTAGTTTTTATTTTTTAGCACTTAGTTTAGTTTTCATGCATATCATGTAGTTGTAGTATAATTGTCCCCGCATTATTAATGTTATTGCATTTTTATTGTCGCTGCATCTGCGTTGTCATTGCATTTTCATATATATATTTATTAATGTCAGTGCATTGTGGACAATGCACACTTTAAGTTTGGGGGGAATTTGTGTGAAATGGAAATGCAATTCAACCCACATTCATTTTTGAAAATTTACTTGTTTCTTTAGTTTAATGAAAAGTATGCAAAGTTTTAACAAAAATGTGACCACAATTTTTTATTTTTACGCGTCATTCTTAAATTGCTTGGGATGATGATGTGTAAATTGGATGAATGTGAATGAATAGTGAGTAAAATATTTTTTTGAATGAATGATTGAAATTGCTTTAATAATGAATGGATAGTGTTAATGTTTGAATCTTGAACTAATTGACCAGTTGTAGCGATATTGTACTAATAAAAGACACTCCAATGTGAGTGCAGTGTGACTTTTCAAGGGAGAACACTTTTAAAAAAATCATCTAGTTAAAGGCTGTCACTACAAGAGTGTGTGTCAACGCAATTACATACCTCTTGGGGGTTTGTTGCACCCCATCATTACTGCCCAAGAATAAAGGTAGAGTAATGCAATGACATCTTTCAGTCACCTGAAAAAGGAAAATGAGAAAAGAAAGAAAAAGAAAAGTGAAAAGAAAAGAAGAAAACATGTTTTCTATAAATGTTGTATTGGTTCAGGGAAGATTAAGATTCAGTGCATAATATTAACATTAATGAAGTTGCAGTTTTAATGATTCATGCCTATAAATTGTCGGCGCATTATTCTATCATATGAATACAATTTGTGTATTAAGATTTCAGGAAATTCAAGTTGCAAAGAAAAATGATTACGGTGACACGTTTGCTTGTGACTTTGCTCATTTTTGTTTACTTGAGGACAAGTAAAAACCAAGTTTGGAGGTATGATAGCATTAGAAATGATATCTATTTTCTCCCTAAATTTGTGTATTAATTATCTCTTTTATTGCATATTTAGCATGCATGATAGACATTTCATACTTAGTTTTTATGTTTTCTAACTCATTGTTGTTTGGTTTAAATTCTTATTATTTTATCTCTTTTTGTGCACTAATGTCGCCACATCTAGCATATATATATTGCGTCAAAAAATTGTCAGCGCAAGGATGCATCTCAGTAGATCAAGGCTAAAAGGAATTCAGAGTGCAGCCACAAGTATGGCTTGGAAATGCGGCCAGAGATGTCGACGCATAGAAATCTTTAATTTGTTTGAGTGAATTAAAGCCACAAGCACATCTGGAAGAACTAGCGCAGGAATTTCACACGTCACCGCAATTAAAGATTTTAGATCGCGACCAGAGATGTAGCAACAATCTGCAAATTTATAAAGATCACACCATATTTACGTGCACAACTGGAATTTAACTAACTTTGATAGCTGTAATTAGATATGGATCTAAGAAAATATGAGATCTATCATTCTTGAAGCCATTTAGAGTTGCAGCCACAAGTTGGTCCAAAAATGTGACAAATTGTTACCGTAAATTGTAATTTGCGTCGACATTCTGCAACAGTCCAGAAAACAAATCAGATCTGCGTAGATGTCAATAATAAACTTTTGCAGTTGTACAAAGTAGTTGGATCTGAGAATGGAAGAAATCTGCAATTTCTTGAGCCTATAAATAGAGGAGAAAATATGGAGAAAAATCATCAAGAAGGAAGGAATTAAATATGCAATTACTTTGTGTTTTTGAAGTTTTATTGGAGATCGATAAGCTGACTGGGCAGATGAGCAACAACTTCTGACGAGGAGTGCTTGGTGTGGGCACAAGAGGAGTGGTTAAGGAATAGTCTTAGTGGTCTAGAGATAGTAAGCTTCGATTGTATTTGTTGACCCCTCTCTTTATGTTGAAGAATTACTCTTGACAATTGAATGAATATGAGAATATATTTCATTGTTAGATTGCTTTGAATCTTACTTAATCTTTCTCATCTATTTTTCTTGAATTCAATTGCATTAAACGTGAGAGTGGAAGTGCAGTCTATCGACATCTAGAGATACGGTGACAAGTTGAGTTAACAAGCAAGTTAGGCTAGAGCTGCTTGGGATTGGAACAAATTCTATCACTTGTTCTTAAGTGCACAATTGCTTACATCAAGAGATGAGGTAATTGTGGGTACTTGAGCCTTGATTAAACAGAGAGTTGTAATTGGTAAGATTTCAATGGAACCTCAATGCTGCGACAATTCATCTATACAATACCTTGTCAACGCATCCAACGTTGTGAGTTAGCAAAGTTAGCAATCCACTCTAGATCTTCACACTTGATCACCATTTTATTTTTATGTATTTAAATACTCAACACTTCAACACGCTTTGATTTAGTTTCAGTTGCTTTGACAATTAACATTGATTGCATTAACAATATTAACAGTTTTATTGTACAGATCTAACTTAATTGCACTGACATCTTTACTCATATTTCATCTAATTCTAGTATTAGTTGCTTCGACAGCTGAACATCAAGAACCCATTCCTCGTGGGATCGATATTCGATAAGAATTTTTCTATCAACTATACTTGCATTGACGTGTGTCTGCTTGCACAACTGCTGTGATGTTACAAACGCGATCACACCCCTGCAGGTAATGCTATTGTTCCCTTAGTTCAAGAATTTTATGCCTCTTTGAAAAAATGAATTAATTAGAGGAGGACATGGAGACATTATCGAAGAGGTGATTGTCAGGGGGGAAGAGTTTCTGATTACTCCTAAGGAAATTTGTGAGTTTTACGATATTCTATACTATGAAAATGACTATATTAATGAGATTGATTTAAACATGTTTAGAAATATTTACATGGAAGAAAATGTTAGATTTTTAACGCAGGGAAGACGTAATTGGAAATATAGACCAGATACTAGTTCACCTTCTAATTTTAATCAAGCTATCATGTTCCCTATTGCGAAAATGTGGATGCAATTCTTGGCCACTAGGATTGCACCGGCCTTAAATGTCTCTAACGTTAATACTTTTCAAGCCATTTTATTGTATGGTATTTTGCAGAAAAAACAAATTTGTTTTGGGAGATGGATTTATATGGAAATGAAGTACTGCAAACAAAATCAAAAAGCTGGTATCTTCTTTCCTCATCTCGTTACGACACTCTACAAGAAGGCGGGGGTTCTAATGAGTGAAAATGAGTAGTTTCTGAACCCAACAAGTAGCATTATTGGGGGTTCAATTTATAGACAATATGTTAAGCTTCAACGAAAGCAGATTAAGGAATGAAACTAAAGAGGGAAAGAGAAAATGGATGTACTAACATCATTGCAGCAAAAAGAAACAACAAAAGCTCAAAAAGGACACGTTAGTAGCTTCGAAGGGAAGTTAGATGGAATGATTAGGTGGATACAAGAAACACTCTTGTGCTAAAGGAGTTTGTGAGGATACATGTGTTTACCAACCCCGAATTACCCACCAAACATGTTCAGGATGAAGAAGGAGGTGAGGATGAAACAGAATTAGGAGGAGCCAATGTGGAGCAAGACGAGTCTAACACTAATGATGATTATGAGGCAATATTTTTTTAGCCTCAATACTCAACTCCCAAAGGACTAGTGATTCAGAGCCTAGCACAACGAAAAGGCGGAAGCTCCAGTCAATAATACTCCGGCAAGGGCGAGGCTCCAATGGATCCTCAATCAGATTTAGAGGGAGAATTGAGCATTAACTTTTAATCATTTTAAGACTTTGATTTTAAGATTTGTAATTTTTTGGATAATTTTTTTATTTTTTAGGACTCATATAATTTATAGGAGCAGGATTAAGAATTATTTTTGAATGTATGCCATAACTCTTTTTGTAGGAACTCCATATTTTGGAGACACAACAATTTTGAGCACTCAAGCCAAAAGGGAGAAGGACAACCACCATGAGAAGAAAAAGGGCCTCCACGATCAATCGGGTAACTTCTTTCCTTAATACTTTTTGGGCTACACATTGAGGACAATGTATTTTCTAAAGTGTCGGGGTAACATAGGATTTTTTGGCATATAGTTTTTATTTTTATGTGTGCTTGAGCTTGTAGAGATACAACTGATTGGTTAGGAGCATGTATAACAGGTTGATTGTGTTTTTTTTTATAAACTTGGCATGATGATGAGAAATTTTACATTTTTTAGCATGAAAATTTTGAAGTTCTATAAGTTACATTATGTATAAATAGGAAAAGTTTTATTAATACCAAATGATGTGCATAATATGAGGAAATGAGCATGCTAGTATATATGATAGATGATAATTTTGAGATTAGGTGATTAAATTGATATTTATGCATATTGAATTGTTTAGGGATGACCTAAGGCATTGTTTAGTCACACCTAGACCTAAAAAGTTAAACCTTTTTTTTAATTGTCAATTAGTACCCATATTTGAGCCTTATGACACCTTTATTATTAACCACATTACAAACCTCTTAAGCCTTAAATGATGATTTGTGTGTATCTTTTTCTTTGGTCCAATTTTACATGAAAATGGATGTATGGTCATATGTATTGAGGGTAGGTAAACACATTATTGTGGAGGTTGTAAAACAAAAGAATGAAATCATGACAAGGTATGAATTTTAGATTTAGCTAAGGAAGAGAAAATTAGTGAAAAAAAACAAAAAGAAAATGAGTAAAAATGCAAAAGGAGAGAGTAAGAAAATATGTAAATAGTGACAAAATCATCAAGTCATCAAAAAAGTAGAAAAAGAGAATGCTTACTGTAAACTGAAAAATATATAAGTTTTTCCTATATAATTTATCACATTTTTACTTAAATTCATTGTTAAAACTAAGTAAATGTTTAATAAATTAATTAAATATGTGAAAATATGAAATTAGGACATAGAAATTATTAAAATGTGATTTTATGCTTTATTATATAGTTTTCATGCATAAAATGGTTTATTTTATAACTATTTAAACATATTATATTTTTAAGACATAAAGTGGACCAAGCATGATAGGACATAGAAATTATTAAAATGTGATTTTATGCTTTATTATATAGTTTTCATGCATAAAATGGTTTATTTTATAACTATTTAAACATATTATATTTTTAAGACATAAAGTGGACCAAGCATGATTAAATTAAATAATAAAATATAAAATTATATTTAATAATTTAGGTTTAATTAATTGTTTAAATTGGGTTAATTTTATTATTTGGTCATTTAATTAATTAATTTGGTTTGGACAGGTCTAATAACTTTGCTATATCACAAAACCGTCCAAATTGAAGACCAAGTCAACCCAATTTCGGCTACACATGGCTGCCCAAATAAACCACTTTTTGGTTTAATTGCACAAGGTCCTTGCAATATTGAAGAAATCTGAGATTGACCCAAAGATTTCCTGTTGACCGAGTCTCAGTCCTTAGTTGATATGGCATGAAAATTGGTTAAAAATCAAGCAAAAAAACACTCAAAATCCTTGAGTGATGGCCGGCCACCCATTGAAGAAGCATGAAGAGATTAAACTTCTCTATTTTTAGTAAACAACTCTCCTCTCCTCACCTATAAATAAGACCCAATTTTCACCATTTCAAATCATCCCTTCATCCAACATTCTCTCTAGCATTCCCTATTCCCCATGTCTAGCATCATCTCTTCATAGAGATTTTAGCTTCTTAAGCCTCTTAAAGATCCCTTGGTCGGCCACCTTGGAGAGCCATCAGTTAAGGAGCAAAGCGAAGGAACGAAGGAGTCTTCTTCGATCAGAGTTTCGGGTGACAGCCACTTTGATTTGGGTTTATTCTTTCTTTTCTTTAATTTTATTTAAAAATGTTTGCTATGTGTTATTTGTTCTTGATTACAACAATTTTTGATTAATTTTATTTAAGTAGGATAATTGCTTTGATTAAATAGTATTTGTTTGATTCATGCTTATGATGTTTGTGCCTCAATCGATCATGTTTTCAATTAATATCAAGCCTATATTTTGTTCATACTTGATTGAAATACACCAGAACTAGCTAATCCTGACCAGATGATGGCTAGTAGACACATAATTGAAATATGCATGCTCAATTTAGATCCTGACCCGATTAAATTGTAGGTTCATAACAACTCTGACTAAGCTCTGTTATCTGCATAGTTTTTATATTCGTGTGATTAAACTGTTTCAAACCTGACACGTCCCTGTTACCTCACATGAACCCTTAGTAAATAAGGATTAGTAAAATGCATATTTACTACGTAAAGGATTCCAAAAGGACCTAATTTGGTTTCCAAACTCATGAAAGATCGAGTTGCCATGGAATATTTTTTCGAACATTATTAAGCATGTTGATAATAAATTGCATTTAATTAAAGTAATTGTCCTAGTTTATTTATGATATAATTGTTGTGAATTGTGATTAATTTCGCTAAAATCTATTTCATACATTTAATTTGCATACTTAGGATAATTTGCATTAGGGATCATTTGCATTTAGTTTAATATATTTAATTTTAATCATCACTTATCAAATCATAGTGTTTTTTTTTAATTCACCAAGTTGTCAATATAATTTTACAATTAATTGACTTAACACATATACAATCCATGTGGAGATTACAATTCTATACTTACTTATTACTTGATAATGACTGTGTACACTTGCACAAACCTACGCGTTACAAGTTTTTGGCGCCGTTGCTGGGGATTGTTAACTGTTGCCATAGTCATTTTTGGGAAATTATTTATTTTCAATTTGGTTTTTTGTTTCTAACATTACTAACTAATTCTTTTTAATTTTGTGATTTTTTTTTCAGGTGTTTATGAGCATAGATCGGATTATCGATTTACTCCCTGTAGACACTGAAATTGAGCGAACGTTTAGACAAAGAAGACGTGAACGATCAACTCAAAGACAAGCCGAGATGGACCATGGAAATCAGAATCATAGCCAAGGTAATGAAGTTGATCATGTTCTAAATCCCATCCTCATTGCCGATGATAGGGATCGATGCATCAGACAATATGTTGTGCCACTTTTTAGTGAGTTAAATCCAAGAATTAGAAGGCCAGATATTGAGGCACCCCAATTTGAGTTGAAACCAGTGATGTTTCAAATGCTACAAACAGTGGGCCAATTCAGTGGTATGCCCACGGAAGATCCACATCTCCACCTTAGATTATTTATGGAGCTGAGTGATTCAATCAAGATAGTCGGTGTGACCCAAGACGCACTGAGGTTGAAGTTGTTTCCATACTCATTGCGAGATCGAGCACGAGCATGGCTCAATTCATTGCCACCAAGTTCTATATCTACATTGCAAGAATTAGCAGAGAGATTTTTGGTTAAGTATTTCCTGCTTAGCAAAAATGCTAAGTTGTGGAATGAGATCACAACTTTCCAATAATTTGATGATGAGTCTTTGTACGAGGCTTGGGAGCGATTCAAGGAATTACTTCGTAAGTGTCCTCATCATGGGATTCCTCATTGTATCCAGTTGGAGACGTTTTATAATGGTCTCAATGCACATACAAGATTGATGGTAGATGGTTCTGCGAATGGTGCAATTTTGTCTAAGTCTTATAATATGGCTTATGAGATCATCGAGAGGATCGCTAGCAATAACTATCAATGGCCAACAAATCAAGCAGGTTCAAGAAGATGTGTAGGTAAAGTTCATGAAGTTGATGCCCTTACTTCGTTATCAGCTCAACTATCGTCTATTTCCTCTATGTTAAAATAGTTTACCACTAATAGTGCTAACAGTTTTGCAGCTCAACCACCAAGTCCGTTTGAAGTAATTTCCTGCGTGTACTGTGGGGAAGGTCATTCTTTCAAGAATTGTCCATCAAATCTCGAGTCAGTATACTATGTGGGGAATCAACATCAAAATAAGAGTGGACAAGGACCCTAATCCAACTTCTACAATCATTCATGGCGTAATCATCCTAACTTTTCTTGGAGAAACAAAGGAAAAGGACTGAACAACAACTTTATGCAGCATAGACCCAACCAATCTCAAGGGTTTAATCAGCAAGCTCCAAACCACCTCAAGTTGAGTCATCAAATAGTTTGGAGAACTTGTTGAAAGCATACATGGAAAAGAATGATGCTTTGATCCAGAGCCAAGTAGCAACTTTGAAAGATTTGGAAAACCAACTGGGTCAGTTAGCTACGGAGCTTCGTAATAGACCGCAAGGAACTTTACGGAGTGATACTGAGAATCCAAGAAATTTGGTTAAAGAACATATTAAGGTAGTGGCATTGCGAAGTGGTAAGATTCTAGAGCCCCGAATGATTGATGTTGAAGATGAGCTTGTTGAGAAGGAGGAAAGTCAACCAGTTGTTGAAGTCCCTACATCAAAAGAGTCAGAATCTGCAAAGTCTGACAAGGTAAATCCTAACTTAGTGAATTCTGATAATTTAATATCTTCTTTAGATGCAGATTTACTTCCTAGAAGAGTTGTTTGATTCAATCGAAAATTCCATCACCTTCGTATCCGCAGAGATTGCAACAACACAAGCAGAAACAGGAGGTGCAATTCAAGAAGTTTTTGGATGTTCTGAAGTAGTTACACATCAATATTCCATTGGTGGAGGCTTTAGAACAAATGATGAACTACATGAGGTTTATGAAGGATATATTATCCAAGAAGAAACAACTTAGTGAGTACGAGACTGTTGCTTTGGCGAAGGAGTGCAATGCATTCCTACAGAACAAGCTGCCGTCAAAATTGAAAGACCCAGGAAGCTTTACTATAACCTGTAACATTGGTGAATCTTACTATGGTAAAGCTTTGTGTGACTTAGGAGCAAGTATCGACTTGATGCCTAAGTCCATTTTCAAGATGTTAGGGATAGGAGAAGTAAGACCTACGACTATGACTCTTCAGCTAGCGAATCAATCTTTAGCATATCCCGAGGGAAAGATCGAGAATGTTTTGGTAAGTGTAAATACATTTATTTTTCCTGTTGATTTCATTATCTTAGATTTTGAAGCAAATAAGGAAGTGTTGATCATCCTTGAGACACCTTCCGTAGCCACGGGAAGAACGTAAATTGATGTGCAGAAAAGTGAGCTCACCATACGAGTTCATGACGATCAGGTAACCTTTAACATTCTTAAAGCTATGAAATTTCTCGATCTGATAAAATATTATTTAGTTATGGAAAAGATAGAAACCTTAGTTTCTATGGAAAGCAATTTTGAAGAAGATCCATTGGAGGGAGCTTTAGAGTTTGACCCTTTGAAGGATGAAGAAGGTGAAGAAAACATGGCTTTGATGGAAGCCAATCTGAGAAATTTTATGCAATCCACACAGTTTGAACCGTTGGAGGTAAAAGCTAGAGAATTTGTGCAGCCAAATTTGTCAATCGAAGAATCGCCTAAACTCGAACTAAAGGTACTTCCTTCCCATTTAAAATACGTTTATTTAGGTGACTGTTCTACTTTGCCTGTGATTATTTCAGTAGAACTGACGAAAGATCAAGAAGAGCAACTAATTGCTATTCTAAAGAAATTTAAGAAAGCAATTGGTTGGACCATAGCTGATATTTGAGGCATAAGCCCTTCTTTTTGCATGCATAAAATTATTTTAGAGGAAGGTGAGAGAGCTTGAATTGATGGGCAAAGGAGGCTCAATCCTATTATGAAAGAAGTTGTGAGAAAGGAATATCCATCGTCGAACTAGGGTCAAATAGTGTTACAGAGACTAACTCACTTACAGTCATACAATAACATCATTCAACCATGTCAACATGCATACATTCATGTATACTCATCCTCACAATCATACCAAAACTTGTATTAATGTCGTTTGAGTTAGGCTAGAAAACCAAAAGAACCGGAACAAAACAAGATTTCATGCTTAAAACAAAAGTGAAAAGAACAAGTGTAACAGGGCACACGCCCGTGTACCAAACCATGTACTAGCCCTTGTGTGTTTGCGAAAAGGGGTTACACGATCATGTAACATCCCGTATTTACAAGCGTAAAATACAAACTGATTTACAATACACGCCCGTGAGCAAGACCGTGTAACAAACCATGTGTATATGCAAAAATGAGCCACACACCCGTGTCCCAGCTCGTGTGTCTGCCCATGTAAACTACCCTACACCCAAAAATGTATCACTCAGTCGTGTCTCAACTTGTCGCACAGCTTGTGTGTCCAAAACATTACTTTTTACCTAAGATACGCATTCAACCTAGTTTGTATTGCAAGCTACCATCATTTAGCATACCTTTCAAATACTAAAGCATTATGCAATCCACGAAATTGTGCATTTACCATATCTCTAATTGCTTACAAATTATATCTATTTTAGGCTCCCATGTTTTAGCTACAACTACTACCTACCATTAAGCATACATGATTGGATCAAGATTTAAGCACCACATTCATAAATCATAGCAACCAAGACACAAGTAAAATGTTAAAGACATACCGTTTTCATTATAAACATTCATTATACCACACTTCACAACCAAGTAACACTTCAAAAGTTGCCTAAGCTATAGTCTTAACCAAAGCTATTCATTAACAAGGTAAGCACCAGAACTTCCTATATACATGCCACCCTTAAACCCAAAATAAGTTGTTCAAAAGTATACCGAAGAGGAGGATGACAGTGTGCACTCTTGTCTGAATCCAATCTATGCCACGATTCCTTGAGAACTACATTCATGAAATTCAGACACAGTAACCCATTTAAGACTTAGTAAGGTCAAAAATACAATGGTAACATAATCAAGGTGAACTAGAACCATAATTTAAGTGCGAAATATTCATTCTTGAATCACCGGCCCAAAGCCTACTAGGCACACAGCCTGAATACACTGGCACAAAGCCTACTAGGAACATAACTTGAATACACTGGCACAAAGCCTACTAGGTACATAGCTTGAATACACCAACACAAAGCCTACTAAGCACATAGCCTAAATACACCGACACAAAGCCTACTAGGCACATAGCCTGAATACACCAACACAAAGCTTACTAGGCACATAGCCTGAATACACCGGCAAAAAGCTTCCTAAGAACATAGCCTGAATATTTAGATGCAATTGTACCAATCCACATAAGATTATACATATCAAAAAGTAACCACCATATATACCAAAATATATAACTCCAAAAATGAACAATTACAAAATGAATTTATAATTTACGTAGTAATCAAACGAACTTACTTGTGCAATGGCAATGGATAGTTATATGTTGTCGATTACTCAACCACCTTTCCCTTCCCTCGCTTATCTACTAGAGGGTCTGTTTCTTGATCTAATTAATTAAGATTTAAAATAAATAAATTTTAGCTTAAATATCTTAATTCATTCTATTACTCAAATAAATCACATAATTACATAATTCTTGCATTATTTTCCTCCACCTAAAATATAATCAAAATTTCCATTATTTCAATGAATTGGGTTTTAATTCCATAACTCAAATTCCAACTAAACAAGAGTTAAATAGATAAATAGAAAAATAAAATGTAAAATTTCTTTACATTATCATAACATCACAATGGTCTAATTAACTAATAAGGTCTTTAATTCTCATGCTTTGACAAACAAGTCCATAAGCCACCACTCATCCTCAAACTTACCACATAACCCTCCAATCAACATTTCACCTTCCATTTCACTCAAAAACAGCAGCTAGAGTATAAATTCAAGCATGGCAACTTCACCAAATCTTGACATTTTTGAACAAAAATCACTAGGTTACATGACCCAAACTCTAAGGACCATAAGTACACAAAAATTCACAAGAAAGAACCATTAATTCACTTACATGCATGGACCTTTTTGCACCCAACTTTCTAGCTCTCCCTCTAATGGTTCGGTCAAAGAAGAAAACAAATAATAGAATATGATAATGTGGTTTCTTTTTCTTTTACTTATTTCATAATTCCATTTTTTTCTTTTTACACTAAATAAAAACCCTTTTTAACTTAGTCAACCAACCCCACTAATTTTATAAGTGGCTATTTATTCTTTAAGTCCATCACCATTTCATTTCTTTAATTGTTCAATACATATTATTTTAGAATCTTATAAAATATGAGGCCAAATTTTCTAATTTCTTAATTTAGTTCATTATACTAATTATCAAATAAAGATAAAAATTCAGTATACCAAATACCTTATACGACCTTAAAAGCATAATTTAAATAATAAAATTAACTTACTAAATGCAATTTGATTTCTAAACTATGCTCCCATTACTACTGAAAATAGGCTATTACATTTGACGTGATTTTTGGGATGGATTAGGTGACTGAGCATAAAGCTAAGATTGACTTTGAGTTGAAAAGAGTCACTTTGTGAAGTAGTGAATATGAGGAAGTCGTGGTGGTTGGTGAGCGAGCTCAGTTTATGTCCAATTTGGTCTTAGCGTTGAAGGAAAAAATATTATGGGAAAGGGCTGCGAAGCCTAACTCATTTTTGTGATAGGTTCACTAGATATAACGAAAGGGGTTAGCGAGATGCGAATTATGAAAGACTTTCTTGATGTGTTTATAGATGAGTTACCTGGATTACCACCAAACCTCGAAGTGGAGTTTGCCTACAATAATAATTATCAAGAATGCATTAACATGGAACCCTTTAAAGCATTGTATGGAAGGAGGTGTCGAACAACTCTATGTTGGGCTGAGATAGATGAAAAACGCATCGTTTGACCTCATTTGGTTTGTGAGATAGAAGACAAAGTTAAGATGATTTGTGAAAGGCTTAAGGTTGCTTCAAATAGGCAGAAGTCCTATGCTAACTTGAAACAACAAGATGTTGAGTACCAAGTGGGTGAACATGTATTTCTTAATGTGTCACTATAGCGCACCATCCCTAACCCTTGAGGAGGATATTTTCTTTACCGAAACACATTTGGTAAAAACACGAGTTTGAATAAATAGTTAGATATGAAAAAAGAAAATGTTCAAGCTAGTGGGCCAAAACACTTTGAATCATAAAAGTTTCATTGTAAGGATTAAGAATAAAAAACACAAATTGTTAAATACAAAAATTCAATTATAAAATAAAAATTCCTTGAAAATAATAAATCTTTGATACCATCCCCCTTCCAAATGTCATGCATGGTATCGAACATTAGAACCCTCATAGTAAAAGATATCCTTTGGCATAATCCTCAAAGATTTCTTTACTTCTTCCGTGATCTTGAGAAGGAAAGGCAACGAAGTAAGTTCATAGAACTTAGAGAGTTCTAGAGTAGACATTAAGGTAACACTGTACCAAACCAACAAACAGACCCTTTCCAACTCAGTGGAACACACAGTTCACCCATTGGCAAATCCATACAAAAGAATAGTCTTCATAATTCGCCTGTTGGCGTATACTATATTTGCACATACTTTTTAATAGACTACTATTCTTATGGCGCATACATAATGCCAATGCATTCATGTAGACCACCTTCTTTGTGTTAGCCAAAAAACCCTAGTTTGTGTTTAGAGATCATTTCATTCATTTTCTTCTTCTTTTTCATGCTTTTCCAATTTGGTTGCAATACTCTTGCCTTACCAGAGGCTACATAACCATCATTCATGTATCTTGATCGGCCAGTTCAATGCTCTTTTCATTGAAGGCAACACCATGAATCCATTTTCTTTGTTTTAACCATATGGCTCCTTTTTCAAAGAAAAATAAGTAATAACCTAACATGAAGTTAGACCCTTTCATCACTTACATAAACATGCAGAACCAAACTTTTCACTAGACAGGTAAACTTACCTTGGACCAAACAGGAATAGAAGCATAACACACACATATAGTATAAAGGAACTAACTAGAAAATGCAACAAAGACTAAACAACAAGTCCCTTGCCCTTATCACGAGAGCTTTTGAGTGTTTCTTGGGCTATAACATAAACAATTAACTTATCAAATCATTTTTTTAGAAGAACTAAACAAATTTTGAAGAACACTAAATCTAGGAACCCAAATTCTAGAAGTTTCATTCCCTTAATCTATAAACTGACCTTAAAGCATGAAACCCTAGGGTCCCGTAAATAATCGTGAAAACAACTTAAGTTTCATAGATATTTACCACATTTCACAATAGTAAAGTTAGTTGATTACAACAAACTATAGTATTCTAAACAAGCCTTGGCTCTAACGTTTTCTCAAGAAATGCAAAAAAAGTTTGAAAGAAAATATGAATTGCCAAAGAAAACATAAAACTTGCTTAGGAAGCTAAAGTTGACTTTATATAGGTACACACGGAAGGAAACATTAGTCGACAAGCTTATTTCCCTCTACTATCCTTCCTTCGGCACTCGTGACTAATAACTTTCTCTCTCATCTTAAATGCATGTCCTATCAGTTTCAAAAACTTTGTCCATACCTGACTAGTCCTCATTAGGCCAACTAAATAGTTCAACCAGAAAATAAGATAATAATACGTCTATCATTCGTATTAGACTAAGGGTTTAGTAATAGGACTTAATATTTTCATCTATTAGCTGGGGCGAGGTATACTTTATCGAAGAGTCTATCAAACCACTCAGCTCACCTTACACAAACTTCGCCTATGGGTGCATTCACATACTTCTAGTACTTAGTCAATTTCTAACTCCGAACAACTATCGTCTATAAAAGATTAGTTAGCACAATTGATGACAATGCTCCAACAAATGTCAAAGACATTGGCCCCATTAAAAGAGATCGTACATGATGTTCCCACTCTGATCAGGAGAACTATTGTATTGTCACCAACCATCATAAATTAGATTATGAAAGTCAATAAGAGTTCACAACTAGAGACCATAAGGATGAGTTGAATATGGCCGACGATGTTTTCGATCCAATTTGTTTAGTGTAGAATAGTTAATACACTTTCTGGATAAAATTGAAAGGGTGCCAACCGAAGAGGTTGAGGAGTTCATTTCATTCTAATTTGATTAAAGAGGTAAAACTCAAGGAACTAGAGCTTCATGTGACATGGAGGTGATGAGGCTTAAGGTAATAATACTTCAAATATAATTTGGGGTTGGCTCAGATTTGGTACCAAATAGCTTGTAATCTGAATGTCGTGCTAGTCAAAAATAAGGAAACATCACTAGAATCGACCGAAGTTGCTGGTGCAGATACGTCGATAGTGGAACAAATGAAGAACCAACTCTGAAAAACGGATAGTCCCAACTCTGAAAAACGGATAGTCCCAACTCTGAAAAACGGCTTTTATTTTAATTTCATTTTATTTTAATTTTCGTTTTCTTTTTTCCTTAATTATGTGTTTTATTTGTGTCACAATGATTACCAAGCTCGTGAGGTGAAAGACCTAACAAATCAAGGAAGTTGAAAAATTGGTCACGGAGAAAAGCCGAAATAGTGAGTCATGTCACAACGAGGGAGCACTCGACATCACAATGAGGCACCCTACGTTGTGACATCACTTAGGAATGTCGCGTCAAGCTGTGATGCAATGGCTTGGAATCTAAAATTAAGTTGTTACATTGAGACAAGGAGAGAGTCGACATTGTGATGAGCCGACATGTATAAATGACTGTCTCCATACATGCGAACTTCAAGAGTTTAAATTCGTGCAAAAATATAAAGGTAACAGTTAAGTGCGGTTTCTGCAAGTGAACAAGTCTAATTGTAATATAGTTTAAGTGTTAAAACGGAACACTGGTAAGTATTCTGAGGATCATACCCAAGGGATTGCAAATTGGAGAAAACCACTATTAAATCAATTACACAAAATAATTACTAATCAAATTAATTCACGAGTTAGTAGTGTCGATTTAGAATAAAAGAAAGATAATAATTAAAATAAACTAAAAACTATGTGTTTATAATGTTTTTAATTGAATTGAAACTTATTAGGATGATTTGATGATGCTTGGGGATGTTTTAAAGTGTTTTTAAATCAATTTTCATGCTCTGTGGTTCAAGAATCAGAAAATGGTGGAGTTATATCAATACAACCAAATTTGTAGCAACCCGGTTTTTTAGTGGTGTCGAAAATAGTGGTTTCAGGACCACCATTCTGACAAGTTGAGTCATAAATTTATTTATTTTTACATTTATGATGTCATTAGCAACGAATTAAAATTTGGTTATGAAATTTTAATGTTTAGATAGTGAATTGCGTAAAAAGGATTAAATTGTAAAAGAGGTAAAAGTTAATTATGATTGATTTAAGAATAAGGGACCAAAGTGGTAATTATACCAAGGATAAAAGTCCAAGCGATGGAGGATATGATTTCATTCCACTAACTGTTGGGATATTTATTCATCTAGTCCTAATTAGCTTAACTCTAAATTGTAAATAAGATGATTGAATATAATTTAATATGATGAAAGGACCAAACGGGAAAATTAACCAAAATATTTTAGTGAGTGGTTTATTATGACACTTATTGTCATTAATTAGGAAAATTAAAGGTTAATTAAGTGATTAATTAAGTTAATTAGGAAAGTCTTAAAATCTACAATTATGTCATTATGTATAAATATGAAATTAAAGAAGAAAAATCACATTTTTCTTCTAGTTTTCTTCTTCTTCTTCACGACTAAGGAGGAAAATCTAGGGTTTTTCGTTGATGAACTTTAAAGCTTTGATTGGATAAGTAAATGAGGTTCATTTTTAGTAATTTTTATGTTTTTTAGTCCGTATTAGCTTTATCTAGCTAATCTAAGGACTAATTTGTGAATTTGTCAAAAGTCATAAATCTTATTATTGTTCAATATGCTTGTCTTTGAAAGTTTTTAATAGTTTTGAATGCTTGAGGATCTAGGTTTGATCTTTTTGTAAAGTGATTTTTGATGAAACTAGGGTTTAAAGACTAAAATGTTAAATGATGAAATTGGGTGTACTTTAGGTGAAATAAATTGATTGTAGGGACTTGTATGAGATCAAGGTATCTTCCACTGGTATGGGTTTGAAGATAAAATGGATATTTTGCATGTTTTGTGTTGAAAGGACTATATTGAATAAAAGGAAAGTATAGGGGTTAAAATTGTAATTTTCCCAAAAAGGACCAAATTATGTTAAATGATTTGGGTATGTGTTTTAATTTGAAATTTGGATGAATTGTTGATTTAGATTTCGATAGTTCCACGGATCGCGAAAAAGGGAAATTAGTTGAATAGTCCCCAAAGTTTTGTCAAACTGTAATTTCATCCGATAAGTTCGTAGTATTAGTTTATACACATTGTATGTTCTTTGTACTTTGACTATTGTTACAACAACTCAAGGAAAGTTAAAACATTCGTGATGATGGGAAAGATGAAGGAAGAAATGAAATGTCAGGCGTATGGCCGGTTATCTGATTTGAAGTGATGGTTAGCATCCTTCATATGTTGCAGTATCCTAACAGCTTGTGTGAGCAGCATCGTAAGTTGACAAATTCTGAATGAATACTGAATTGTGGACCCCTCCAATGGCTGAGTCTTCGCGTATGTCACGAATTCTCATCAACTTGTGTGAGTGATCGTCCTGTAAACGTCAGATCATTTAAGTGTAAGCAAACACTCATCGATGCAAGCATAGTTGATAGATTTGCTCTATCGAATATCGATCCAACGAGGATAGAGTTCTTGATGTTTAATTGTCGAAGCAACTAAAGTTAAAATTAGAAGAACCGTTACTAATAATGACAGCGCAATTGAATCAGATCTGCACAGCTAAAAGAATTAATTTGTCAACGCAAATATAAAATAAATATCAGAGCAAATTAAGATAAAATGAATAGTTGTTGGGATGTTTGTAAATGTAAATTTACAACTTAAAATAAATGGATCAAGTGTAAAGAAGTGGATAGGATCACTGATTTCAAAAGTCGCAATGCTAAATGTAGCTACAAGGTAACAAATAGATGAATTGTCGCCATAATTATACTTCAATGAAATCTTATGACCATCACTTCCTCTGTTTAACAAAGACCCAAATGCCAGTAATTACCACACCTTCCAGTGCTGGTAATGCCTTGCACTAAAGAACAAGTGGCTAGAATTTCTTCTTAGCCTCAAGCAACTTCCGTTATCTTGCTTGTTGATTTAACTTGTCGCCGCACCTTCCAGTGACTGTGACTATAATTGCACTTCCATGGTCAAAACGGTTAAATCCAAATATAAACAGTTAAGGAAAGTAGAGTAGAAATCAATTAAGATCTAACTTCAAATGGTACTTCCATACTCAATTGATAATCAATAGTATTCATCAACAATTAAGAGGTATCAAAGAAAAAAGTCGAAGCATCCTATTCCTAGTTTACTAGAACTATTCCGTGATAGCTCCTCTTGCATCGTCTCTCGTCAGAAGTCTTGCTCCTTTGCTCATCAAATCACCTTCCTCCGAAACTCAAGCTTCCATGGTAGCTTGTTTAAAGATTTGAGAAATTTTGCAGAGTTTAATTCTTCATCACCTGATATATATCTTCTTCCTTTCCCTCCTATTTATAACCTCTGGGAATTTTAGATCTCCTTCCTTCTCAAATCTAACCATTTTGGCAATTGTACAAGTTGGCTAATTCCAGTTGTGCACTCACACAGATCTAGTGTGTTTATCAAGCATCTGTAGGTTGTCGCCACATCTCTGGACACAATCTGTAATCTTTACTTGCGGCGACAACTTAGCATTCCCCCATGCTAGTGCTTCCAGGTATGTTTGTAGCGTGAAATCACTTGTACGAGGTTAAGGTATCTTTGCAGTGACATCTGTGGCCGTAATTTCAGGTTAAATTTGTAGCTGAATCTTTGCACACTTTTCAACACTGATTTTTAGAGGTGGATCTCTGCGTTGATAATTTCAGATGCAAAACTTATGCTGCATACGGCGATATTAGTAGGACAAACGAGTCTAAAATGAATGAAATTAAAGTCATACAACATTAAGTTAGAAAATGCAAACACTAAATATGAAATGTTTAACATGTATACTAAAAAAGATACAAAAGGAACAATTAATACACAAGTTTTAGGGAGAAAATAAGTGTCATTTCTAATGTTATCACACCCACAAACTTGAGCCTTTACTTGTCCTCAAGTAAATAAAAGTTAGAAAAGTCACAATAAAAATTATCACTGCAATCATCATTCTAACAACTTAAGTTCTTTGGAATCCTAATGTATAAATTGCATTCATATGACAGAATAATGCGCCGACAATTTATAGGCATGAATAATCAAGATTGCAACTTCACTAATGTTAGCATCATGCTTTGAATCTTAACCTTTCTTAACCAATACAACATTTATAGCAATATATATTTTTTCTGCTTTTCTCTTTTTCTTTGCTTTCTTTTCTTCTTCTCTTTTTTTATAGGTGACTGAGAGATGTCATTGCATTACTATACCCTTATTCATAGGTAGTAACGATTGGGTGCAACAAACCCTCAACAAGTATGTAATTGTGCCGACACACACTCTTGCAGTGACAGCCTTTGGCTAGATAATTTTTCTAACATATGCAGTGGAGTGTTCTCCCTTGATAAGTCATCATGCAATCACATTGGAGTGTCTTATTATTAGTAAATACCATTGCAATTGGAAAGTTAATTCAAGATTCAAAGATTGATACTACATATTCATTACTAATGCAATTCCAACCATTCATTGAAAAATAGAAGGACTCACTATTCATTCACATTCATCCAATTCACATATCAGCATCCCAAACAATTCAAGATTTTAAGCATAAAACAAAAATTGTGGTCACAATTTTTCTTGTAACTTTGCATACTTTCATTGAACTGAAAAGAAAAGCAAATTCTTCAAATATGTAGGTGCAATTGCATTTTCATTTCACATAAATTCCCCCCCAACTTAATGTCTGCGTTGTCCCCAATGCACTAACAATATAATACAAATAAGAATGGAAATGCAACTACAATGCAAATGAACTAACAAGTAAAATGCAACAACAACTAAAATGAAATGACAATTAAATGAGATGCATGCAACTAATTACGAAAAAGAAAACTAACTCAGTGTTCAGCAACTGATGATGTGGCTACCTTGGCTTTCTTTTTCTTTTTCTTTGGGCGCTTCTCTTTGGATTTCTTCTTTGCTTTTCTTTTGCGTCGCTGCTCTTATGGTTCAACCATTAGAGTTGATTGCTCCTCCGCAGTTGGTTGATTATTGCCTTCATCGATCGTGACATCCGAAGGATGGATTTCAGCAAGTGGTTCCTCGTAAGGCACAATAGCTAAAGGATTAAAATCCTCATTTTCGGATGCAACAGCCTTGGCCTGGCTCAAGGTGTAGCCAAGTCTTCAATGGATGCCCCCACACTAGTGGGTGCATTGACAAAATTCTCATCTAAATTTGTCGGGGCATCTTTGTCCTCTTCATCCTTCTTCTCTTTCTCCTATTCAGTTCCTTTTTCTTCCTCAGGGTTTTCCTTCTTTGTTTCATTTTCCTTCTCTGCTGTGCCTTCCTCATCTTTTTCTTCTCCTACTTCTGCTTCCAAACCTACAAAAACGACTGGTATGCGTACTTCCTTAGTAAAATCCTCCCATTCCGCCATTTTGGCCCCAAGATTGTTGGAAAATTCATCCTCGAAAAGGCTGGCTATGTTTCTGAAATAGTCCTCCATAACCTTGGAATTTCCCTCATGATCCTCATCATTAGAAATGTGGATCCTAGTTGGAGATGGGATGGGCTGAGGCTTACTTTAGGAGAATGTTGCTTAGAGGATGATGGGGCTTCCCTAACAATAGGGGAAAAAATAGGGAACTTTAGCATGGGGCTCGAGCTCAGACTCTTTAATATGGTGATAATAGCATTATTCCACGCCCTTGTATAAGCATAAAAGAGATTAATGGTAATCCATCTCTTTTAGTACGTTGACAAGTCGTATTTGTCATCTATCTATGCGGTCAACGAGTTGTTCTATCACAGTTAGCTTCTTCCCCATCTGAGGGTCTGTGGGCGCAGTTGCTTGTTTCTCCTTTTTCTTCCCCTTGCCTTTCTCTTCCTTTTTCGGTACTTTCTTCACCAAAGGGGTGTCTTTCCCTCTAGTCATCCTTTCCACCGAGATGTCATTGATGGGCCTCTTGTTCTCTAAAACTTGTTGATCATCACGAGGCATAATGCCTCTTTGCTTGCATAACATCATTATTAAAGATGAAAAATGTAAGATAACTATCTGCTTGCTTGCAGCTTCAGCAATTTCATCATGCAGGATTGCGCCGACATCAATGCGACATCCTTTCAGTATCGAATGTAAGAGGTACATGCGATCTAGTGTCGCAGTGGTGCTATGAGTAGATGGTAGAAGGCGACAGTTAACGAAATGGAACCACACCTTGCTTTGTATGGTTAGATAATGTCGGTGCATAGTGTAGTTATGCGAACCATTACTAGTCCACACTATGCCTTCAATGCATAAATCTCTCATCACAATGTCGGTACCTTCATCAGTTAAGTTCTCTAGGAACTTAGTATGTGCATCCTCTCCTCCCAGGATATGAAAAAGCACATTAATGTGATTTGCACTGCAGAGCACCAAGCCCTCGCGAACAAACACAAATTCCTACTTAGAATCCACTAGGTTAGCGTAGAATTATCTTACCATTGTTGGGGAGTAGTCGGTCGGGTGGTCACATAACTGTTCCCATCGCAGTCGAGAAATTATGCTAGCAACTTGTTTTCCCAATGATCGATGTGGGGACAATTAGAAACCCTGTTTAAGGTGATAGTTCCTCTTGATCATCACATCGTGATATCGATCCTTTGCTGCTTTCGAGAGAAACAAAACATGTTCTTTTTGCGGTGGTTGTTCGGTGCTCTGAACCACGACGGTTGATGATTCAGCAGGTGACTTTGATGGGGTTTTAGCGTCTCGTATTCTGGCCATAATATTTGAGAAAAAAGAGTGAGAATATTTGTGCAGAAAAATTAAGAGTGAAAGAAGAAGACGATTGCAGTAGCAACGGATATTGTGAGCGTGAAAGTAGAGTCGGCAGAAGAAGGATTTTATAAAATTTTGAGGTGAAGAGACGTAATTATCTCTATTGGCATGGGAAAACGTTACGCCTGCAACTAATAAATGCCATGGTACAGATCGTACTTTTTGGGTTGATCCAACGGTTAGGGATGATTGGAGATCAACCGACGTGATTCTTGCCTAGAACACTTTGCTGAGTCATCATAGAATGCACCGACAAGTCGTGCTATCAGTAGCGTCGACAAAAAGGAGATTTTTTATTCTTGCATAAAACTTAAAGGAAACGAAGGAAAATAAAAGGAGATTTTTTATTCTTACGTCAACAAAAATGACATTAAATAAATGTGACCAGATTAATGGTCTCGCTTTATTCTTTGACATCTGGGCTTAAGTAGTGCTTCAATCATTGGTCATTCACTTTAAACTAGTGACCATCATTCATATCTTCAATTGTCACCGCACCATGCTGGAATGCTTTGACAAGTTTGAAAGGGCCTGACCATCTCGAGCTCAATTTTTCTAGATGCAATTTCAAACGTGAGTTAAATAAAAGTACCAACTGACCAGGGAAAAATTGTCACAGCAAAATGATATTGTCATGGCATCTCTTAGTTTTCTCCTTATATATGGCTGCATTTTCATACGTATTACATTGAATTTCTTCCAGCTCGAAAATGTCCAACAATCGTTTCTGTCCATCAGCATCATGATCCGTGTTCACTTGTTTAATCACCGATATGGCTTTATGTTCAAGCTCAACTGGCAAGTGACAGGATTTATCAGACACCAATTGATACGACGACATCCCCAATGGAGTTTTATAAGCAGTGCGAAGCGCCAACAACACATCATGTAGCCACGAAGACTAATCTCTTCTAGATGGATTAACCACCTTTTCAAGAATGCTTTTAATTTGTCGATTGGAGACCTCTGCTTGGCCATTCATTTGTGGATGATACGTTGTTGTCATATAATGCTTCACACCGTAACGCTTTAAAGCTATCGCCACTTGATTGTTATGGAAATGGGTCCTTTGGTCACTTATCAATGCTCGAGGTGTTCCAAATCTTGTAAGGATGTATGTGTGGAAGAACTTTAACACTGTCCGAGCATCATCTTTCGGAATTGTAATTGCCTCGATCCGCTTGGAAACGTAGCCAATAGCAACTAAAATATACACATTCCCAAAAGAGTTTGGAAATGGTCCCATGAAGTTTATATCCTAAACATCGAATAACTCCACCTCCATGATAGGTTGTTGAAGCATCTCGTTGCATCGAGATATGGAACCTGTACATTGACATTTATCACATTGCTGCACAAAATTGTAGACATGTCTAAAATTACCTCCATAAGGTGCATCATGGCAATGCCTCAGGATAGAAGACATCTCTTCCTCAAGAACATAGCAATGAATAATGTTGTCAGCGCATACCTTAAACAGGTATGGCTCATCCCAATGATATTTTGCATCATTACGTATAAATCTGACCTTCTTGTGACCATTTACACTTAATGGAAGCTTCCTACAAACAAGGTAGTTGATGACATTTGCATACCATGAGATGCATCAACAAAAAATAGTTTCTCATCTGAAAATGTATCAACAATTTAGGATTTATTCCCATCCTCACTTTCAGCTTTTAGGCGAGATAAGTGGTCTACTACTTGGTTTTCAGATCCTTTCCTGTCTTTGATTTCAATATAAAACTCTTGTAAAAGTAGGATCCATCTAATCAGTCTTGGTTTGACATCTTTCTTCGTAAAAAGGTATCTCAGGGCAAAGTGATCTGTGTAAACTGTAATTTTTTACGCCCACAAGATATGAGCAGAACTTGTCAAATGTAAACACTACTACTAGTAACTCCTTCTCAGTAGTCGTGTAATTCACCTACGCTTCAACTAGGTTTTACTAGAATAATAAATGAAATGAAATACCTTCTCCTTACGTTGTCCAAGCACAGCTCCCATAGCAAAGTCGCTTGCATGGCACATTACCTCAAATGGTTTCGACCAATCTGGTACGACGATAATAGGAGCTTGTACTAGCTACTTTTTAATTGTAACAAATACGTCCAAACACGCGTCATCAAACACAAACTTTTTATTCTGCTCCAACAAAGAGCATAGGGGTTTTGCTATCTTGGAGAAGTCTTAGATGAATCTTCTATAAAATCCAGTGTGACCAAGAAAACTCCTTATTCCTTTCACATTATTAGGTGGAGGTAGCTTCTCAATGATTTCTACCTTTTCTTTGTCTGCTTCAATGCCTGACATGAAATGTGATGGCCAAGGACAACGCCTTCAATTGCCATGAAATGACATTTTTCCCAATTCAGCACTAGATTTGTGTCCTCGCATCTCTTCAATACTTTCGCTAGATTGTCAATGAATTGATCAAAATTGTGTCCATACACAAAGAAATCATCCATGAATACCTCCAATGAATCTTCAATCATGTCAGAGAAAATAGCCATCATGCACCTCTAGAATGTAGCTGGTGCATTGGACAATCTAAATGGCATTCGCCGAAAAGAAAAGGTTCCAAATGGGCATGTGAATGTAGTCTTTGCTTGATCTTCTGGCGTAATTGTGATTTTATTGTATCCAGATTAGCCATCAAGGAAATAATAGTAGGCCTTACCAACTAGCCTATCCAACATTTGATCAATAAATGACAATGGGAAATGGTCCTTCTTTGTCGTCGTATTTAAACTACGGTAATCCATACACACTCGCCAACCTGTAGCAATGTGAGTAGGGATTAGCTCATTTTTATCGTTACTTACCACTGTGATACCGCTATTCTTAGGCACACATTGGACGCGGCTCACCCGTGTGCTATCTGAAATAGGGTAGATGATGTCTGCGTCCAGCCACTTAATGATCTTTGTTTTCACTACTTCTTTCATTTTCTCATTCAATCTACATTGTTGCTCAATTGACTGCTTCCCTTCATCTTCCAACCTAATTTTATGCATGCAAAAAGAGGGACTAATGCCTCTGATATCTGCAATGCTCCAGGAAATGGCTCTTTTGCTGCTTCAAAATTACGATTAGCCTTTCTTCTTGACATGGTCGAGGCTTGCGCTGATAATCACAAGGTAATTTGTCATTATCACCTAGAAACACATACTTCAGATGCATTGACAATGTCTTTAACTCTAAGGTCGGAGCTTGTTCAATCGACAGTTTAAAAACTGGGATTGTCTTATTAGACAGATCCAAAGATTCTAATTGCTAACCTTGTCTCAGCTCACGAATATTAGCCTCAGCTATATGGTCACATTCAGGTACGATATTGTCAATAGATGTCATTGCATATTCGTCTTGAACTGCTGAACTTCGTTCATTAAATTCTTCTGTGATTAACTCATCCAACACATCAATATGGTGACATTGTTCTTTACTTCTAAATGGAGATGCTTCGAACACAATGAAAGTGACATGCTCGTCATTATGACGCATAATTAGCTCGCCCTTGAAAACATCGATAAGTGAACGTCCCGATGCTAAAAATGGGCGTCCTAAGATAATGGACACCTCTTTATCTGCTTCGCAATCAAGAATGATAAAATCAGCTGGGAATACAAGCTTATCAACTTGGATGAGGACATCCTTAATCTATCCTTTAGGTTATGCCAAAGATCTATCTGCAAGCTGTAATGTCACCGCAGTGGGCTTTATAGATCCAATTCCTAATTTCTTAAAAGTGGATAATGGCATGAGGTTAATACTAGCTCCTAAATCAAATATTTTAAGTTGCAGTTTAATTGTTCATGTCTCTAAATTGTCGGCGCATTTTCTATCATGTGAATGCAATTTGTACATTAGGATCCCAAAAAATTTAAGTTGTGAGAATAATAATTGCGGTGACATATTTGATTGTGATTTAGCTAATTTTTGTTTACTTAAGAACAAGTAAATACTCAAGTTTGAGGGTGTGATAGCATTAGAAATGACACCTATTTTCTCCTTAAATTTGTTTATTAATTGTCTCTTTTGTGCCATATTTAGTATGCATATTAGGCATTTCATACTTAGTTTTTACGTTTTCTAACTCATTGTTGTTTGGTTTAAATTCTTGATATTTTATCTCTTTTTTGTGCACTAATGTCGCTAAATGCAACATATATATATTGCATTTTAAAATTGTCAATGCAAGGACACATCTCAGTAGATCAAGGCTAGAAAGAATCCATAATGCAGCTATAAATTTAACTTGACTTGTGACCAATGATGTCCCCGCATAGAAATCTTTACTTTGGAATGAATGAATTCAAGCTACAATTAACCTAGAAGCACCAACGTTGGAATTTCACACGTTCTCGTCACAATTAAAGATTTCAGATCGCGACCAGAAATGCGGTGACAATCTGCAGATCTATGAAGTTCACACCAGATTTGCGTGAATGTACAGTTACACTGTAACATACTTTTACAGCTGCAATTGGATTTGGATCTGAGGGGAGAGAAGGTTTACCATTTTTTACGCTTATAAATTGAGGAGAAAAGGTGAAGAAAAATATTAAGAGGTAGAGGAATTAAATTTTGCAAATACTATGTGTTTTTGGAGATTTAAGCTAGAGAACGGTGAGCTGACTAAGTCGATGAGCAGCAACTCCTAACGAGGAGTGCTTAATGTGAAGCAAGAGGAGCAGTTAGGGGATAATCCGAGTAGCCTAGAGATAGTATGCTCCGATGTATTTGTTAACTCCTCTCTTTATGATGATGAACTATTATTGATATTTGAATGAATACGAAAGTATCTTTCAGTATTAGATTACTTTGATTCTTATTTAATGCTTTTCATCTGTTTATTCTTGGATCTAACTACATCAAACACGAGAGTGCATTTGCAGTCTACCAACATCAAGAGATACGGTGACAAGTTAGGTTAACAAGCAAGACAGTGAGAGTTGTTTGGGATTAAAAGAGATTCTGATCACTTGTTCTTGGGTACACAACATTGTTCACACCGAGAGGTGGAGTAATTCTGGTACTCGAGTCGTGTCTAAACAAGAAATTGCTATTGGTAAGATTTCATTGGAACTTCATTACTACGATAGTTCATCTATTCAAACCCTTGTCGACATATCCTACGTTATGAATTAGCAAAATCAGTGATCCACTTCAGATCTTCGCACTTGATCACGTTTTACTTTTATGCATTTAACTTTTCAACACTTCAATAACATTTTGATTTACTTTTTGTTGTATTGACAATTTAACTTGCATTGACAACTTATCACATTGACAGTTTTAACTATTTAGTGTGCAGGTTTGACTTAATTGTGCTGACATCTTAACTCACATTACATCTAATTCTAGTCTTAGTTGCCTCGACATATAGACATCAAGAACCTATTCTCTGTGGGATCGATATTCGATAGAAATAATTTATCAACTATACTTGCATCGACGTGTGTCCACTGGCACAACTGCTGTGATGTAACAGGCCGATCAATGAGTGTCGTTTGAAAGAGGGGGCATGCTTCCGATATGGAGTAACCGACCACATGGAACAAAATTATCGAGTACCACATGAAGAGGAAGAGAATCTGAGCGTTAAACCCCCAATCACACCACAAAAAGGTAGACATCCTGGTTAGAGAAGCATTGTAGGTAGAAATCGTAATGATGTTCAGGAAAATACAAACAGATCCGAAGTCTGAGCACCTGCACGAACCTATGCCATTCGAGCCAAAGAAGAAGCAACTGTATCCGATGAGATGACTGGTATATTTTATCTTTGATGTGACTGTGTGTGCTTTGAACGATTCAAGATTGATTTATTCTTATATCGATACTACTTAATAACTGATAAAATCTATCTGTCAAGTCGACTGAAGTTGAAGTACTAGTTACAAAACCTTTGGGATCGCAATGTCATAGTTAGTCTAGTATGTTGTAGATGTCCTCTCAAGGTTCGAGGTGGAGAGTTCCTACTGATTAATGTTACTATCAATTTTTGGATTTGGTATTTAATCTGGAACTAGATTGAATGAAGATATATATTACTGTAGAAAAATGTGAACTGAAATGAATTGGTTGAAACATCGGACTAATATACTAATTATGGATAAAATTGATAAATCAGATAAATGAATCAAATTGTTCAAAGGTTGGTGTTATTTGAGATTAATATGAGAATGTTATTTTCTATATTTAAAGGAGCTAATAATGATTATGATTGTGAGGAAAACATTAGAATAAACAGGTACTGCTAAGTAAAATTTCAAGGACGAAATTTCTTAAGGGAAAGAGTTGTAACAGCCCGATTTTTCATTAGTGTCAGAAACAATGGTTTCAATACCACCATTCTAACAAGTCGAGTTGTAAATTTATTTATTTTTACATTTATGATGTCATAGCAACGGATTAATATTTGGTTCTGGAATTTTAATGTTTAGATAGTGAATTGAGTAAAAAGGATTAAATTGTAAAAGAGGTAAAGGTTAATTGCGATTGTTTTAAGAATAAGGGACCAAAGTGGTAATTATACCAAGGTCAAAAATTCCAAGTAGTGGAGGATATGATTTCATTCCACTAACTTTTGAGATATTTATTCATTTTGTCCTAATTAGCTTAAGGCTAAATTATTAATAAGATGTTTGAATTGAATTTAATATTATGGAAAGACCAAACGAGAAAATTAACCAAAATATTTTAGTGAGTGGTTTATTATGACACTTATTGTCATTAATTAGGAAAATTAAAGGTTAATTAAGTGATTAATTAAGTTAATTAGGAAAGTCTTAAAATTTACAATTATGCCAGTAAGTATAAATATGATATTAAAGAAGGAAAATCACATTTTTCTTCTAGTTTTCTTCTTCTTCTTCACGGCTAAGGAGGAAAATCTAGGGTTTTCCATTAATGAACTTTGAAGCTTTGATTGGGTAAGTAAATGAGGTTCATTTTTAGTAATTTTTATGTTTTTAAATCCGTATTAGCTTGATCTAGCTAACCTAAGGACTAATTTGTGAATCTGTCAAAAGTCATAAATCTTATCATTGTTCAATATGCTTTTCTTTGAAAATTTTTGATGGTTTTGAATGCTTGAGGATTAGGTTAGATCTTTTTGTAAAGTGATTTTTTATGAAACTAAGGTTTAAGGACTAAAATGTTAAATGATGAAATTGGGTGTACTTTGGGTGAAATAAATGGATTATAGGGACTTTTATGAGACCAAGGTATATTCGGATGGTATGAGTTTGAAGAGAAAATAGGTATTTTGCATGTTTTGTGTTGAAAGGACTAGATTGAATAAAAGGAAAGTATTGAGGTTAAAATTGTAATTTTCCCAAAAAATGACCAAATTATGTTAAATGATTTGATTATGTGTTTTAATGTGAAATTGGATGAATTGTTTATTTAGATTTTGATCGTGCCACAGATCGCGAAAAAGGGAAATTAGCAGAATAGTCCCCGAAGTTTCGCCAAACTGTAATTTTATCTGGTAAGTTCGTAGTGTTAGTTTATACACATTGTATGTTCTTTGTACTTTCACTATTGTTACAACAACTTGAGGAAAATTAAATCATTCGTGATGACGGGAAAGACAAAGGAAGAAACGAAATGTCAAGCCTGTGGTCGGCTATCTAATTTGAAGAGATGTTTTGATCCTGCATATGTTGTAGTATCCTGAAAGCTTATGTGAGCAGCATCGCAAGTTGATAGATTTTGAATGAATACTGAATTGTGGACCCCTCCGATGGTTTAGTCTTCGCGTATGTAGCGAATTCTCATCAACTTGTATGAGCAACATCGAGAGTGGGAAATTCTGAACAGTATCGATGGTTGAGTCTCCGAGTATGTTATAGATTCTCATTAGCTTGTGTGAGCAACATTGTATACTGGTTAGCCTTTCTAGGCTCTTAAGAGCTAATTTTGTAAGGGCTCATGTGAGCTAAAATCTGGAATACTGAAAGAGGTTAAATTCGATATTGTTCACAAGATTACGAATACATACTCGTTATCATCTTTCTAATCGATTTGGATATTCTGTAAGAAAATGATTTCTATGAACTTACTAAGCTTAATAAGCTTACCCTTGTATCTGTTGTTGTTTTGTAGATACATTTTGTTGTCTTAAGATCGGTTCATCTCAAAGAAATCACACTATTGCGGAGCTCTTTTGGTAGTTTTTACATCACTTGGTTTTATGGCATGTACTAGGATGATGTTAACTATATAACTCTTGATTTTGTTGATGGTTCATTATTGGAACCTTAGTTAGGTAGTTTTCATATTTTGCATGTTACTATGGGTGAAAGTAGGCTTACAATGAAATGAAATGTATTATCATATATGTTTTGAAATTTAAGAATAATTGTCTTTGTACCTTATGTATGAAATGAGAATTATTGGCTGAGCATGAGAACTTGTGTGAATATTTGAATTTTGCATACTTGTTTCGATAAAAGTAAAGGGTAGGAGAGAGGTTGCTCATTGACTTGAGTTGTATCGGTAGATGCAAGATAAGTATCGGTAGTTCTACTCATAGAAGTATCGATAGCCTGTGAACTTGTATCGGTAGAAGTGATAGGGTAGAACTTCTTAGATCTCTAGAGTTTTTAGTATCAGTAGAAGCATGACATGTTCTGGTAGTTGTATCACATGTATCAGTAAAACCATCTCGAGCATCGGTAGAACTTTGCACTGTTTCTGAACTATTTTTTGACTTGAAAACTACTGATACTTGTCCAACAGGTACCGGTAAAAGTCTCCAAAAAATTATAGAGATGACATTTTTGCCCTTATTGCATTATGACTATATTTAATTAATAATTTATGTTGTGTTTAATGCATTTATTCATTAAAATATGATTGAATGAAATGGTATTATAAGATGGATTGTGATAAATGATTAAAAAAATACTGGGACCCTAATCGATGATGGTTTCTAGCTTTGGGTGTTATATTTAGTGGTATCAGATCTTACGGTTTACCCATTTTTTAGACTGTAATGACTGTATGAAATGATCTAGAAGTACATGTTATATGAACTTGTGATAGTGTAATATAGATGGATCCGATCTAACTATTGTTTTTGCAGATAAAAATGCTTAACTTAGAACGATGAGAGACCAACGAGGTAAATAGTAATGTTCCAGCTACCGATTTTGACGCGAGCTGAGGGGTACCAATTATACTGATGACAGAAAGTGAAGCTAAGAACATGTTTTTCGGCTTAATAAAATAGTGGTTCTTAGAATTCATGAGGAATAATCCTATGGCACTACCTCCTTCACCTCTGGCTATACAGCCTACTGCCTGACTTATGGAACCTCCAGTAAGGCCTCCACCTCCTCCTGTGATAGAAGAGAGGTGTCATATAGCGACGGATAGGGTAAGAAAATATGGGGCAGAAGAATTTCGCAGAAATGCTGAGGATGATCCATCCAAGGCTGAGTATTGGTTGGAAAACACTCTGAGAGTACTGAATGAAATGACTTGTTCGCTTGAAGACTATGTTAGGTGTGTTGTTTCGTTACTGAAAGACGAGGCATACAATTGGTAGATGATGATTGTAGCAGTGGTGCCTGAAAATGAAGTTACTTGGGGATTTTTCCAAGCAGAATTCAAAAAGAAATACATCAGCAAGCGGTACTTGGATAAAAATAAGAAATAATTCCTAAAGTTGAGACAGGGAAACAAGACAGTGGCAGAGTACGAACGAGAATTTGTACTTCTCAGTAAGTATGCACGGGAGATTGTACCTACAGACGAGGCTATGTATGTCCGATTTGAGGATAGTCTAAATGACGAGATTAAAATGATGGTAGGTGGTTCTAAAATACGATCATTTGTTATCCTGGCAGATAGAGCACAGAAAATTGAGGAAATTTACAACCACAAGAGACAGCGAGAAAAGAGGTTCATAGAATCCAGTAAGAAAACTTCTTCCAAAACTTTCTCTTTGTCGCCGCCAAAGAAATTCAAAGAGAATGAGAATGAGTGACAGTTTCATCTGGTTACCCGAGCAAGAGCGGGTCGGCACAACTTGAAACTAGATTTCAGAATAGGCCTACAGATAGTGTAGCCAGTGTCCATAATGCACCTAACCCAGCTTGTGAGTATTGTGGAAGATTTCATCCGGGTGAGTGACATTTGAAGAAGGGGGCATGCTTTCGATGTGGACTAACCGACCACATGGAGCAAAATTGTCTAGTATCACATAAGAGGAAGAGAATTAGAGTGTTAAACCCCTAGTCACACCACAAAAGGGTAGACGTCCTAGTCACAGTAGTATTGCAGGCGGACATCATAATGATATTAAGGAAAATACAAACAGATCCAAAGTCCAAGCACCTGCACAGACCTATGCCATTCGAGCCAGAGAAGAGGCAATTGTATCCGATGAGATGATTGGTATATTTTATCTTTGATATGACAGTGTGTGCTTTGAACGATTCAGGATTGATTTATTCTTATACCGATACTGCTTAATAACTGATAAAATTTATCTATCGAGTCGATTGAAGTTGAAATACTAGTTACAAACCCTTTGGGATCGCAGTGTCACAACTAGTCTAGTATGTTGTAGATGTCCTCTAAAGGTTCGGGGTGGTGAGTTCCTAATGATTAATGTTACTATCAATTTATGAATTTGGTATTTAATCTGGAACTAAATTGAATGAAGATATATATTACTATAGAAAAATGTGGACTGAAATGAATTTGTTGAAACGTCGGACTAATATACTAATTATGGATAAATTTGATAAATCAGATAAATGAATCAGAATTGTTCAAAGGTTGGTGTTATTTGAGATTAATATGAGATGTTATTTTCTAGATTTGGATGAGCTAATAATGATTATGATTGTGAGGAAAACGTTAGAATAAACAGGTACTGCTAAGTAAAATTTCGAGGATGAAATTTCTTAAGAGAGGAGAGTTGTAACAGCTCGATTTTTCAGTGGTGCTAGAAACAGTGGTTTCGGAACCACCATTCTGACAAGCTGAGTCGTAAATTTATTTATTTTTACATTTATGATGTCATTAGCAACGAATTAAAATTTGGTTATGGAATTTCAATATTTAGATAGTGAATTGAGTAAAAAGGATTAAATTGTAAAAGAGGTAAATGTTAATTACGATTGATTTAAGAATAAGGGACCAAAGTGGTAATTATACCAAGTTCAAAAAGTTTAAGCGGTGGAGGATATGATTTCATTCCACTAACTTTTGGGATATTTATTCATTTAATCCTAATTAGCTTAAGGCTAAATTGTAAATAAGATGTTTGAATTTAATTTAATATTATGGAAGGGCCAAATGGGCAAATTAACCAAAATATTTTAGTGAGTGGTTTATCATGACACTTATTGTCATTAATTAGGAAAATTAAAGGTTAATTAAGTTAATTAGGAAAGTCTTAAAATTTACAATTATGTCATTAGGTATAAATATGAAATTAAAGAAGAAAAATCACATTTTTCTTCTAGTTTTCTTCTTCTTCTTTACGGCTAAGGAGGAAAATCTAGGGTTTTCCATTGATGAAATTTGAAGCTTTGATTAGGTAAGTAAATGAGGTTCGTTTTTAGTAATTTATATGTTTTTGAATCCATATTAGCTTGATCTAGCTAACCTAAGGACTAATTTGTGAATCTGTCAAAAGTCATAAATCTTATCATTGTTGAATATGCTTGTCTTTTAAATTTTTTGATGGTTTTGAATGCTTGAGGATTAGGTTGGATCTTTTTGTAAAGTGAATTTTGATGAAACTAGGATTTAAGGACTAAAATGTTAAATGATGAAATTGGGTGTACTTTGGGTGAAATAAATGGATTGTAGGGACTTGTATGAGATCAAGCTATATTCGGTTGGTATGGGTTTGAAGAGAAAATGGGTATTTTGCATGTTTTTTGTTGAAAGGACTAGATTGAATAAAAGGAAAGTATTGGGGTTAAAATCGTAATTTTCCCAAAAAAGACAAAATTATGTTAAATGATTTGTTTACGTGTTTTAATGTGAAATTTGGATGAATTGTTAATTTAGATTTCGATTGTGCCACGGATCGTGAAAAAGGAAAATTAGCAGAATAATCCCCGAAGTTTAACCAAACTACAATTTTATTCGGTAAGTTCATAATGTTAGTTTATACACATTGTATGTTCTTTGTACTTTCACTATTGTTACAGTAACTCATGGAAAGTTAAAACATCCGTGATAATGGGAAAAACGAAGGAAGAAACGAAATGTCAGGCCTATGGCTGGTTATTTGATTTGAAGAGATGGCTAGGATCCTGCATATGTTGCAGTATCTTGACAGCTTGTGTGAGTAGCATCATAAGTTGACAGATTCTGAACGAATAATGAATTGTGTAGCCCAACGATGGTTGAGTCTTCACATATGTCGCAAATTCCCATCAGCTTGTGTGAGCAGCATTGAGAGTGGGAAATTTTGGACTGTATCGATGACTGAGTCTCCGCGTATGTTACGGATTCTCATCAGCTTGTGTGAGAAACATCGTATATTGGTTATCCTTTTTAGGCTCGTAAGAGCTAACCTTTTTGGGCTTGAAAGAGCTAACCTTTCTAGGCTCGTAAGAGCTAATTTTGTCTGGGCTCGTGTGAGCTAAAATCTAGAATACTGAAAGAGATTAAATTTGATACTGTTCACAAGATTGCAAATACATACTCGTTATCATCTTTATAATCGATTTGGCTATTCTATAAGATAATTATTTTTGCGAACTTACTAAGCTTAATAAGCTTACCCGTGTATTTGTTGTTGTTTTGTAGATACATTTTGCTGTCTAAAGATCGGATCATCTCAAAGAAATCACACTAATGCGGAGCTTGTTTGGTAGTTTTTACATCACTTGGTTTTATGGCATGTACTAGGATGATGTTAATTATATAACTCTTGATTTTGTTGATGGTTCATTTTTGGAACCTTAATTAGGTAGTTGTCATATTTTGCATGTTACTATGGGTGAAAGTAGGCCTACAATGAAATGAAATGTATTATCGTGTGTATTTTGAACTTTAAGAATAATTGTCTTTGTACCTTATGTATGAAATGAGAATTGTTGAGCTTGAGAACTTGTGTGAATATTTGAATTTTGCATACTTGTTTCGGTAGAGCCCATGGTTGTATTGGTAGAAGTATAGGTTAAGAGAGAGGTTGCTCACTGACTTGAGTTGTATTGGTAGATGCAAGATAAGTATCGGTAGTTCTACTCATAGAAGTATCGATAGCCTGTGAACTTGTATCGGTAAAAGTGGTAGGGTAGAACTTCTTAGCTCTCTAGAGTTTTTAGTATCGGTAGAAGCATGACTTGTTTCGATAGTTTTATAACATGTATCAGTAGAACCATCTCTAGTATCGGTAGAACTCTGCACTATTTTTGAACTGTTTTTTGACTTGAAAACTACCGGTACTTGTATACTTGTCCTACAAGTACCGGTAGAAGTCTCCAAAAAATCATAGAAATGACATTTTTGCCCTTATTGCATTATAACTATATTTAATTAATAATTTATGTTGTGTTTAATGCATTTCTTCATTAAAATATGACTGAATGAAATGGTATTATGAGATGGATTGTGATAAATGATCGGGAAAACACCGGGACTATATTGAAGTCGAATGTGATAATACCTTACTTGTTGAACTTCTCAACTCAGGTGGAGGCATGAATATCAATCTAGTGAAGGTGCACCTTATTCATCAACTCATACGACGAAATTGGGAGGTTCATCTTCACCATGTTCCTAGAATGTTTAATATGGTTGCAAATGCTATGACTAAACACAAGACATCAGACGACTTGTGACTTCATCTTTTTCAAGAACCCCCAACCTCGGTTCTCCATTTCATGCAGAGTGATAATTGTAATACTAATATAAGTTCTTTCTAGTTTTTTCAGTGTAATTGCTTAATGTTGTTTCTTTACTACCAAAAAAAAACATCGGGACCCTAATCGGTGACGATTTCATATTTTGGGTGTTACAAAATTGCTATAGCTCAAGGAAAAAGTACTAATACATGGGGAAGAGGTACTGATACCTCTGCCCTTGCACCCTAAAACTTGCATTTTTAAAGTATGAAACGACCCCCAACAGGGTCCAAATGATACAATCTTGCAACAATTCCTTAGAAAATGATTTGAAAGTGTTTTGAACCTTGAAATTGTTATATTATTGAACCAAAATGAAAAGTGAATTGATTTTTAAGGGATTTTTATTCTGAAACTGTAACTGTACTTTTTTAAGTTAATTGGGAAATTGAAAACTAGTTTTGTGTTTTTACCCTTTCCTAACACTTGAAATTTTATTTGAATAAAATTTGAAATGATTCATAAGGTTTTAGAAATGTGGCAACACGAATGTTTGAAATTGTTAAAATAATTTTATTATGAAATTTTTTCAAAAAAAAAATTTGTAAGTGTAAGCGTTCTGACGATGTAACATCACTTGTTCATATTGATCGTCGATGCGAAGAGAGGTATTACAAATATGATAAATTCAGAATATCTTAATTTAAGACATCTGATTTTATTTTGTCTCGTTTTTATATGTATTCGCAAGAACAGTTAAATTTCCCTAGGTAAAGTGATATTTTTGTAGAGGTCAAATAATCAAATATATAAGGTAATTCAAAATATCTCAATGAAAAATGCACTCATCTTCTTTCCTTTATAGGAAATTCAATATATGTAGGCATTGCTTGTGGTAATGATTGAATATTTGGATCAAGAACATAAAATGTCTTCAATGTAATTAAAAGAAATACATCTTATTTTTCCTTATTGTGTAATTGGTATCATTGAACCATCCAACTTGATCATATATGGATGAAGTTTCATATTTAAAAGTTAATTTGGAATTTATGGTTGTAGGAAATGATAATAAAAAGGATTAAATTGTTAAAAAATATATAATAAGAAAACCAAAAAAAATATTACTAAACTTCGTGAACTACTAAATAATCATCATATATTAAATAAGTAATTTTCAAGAAGGGTAAATTACATCATTAGTCAATAAACTATGAGTAAGTTTTTATTTTGATCACTTAATTAAAAAAATGTTACAATTTGGTCGCTGAATTATTTGAAAGTTTTCATTCAAGTCGCTGAACTATTCAAAACGTTTTATTTATGTCATTGAGCTCTTAAGCTTTATTTTTTAAAGTTCAGCCAGCAAGCTTCAAGCGACAGTTCAACAAATGGTATGATCGACCAGAACCCATCGACTAGTAGAATAACACACCTTAAATCCAAGTCGATTTGATGGTCATTGTTGGAGATTAAAGAGAAAAACTATTTGAATTTTAATTCGTAGATTTATGACTCCAAAGTTGTTTCATGAAAAAATTTGAACTGTATAATAGAAGAAATAAAGCTTTTAATTGATACAGGTAGTACGAATATAAAAAATCATATAACATCAATTTCAATAATCTAGAGATTTAAATGAAAACTTTTGAATGGTCTAATGATTAAATCGTAATTTTTTTAATTAAGTGATCAAAACAAAAACTTACCTAAAATTTAGTGAATAATGATTAGTTTACCTTTTGAAGAAATTTCATTTTGTTTTGCCACAAAGCTATTTTATTAAAAATATATTTGAAACCACGAGAGTTAGGTGAGATGATAAGGATCTTTTTTACCTTAAACAGTGGTCAAGGGTTCGATTTTTGCCTTGAGTATGTGTAGCAGCTTTAAAACTCGTGGTCAGTATTCACCCCATTAATGTGCTTACAAAATGCGGAGGATTAATTATTAGGCTCATACCGATAGATATATTGAGAAATAAAAAAATAAATATTTGAGTGTTATTATGGATTTTTTTTTAGCATTTTTACTTTTTTAGTACCATAAGTTTTGATCAACTATAATTGCAGAAACTGATAGAATTTTTTTGTGTAATACACATTTTAATAATTATATTTATTTAATATTAATTATATTAATTAAGACCATTAGACACCTATTGGCATTTTCCTGCTGGGGCGAGCAAAAGAAGCACATTTGATATAATATGAACAATGAAATTAGAAATAATTAGGGAAAAAATTAAGAAAGCAAGAAAGAATAATTGCATTGACTTTTCTTTTTGGTTCGTGTTTTCCTAAGTCAAATAATTTTGCCTGAAAGTGTTCATAATGATTTCACTTCAAATCTAGCAACAAATTTGGTCGTCTCTTCCCCTTCTCCTACCCTGAAAAACCCGTCTCTTCGCCGCTCATCATCAACCATGGACTCTCAATTCCCCGCCGGCGGGACAACCCCAAGGCGTCAGCTACAAATCCAAGGACCACGCCCAACCCCACTCAAAGTCTGCAAAGACTCCCATAAAATCAAAAAACCGCCTCACCCGCCACCCCACGCTGCCGCTGCTTCCATCCCACCACCCGTTGCTGCAGATCAACGCCGTCGGGAGCCGGTTATCATCTACGCCGTCTCACCCAAAGTCATCCACGCCAATGAATCCGAGTTCATGTCAATCGTTCAACGCTACACGGGACTTTCATCCGGCAACTTCTCTGGCGATGGTGACGTATCCCCGGCGGCAAGGTTGGCAGTGACCGAAAAAGCGAGTCCAAGCCCGAGAGAGAAAATAGTGGACTCGGGATTTATGGGAGAAGGTGGGATGGAAGAGGCTCTGATTCGGACACCGACAGGGATACTTTCGCCTGCACCGGAGACGTTGCCGGCGGTGACGACGGGGACCTTCTTTACGCCAGCTTCGGAAGCGAGAATGATGTCGCCGTGGCATGAGATGTTACAGGGAAGTGCGTTCATGCCAAGCCCTTCTGCATTGTTTTCAGGGCCTTTAATTTCTTCTCCAAATTCCGATTTTTTTCCTCAAATTTGGAACTTTTAGCCATTCTTTTTTAATATCTACATCAAATTTTGGCTCTACAAATTTGGAGATTCCATTATTAGATTCAGAGGCTTCTTAAATTGTAATAATGTTGTTAATAATGTCTTAATGTACAAACTTTTTTCTTCATACATAGCATTATAAAGAGACGAAGAGTTAGAAAAATTAGTATAGGATGGTCAATTTGTTCTGCTAGAGATTTTGTGTCTTTTAATTGTAATTTGATTTTAGTGGGTATTTGGGTTTGAGTTTTAATTGTAAAATTTGGTAGTTTCTTGGATAAAGGAGACTGATTTTTCATATTTGTTTTTGTTTTTTCAAGTAATTGAATTAGGATAAGAGGGTGAGAATTTAGGCCAGGTTGGTTCCATTCAACTTCATCTTCATACCTGATACAATCATGGGGGGTTGCTTTATTTATTTATAATGATTGTTCATCTTCATATGTATTGTAATGCAGATCTTCACTCACTAAAATGTGCAATGATATGATTGACAGCCTTTATCTGTTGGTCCATTTCTCAGTTCTTATGTCGGATGATGCTTCCATTTTCCAGAAAGACGTAAAAATAGATGTGAATGCCATTTGCAGAGAAGCATGAGATAGCCATTTGTTAACACCCATATCTTTGACTAAATATAGATGTGAATGCCATTTGTTAATCAAAAGGGGAGGGACCAAAATGTCTGCTATTGAGTAAATGACAATGTTAAATAATAGTAAAGATTGGTACAAGCTTCATGTTGAAACCAAAACTCTCACTGAAGATCTGGTGGTTAAAATGTTCATCCCATAAAACTCATTCGGGTTCAAATCTTCAAGGGAAGAGTTGAAAGGCCCACAACTTCTTGTTGGACGTGGTGTGGGTATATTTTTGACACCATTCGGCACTTCTCCCACGCGCACCAGGTGTTTCCAGAGCTGGCTGGACCCTTCTCCTCTGTTCCGGTTGCTGCCTAACACGGTCATGTGCCTGATGCGGGCCGGTTGTGCATCCCTGGCCCTAGTTGACTTGGTTTGGACCCTGTGGTGCATAAACCTTAGAAAAACAAGTCTAATCAAGTGAGCATGAGCACTTCTATTTTTAGCCCTGATTCATCTAGAGCTTTAAAAACAGAAGTCAATCAAGCTCAAAACGAGTTTGGAGCTTCATCCTGCTTGAGAGGGGTCAAATCAATTACACTCCTAATTCTGACTGAAGAGAAAATTACTTTCTGCACAACCAAGAGCTGCGGCAGTAACCGTGGTTAAGAACTGATTACCAGTTCTCACTGCAAAAATGACAACCCTTCCTTTCTCCAAATGCCTCACAGCCCTTCTAAGTATTTATGGCTCTGCAACCTCAGACATACAATCTGGACATATTTTGGGATGCTAGAAGAAATACAGCATTCATTACAGTTGCAAACATCCTAGTAAAACAAACGCAGCAATAATACAAAAGAGAGAGAGAAGATTACAGTCATTGCATAAAAGAAAATTCGATACATAACTAATTCTTTCTGTCAGTGATTCTTTTATAGTCTATTAATAAATGAACTGATTCTTCCAATGTATAAAATAAAATTCCCATTGTCTTTTGCTACTAAAATATAAGAAACATAAAATAAAATACATTTACCCGATGTCCACGAAGATCCATGAAAAATATGATCCCCCTGACACAATTGCAACCTGCAACAAGTACCTAAAAGGATTTAGCCATACAAAAGAAATCAAACAGTGTAATCTCTTTCAGTCAGTAAGCCCATAAGACAACCAGCAACTCATTCTTGCTAAGCAACTTCCTCCCAGTATTTTTAGTACCTTCATATGAAAGCATTTTATGATGTAATTTCATGTCAGCTCAACTTCATTAATAAGTAAGATTGATGCCATTTTATTTTGTAGTATGAATACTTTATCCTGCTCAAACTTCTTTTTGAAATCCACCCAAATAAAGCAGATATCTTTGTTAGCAATCTCCAATAGCAATGCATGATCTTCAGTCCAAAGGTTTAATCATCCCATGCTTTCAATGAAAATTTGACAACAATTAAACATTATATTGCAACAATACACTTGCTAAAACTGAAAAAACACGACCAAATTTTAAAATGACTAGACGACAAAGAAAAAGGGACAAAGTAGACAAATGGAAGAAGGGGCCTCAGACTAGCCTCAATGCCCGAGCGCTTCACTGATGCAACATCCCTTGCAATAGCCATCGTAATCTGTATCTAAGCAGACACTTCAATATTATCAAGAAAAGAACATACAATACATAAGTTAAAACAATTATTCGCATCAAAACCTTTTTGTGAATGTTTTGAGAGTGATCTGCAAGTGCTTCTCCACTTACTTTAGCAAAGTCCTTCGCCATATATAAGATGGCTTGTCATCCAATTACATTCCAAAGGGATCCATAGACATCGTGTGATTATGCCTGCTAAAACAAGGTGGTTAAAAACATAGATAACCAAACGTTTCAAGAATGTTGAAAAAAAAAATGGATAGTCAGAGAGAAATTCAAGCAGCTGTTCAGCAAACCAAGGTCAGGTGGTTAAAGAATCCACAATACAACTTCAACCACAACCCACGTTTATGAATCAAGAATTTCAATTCAGTAGCTTTAAGAAGAGCAATGAGAGATTGAACACTCAAGCATGAAAGATTATAATAGAATCCTCAACATACCAAAAAAAAGAAAAATGTAAGGAGAAACCAATAATTCTGATTCATTAACCAAACAATCACATAAGGAGAAAAACAGAGTCTCAAGTATCATATATGAAGGGGACTCCTAAAATGATTTCTTATGCACCTGAAAGCACCTAACAGCATAGCTCAAGACCAAGAATCGTTAAGATAAATTCCACATCCCTCATATACCTTTTCAAAAATGTATGAGCACAAAGACATGTATATTGAAAGAGTTCTTATGCACTGCTAAGATGAGCACAAAGACATGTTTAACACTATAGTACCTTGAACGAGTTTAACATACAACAAGATTGGTTTTAGACATCCAGCTGATACAACATGGCTCCAAATACTATGTTAATGTGCTTGAGAGAATAATTTGATCATTAGGAACAAAAATGGCACTGTTGTACACAATTAAGTCCATAATAAAATGCTAGCTTCCTTGCAACAATAATTCCATATCACTTTTACATTAGTCCTGGTAACAAGTGCAAGAATTTTGGAATTTCCACTTTCTCCTCCTAACTAATGCCCACTTGTTATCAGAACTATAATAAAATTACCAACATAAGTACATAAAATTGAACTACTACAAGACCCAAAGGCTAAGTGAAATCCTACCACTTCACAGAAATTTTCACAAACATCAAAATGACATAAGCAAAATTGAAATAAAGCATGCTTACCGATGCGGTTCATGGGGTTTGAGAAGAAGCCGAACAGTTGATAACCCACCGTCTAAATGAGCTCTGCTGACTTAAGCTATCTTGATGATGGATTTTTATAGTGGTGCGATCCAAAAATGATGATGAACCTGAAGAGATTGGACCAAAAGAGATGATGGCTAGAAAAGAGGTGGAGACTGCCCTGATAAAACCGGGACAGTCTTTTTCGGTACTAAAAACCGGGAATTTAATCGCTACAGAACAATCTGTGCTGTGTTGGATCAAATTTGTGCCTCCAAAGGTTTTTGTACTTTTATATAACAGTACACCTGGTAATTTTAAACAGCTTATATCATTATAATATTATAATTCGATTTTTTTATAAAAATTTTAAAAATATTTAAAAATATTTAAAAGTATATATATCTTCTATTTTTTTAATTTTAAAATTTTTATTATATTTTTATTTATAAAAGTTTATGGTTTTAATATTATGTTTTTGTAAATTAATTGAGTTTATTCTTAAATTTGATTATATTATCTTCAAAAGGGTTGTCTGGTAGTAATAAACAAAACTCAAACAATAGAAGGTTTTGTTCTCTCAGTGGAGGTTTTGTCCGCATATTTTACTAAGAGCCAGTGTATCGTAAAAGGTTGCCTAAACAATCCTGGTTCACAAAGATGAAAGCACCTCAATTGGTGGTGATATGACATGTTGGATTGCCAATACATTTCATGGTGCAACGGAAGAATTATTCCGGGGATCATCAAGTATGGATACATGCATGATGAACGAATCGAGTTGAAACAAGGGTCGAATATATACTTTTTAGATTTTTCTGATCACTTGCACAATGTTGATTTCAAGCCGCAACAATAACATCTTCGCTTCTATGTAATCCATCCAGTCAAAGAACGAACAACAAAAAACTCTTAAATTTTTTCAGAAATAATTTTCAAAAACGATTGCTAGACATTATTTTTATTTTTCTGGTAACTTACACACTATTAGGCATTCTATTCCTTTTTATTAATCACCCATAATAAGAACGGAATAGACCTATTTATGGGTTGGGCCACCCGAAAAATAGGAGGGTTTGGGTAAAAATATAGGCCCGAAAAATTAGTTAGAAAAAAAAAATGACCCGTTTAAAAAATGAGCTGGGTCTAGGGTAAAGTATTTTTGGCTCGAGCCCGATCCGACCCGAATTCACAAAAGGGGAAAAAATATGCTTTTTTTTTAAATTTTTTTAATGTTATTTTCTTGTTGTTTTCTCCCTATTTTGCTACAATTTACTATTATGTTGTTACTATTTTGTTGTTATTGTTTAGATATTGTATAAAACTTATTTTATTGTTAATTTTGTTATTATTTTAGAGACATTTGTTAAATTTGTTATTATTTTAAAGACATTTGTTTGTTAAGTTGTATCTATCTTAGTGTTATTTAGTATATATTTTTTAAAATTTATTTTCAATTTGTTAGGAAATATTTATTTTAATGTTTTTAGTATTTTTTAATGCATTATATATATTAAAAAATCATATAAAAAATTTAATATGGGCGGGTTGGGCTGGGCTGGGCTCGAGTTTTAGTATTTTATTTGGACCGGGCTTGGGTAAAATTTTAGAACACCTCTAGAACAGAATAATTCCTATTCCTTTTAGACAGATATATGGAAAGTTTTAAAATATTATATTCTTTCCAAAAAAATATCAATTTTCATAATTTTTTTATATTTGACTGAAATTATTATTATAACTATTTATATTAATAATTTTGGTAAATTATATTTAGTTAGTTATTTTATATGAATCAAATTCATATATTGATTTTATCTATATTCTCTATTTGTGTACATCAAGTTTGTATATATAATGTGTTTAATTAACCATCAAATTAAATTAATTCAATAATTATTTAATTCATGTGACAATTAAACACAATACCAACTATGTTTGTATTCTGTTCGCTTAAACCATAGGGTGTGACCCTGTAGGCTATTGTAACATTAGTAGTAATACTAGAACATTTCTAATGTTACAAGCAATGAGTGACATCTAGTAATGCCTCATTGCTATCTAAGTTACTAGAAGTCGCGATTCAACATAACTTTTCTGTGATAAAATTTTCATGTATTTGTCCTTTATATCTAGATTGGGCACAAGTCATGGAAGAGTCACACTAATATAGTCTAACCACATATTTATTGATATTCTGAGTAGACTACAATAAAAAAATAAGTGTGATATCTCATATAAACTTATTTGAGCATCGCCATGCATTTCTAGTCTCACTCCATCAAGTGACCTAAGATATTGCTCCCATTATGTAAGAGAGACAAATCCTATCGTGATCAATCATATCCCACTACATAAATTGTGGCATATCTAACATCAATATTTATAGTATAACCTGTTACAGTGGACGTTTGACTGTATCAAAATATACAACTCAGGATGTTGGGACAATGATAATCTCAAGTCTAAGGATCATAGCATAGTTATCACTATGAGTAATATTTTGACTATTACATAATAATCCAAGAAAAATACTCATAGCGGTTCAATCTAGTATGTTGTTTTCTAACACATACTTATGTACTGATTTTGCCATCCCTATGTCAGTGACAACATTTTCCATCAATCAACTACACATTAGTCTCAATGCATTATTATTGTCCAAGCCCACAATAATACTTGACTAAGGACATTTTAAGAATAATCATATTATTCTCAGGACTTTATTATTAACCAATTTATTTATACACAAAAAAAAAAACTAAAATAACAATGACAATGCCTTATATTAACAAACAAGGTAAAAATGAGTATGTGATTACAATCATCTCATGATTGGTCTTTAGGCATTCTAACATGACCTGCATGACTGATAATACTAGAAAAAACCATTGATTTCTCTATACTTATGGTTTAAGTTGTTCCTATTTGATCATCTTTAGCATACATTTTTAGCATTTTTAATTTAGTTATTGCATTTTCTAACTTAATGGAACTCAGCCTAATTGTCTTTGAATTTATGATATTTTTACTACTGATGTCGTTGGATTAGTCTATTTAGTATTGCGTCCTGAATTATCGCTACAGGAACCTGTTCAGAATTATCGCTGCGTGAATATGTCTAGAGTTGTCGTTGTATTGCGTTCAGAACTGTCGCAGCATCTGATAGTTGTATAGTTAACACACCAGAAATGCGTGAGTTGTACAGTTGGTGTAACCAACTAGTATGGCCAGAGAATGCTAGATCTAGAGGGAAGGACACCGTACTGTTCAGCTACAGTTAAATACTGATGAGAATGAGAGAGAGAAAAATCTTCTCTTCTTCCAGATTGCTTTTCTTCTAAAATCCATATTTTCGTAGCTTGTATTCATGGCGACTTAACTTTCTCAAGGGTGACCGGACGCAGAAGAGGAGGCAGATCTACTCCTGACGAGGAGAATCCTAAGTGCGACACAAGATAAGAGTAAAGGAGCAAGTTGAGTAGCCTAGGAATAGTATGCCCCATTTGTTCTTTTATTTCTCTTTCTTAAACACGGGTAATTCATGTTATTTCAAGTTATATGGAAGTACATTTGATATTTAGACTAAATGATATCTTATTCAAGCTTGTCTTTACTGTTTAATCTTTGGGTTTGATTGTTTTTACCACGAAAGTGTTATTGCAGTCACTGTCACTGGAAGGTGCAACGACAAATTAAATTAACAAGCAAGACAACGGAAGTTACTTGGGGATTGAAGGAATTTAATCCACTTGTTCTTGAATATGTTGCATTGCCAACACTGGAAAGTGTGATTAGTGCGTATATTTAAGTCTTAGATCTGATAGAAAAGCCAAGTTTGGTAAGACATTCATTGTGCCTTATTGCAATGATAATTATATGTTATTTTTTAGCCTTGTGAACCATACTTAGTTTTCTGTCAACTATTCATGCCAGGAACCCCATTTCATTATTATTGCATGTCATTTTTACTTTTACATCATTGCTTTGATAAATCAATCTCACAATTTTATTGCATTTACTTATTCATTGCATTGACAATTATAGACAACAAACATCCATCCACATATTTGCTGTGACGTTCATAGCGTGATCAAGTTTTGGCACCGTTGTCGGGGATGTCGTTTGTTTAATAATTTTTTTTGTCTCTGAATTTATTCTTTCTTACCTAATCTTTATTTGTTACTAACTTTTTTTTTTTTTTTCTAATTTTACATTTTCTTTTAGGTGTTTTATGACCCGGAGAAATATTGAATTTATTGTTGGCTTAGATCTTGAAATTGGAACAGTAAAATATGGCTCTACTAGAAAATGATGCAGCCATACCACAATTGCCACCACAAAATCTTGTCATACCTCCTATACAACCAAAAAATGTGAATAATCAATCGTTGTCGCAAGAAGATCAGATGTAAAATCAAACTATTCGAGATCTTGTTGTTCCAATTTTGGATGATTTGTAGCCAGAAGTTGTTCGACCAGCTATTCAAGCTAGAAATTTTGAATTAAAGCTAGTCATGTTCAAGATGCTAAACTCTAATGGGCAGAATGCTGGACTGCCACATGAAGATGCGAGAGAGCACCTTAAATCCTTTCTACTAATTTGTGCTTCTTTTAGTCATCACGACATTCTTGATGACGCCTTGAAATTGGAACTATTCCCTTACTCATTGCAAGGATGAGCTCGTACCTAGTTCCTTGGATTACCTATTAGATCAATCACTTCTTGGAATGCACTCGCAACTCAATTTGTTTTGCATTTTAATCCACCGGCTATGAATGCTCATCTTAGAAACGATATTACTGCGTATCATCAGCTAGATGATGAAAATTTGCATACTTCGTGAGAGCATTATAAATATATGTTTTGACGTTGTCTCATGCACGAAATTCAATAAGAGATGCAGATTGAAATTTTGTATAATGAGCTGAACGCATAGACAATAAATCTTGTCGATACATCTGCTAATGGTCCTTTATTGGATTGTACATATGATGAAGATGTCAGCATTTTAGAGAGAATCATGCAGAATGATTATCAATATCCGATCTCTCGAGCTGCACAAGTGAAAGCAAATCCTGGAGTTATTGAATTGGATGCTATATTTGCTCTAAGTGCACAAGTTTCTTTGCTCACAAACATGATAAAAAACATGAAGGGGACTAGTGACGTTGCACCCATTCAAGTTGCTCAACAAATTGATGTCCTTACATTTTGTTGTGAAATTTGCGATGACAACCACAGTTATAAAGATTGTCCACAGCATGCGGAGAATGCTTTCTATATCAATAACATCCGTGGAAATTCTTATGGTAATTCCTATCATAATTCTTCGAGAAATCAATAGCCTTGGGGAAATCAGAATGCCACGACATTCAGATATGGAAATTCATCCAAACAAGGTAATTATAGACAAGGAAATTACAATCCTCAGCAGCAGAGTTACAACCAGAATACTTAGATGCATTCACATCAAGATCAAATGCAACCACATCAAAATCGTGTACAGCCACAACACCTTTCGATTCCAAATCTGAATATCCAAGGACAACAATAGCAACAGTACACACAACCACGATCTGGCCCTTTAGCAGCCCTCGAAGCTTTAATGCGTGAGCATATAACTCGAACAGAAGCCATTGTGCAAGGAAATTCATCCTCCATTCGAGCGTTGGAAGTATAGTTAGGGCAAATAGCTTCAAATTTAAACAAACGACCATCAGATGCCTTACCCAGCGACACCAAAAATCTAAATTCAGAAGGGAAGGAGTATTGCAAAGCAATCACTCTTCGGAGTGGTAAATAGACTGCAGAGCCAGCTACCAGCTCTACTGCAACACCTGTAGATACTAGTGAAGTGAATCAGGATGAGAGAGTTGTATCTGAAGAAATGGTAGATGAACTGGAGAAAGAGGCTCCACAAATTGTCACTCCGATGCCTACTGTCAGATCGACAAAATTATCGACGCAACTACCTATGTCGATGCAAACAACTATGTCAACGTAACCTGATGTATCTATACCTTTTCCTTTTCTACAAAGATTTAAAGTAAAAGAGCATGATAGACAATATCAATAGTTTTTGACTACATTACAACAACTTTATGTCAATATCCCTCTTGTGGACGCTCTTGTATAGATTCCCAATTATGGGAAATTTATGAAGGAGCTCTTGTCCAAAAAGAAGAAGCTGACTGATATTGAGACAATTGCACTCAGAGAAGGATGTAGTGCAGTCCTGAGAAATAAGTTGTCATCTAAGATGAAAGACACAGGAAGCTTTACGATCTCATGTTCGATTGGCAACTGCTACCTGGGTAAAGCTTTATGTGATTAATGCGCGAGTATCAACCTTATGTCACTATCTAATTTTAGAAAATTAGGCATTGGTCATACGAAGCCTACTGCAGTGACATTACAGTTAGCAGATATATCGTTGGCGTAACCTAAAGGACAAATCAAGGACATACTAGTTCGCGTGGATAAGTTTGTATTCCTAGCGGATTTCATTATACTCGACTGCGAAACAGATAAAGAGGTACCCATAATCTTGGGACACCATTTATTACTATCAGACGCACTCTTATCGATGTGTACAAAGATGAATTAACCATGAGACATAATGTTGAACATGTTACCTTCAGTGTTTTTGATGTTATTCCCTGCAAGGACAAAGAAGAATGTCACAAGATTGATGTGCTAGACGCGTTAATTGAGGAGGAATTCAATGAGAGAAGCACAATATTTTCAGAAGAATTTGCAGTGACATCGAATGAATAATTTTTAGATGATTTTGATAGAAAAGTTAAAGTGCATAACATTGAGCTTAGGCATGGATGGCAAATGAAATCTTTAGATTTGACCAATAGAACGACTTCAATATTTAAGCCATCTATTGACGAAGCTCCTACTTTGGAGTTGAATCCATTTCCTACTCATTTGAAGTATGTTTTTCTTGGCAACAATAATACTCTGCCAGTCTTTGTCTTGGTAACACTAGAAGCAAATCAGGAGGAAAAATTGATCCATATCCTGAAGCAGTATAAACGTGCGATTGCATGGAGTATTGTCGATATTAGAGGCATTAGCCCTTCTTTTTGCATGTACAAAATTTGGTTGGAAGATGAAGGAAAGAAATCGATTAAACAACAAAGGGGATTGAATGAGAAAATGAAGGAGGTGGTTAAAAAGGAGATTATCAAGTGGCTTGACGCGGGCATTATTTTCCCACTTTTTTATAGTAATTAGGTGAGTCCAGTTCAATGTGTCCCTAAGAAAAGTGGTATCATTGTGGTGAGTAATGACAAGGATGAACTAATCTCTACACGTATTCTTACGAGTTGGAGCGTATGCATGGATTATCGCAAATTGAATGTAGCCACAAGGAAGGACCACTTTTCACTTCCTTTCATCGATCAAAAATTGGATAAGCTTCTTGGTAAAGCCTACTATTACTTCCTAGACAGTTGTTTCGACTATAATCAGATCACTATTACACTGGAAGATTAAGCAAAAACAATGTTTACTTGTCCTTTTGGTACTTTTTCCTTTCGTCGAATGCCGTTTGGTTTGTGCAATGCACTAGCCACATTTCAACGGTGCATGATGCCAATATTTTCAAACATGATCGAGGACTTGCCAGAGGTATTTATGGATGATTTTTTAGTTTATGGAAATACTTTTGATCAATGTGCTGACAACTTGGCTAAAGTTTTAAAGCGATGTGACGACACAAACCTTGTGCTGAATTGGGAGAAATTCCACTTCATGGCAACTGAAGGCATTGTCTTAGGTCATCTCATTTTCAGTCAGGGTATTGAAGTGGATAGAGCGAAGGTAGAAATTATTGAAAAGTTAGCCCTGCCAACTAATGTAAAGGGTATCCAGAGTTTTCTTGGACACGCAAGATTTTATCGTCGATTTATTAGAGATTTCTCTAAAATTACGAAACCCTCTGCTCATTGTTAGAGCAAAATAAAAAATTCCCTTTTGATGATGCATATGTGGATGCATTTATGCAAATAACGAAGTAGCTCGTGAAGGTGCCCATTATAGTTGCACCAGATTGGTTGTAATCGTTTGAAGTAATTTATGATGCAAGCGACTTTGCGGTGGGTGCAGAAGCTATATATTATGCCAGCAAGACTCTTGCAGAAGCTCAGATTAATTACACAACCATAGAGAAAGAGTTGTTGGTTGTAGTCTTTGCTTTCGACAAATTACGCTCATATCTTGTCGGTGCAAAGATTACTATATTTATTGACCATTCAGCGTTGAGATATCTTTTTGCAAAGGACACTAAACCATGGCTGATACAATGGATCTTATTAATCCAAGAATTTGATATAGAGATCAAGAATCGAAAGGGATCAAAAAACCACGTGGCAAATCACCTATATCATTTGGAAGTTCGTAATGAAGACAGAAATATACTTCAAATTGTCAATGCATTTCCTGATGAGAAACTGTTTGCTGTCGATGCAACCCCATGGTACGTGGATATGGTTTACCTGGTATGTGAGAAGTTACCTTTGGGTGTCACAAGCCATAAGAAAGAAAACTTTCTTCGTGATCTAGAGAAATACTACTGGAACGAGCCGTACTTATTCAAAGTATGCAATGACAATTAATGGTATTATAAATGACATATATTTCTCCCTAAATTAGTGTTTTAATTGTCTCTTTTGTATCTCATTTAACATGCATCATGAGCATTTCATACTTAGTTTTTATATTTTCCAACTCATTGCTAGTTAGTTTAAATTCTTGTTAATTTTATATCTTTTTGTACTAATGTCGATGCAAGTAGTCGAGATATTGCTCCTTAGAATTGTCAGCACAAGAACTCAGCCCAAGAGCTCAATGCTGGAAGAAGAATGTAGCCACAAGATCAGCTTGGAGTTGCGACCAACGATGTCGTTGTACTAAACATGAACTCCAAATTGGTAGACTCAAGCTGAATTCACATCTGGAAGCACCAGCGTAGGAACATCACAGGTGTCGTCATAATTGCGATTTCAGATTGCACCCAACAATGCAACGACAACCTGTAGATCTCTGAAGAAAACAATAAATCTACGTGAGTGCACAGCTGTACTCTAACCAACTTTGACGGCTGCAAAATCTAGATTTGGATCTGAGAATGGGAGGCTGAAACCTATAACTTTTGAAGGCTGTAAATAGAAGAATGAAGAATGAAGAAATCATCAAGAGGTAGAGGATTAATTTCTGCAATTTTTGTGTGATTTGAAGATTTTAGCCGAAACAGTGAACTGATGGAGCGAGGAAGCAACCACTTCTAACGAAAGGTGCTCGATGTTATGCAAGAGGAACGATTAAGGAGTAGTCCTAGTAGTCTAGAGATTGTAAGCTTTGATTGTATTCTTTAATCCTTCTTTTATGCTGATGGATTCTAATGACAATTGAATGAATATGAGAGTATCTTTCATTGTTAGATTACTTTTACTCTTATTTAATGCTTTTTATATGTTTATTCTTAGATCTAATCGCATCAAACATGAAAGTGGTTTTGCAGTCTACCGACATCGAGAGATGCGATGACAAGTTAGGTTAACAAGTAACACAACGAGAGTTGCTTGGAACTAAAAGAGATTCTAGTTACTTGTTCTTGGATACAAATTGTTGCTCGCACCGAGAGGTGGAGTGATTGTGGGTACTTAAGTCTCGAGTAAATGGAAGATTATTATTGGTAAGAGTTCATTGGTGCGTTATTACTCTGACATTTCAGCTATACAATACCTTGTCGGTGTATCCAGTGTTGCGACTTAGCGGAATAGTGATCCACTCCAATTCTTTTCACTTGATCATATTTACATTTTGTGCATTTAAATATTCAGCACTCAACACTTAACACATTTGATTTACTTTCAGTACATTGACTTTTAACTTCTAACATTTATATCTGATTGCGTTGACAATATTA